>OY735237.1:14143855-14218855 GCA_963457665.1 Thysanoteuthis rhombus | reverse complement strand
CATATGAATTTTAAATTGTAATGGATTAGTTCAATTTGATTGCATTTCAATTGAAAAATTTGTTGGCAAAAATAAAGTTTAAAAGTGTTGTAAATGATAATTTTTGCAGTACTTATTTTTAACTGGCTGGACCTGTGGAAATTCAGCAGGTGTTAACTACTTAGATTATCCATGAACTCAGGTCACTGCCATCTTGCCATTCTATTTTCCTTAAGATGCCACACTACTACATCTTTCTATTAATCTATCTGCCTTATGGTGCCTCACTACTTCATTTATCTTCCAATCTATTAAGTTGGAAGAAAGATAATTAGTTTTTAACCATCAACTTTGATATAGTATATCTCAGCTTACTATCAAAGAACCTGTAGAATATACACATTTTTGCAGACTAGAAACAAGTCCATTTATTCTGGAAGCATAGAATTCTGGGATCTTTGAACCAAGGAATTCTTTGATGGCATTTTGAACTGGTGCCTGATTACAAATACCTTCCCTTACAAGAAGTGGTCAAATAGTGGTAGTCAGTTGGGGAGAGGTCTGGTGAGTGAGCTGGATAAGGTAGAGTTTTGAAGCCTCATTTGTTCGAATTCTGAAGGGTTATTTGGGCACATGCAATCCTTTTTGCTTTCTCGAGACATATTGAGCATTTTTCTTTTCATTCATGTCATTTGCATGACATGTTGAGTGGTCTGTTTAGTTCCTCTACAACTTCTCGAGTTGTTTTGCATGGATCCGCCTCAGTAAGGACCCTCAATTGGATGTCGTCAGGGATGTGCATCTACATTTTTGAGGCTCTTATCTCTGTTTTGAAATTTTTAGATTCAATGTTGAGTTTGTTGACGATCCTCTAACCAAACACTTGATTCATAAAACAAACAGTTCCCACTGTTTTACATCCTATTCTGAACCCAATCAAAAAATTGCTTGAATTTGCTTCTTTCCAATATTTGGTTTGACAGTCTCAAATAAACCAGAATGAATAGAGAAAAAAATATTCAGACAGAATAAATAGAACAAAATTCATGCTTTGAAACGGTAATAGTTTATTCCAAAAATAAGCATCAAGGTTTAATATAACAAAAACATCAATTATTTTTGCACCAACCTGTTATTTGCCTTATTGTGCCACAATAAAGTTTTTCTGCCAGTCTATTTGCCTTATGATGCCACATTACTACACCTTTCTATCAAGCTATTTGCCTTCTAGTACCTGACTACTATATCCTTTTGCTAATCTATCTGCTTTGTGGTACCTTGCTGCTACATCTTTATATCAATGTATCTGCTTTATGGAGCAGCATTACTTAATCATTTAGTTCCAAATGCTGATTTCCATAGCAGGCAGGACCTCCCCACTTGATAGATTGATGCAACACCATCTTTCTCTAATCCTTCTTACCATGCGTCCTCCTGCTAGATTAGGCTAAGCCAAGTAAATATCTATTTATGTTGTCTATCTTTTCATCAATCTTTTCTTCAATGCATCACACACACACACACACACACACACACACACACACACACACACACACACACACACAGACATGTGTGTGGAGTACATTTAGTTTGACCAATTCAATTTTCAGGAGAGGTAAATAAATAAGTAAACTTTTTGAAATAGTGTAAAATGATTCCAATCCTTCTGAAATGCCTGTCCTACTGCAAAGGTTCACATGCATATATTTATTAGGCCAATTTTGATTTTAGGACACAAGGTGATATATTTTAATGGCTTCTGCCCAAAAGCTTTGTGGGTTCTTATTTCCCTGTTGGCCCATTAGGTCAGTGTTTGGTTTGGAAACTACCCCCATGACAAGGGAACCAAAGATAATACACATGGGCCTATTGCTGAACACACAAACTGAATAGACATACATCACAGTGGATAATGGACTAAGACCTAGGACTTTCTAACCATCTCCTTCTTCATTTGATTAGAAACCATCAACCAAAACTGTCACTAAAACAGTTAATATATGTTTCTTTAGTTTTCAAGCCAGTCTGGCTGGCTAACTGGGTAGCTGGCTTGCTCACTATCCAGCTATGTATAAGTTGCTTGTACTGACCATACCAATGAAGCTAAAGTGCTGAGAATTTAAACATATATTCTTTATTATGTCTAGAAATTTTTCGTCACCCCCTCAGGCAAATGTGTTTTTTGGGGGGTCAATTTACAGTTAGTTTATGCTAAATTGGTCTCTAAATTTGGGTTTGACAGCATTCATGCTTGTATTTTGGAAATTCAAACTGTTTTAGTGATCATGGCCCAATAAGATGAGTGGGAAGTAACCAGATCTGTCTCATTTTTCTTCCCAATCAGTTTGTTCACTGTCAATACACAGGGTTATACCTAAACCTTCAAGGAATACTATGAAGAGAAAAATTATTTTGTTCGACACCTAGATTCTAAAATCTCTTGAAAAGTACCCCTTGCCTGCTGTCTGTACAGTAACTCACAAAGAATGGCATCAGAAGTCTGTACTACATTTAGTTTGTGAGTGCTTTTCAAATTTTTCAATAGGTAGATATAAGGTTTCACCTCATGTCTATTCCTTTGTTGAAGCAATTATTCATCTCATTTACTTGACAGTTTTTTTTTTTAATTTTATCTATTTATTCTTTCTTGCAATATTTTCTTTATCTCTGTCTTGAGATTTCTGCTTCAGGCTGTACTTATCAATAACTATTTTTGCGTATCTATCTATTGGCCAGTTAGGTGACTGGAATGGACTTTAGCACACAAACTTCAGCATATTGAATTGGTAGTTAGGTGGAGGGTAAAACCAAAAATTTATATACAAAGTATACATATACTAAATTAGTAGATTGATATTTAATTTCAGGGATATAGTTTTTGATATTTATTGATTTAATTAGCCTATTACCTGTCAAATACATTAGTAATAGCTAACTGACTACTTCTCTTACTGATGCTACTATTGTGTAAACATTAAACCATAATTTTAACAAATCATAATTCTTTTTTTAAACTTTATTTTAAAAAATTGTTTTGAGGATAAAATCATTCTCAAATTTCAATCTATCAATTCGTAACAAAAAAAAATCCCATAATTTTTTAATGGTATTATGGTAGGATTTATATATTCACTACATATTGTAGAACTAACACAGGGTTACAATTGTGAACTCACTCTGAAATCACAAAGCTAACCATTTTGCTACATCAGGTATCTATATAATCATATACATCTATAAGAGCATGCATGTACCCACATCCATGTACAAACATATACAAACGCACTCATGCCCACAAACACACACACCCATGTATATACAGATAAGTGTGTACTTCAATAACGTCAAAACGAACTAAAGAAATCTTATTTGTACACAGCATGACCTTCTGAATTGTCATTTCACTTAATTAAACCTTTTTCTCTTCTCTCTCTCTCATCATCTATCTATCTATCAATATCTATCAATCTATCTATCTATCTATCTATCTATCTATCTATCTATCTATCTATCTATCTATCTCTTTCTCTTTCTCTTTCTCTTTCTCTTTATATATATATATATATATATATATATATATATATACATATATATGTTTACTTTCAGGTATATGCTTGTTATTCTGATTCTTTCTGTAGTTCACCAAGGTTGTAAATAAATGAAGCACTTCTCCCAGAGTGCATGAAGAAATGATCAAGTGCCTTGCCCAGTGAAACCTTGCCAGAAGCAGTTATGAGGTAGAGTTTAAGGATTATGGGGTGCCTGGGGAGGCTTTTTTGAACATGAGGGGCTGAGCCTGGTGGTCTTAAAAATCAACAGGTGGGTGCCACTATACAAATCAAACACAAGTAGAGTCTGTGGAATTAAGAAATACAAGGATAATGGTGTCCCGGGTAAGGGATGAGACTAAATGAAATGTTTACGGGGAGCAATATTCTATAAATCAAGAACAACGTGGGAAGCCTTGAGAATAAAAAGGAAAACCACTGAAGAAAGCTCAAGATCAAATTATGGAGGATCACTTGGGACAAATACACCTTGAGGCACCATGGCTGTTCATTCATTCAACATTCTACTTGAGGTGTTGAATGAAGGAAATCGATAAAGCTATCCAATTGACTGTTAGCTCCTTCTTTTGCATCTGCCTCATTTTGTATCTATTTATCTATCTGATTCTATATTGATTTCTATTTATCTATCAATCCATAATTCTGTCTGTCTCTATCTCTCTCTTATATATGTATATATCTCTCTATATATATATATATTAATTAACGGCTTGGCTTTGCAAACAAAGATTTTGGTAGGGTTTTCCACGGTAGTAGGACCATAGACACCGAAGCCTGTGAGCAGAATAACCCCCCAGCCTGAGCAATAAAGTTTTAAGGTGAAGTGCAACTTGTCAAAGACCAATCCCACCTTTTAGGCCAAGGGTTTGTATGATATGGTCCACCGAGGTGGCACACACAGGAGCAGTGCCCTTAAGTCAGAGGTTTGCACGTCATTCTCCTAGCAGCAAGTGGGTTCTGCTACCTCTTTCTTTCAGTATTCTGACAGTAAGGCTGACCTGTGATTAAGCAATAAGAAATCAACATTCTGTAGTTAATAGATTCCATATATATATATATATATATATATATATATATATATATATATATATATATATATATATATATATATATGTAGCAATATCTTGGATTGTGAGGTTTTAATGTAGCTATGATATGTGTCTCTTCAGTTTATGTGTTCAGCAATAGGCCCATGTGTATCATCTTTGGTTTTAATGTTCTACTATCGAGGTATTATAGCACAAATCAATTTAACAAAGTATAAGCTGAAAAAAAGCACATTAAATTATTTTCTGTTTGAACTGAACTGAAATTTTTGGAACAAATTCAATGTACTGATCAAAGTATATATATATATATATATATATATATATATATATATATATATATAATGAAATGAAGATTCGCTACACAAACACATTTATGTTTCTGCCCTGTTTGGGTTTCTTCAGGCAAATTAGTTCCAAAACTTTCCGTACTGTTCAAACAAAAAATAATCTAATGTGTTTTTTTATCAGCTTATACTTTGTTACATTAAGTTGTACCACAATACCTTAACAGCAATACATTAAAACCAAAGAATCGCCTGAAGAAGCTCAAACAGAGCAGAAACATATGCATGTTTGTGTAACAAAGCCTTTATCTCTTTATATTTTAAGCTCTACTCTAACTAAACTTATATTTAATGTTAAATGTATCGAGCACTTTATGAAATGAACCCATCATATATCGGATATTGTATTATATTATATTATGTTGTATTTGTATCATATATATATATATATATGCACACACACAGTGTTGACTGATGGCTGAATTTTTTTATTGATGACGATGTTTTTGCTCTTCTATACATTCTGCTTATTCTGAAAAATCAATCAATGAATCAATTTATCAAGATATTTATATGAGTGTGTATGTGTGGATAAGGATATCAATATACATGCATGTTTACATTAAACATGCTTTGTATATATATTATATCATATATAGATGTATCTGTTGATGAGAATAATAATTTGAGGATAAAGAGAAAAACCCAAGAGATAGGTGTTACATCTCCAGTTTTTTTTTCATTATTCCTCGGGTATGTTTTGATGTATTGCAAGGGTAGCCAGCCATCATAAAAAGAGAAAATATTTGTAGCAGTTTGCAGAAAAATTTGCTGTTTACATGTTTTTATAATGAGGAGAGAAACGATGCTGTGAACCGCTGCAAAATACTTTCTCTGAGAAAGACGGCTGGCTCTTGTCGAAATGCATTGAAACATGCCCACGGAATAATAAAAAATTTTGAGATATAACATCTATCTCTTGAGTTTTTCTCTTCACCTTCTAATTGTCATTTTCATCAGCATTCTGTCAGATCACTTTACATCCACAATGCAAACATACATGTATATGCACAAACATGTTTATATACATAAAAGTGTAAGTATATATTGTGAAATCCCTGAACATTTAAATAATTTCATGAAATCCCTAGTTTCACAACCGGTATAGTAATGGTAAACAAGCTTGTTATGCAGACCATTATAACTGTAATAAGTTCAATCTTCACAGGATGCCTCTCTACTTGACCTTAACTTTTCCAAACCATAGACTGTTCTGATTATGAGTAAACACTTCTGAAAATGTGGATTATAACCTTTGAACTATTGCTGATCATATTCCCTCTCTACACCAAAAGGATGATTCAAGGTTGTTTAAGCTTCATGTGAATTGATTGAATAATTGGCTTAATCTCAGACCACTCAATCTACAGAAAAAATGATTATCATTTTGCATATCGTTTACTATGTGGAAAGTCTAATGAGAAAATGATAAAGAAAAAAAAGCTACAAGAAGGAGCGTTAAGTTGTTTTTGTATCCAATATTTGATTATTTCTCTTCAAAGAAATAGATGAATGACCCATAAAAACTGTCATGGGACCAATGCCTTTTGATATCATATCATGTTGGAGGTGATCAAATAGATAATTTGAAGAAGGGATGATCAATGAATCACTTCTCTCCCTTTTTGTTAGGCAGTGATCACTAAAATAGTTCAAATTTAAAAAAAAAACTAGTGTGAATGCAGCCTGATGCAAACTAAGGGACCAATTTAGGATAATCTAACATTGCAAATTTATAAACCTATTTAATGGGGGTAATTTTCAAAAAACAAAAATTAAACCATTTTTTTCTAGGCATAATGAAGAGTATTTAAATTTTCTACCCATGCAACTTCATTGCTGCAGTGTGTATGTATGATGCATACATAATCAGCCACCTAGCCAGCCAGACCAACTTGAAGATTGAAGAAACTGATGTTGACAATTTTGGTTGATGATTTCTAACAAAGGATCTATCCTCCAAATAGCAAAAAGATGACTCTTAATGGGAGTGGGGACACTGATAGCGCCAAGCCAGGGCAAGTGCGGGCGTTGCCTAGGCTCCCAGCAGCCTTACCCATGCCTTGCTTGGGCTCGCAAAATTTTATCTTAATGTTACATTATTACTTATAAAAAAAAATTTGCCCGTCCTTATAGTTTTCTGAATGAACCCTGCCCAGGCTGGTACAAAACGCTGACGCCGCCACTAAGTGTGCCGAGACAGATTCAATTGTTAAATTGATGGTGCCTTGTTTTCTCTCTCAAGTACATATGAGTTTAAACTTATAAAATTGACAAGGTTATTAATATGATTGATGTATTTTTCAAGTGTATTAAGCATTCTTTCTCGAAAACAAAAAGAGAGCCTCTCTCCATATGTTTATTGTGTCTGTACACACTCAATATTTACATGACAGTGTGCTGTCAACTGACTTTTAATGCATCAAAATTAAAGAAATATGATTTCCATTTAAATGATATGAACAATATTGTTTCTTCTGTATTTTATGTCTTTCTTGAACAAATGATTTTAAATGGTCTTTTAATATCCCTTTTTACATTTATTTTGTTAGTAAGACAAAAAACAAGTTGGTCATTTCTTAATACAAAAATGTAAGTGTCTTAAATAGAAATGAAAATGCTTACTGAATGAATCTTGAAAAGTAACATCTATGAAACTTTGGGATTATTTGATACTATCAACTAAAACTGTCACCAAGACTGTCTACGTATGTTTCTTTTCAAGTTAGTCAGTCTGGCTGGCTATGTACGTATCATGCATATGGGCTGCACCAATGGAGCCAGATGGCTGAAAATTTAAACATTCACCCCTTATCATGTCTAGAAGAAACACTTCATTTTATTTTCAAAATTCTCCTACAAGTAGGGAGTGTATTTTTTTGGTAGTGGTGGGGGTTTCAATTTAAATCGTTTAATTAATCCCTTTGTTCGTGTTTGGCAGCATTCAGGTAGATTTTTTGAAAATTCAGTTATTTTCAGTGATCACTGCCCAACAAAAGGTGAGAAAAGTAACTCATTCATCAATTTTCAATTGATCCCCCCAACACAGCATGCTGCCATGAGATGTTATTCATCTGATGGTTTCTACTGGGTAACTAACCAGATCTGTTTTCCTTAATATTCATGAAAGTTTAGAGGTGTTTTTCTTTAGAAAAAAGAATCATTTTTTAATTATTCTGAATGCTTTGTGTTCTTATTCATCAATTGATCAAAAGGGAATAATACTTCATAACAGAAACTGATGACTTCAAAGTTGAGATCAATGTGTGCAATATTATTTAATTCTTAAATGATTAAAAGATATTGAGAAAGATATACTGATAAATTTGTTTGTGCGGATGTGTGCGTATATCCATGTATGTGTGAGTATCTATATATAAATGGTACATATATGTACATGATGTATACATATATTTATGTATGATAAGATTTACGTGCAATCATTATCTTTCTGTGTTTGCTTAAGTATGTTTGTGTGTATATGTGTGTGAGTGATGACTTATTCACTCATACATACATTTATCCTCCGATGCACTTATTCGTATAAGCTTATTAACATATCCATATTCATTGAAACAAAGAAAGAAGAGGAAGATATTTTATTTTGAAAATATACATTATTCAAAGAAAGATATTGACCAGAATATACAGGCAGATCAATAAGCGCATAGTCTAACATATAATTATTAGCTGAATTTTGAATTGAAGTTATCATTGTATAATGTTTGATCTATATGGATAATATTCACTTTTGAATTAAATGCATTGCATATGGAGGATATTGTATTGAAAAATTAATGTTTGTTGTGTTGAATAAGTGCTTTTTTATAATCTGGCTACAGACTTATTGTAAATATTTACACCAAGTTAGTATTACAGATTTGATAGTTACATTACTGTTCTGGCTACTTATCGGGGGGGGGGGTCAGTATAGTGCTGACATACTCGGGTCAAAGCAGCTGAAAGTTGTCAGATAAGTAAAACAAATTTTTCTAAAAGCAACAAAATTGAAATAAAAGAAAAACTAGTGAACGAATTGATATTGATGATGATGTTTCATCCAAGAAATTCAAATAATTTAAATCAATCATATCTACTATTATGGTGTGAACTTGGCATAAACAAACAATATGGTGTAAACTAAAAATTGAATAATGGTTAATGTACTTATATGAATGAAGTCAAATGACATCTGGTTGTTGAGTTTTGTAGCCTAATTGGTAAGGCTCAGTCTATGTCAGACAGACTCCAAAAGATTGGGGAAGTGAGTTCAAATCTTTATGTAAGCTGTATTTTTTTTTTAATTTCCTCTCTATACTCGTATCTTAATGGTTGTAGAATGTAAAATTGACCTGAGTATTGTTATACAAAGCTACAAAATAAGATGAAAATCTGTATCATGTTGATCTGTTGGTGGGCATGTTTGGGCAGAGATCCTTCATACCATAAAGATCTTGTTTTAAAGTCCTGGCCTATTCTTAAACTTGTCACCATTTCTACCCATGGGCAAGTTCATTCTGGCAATAATTATACTATTGAATCACTGTAACCCAACAAATGGCCCGTCTGACCAGCCAGCCAGCCAATTGGGCTACAGATTCTTCTCTCTTTGCTTGTCAGTGTGTCTATATATCTCTCTGTGTATTTCCGTGCTCTCTTAGTCACTACAACCTTGAAAATTTACACAAGTATACCACTAGGCACCATCTTGAGATATTTATTTTTCAAGTGCTTTTTAGGGTCTCTAAGTCATTTTAGACCAACAATACCCAAATCTTGTGGTGTTTTTTTTTTTGTAATAATTTTAGATAGTCCTTTAGATTGTTAGATCTACAATATCTCCAGGTTATGGTGATTCATCTATGTGAGGCATGCATATATTATTCTGCATGGTTATATGTACAACCATTTTTCTCATTTCATCCTATCTTTTCTCTCTCCTCATCCACTCTTGCAATGATTAAGAGTAAGAATTAAAGAGAGTGCTTATGTTTGAATGGAGACAAAAGGACTGTTCCGCCACCTACCCTTGCAATGTAATGAACAAGGTCAAAGATGGAAGAGAGCGCTTATGCTTGAATGGGAGCATAAAGGTCTCAACCTTCACTATAACTGTCATTCATTCATATCTACCCCCACTTATGATTTAGAAGCCTAATGATAAAGTTATAATAATTGCAGAACCACAGGAATATAGAAAGATAGCCAAAGAAATTGATAATAGTAATAGCATATATATTAGTCTAATTTGTTTTTGTGTGTTATCATATTTAACATAGATGCATTCTATTGGTGAAAAATTACCTTAACAATATTATATACACTATTGCAGAAATATATAAATGCAAGAATGATGATTTCTTAGTTGTCAATGTCTGTCCAGCTAGTAGATACCAACAATAAGATAAATTGTATCTATACCTTACATGAATGAATCACTGTAGCTCGCATGAGTCCTAGAACAGATTATCCATACAAATTATCTAATATCATCTAAAAAAATGGATCTTTCATCTGAAATTATCTAAAAAAATATAAGCACAGAATTTGAGCATTACTGATCCCAAAACAATCATAGAAACCCCCAAGAGTATTTTAAAAGAAAAAAACAAGAAAAAAAAATGTTTTCAGATGATGCCTTGAGTTGTACTCCTGCAAATCTTCAAGGTTGTTGCACAAAAAATGTGACCACGAGCACCTTGAGACACACACATATACACAGATATATAGACACATACAAACAAACAGTCAAAGAGAGAAGAATCTGTAGCTCACTTATTTGGTTGGTTTGGTGATCCATTTGTGGAGCTATGTTTATTTGGTTGCAGACAATGATCGGAAAACCGACAGAGAAATAGATTAGAGTATGAAAAGTAAGTAGGTGGTTGGGTTGGTTAGGAGATCAAACAAAAATTGGAAAATAAACTGACTGACCAAGAGACTGAAAATTTCACTGATAAGTTGAGATTGAATGAAAAGAACAACTTGATCAGTAAGTGCAAGAATACTGACAAGTTCATAAAATCTGGACATTGATAAGAGAAAAAATCTTTAAAGATTTTGAGGATCAATAAAGGTCATCAATCTTTCATGTGAGAAAGAAGAAAATTGAATTGAAAGCCTTCTTTGATTTTTTCCTCAAATCTCTCAGGTGCTGGTAATGCCATTCATAAAATATCTCGTAAGAAGATTTAGAAAGATCTCGAATTTTTTTTCCCTCAGAATATTCAATGAGAAAATAAATAGTTTTATACTTATAAAGGGTGGTACAGAATGGCATAATGTTTACCACTTTTACTGCACCTTTTCCAATCACCAGATATGATGACAAAATGCTTGTCACTGGCATACCATGATAGTTGATGGAGGAAATAGGGGCTGAGTACTTAGGAAAACTTCTTTCCCATAACTATCTTACATACTTGAGTAGTATCAGCTGAAAGTCGTAACCCTAATTGTCAGCCTTGACATTGTCTAATACATGAAACATAATACACATTAACTTTTTACTAGATTGTCTTTCATCGTATTTTTATTGCAGAGTTTTGTAATAAAGGCAACTTGTGACAATCATGTCTTTTACTACTAGTTATAAACAAACAATATGGACTAAAAATTGAAAAATGCTTAATGTAGCTATATGACTTAAGTTGAATGATGTCTGCTTGTTGGGTTTCATATCCTAATCAATAAGGTTCTGTCCATGTGAGACAGGCTCTCATAGGGAGATAGGGGATGTGAGTTCAGATCCTGTTGGAAGCTAATTATTTCCAATCCATGCTGCTTATTTAATCGTTGCAGAATGTAAAAAATGACCTGAGTATTGTGATAAAAAGCCACAAAATGAAATGAAAGAAAAGCTAGTTAAAAATTAAAGATAACAACAATGCTATAGAGTCAGTCCATCAGCCATTATTGCTTGATTTGGGAGGCTTTTTGACACCTGTTGCAGACTCTCA
This sequence comes from Thysanoteuthis rhombus, assembly GCA_963457665.1. NCBI lineage: Eukaryota > Metazoa > Mollusca > Cephalopoda > Oegopsida > Thysanoteuthidae > Thysanoteuthis > Thysanoteuthis major. Next base: position 14,206,955 of record OY735237.1, on the reverse strand, counting down.
GGTGGCCAGTGAGGTCAAATATTTGGAATAACAATCTAGACTGAATAATTCATCTAATTATGATAACCGAAATACATGAAATATCTTCAGCTTTGAGCATGAAACCAGCCAACCATGAGGCTAATGTACAGCCAAGAATACTCTATTGAAAATATTACTATGGATAAATATGATCATCTGTCATTTTCATGAAGTCATAAAACAAAATGTTTGTATTTCTACTTGACTGTGGCTTAGAGCTGGTCTGAGGCATAAGTGAACTAAGCAGCTACTCAGGTCCCCATGGTCACCAGAGGGCCCCCAAGAGGCATCAAATCAAATTCTACTTAGGGCAAGATTCCTTGCTGCTAAGCTTGAAGCAAAAGGCAAGAAGTATAGAGTACCCAGTGAGAGTCAAACACACTATAGTAGTGATGATCATTTCAGCTACCTTACAAACCATTGCTCTACTACGAGGCATTCAAATTAATCTTAGATTAGTACAGGAATATGTACCAAAAACAAAATTGTACCCAAAAGATACAAAGGCATTTATTACTCTATGATTTTTTGAAAATTACATTGAATCAAAAACTGATTGTTGTTTGTTATTTTCATCCACAAGGTTTATCTTTTGAAAAAAAAAAAAAATGCAAACAATAGCAATCCTTCATATTCTGTTGCAACTGGAGTTGGAAATGGTGATTTATGGTTGTCGATGACAACAACATTTTTTCTTATAACAGCTCCTAAAATTTAAGAAGATGGATTTATTTCGCAAGTTTAATATTTTATAAGAGGTAAATATCTTAGCCTCTTTGCTTAAGCAGAAAATCCACACAGAACTCAACAATTCATAGTAATTCAAAAATGGTGAACAGGTACCCAAAAATGTGCTGTCTTAGTATCTTTTAGGTATACAGAAAACTCATTTGCATTTTATGTAGTATTAGTAAAACAATTTAGTACAATGAAAAGCAAAACAAATTTGGGCTTTAGGTTTAATAGTTTTAAAAATTATGAGTGAATATCTTTTGAAGTACATATTGAAAAAAAAAGAAGAAACTTTGACTATTACGAAAAGTATGATTTCTTGTCATATAACATTTAAAACCCTTGGAGAGAAAAATAACTTGGTAGAAGCATACAATAAAAAAAAAATTCCCTTCAAATTGTCTTCGAAATAAATTTTGCATATCTTTTGAGACACGTATATCTGTATGGCAGTAATCCACAAGTGTGGGATATCCAGTGAGAATCAAAAACACTACAGAAATGGTCTGCTAGGTTTGCTTGCTAACCATTACACAAGGTGAGGTGCCCAAGTATATTATTGAGATGAACCTACTGATGAGAATCACATGTATCAAGGATTAAACCTGACTATAGAGTGATTTATCAGTATAGGGTGCTCATCATAGACAGGCCAGTGATTGCAAATTCATTCCCCATTTAGTTTTCTATATCCATGGATGATATTTAATAAGCCTCTCAAGTCTTTTCAGTCCGTGCATCCCTTTCACCATATTCCAGAATGTCATCCATCCATCCAAGATTGCATTCTAAGAGTTCATTCCAAATTATATACATATAACATAGAACATTTTTTATTTTTTCTATATTAGCACATATATATTTACTTGGATTACATTTAAAAAAGGAGAAAGTAATTTGACTATACCAGGCAGTGCAAAAAGATCAATCTTCCAACAGTTTGCTAATCTGATAATCTGTGGTTACAATTCCCCGACTAAACCCCTAAAATCCCCCCTCCCCTGTTTGAGAGCCTCTGGTTTATCAAATGTCTATGTCAGCTTATGATTAAGTAGTAAGAGAGGCAGCACATGGGAACTCTGAGAGCACAAAATATATCTGAGGAAATCTAAACAATAATGATAAAAAAAAATGGTAGGGGGTAGCGGTTGGACCTAGCACTGCCACTGGTTGTCATTTTCTTCTCTTCTACTTATGATAAATGTAATTTTTCCTATTTCACATGGATAAAAACCAGCTTGAATATGTTTTTGATATCATTTGCATTAGAAGGATTTTTCAGGTTCTTAAAGAAACTGGTGAAAAACGGTAATAGAACAGAAACCATTTCAGTGGTTTCTTTTCAAATTATTATCAACTTTTCGGCTAGTATTTCTTTCACCTTAATTTCTTTTGGTCTTTATTACAACGCCCAGATCAACATTCCACAAGTGTTAAGTAAGTATCAAAGATCTCTGGCAAGATTTGAACTTGCATCCTTGGGAGCCTTACTTTATATAGCATACCTTACTGATTAGGCTCCAGAGTAGAGATGCAAGTGGATTATAGGAAGAAGGTATACAGTAAGGTTGGGTTTAGGGAACTAAGTACTTAGTAATTAGTAGATATTCAAGATACAAAAAACCCGGAAATTGAGAAGTAGGTATATGCCGTATCCCTATTTCCATCCTTGCTCTAAAGGCCAGCCAGTTGGAGAGATCTAAGTTTAGCCATATCTTCTAACTTGGGTTTTCTCAACTTTTTCATGGTTCCAGACCCTCAGTGCACCATCTATTATGTCCCCATCCCCTGTTCACCCGACCATTGAAACAGGCATCATCGCCATCCTCATTGTTCTTTAAAAAAAAACGCAATAAACTAGACAAATAGATACAACAAAACAAACAAAACGAACAAAGTTATTTCCAACTCTTACTAGAAATTACTTACTTCGGTGGTAATGTATGCATATTCTATTATAATAGTCTTTCAATTTTCTCCTATCACATCTTATACCCCTAGAACTAGCTTTCCATACCCACAGTGGGTATGGACATCTCAGATTAAGGACCCCTATAATTTTATGAATACCGTTGCTTGTGCAGATGTCTGTTCATCAATCATGTTATTCTGAACCGATATATAAGATAAAAAACGCTTCAGCAATTTGATCACCTGATGTAGACATTAGTAGACTGATGACAAATACTGCAACATAGATGAAATGATGTAGGATATCAAGCCTGGTGAATTGTCAGTCAGTCAGATTTAGTAGGAGGACGCAGATATCAAAGCAACAAAAGCCGCTAGTTGGATAGCCTAATTTAAAAATGCAAAAACAAAAATATGTAACTAGAAATTGTAGATCACTTTGACAAATTACAGATTGATTGAAAATACATTCAATAGGCTATAATTACAATATGTCTACAAATTCAATATTTGATTTCATAAATTTGATATCAGTATTTATTACTATATTTACTACAATGCTTAACTATAATGTGACTCCCACTTTCTGTTGCCAAAGTTCATTAATATATTTCATCCTCTTATTGTAGCTCATTTATTTTCACATTAATTTCAATTAAAAATAAACGAGTTCTGATCAAAATCCTTTATTTTTAGTTAAAATTGATACAAAAATAAATACTAATAAGTATATTGCTTTGAATGCGAAATCTTAAATCTAGCCACATATGCAATACCACACTTATCTCCTGTTTATAAAAGACCTAAAATTCTGTTTACCATCACTTTCTTTCCCCGGTCTTTCTCTCTATAGGACCAGTTATTCTGTCTGGTTTCCTTGCTGGAGAGAACTTCGCCATTTTATTGTGACCCATCACCGTTATAAACCTTACTGCTTTCATTCCACTGATGGTGAGATTTTTCTCATAAGTCTAGCTTCTAAATTGTGTGCACCTCTAACCTAACATGTATCCACATCTCAATCCTACATAAATGACCTAGCAATGAGTTTCTACATAACAGTCATAAATATTGTCTATTCTGTTCCATCTCTTAACTACTAATATACCTTTCTGGCATTTGTATTTATCAGTTTTGACAGTGGCCCATAAGTTTACTCAACAATCAAGTATGTGGCGGTCTTATCCTCTCAGAAACTACCATACAACTGAAGTTTGAAATCCCATTTCTGATAATTACTCCTGTCTTCAAAGTCAACAGCATTATCTTAACAGCATTGCTTAATCTCTGTGTCCGTATTCAAACATAGCGCTTAGAACTCTTGCTTTCAAGAAAGGAACTGTCATGGTAACTTCCTTCTTCTTCCCCAACTTCATCGTGACTTCACATACATATGGTGGTTACTCAACCATACGTATGGACAACATCTCTAGCAACTAGTAGCAACCATCTTGCTACATTGGACTACTACTTGTATTATTACTCCTCCACAATTTAGAACTATAATTAGCAATCCTTTACTCTTATTGCTGCAAATTAAAAAATATATAAAACACAAAATCTAAAACTTAAATACTAAAACTGACTAATAAAAAGCAAGAGAAATAAGATGAAAGAAATTCTAGTCTAAATTTGGCAACTGACTATGCTTCATCTAAAAAAATTGAATACTACTACTTCTTTTTCCTATGTCTTACACATGAGGCCATCATGGTGTCCAAATTTTTGATGATGAAGAGAAAAATCTCTGGGCTGAGGGTTATTCTCAAATGATATCCATCAATGTCAGTCTAAAAAGGTCCCAATATATTGGTGTCATGGGAGACTTAAAAGTCGTGAGTTTTGGATTTTCAAATGTGATTGAGATTGAGAAAAGCAATTTACACATTGAAATATAAGTAAGGGTTATATACACATATACATGAATATATATATATATATATATATATATATATATATATATATATATATATATACGTATATATACGTATGTATGTATATACATATATATATATATATATGTATGTATATTATATATATATATGTACGTATTTTGAATTTATATACATTTATGTATAAGTAAGGGTTATATACATGTGTATACTGTATATTCACATACATGCATGCATATATATATGTATATATATATATATATATATATATATATATATATATACACACACACACACATATATGTATATGTATATATATATATATATATATATATATATATATATATATATATATATATATATATATATATATATATATTTATATATATAATTCCAACAAGGAAATTTCACATGTAGCAGAAGAATATTTTATTCTGATTAATATATAAAAACAATTTGGAAATCTTACATTAATAACATTAACAGATATTTGGAAATAATTGACTGACATGACATAAATTTGAAAAAAATATTTTACATCTTTAGTGTTTAAAGCTGAAAAATTTCCTAGACTATACATACATACATATATATAAATATATATATATATATATATATATATATATATATATATATATATATATATATATATATATATATATATGTATATATATATATATGTACGTACGTACATACATATGTATATAGTGTGTGTGTGAGCTCTTGAAACAAAAAAGGTAAGGAGTGGGATTTCAGGGTTTTAAATTTGGTTATTGACATTAAGATTTATGTTCCAAATGGGATTTGGGAATCTTTGTCTGTCACAATCTTATGAAAACATTGTTGAAAGGCCAATATTTTTTGCTTACAAAATATTAAGAATATCTTGGAAAAAATAATGTAGTGATTTATGATAAATGTATGAATGAAATTGTAAGAGCATTAGTTCATTATCCCTATGAAACGCTTGAGATTTGAATGAATATCTATCCTATCATACCTCAGTGCATTTTATAACCAATTTCATCCTCATAAAATCTCACAAACCCACATGATATCAATGCCATCTTTATGGTTATTGTAGCTACAGATTTAAGAGAAACAAGATAGGCATTTCTTCCTTATGAATAATCTTTGATAAATGTGATTGGTTACTATTTCTCATATGTTCAGCAAGCTCTGCAATAGATGTTACATCAAGGCAAGTGGTTCTGTGTTGTTTCTTCTTAATTTGTTTGATCAAGAACACAAAACTTGGCATCATATTTTTCATGTTTATGTAGCACTTTTAGAGCAAAGAGATTTTTTCAAATTGACTATAAATAATGTCTCGGGTATTTGAATATTCTGTAGTTTACGAACATGGTCAACACTGGATGACCAGAAAGGTTCTTTCTTTTTGGAAAACAAATCTTCAAAGTTGTATGTCGCTCTAGAGTGCCTTAATGAAAAAAAACATTAAATCTGGAACCATTCCAAATTTGTAATTTTCCAGTGTCATCCTGGGATTATGACTGGGATGTTCCACTGAAATCTGGGAATATTTATTTCTTGATAATGTACAGATCATAGTGTACTAATCACATCAAAAAAATTAGTAGGATCAGAGAAGCAATGGTTATATTATTGCTTTTTCCTTCTAAGACTCATTGATATAACTGATAAAGATTACAAGAATTTACTTTACATAGTAATGTGTGATTATGGTGATCTGATGAATCTGTCTCCAAAGTCAGCTCATATTACTCATGGCACGTATGTAATGTGTATAGAACTACAGGGTATGGTATAAAGATTTACCTATCATGTAATTATAACTCATTTTATTCTATTCATACAGTCTAGGACTAGTGACTCATTCTAAGTGAAACAACAGGAGGTCATTTCAAATAGAGTGTAAAAAAATCTAATGCATTCATAAATATTTTGTCTGATTATGTATTCATTTCTTAATAATACACACCCACACACCCACATATATATATCTATATATATCTATATCTATCTATCTATCTATCTATCAATCTATCTATCTATCTATCTATCTATCTTTTTATATATATATATATATATATATATATATATATATATATATATATATATACATACATACATATATATATACATATATATATATATATATATATATATATATATATATATATACATACATATATATATATACATATATATATATATATATATATATATATATATATATATATATATATATATATATATATAAACCTTGTCCATCAGACAATTTGGGACATAAAAGTTCATTCATATCGCTCTCAGAATGTTTTGAAATTCTATGACTGTGATGTTACAAAATTCGGAATGTAGGTGACTTTTCTCAAAGTTATCTACCTGAAGCTATAAACAGTTTTTTCTCCTTTCTCTGTTTGTCTGTTTACAATTTTGCTGATGAAAATATCTTCTACCCACCATTTGAAACAATGGACACTTCCATTGAAATGTGTCCAGTATTTTCATTAAAAAAAAGATATCATAGAAATTCAAATATATCAGTAAAACTCTTTATTGGTATTAACTAGAAAACAATGTTCTCTCTTCTAAGTTTATTGCAACAACAGAAATTGTATATAATGTGTATCAATTTAAGGATAATATATATATAATATATATACCAAATAATTAATCCAGTTCTCCATTTCGTTATCAATTTAATCATCCATCAAATCACCGTAGCCCAACAGATGGACTGTCTGTCCAACCAGCCAAATGGGCAGCAGATTCTTCTCTCTTTGTTCATCTCTATATGTGTGTGTGTGTGTGTGTGTGTGTGTGTGTGTGTATTTTCAGGTGTGTCTGGTCACATTTTTTTAGCTACAACCTTAAAAAATTTATACTTAGTGCCATTTAAAATACATTTTTTTTCCAAAAATTGTACTTTCTTGGGTCTCTACAGTCATTTTGGACCAACATATCCAAATTTTGTACTGTTATTTGTACAAAAATCATTGATAGATAATCCATTTTTTTAGATAATTGCAGATAATTTTTTAGATAGTTAGTTCTGGTATATATGCCGGCTACAGAGATTCATTTATGTGAGGTACAGATATTAATTTCATATTTATATATACTTTGGTATCTTTATATACATAGTTTGATCCAAGGAAAATTCTTCTTTGTGAAATCTGTAATAATTTGATGACTGAAAGGTTTGTAGCTGGAAAGAGTAATGGAGGATTTGTGGAATTTTTTTTGTCAGTTAGTCAATGAAGACTTGCATGTTATGTCAGCATGTTGTAACATCAACCCCGGTGGAATAAAACCAGTTTGGTTTTGTTTAATAAACATATATATATATATCTATCCATATCTCTCTTATTCTTTTCATACTTGATTCATTCAAAATTGAAACTATTACCAAAACTGTCAACATAGGTTTCTTTCAGTTTTCAAGTTGGCCTAGATGGCTATGTATGCATTTATCACATGTACAGGCTACACCAATAGATCTATTGGGCTGAAAATTTAAACATTTACTCCTTATGCATAAAAAAACGTTTTTTGCTTCTTTAGAATTCTTCTCTAAAATATTTTTTTTGGAGTTTTTGAAAAGTGAGTTTATACTAGATTGATCCTTTAGTTTGTCTCCACTTGTTCTTTGAAAATTTAGACTTTTTGAGCAATCACTGCCCAACAAAAGGCAAGAGAAGTAACTTATCAGTTGATGACCCCCATTGCAATTTTTTTAATTTATTACCCCCGACGTGGCATGCTGCCAAAAGACTGCTCCTATTGAGTGATTAACCAGACATGTTTCATATCTCTCTTAGTCTCTACCTACTTACCTACCTTTTCTTTTCCTCATATCTTTTTGTCTTATCTATTGCTATAAATGAATAATTGCAAATATTCAGCAAAATTTATCAACAAAAATAAAACAATCGCACAATCGTACTTGTTGGGTACTTCCCTTGAATAATTAGTGATCTTGGTGATTTAAAATCAAGTAGAAACTCACGAGTAAAAAGTACAAAGCTGATCATACATTGCTGATGAGCTTGTGGCCCCTGGTCAAGCATAGTTCATTAATCAGTTTGATTGGCCTATTTTGTGTTGAGGAGTTTTGTTCTTGAATCATAGATATTGTTTTTTAGTACTTATAGCCAGAAGGCAGTCATAAATAATATTGCATGACCTTTTCGTGTCCTACAAAACTAATTCCTTAGCTATAAAAATTATTCATACTGGGGACATGAGGTCACTCATAAGTTTGAATATATTTTGTAAAATGTACACTCACATATATACTCACAGGCTTGTGTTTGTAAACAACTGTATAAATCTATATTTATCTAGATTTACATGTATATATCTGTATCTATCTGAATTTACATGCATGTTTACACAAATAAACCTCTCTCTCTCTATAGAGAGAGAGATTGATAGATATATATAATGCTCTTCCATCAGAGCAGACATCTTTTGTTGTCAGGTTACAGTCAGACTTTTTAAAAAATGCTGTCAAACTGGCATGAGCTCTGAAAGGAAGCGAAATTTACAAAGATTTCTTGTAATAAACAGAAAGTAAGGCCTGGCATTATACTCACATAGTAAATAGAACCCCTCCCTAAAACAAAAAAAAAATTGTCTCACAACAGACAAATCTTTGGAAGGTTTAGGGGTCTAATAGAGTGAAAGCACATGAAATTGAAGAAAAAAGTTTTAAATTTTCTCCATCAGGGTTTGGTCTTCTGATTCCATTTCCTGTGACTCTAAGCACAGGACCATTATTGCTAACAATGGTATTCTTTCATAGAGATATATGATTATTTAGATGAAAACTTGTAAATTTGGCTGAAAAAATGGTTTTGACCCTAAATTGATCTTTAGGGACTCCATTGGTGAACCCCATCTATCCTAAGTTAATCCTTGGGCCAAGTTATCATTGAACACAAATTTGTAGCCCGTAGGGTGCAATAGTCTTGCTGAGATTTGAAAAAGCCATGATTGACCTTAATGCCTCAATCAACCTCATGGGATAACTAGAGGTCAACACCAACTACCCTATGTTCATCCTGGCATCAAGTTACCCATGTACCTAAATTTGCAGTCTGTAAGGTTCGACTGTTTAGGAGTTTATAAAACTAAGAGTAAATTATCCAGGTACAGACAAAAAACAAACAAATATTTGTCGTCTTTATTGTATTAGATATAAATACAAATACCCAAATATGCATGTATGTTAAGGAAAGTCTATCAAATGTTGACTTGCTTAATTTAATATTCTTGAATTGTTCAGATAATTGAATGGAAGTGTTTTTAAATAGACATGTCTGTTTGTTTTTGTTCTGTATCTGTATGCAAAAGATTTTTGTAGGCCTTAACAAAACTTCTGGTTCAAGTGCCTTTAATTAATTATGATTGTTTTCGTAGATCGGTAGCCCAAAGGAATAAATGAAATATTAATAACTTCTCATCTTTGGTGGTTAACGTCTAAAGAAATAACTGATCAATTAATTAATTAATTAATTAGAACGAAAGATCAATGTTCAAATGAATGGATGCTCTCTTGGTTTTTTCATGGATCCCAAGATCAATTTAACATCATTTTTTCCTTTCATAAAAATAGTTCAACACATCATCATCATCATCATCACCACCACCACCACCACCACCACCATCATCATCATCATCATCAATTACCTGTCCACTGCTGGTCAAAAGCCTTCCCAGCTCCTTCCATGTAGACTATGACTTTGCTGATCTATGCCATATTTTATTTGCAAACCTTTCCATCTCATTTCTTTATCTTATATCTGGTCTTCTCCAACTGTGTTTGCTATTCCTTGGGCACCAATCTGCTAACCTTTTGTATCAGCTATTATTCTTCCTTCTTGCTATATGTCTTGCCCACCTCCGTTTTTGTTGCTTAATCACTTCTATGATATCCTTCACCTTGGTCTGCTCTCTGATCGCTGTTGATCTTTTTTCTTTATTTATTCCTAACATTGCTCATTCCATTGATCTTTGTGACTCTGTGTTCGTTTCCAAGTGGTTTTTCTAGTTTCCATGTTTTGCATACATCACAGCTAATATTAGACAGCCATTATAAACTCCATGTTTTAAGCATATTGGCAAGGTTCTTTTTAATATGTCTCTATGTTTACTAAATGCTTTCCAATCATTCAGACGTGTATCAAATGTATGAAAATATGCTGTTATAAGCATGCTTATGATATAAGAAATTAAAATCATACACTTGCATTTCTCTATACATTTTTTAAAACAAACATAACAGATCATAACGTTTTGTCTACATACTTCAAAATTATACTCAACTATACTTCTTCTAAAATACTTTTTGTTATTTTGAGAAAAAAAACCTTTCATAACTTGTTTTTTGTGCTCATTCTGATTGGTTTATTTGTTTCCCTGTTCTGGCACTGCTGGCCATATTGTTTTGTCAACAGACTCAAAAATTGGTATCAGTGCTCCTCTACACCTTTTCTTAAAGTGTTTTTTTTTTCAGTTTTTGGGAAGGAGGCTTTTTTTACTTTTTGAGGTCCTTATTCTGATGTTTTAGTTTTTTAATAACATCTAGATTCTCTAAAATCTAGATATTTCAAGATGCTTTTTTGGATGTTTTCCCGTGATATCATGAATAGAATTTATTCTGATCATATTTATTCTCTGATGGAACTTTTAACTTGACTTCAAATTTAGATGCTAAGGTTGTTCAATTATTGACTGTGATGGCAAGTCTATTATTTTATCAAGAGTACTAATGGTTATTAGTGTAATTGCACATAGCACAAGCACATTATTGTTCTTCTATGTATTTTTATATCTATTTATTCTATTTACTTCTAGTGCAACCTCTCCTCCAGTTTTGGAGGTATCAACACCATTCCGATGCTAATTGGTGTGTCCTAATGCTTGTATTGCACTTAAATACAGTTCAGAAAAAAGTTAATGTTTTATAGTTTTAGAGGGGTTTTTATTTACAGTATCTAGATTGCTAAACCGGATTCTGATTTTTCGCCATTCATACAGAAATACTGTTTCAAAGAATTTGGTTACTTCCCTTGTGAATGTTGTAAATAGTTTTTGCTAGTAATTTTCTTGTGCTTTTGTCAAGGTTTTGGCTTGGAGCAATGCTGCGGTGCAATTACACTTATAATTCCTTCAGGAAATGCACCCAGTCTAGTTATTACCTGAAAATTAATTCAATACATTTATGATAAAGAAAAAAAAATATTCTAAAAATTAACTAATGCATCACTTGTAATTGCTTTTTAATTCTCTTTAGGCTCTTTTTTCTGAACATTTTGAAAACTTCAAAAGTTTTCTGGTAATAAGCATTCCTTATTAACTTCTCCTTCTCCTTATATCAGTGCATATGCACAAATGTATTTATGATTTTGCATGCATATGGAATATGATATATAGTATGTTTATTCATGCACACACACACACACACACATACATGCAGACATTTATAAATGAACATATGTATGATTGGATAGATATATCATTGTTATGTAAGTACAGTAATCGCATGACATTTGTGGGGATTAGGGGCACGAGTACCTATAAATCTTGTACCATAAATCTTTTGATAGACACATACTTTACCATTCTCGAATTGTTACTGTATGAATAAGTAAATAAATACAGTAAAGCATAAAGTGATAAATTGCAATTTTAAAACTTCATTTTTTTCTCGTGAGAGATCTATCTGTTTTGGTTCAATCAATAATTTTCCAGACAAAAATGTAAACATGGCTTTAATCTGCTCAGAAAACCTCTGTAAGCACAAAAAAGTATTTTTGTTTTTTTATAACTAACATTATGAAATTACTTTGCAGTTACAACCAAAATTAAACTTTCGAAGAAGATATTCGATTAATGCAATACTTTTTAAAAGAGCATTAAAAAAGTGCACAATAGATTCTAGTAAAAAAATTAATTAACACTCAATCAAAAAAGTTGAATTTCATAAAACTAAAGTGTAATGATCAGCAACAATTTTTTTTCTCATCTATGTACTATTTACCTTCATCTTGATGTTTTTGTTGCTTTATTTGAAAATTTATCCAGTCTGAAAAAAAGCTACAAAAATATTAAGATGGAGGTAAATAGTAGTATGGAAATGAAAAAAAATGTTAATAACGACTTACAATACCTGTTTGACTAGAAAATAAACTTGTTTACTGTACAGTAACTTGGAAAAAAAGTATTTGATATCTGAAATACAATTTGATTCAAGAGTTCATGAGTGTATACTATAATAAATAAGTTTGAATTTTTAAACACAGTAAGTCTTCAACCAGGTATATATTGTCTACATTAATAATTTCATTTGATAATTTTCTACTCTCTTTGTCCTTATAAGTAACACAAAAATTATTACGATGATTTCATAAACTTTCTATGTTTTGTTTATGCTCTTCTGTGTATTTTCTATGATGCGTTTTTTTGTGGTATGCTACAAAACTCCCAAAAATATCCCCTTTAAATCATTCAATCATGTTCCATGAATTATGGAAATCGCAAATGGAAAACCAGTGAATAGCAAGGGATAAGTGTATACTCAAAAACTTATAATGAGTTTTCTACTTGAGCCAAGAATAATGATTTGCTAATTTTGTCCTAGTGTTGACCCTAGACTAGATGGACATGGATTGTTGGCCATATTCCAGACAATAAGTCAACAGGTTATTAGAAAATTAAAATCACTTGTAAACTGAGCAGACCTTTTCGCAGACCTTAGGATCCTTGTCTACCACTTAAAATAATTGGTTTGGACTCTGTTTGGAAATTATTGCCATTTTGAAAATGTTTATGGGTGACAATAAGTGCAAACTATTCATCTATCTATCTATCAATATCTCCAAATATATAAATGTATATGTATATATACATATATATATATGATATCTCGTGCTAGCAACGTCATTTCCGTTTGTAGTAAGTTGTCATTATATTTGATCTATTTATAACAAATTAAATGGAACTACAAATGGAAGTGACATAGCTTGGATGAGCTGTTAAATACTGTTGAAAATTGAAAGTTTATATATATATATATATATATATATATATATATATATATATATATATATATATATATATATATATATATATGTGTATATATATATATATATATATATATATAATATCATGTATTAAGAAATGGATGTATGTGATCCAACAGAATGAATTATAAATTGCATTATATTATATAGAAACTCATTTGAAATGATCTCCTGTCATTACACAGTTGATATATCTCTCAATTTAGACAATATAAATAGAATAAACAATTAAAGAAAATGGGTCTGCTGCACAAAACGAACTTGCCATGGATAGGGTAGCTGCTTCAATGTAGCGATGCACTTACCATTGAGCTAAACAGTCGCTGGTAATGCAAAGGCCAAATAACTGCTTTCAATCCAAGATAGTGATCCGACAGAATCAATTATAAATTGCGTTATATTATATAGAAACTTATTAGACATTCATTCCGGTGGATCGCATATATCCGTTTCTTAATATATAACTGTGACATTGAATGAAACCAACTGACCTTGAAAAAACAAGATGAGAACTTAGTTCAAAGCAGTTAATCAGGCTTTTGCATTACCAGCGACTGTGTAGCTCACTTGTAAGAGCATCGCTGCGTTGAAGCGGTTACCATATTGGTGAAGGGTTCTTTTCCTGTAGCAGCCCTATTGTCTTTGATCGTTTATTTCATTGATGTTGTCTAGATTGGCAGATATATTAACCGTGTGATGGTGGGAGATCATTTCAAATAAGTTTCTATACAATATAACGCAATTCATAATTTATACGTATACATACATACACATGTGTACACACACATTTACATATAAATAAAAAAAATACATGTACAGTAATTTATACACACACACACACACACACATATATATATGTATATATATATATATATATATATATATATATATATATATATATATATATATATATATGAATGACTATTTATTGTAAGCCTTTGCTATAATGAACTTATCGGGATAAGGGGGGGGGTCGTTTTTCCATGAGCTCAGGCAAGCTTTTGCCATGTTCATGTTCCTCAATAACTTCAAGCTTTATCCTAGAAGACAATATATTTCTCTTGCTCTACCTTGAAGGAGTACATATAGGTTAACTACATTCAAAAGCCAAGTAAGAAACGTATGCAGAATGCACATCAAGGTAAGCACAAAATGTAAAACATGTTGACACGAATAAGTATCCAAGGAGACTATGCAATAATCACATAGGCATGTGCTAGAATCCCTTCAAATCAACGCCTGTGCCAGAGTTCCTTCACATCAACATATCCAATCAGTTTTGGCAAGCATGTGATCAGTGATTGGTTCTCCCATTTATTGAACTTCATTTGATAAATAAAAAGAAAGTTTATTATGGACCACATGCTCACTGCATTTATCTGATCCCTGTGTTTGCCACATTCATTGAACATTGTCCAGTAAGTAAGAAGAAAGTTTGTTATGATTCACATGTTCTCCAAATTTGGTGTGTTAAATCTAAAGTCAAACTTGGTTTGTTAAATCAGAAGTCAGTTTGGATGGACCTGTGAGTTCATTGAAACCAGAATTTACTATATGGAGGTTAATCATAGTGAGGGTTTACTGTACATATATACATACATATATAATAAATTTTCTTTCATCTTCTTTGACCATTGTATATTGTAATTTTGCTTATTATTGTGATTTCGCTGATTGTCGACTGTTTCTTTTCCTGCAGTCACTTTGCCCATCATATCTCTTAATGTAGACCATGGTATTTGTTGTTTTCTTACATGCCTACAATTGGTTACCATAAATTTTTAAGGGTTCTGTTTTCAACTTCATTAATCAGGACTAAAAAATGATTAGTGAGTGTAAACCAGCCTGTTTTTGTTATAGTGGAAATTTCTTCCATCTAACCAGGACTTTTCAAAATCTCTTTTAATGTACTTTAATGATATTTCTTTTTATTAATGCAATTTTTAAAAACTCATGTTACAGACCAAATTAGAGACATGTATGACAAAGCTACCAGGAGTTTGAAATACAATACAGGAAGTACACCAAAGCATGTTGGCCCAGGAACATATGACCAAAGTCATGCTCAGATTTCTAAAAAAGCTGGTAAGTTTTCTTCTGGTTCTTTCAAACTATGACCAAGGTAATCATTATTAATTTTTCACCAGTATTTTCTTTATCATAATTTTTGCTGCTTTTCATCATAAAAATTGAAGTAAAAAATGAATAATGGTTGATAATGCTTCATCTGATAAGAATAAATCAAGATAATATTACTACTACTATTATAACTAGTGCATGTGGGAAAAACTATAACAAATATGGTGCTAAGCAATCAAAAAAAATTGGTGGATGAGTTTAAGCGTGAGATTTGATTTCCTGCTAGTTAAAAGAGGTCTAGTTGCTCAGTCTGTTGAGCAGTTGTTGTTCATAGGTAAGCTTTCTGAGGTAAAAGGGACATAAGTTCAAGTCTGACTGAGTTCATTTTTTTGTCAAATTGCACTGTTTACTCACTGCAGTTGTCTGGGTAGCTGCTATGAAAAACAACTAAAATTAAGATGAAAGAAAATTGTCAAAAATTGATAATGATTGATAATGCTTCATTTAATAAAAGATTAAATTTGATGACCAAGATAAATCTTGAATTACCAAGACTCCTTTTTATGGTCAATCCAAGCTGAAATCAATATTGAAATGGATGATTGCTTTGGATAACCAAGTACTGCTAGCAATTTGTGCCTGACTGAGCTAGGCTTATTAATTCTTGAACTCATAAACTGCCTCCAACCAGCCATGAAACACTTGAATGAATAGCATAAAATATGGTGGAACTCTTCTGTGAATTGAATAATTTAAAAAAAAAATCACCTTATAGCCAAAGGGAAATAATTTTATCCAGAAGTTATTTCTCTTGAAATTGGCAATCTATTTTCTTTCTATGAATTTGATAGTCAAGAATATAATTAGCTAAACTCATTTATTATTATCATTTATTTCACCATAGCTCTGTGGTAGGAGCAATAGATTAGAGTCTAGAGGCATCTTTTCTTATCTCCTTTTATGATAATGTATATTACTAAATTTGGTTCCAAAGGCACTTGTAATAGTTTGGTCATGTCAGTGACATGCTGGATGGATGAATACCCAAGGATGTGTTCTACAGTAAGGTTGCCATTGGCTCAAGACCTCCAGGAAGGCCTGTTTTTTTTTACATAGATGTTTGTGAATGAAACCTGTTGGCAGGCAACATCAACCTGGCAAGCTGGTTGGCTATAGCAACAGATGGAGGATTACCGTAAAGGCAGGTATCCAGACAAGCAAGAAAAGGAGAGAGGACTGATGGGAAGAATCGAGCACAGACAGCTGAGGGAAGTGACATCAACTACAGAGCCTGATGTGGACTACACCAGCAAAAACTGCAACAGTCTTTGTTGAGAATCAGGCTGCACAGTCACAGATGCTGTAGCTAAATCATAGACTAATACTTGATGCATGCTCCATTGTCTTCCATAGTTGGGGGAGGCCAACAACATCAAACAATAAATTTGATTTAATAAATAGACTTTTGAATGAGATCTTTGTGATTTATTGTTTATGCTTTGACACATGAGGCAGTGATTTTGTCTCCCAGGTGAGGGATGACACTAAAATGTTTTGGCAGCACAAAAATTCAACTTTTACGGCTACTTTTAGCACTATTTTTCAGTGATCTTATTCAATTTTTAGCTATTTTCTAGCCATTACTTTTTTTTCTTTTACGAATTTGGCCATTTTCAACTGTTAAAAATGGCCATAAAAAGCTAATATGAAGTGCCGTTTTTTGTAGAACGTTTTGGTATCTTTTGACATTTTTTTAAGTTGATTCAGCGCAAAATTTTTCCTATTGGCAACACTGTGGTTGATACCTTGAGTTACCATTCTGGGTGCCACCAAACCAAAGAACACCTCTGAATCCATGGAAAACCAACCACTATTTCTGTTGCAATTGTTGGTCTTCACAGGGCTGGGGGGCTGACCCAATGTCCAAAATGGACTGCCTTAAAAGGCTAAATCAACTGCCCTGCTATGTATCCATTGCAGAGAGGAAGTGGATTCACTTCTTTTCCAAGCGTATTATTGCGAAGTTAATGCTCATTGCCTCAGCCGGAACTTGAACTCTGTTTTCTGATTGTATCCTTTGTGTTTTTAAGTGTTAGGGAATGTGTCTTCTTCCTTTATACTGACAAATCATAAATAAAAGGAGACGCGCACTGCTTAATTTGTTAATGAATCAATCAATAAATGATAGTATAAAGCATGTTCTTGGAAGTGGGCCAAATTAGAAATATTTTTATGTCTTGCAGGCCAAGGCAGATAAAAAATGAAACAATGACCATACAAGGCCATGGTAACAACTGTTTTTAGTTACCTTGTGTTTTTCATTTTAAGAGTATATATCTACATTAACTTTAGTGTATTATCAATCAATGAGAATTATGAAATTCTTTTGAGGGGGACAAATTATTGTCAAATAGTTGTTCAGATTAAGCCAAGTATGAATAGAATTGCAGGAATTCATAATGTTGAAATATTTTTAGCTATAAAACATTGTTTCATTTGAGACCACTGCAAAAAAGAGACTTTCCCTCTTTTTTTTATACTGAATTTTATTGATTGCAAGCCAAAGATAGAAAAGAAAAACAAAAGAATTTTTATATGCAACGTCACATATTCAATGAAGCTGGCGGGCTGGATGAAATGAGGCCATGAGCCAAATCTGGCCTTTAGACCGTAGTTTGCCGACCCTTGGTTTAAAGAAATGATTTCTTGCAGCAAGTATATGAATGTATTTAAATTAATGTATACGCACACATCATACTTAATAAACTTTCTTAATTTAATTTGTGCTTACGTAAATAGTTTGGGTGGATTGTAGCCAATTCCCTGTCTCTCAAAAATTCAGTTGATACTTTTGCAACAAATGAATATTGGCCAAAAGGTTATAGAAGCCACTGGTCAACTGTCAGAATCACTAAATTTCTGGTGTTGTAAGCCAAAAATGAAACACATGATAAAAATCTAAGTGACTACATCGTTGAGTTCTGTTGTCAGAACACTCTATGGAAAAAAAAATTTGGTCACTGTAAGTGTCTTTGAACAAAGTAAAGAGCTGTGAGGTTTCTTTTTATGATTTTCCTGATGGAAATGAGAATGGTAAAGCAAGATTTTTTTAATCTGAATTTATATAAACCTTGGTAATTTGCTAAGATATCATTAATAATTGGCTAATTATTCAGATAAATGAGTTTTTTTTTTTGAATTATGGTTGTGGTATAAATATGTTTGAAGGTGTGTATTGGCATAACAGTTACTGAGTTTGGGTTTCTGATAAGTTTGTTTGCATTTCTTTTGCACTAATGCCTCTGGAAATGACATGAATCCACTTCTTCCTCAGCTACAGATAAATATCAGGAAAAGTGGAGCCAGGGCTGCTGAGGGTGATGGTGGGTCACACTAGAATCTTGGAATGCAGCTCCTACTGGAAGTCCAAGGCACAAAGCCCCTGGAAGCTCTGGACTTTTAGCAAAAGGTTCATCCAATGCATCACAATGACTGTTTTTTTTTCTAACTTTCCATTTTGATGGGAGATTCTGATGCCTCATTTGAAATCTGTGACCATTTCTCACAAAGATCTTCAAGATCAGCTCTAGATTTGAGAAGTTTACATGTATTATAGCATCTCTTACTTGGATGATTAAATTAAAAATCAAAAATAATTGACAAGGCCACATTTAAGAAGGCTAACCCACTGAAATCATTCTAATTTAGTCATATAGCTTTACACTCTACTTCTATATAAGGAAAATAAAATGAAAGAAATACTGAGCAAGTGGAATTTGATAAAGCTAATTTCATACCAACCTACCTAAGTAAAGGATAAAAGATTCTAGAGTCTGTACCAGATAAGACATGGAATATTCACAGGATTTATAGAGCATCCTTCATAATCAACACTCATTGCTTCATATTTACGTATATATAAACTGCCTGGTATTAGTGCATACCAGATTCATTCAGGATGTCTTCTCAAAATGAATTAAAGGCATCCATAGAAGTGGAGGTATTCATAGAAGATTATTTTATGAGGCAAAAACATTAGTTTTTATTGCAAAATTTAAGGGATGTTATTTCTATCTTTCAAAAGTGGATGCTAGTTTTAAACTCCTGCAGATTGATGGTGCAGTGAGAGGGCCATCTTGTTAAAAGTCAAATTCCATGTTGCGATCATTCATCTGGAAGAAGGCCAAGGCTTGATAAATACCTGAAATGGGCCGAGAGATGAAATGCATGCAAGTACAGGAAGGAAAAGAGAGAACAAGTGATGACAAGTGAAGTGGAAAATTGTTTAGAGTGAAAAGTGCAAAGAATTTTAGTAAAGGTGGAAGAGTGGGTTGTGTAGGGTTTCAAGTGATGAGAACCTTCCGGTTTGGCAGAGATCTAAGAGAGCAAAGAGGCCTGGGTCCATTAGCCGGAGTTAGTTCATTAAATCCTGTTACCTGAGAAGATGCACCGAATGACTGCCAAAATGCTATGGAAGCCCGGCGGCACAAAAGACAGGAAAAACCTGCTGGGGAGATTGTACTGCAAAAATCAATAGCAAGGCGCCATTGAGGCATGAAATTTGTCTGACCACTCTGAAAACGTAGAAGAGAAAGGTGGAAAGGAAAGGAACAGAAGAAAGAAGAAGGAACAAGTGATAAAAGGCAAAAAGAATTAGTGGCTGCAGAAAAGAGAGAGGAAGGAAGCAAATATGAAAGAAGAAAAAATATAGTTAAAGAAACGGTTGATGGAGATTTATGACAATAAAGACTTAACCAAATATGATTTTTAACAATGTAACACCTGTGTTGGGTATTTCTCCCAAATATTTATGAAATTGAAAGTCTTTATTGCATGTTTAAAACGGTTTTATTTCCTTACAAATCAACTGATATGAACAAAAGAATATCTAATAAATGTAATATATAAATTATATCGCATTTATATACAGTGTCACCTATAAATGAGATCGCCTTACCACTTTTATAGAAAGTTAGTTTTCTTCTAAATCAAACATAGCGGGATTTCATTATTTCTGTTGGAACATAACACAATTGAAATGTATGTTATCAGGTCTCATTTATGACCAAACTCTACAGCATTGAAGCTCTGTTACCAAAAATATATTTTTTGTAGGGGTGTACTCATTTTTGGATGGCAACATATTCATATTTTTGGCCACAGAGTTTCTATAATGTATTTGGTCATAAATGATATTTGTTGAATTAACTCTCTATAAAAAAAAGTAGTTGGATTTTACTAATTTATGGTCTATACTGTACATAAATGTGCTTAAATAAAATATCTTCTGGAAGAATAACGCACTATCATAAGATGAGTTTTTGCATCTGCAGCACTGGAATGATAACTTGCTAAGACAATTTATGTTGTCACTGGCAGTGAACAGGTTGAAGAAAGAAAAAATGAGAGGTAGAAGATTGAAAAAAATGGTAAAAGAATATGAAAGAAAGAGAAGAAAAATAAACACAAGTCTGGTTAGTCATTTGATAAAAACGTCAAATGACCAAGATCTTCTGGCAGCATACAGTGTTCGGAGAGATCAGTTAAAAAATTGGGAAAAAAGGTGATCAATGAATGAATGACTTCTCTCACCTTTAGTTAAGTGGTGATAACTAAAAAAGTCTGAATTTTTAAAGAAGCAAGTATGAACACAGCCGCACACAAACGAAAAGACTGATTCAGCATACACTTAGATTGTCAACTGAACCTTCCACCAAAAACCCAATGGTGGGGGGATTTAAAAGAAAAATCTTCTCCTAACATTAGGGGGTAAATGTAAATGGTCCATTTGTACAGCAGGTATGTTTGATACGTACACAGCCAGCTGGATGGACTCACTTGAAACCCCAAGTAACAATTTTGGTTGACAGTTTCTGAAATGCAAAATCTGAAGAAGATAAAAAAATAGGGATATTGTGAAGAATGAAAAACAGAGAATCTCAGGAGGATGAGCTAGATATGATTTTACTCACAGCCATTTGCAATATAAAAAAGCTTGTGGGAGATATTTAGCTGATTTTGTTCTGAATTTTTCTTCCTGAGAGAAGAGAAAAACGCCTTCATCTGTTCTTTTTTAACACATTTTTTTGATGTTTTTAATTTTTCAAATTTAATTCTCGGATGAAATATAGCAGCATTATCATAAATTTTGACAAGATTTTTACCTTCATCCTAAGTGTCAGTTGCTTCTTATCACATCTTTGAATCGGATGGTAATCTTACAGCAATGATTAAAAGACTGCTAGGTCACAATTGTGAAGTTTAATAGCATGCAAAATTGGTTGTAAGGAGTTAGGTTGAAGGTGTAAAATCAGCTTCCATTCAACTATAAAGTTTCAGTGGCAAAGTGGTTAAAAGTGTTCTGGCATATATTGGACCCCCTCTGGCTACAGGATATGAGTTTGATTCTCACCATGGGCATGCTTTTTATTTTCTGATTAGGTTCTTTAATTGTTGCTGTAGGATTACCATCTGAATAAAAGTTGCAATAAAAAGCAATCAAGAAAGTAGACCACTACATCTACCTAGGGCAACGAATCTCCATGAGACCCTCAAAAGAAGAAGAAATCAGGCGAAGAATCACACTAGGGTGGCAAGCCTTTGGCAGAGCTAGCTCAACCTTCAAAAATAATAAGATCCCATTAATCCTAAAGAGAAGGGTGTACAACCAATGCATCCTCCCAATAGTCACTTATGGAGCTGAAACATGGAACTTAACCAAGAAACAGACCCGTAAGCTGAGAACCATGCAACGTGCACATGAAAGAATAATGCTGGGCCTCACACGGAGAGACCACAAAACAGCACAGCACATCCGGGAAAAGACAAGAGTTAGGGACATCATAGAATCCTTAAAAAATCTCAAATGGCGGTGGGCTGGCCATGTCGCAAGAATGGCCGCCAATCGATGGACATCACGAGTCACAACATGGATTCCCCGAGACCATATGTGCAACTGAGGCCGGCAAAATGTTAGATGGAGAGACGAGCTAGACAAGTTCAGGAAGTACTGGCTCCGTGACGCCCATGATAGAGAAGTGTGGCAAATCCTGGGGAAGGTCTATGTCCAACGACGGACGCTAAAAGACTGATGATGATGATGATGATGATAATGAAAAACTAGTCAAAATTGATAATAATTTGGCTTGAGAAGAAATCTCATTCCTCATTCAACATATAATTCTCTTTTAAATAAAGAGAAAATTCAACAACAAAAACAACTGAAGACTTTTTAGTTGCATTCTTTCAGTTCTATCACTGTGATAATGATTAACATTTTATCAATCAATGTGTTTCAAAGAGCATTGAAATGATGTATTTTGTGTAACTTTTTTATTAGAATTGGTACCATGACTGATCATCTCATTAAACTCATTTCATTACGTCAACATATAAATGAAATTCACTCACTGTGAGCATGTCCATAATTTTTAATCTAAGAAGATTATTTGTAGAAGATGAAAAGTTGCTTTAGGAATTAGAAATGTTTGGGATAAGGATTTGATTAAACATTTAAAAAAAAAAACTTTTATTTTGATTATGGTGATGGTTTTTCTTAAAATTATCTGTTTAGTATAAGATTTACTGTACATTATGTTATGAAAAAAACCAACCAACTCAAGTTATCAATGATTCATCTTCATGATTCAGAGTTGATCAGTCGTAAGATAAGTAATCTTGGCCTGATGAAAAGTAGGATAAATCAGAGTACTTCAGAGAGAATTAGTTTACATTATAGCTGCATGGGGAAGGTCAAGAAAAAAGTAGAATCATGTAATGTGCACAAGAGCAAATCATGCTTTGCATAACATGGCGAAATCACCAGGCAGACAATTATATTGGAAAAAAAAGAAAGGGAATCAGAGATATCATGAAAAAATATTAGAAAACTCAAATGGAAATGTGCAGGCCATGTTGCTGGAATGGCAGACAAATGCTGGACATCACAACTTGCGACCTGGATCCCCAGAGATCATATACAAAATTGTGGATGGTAGAAAGTAAGATGGCATGGAGTTCAGGAGATATTTGCCCCGCAACACCTGCAATAGAAAGATCTGGCAAATCTTGGGGAAGGTCTATGTTCAACAGATATTAAAGGGAGGAGAAATTGATGCAATAATGTAAATAAAAACCAATTTTTTGTTTTTTATCAGATTAAAAAATTGAAACATCAGTTTAGCATGTCATGCGGTTTCCATTGTACCTTGATGAGTTTATGGTGCACATTCTAATAAAGTAGAAACAAATTAATGGCTTTTTATTTCATTATTGTATTTCTGATTGGTATGTCATCTAATTATACTTTTTGATAAAAAAAATGATACCTTTAGGAGCCTTTGGATGACTTTTGGAACATCTCTATGCTGGTTAAATGCCACCATAGGTTTATGTATGTTGAAGCAAAGATTACCAATAAATTTATTTCCTTTTTTTTGAGAAGGAAAAAGAGGAAAAATATCCATGGAAATTATGTTGAAGACCCACGTGTAAAGGCAGGATTGCTATGAATTGGCCGTTTACATTTTGGCTTCCCAGGAGGAAGGGCCATATTGATTTTGGTAATCCTATGACCTTTTCAATAACATCATTTCGATCACAAAATTAACCAAGTACAAAAGAGTGGAGGTATTTGCCTCAAAAGAGTTGAAACTGATATTCACAGCTGTCATTGACAAGTCTGGTCGAAATCTGTGAAAGGAAAGTACAGAAAGATGTTAACAGGTCTGGTTATTCACTCAATTGAAACTGTCAAATGTCTTTTGGCAGCATGCTGTATAGAGGATGATCAATTAAAACATAGGAAAAGGTATGATCAATGGATAAGTTACTTTTTTTGACTTTTGTTGGGTCACTAAAAAGTCTGAATTTAAGAAAAGAAACAGCATGAATGCTATTGTACACAAACTAAGGGACCAATTTAGCATACACTTACATTGTAAATTGAGCCCCACATCAAACATTTATTTTGGGAGTAATTTGAAAAAAAAATTTTTTCTAGGCATACTAAGGGGTAAATATTGAAAATTTCAGCCTTTTAACTCCATTTGTGTTGCCTGTGCATACAACACACACATGCACACACACACACACACACACACACACACACACACACACACACACACACACACACAGACATATATATATATATATATATATATATATATATATATATAGCCAGCCATCTAGGCTGAATAACTTAGAAACTGAAGAAACCTCTGTTGACTATGTTGACAGTCTTAGTTGATGTTTTCTAGCAGGATTAGATGTGCTTGTAAAATACCAATGTAGAAAAATATCTGCAATATTTTTTATTATCATGTTCATCTTTTTTGTATTTTGAAATCTTTGCTTCCACATAAAGAATATCTCTCTAATATCTTGTGCTTCATTTTTTGTGGGGTATGATTTTGGGGAAGTGTACAAGATCTCCAATGAAATTGAATGCTGTGTTGTTTACCTTTTTAGAGTCTTCAATATTCTGAACAGGTATAAATTCACAGACAATACAATCAATGCTTTATTTTGCAACATTAATAAAAGGATTTATTTTTAACAAATTGACATTGCTTTAAGAAGAACAAAATTCTAGCTTATAAGCTTTCTGCTTATTATTCTGCATATGGCGTGAGTTGTAAATATTAATGTCTTTAATAGAAGTTGGGTGGCCTGGTAGTAAAGGAGGGTGAGTGTCGATTCTTGCTGACTTTGTAGAGTGTAACTATGGATGATTGAGGTTATTATGCTTATATGTATACGTACATTCATAGAGGGAGAAAAATGATAAACCAACCTTGAATGAAATTACTATTGGCTGGAATTCATGCAAGAATTTAAAAAAAAAAAACAAGTTGTCTTCTGGATATTTCTTGCATTTCTGAAAGAGGAGGACTGGACTGAAATATAGAATTTGTTCAGCATTTCTTCTTGATGATTTGCAGATGGATCAAAAGTGAGCAGTTTGATCTAAATTTGATGTTATCACTTTTAGTACTGATCAATTACTGCAGTATTTTGGTGGGAATTCTTGATTTTTATGTTGACTGGATGAATTGAGGTGTTAAATCATCTATCTGCTGATTGTTTAATTATGTTCTATTTTCTTATTAGCCAGGAGATATGAATGTTGAAATTTAAATTTTCTTGTGGTGTGATACAGTTTTTACACAGATTTGAGACTGTAGTAAATATAAAGTAAAGCTGTCCTTCTCAGGTCTTTACTGAAAAAACAACTATGTCTGTCGTTCTTGAAATGATTACCAACAGCATTTTTTTTTTGCCTGTTTCCCTTCTTGTGCTGTTTTGAATCATTTATAAGCTTTCCAACAACAGTAATCAGAATCAGCTATACTTTTATTGGGTCTTCTTTTGAAATACATTCATGAAACTACGCCTGCTTACTTTCATCTACAGATTAGTGTCCTCTAGAGGGAAAATATCACTGAATAAACTATATAAAATGAAAGACGAGTATTTTTTGGTATTCCTATAATTATCATTAGAATTGTTTTTATTAAGTGTCTACAATTTGAAGAAAAAAAGGTTTGATTCTCTTTTTGAATTGTACCCCTGACAAAAGCTGAAGAATGAATCGGCCAAAATGCTGTGTAGACAACATCAAAGATGAGAAGAAAGATTGCTACACTCCCCTTTTTCTTTTAAATAATTCTTATTTGGAAAGTTGGCAATATCCCTTTTCATTGAATGATATTTATCTTGTTTGGCAATATGCTTTATTTTTGAGTACCTAGTAAAGATTAATCTTGCTGTCAACTTTTTAGAGACTAACTTACTAAATTCTGAGTAAGTTAATTTATACCTGAAATATGAAAATATTTATTTCATATATATCAGTCAGTCAACAGACAAAAGATGAAAAATTTATCTATTGCACTCAATAGATGTTTATTTTTTGAAAATAATCCCCTTGTCAATGCACTTAATTATGTATTGAATATCAGTAGCATAGATTGAAGCATACATGTTGAGAATTTCATATAAAATTTTAGCAAAAACCAATGTATCAGGTTATGGGCATCGATTCACTTTTGTATGCCCACATTACTTTGGTTAGTATTTTCTTGCATTACATTGCAGCCATCATCATCAGCTTATCCAAGGTTAGTTGCTGCTGTCAACTGTCATCACATATCTGATGCACTGTTTCCACTTGGCCCTGTTGACTGCCAGATCCTTCGAAGTTGTCAGCCAAGTGAATGGGTCCTTTTCTCCTGCACGCCAACAAGGCGAAGCACTGCAGCTGACAATGGCAGTCCTTGAGGCATGTCTTTTTCCAAGTCATTTGGCTGGCTCATAAGTGTCATGTAAAGAAACCTCTCAACATACATAGAACATAAGCCAGCTATTCAAGTCTTCTTATAGTGACAACTAGACTAGATAGAGGAGGAAGTGCCGACAAAAAAGTACCGACAAACTTCTGTGTTTGGCACCTTTGTGCAACACCCTTTTCCAAACATCTTGAAATATTCTTTGGTCTAAAATTACTCATAAAAAAAAATATTTACATGTAGCAGGTTATTTTTACTAATTGAATAAAACTGACAACAGGTTGGTGAGGCCATATATCTCAGGACTTGAGAAATATAAACATCCAAAAAGACAGATATTAAAATTATTCATCTATATATCATTGTATTTGATGCTATAACAGAAAGACCCGACTCTTTTCCCAAAAATGGCTTTGACAGTCAATGTAGCCTATATCAATGTTTTTATGCACATCCAAGAAGCATTTTCCTTATAATATTGTATTGATACTCTTGTCAAGTCATTGAAAATTAACAATTCAACTCATGGACCACTTGCAACCGCTTGACTATGGAACTCAACAATGAATAGATTTAAAAGCAATGGAACTCTTCTAGGAATCGAATAAAAAAAGATTGAAAATTCATCAAATAGTAAACGGAATATAATTTTACTCAGGAATTATTTCTCTTGACAATGGCATTCAAGCTTTTTTTAATGAATTTAAGAGTAAACAAAAAAGCATAGAAACCAGGAAAGTGCAGTATTTTTATGTAGAGTTGGTTAACTTTTTATATAAAAGAGTTATGACATGTGTTGTTACTTCTTGGAATCCAGCCTTCAACCAGTCTTGTTGATTAAGCAAAAAGAGAATCAAACCTATGAAAAAAAATTGAAAGTAACTGTAAAGGTAAATTACTGTTTCAGGGGTTGTCTTATCTCCCTGTGAATGATTCGATAATGCATAAATCATCAGAAAGGAAGCTTTTCTTTTTTGAGGGCATTATATTTTGCTCATTAGCATTAATCATTTTTTTATTATAAACATCATTGATTAGTTTTATATCTTTAATCATTAGTAATATTTATAATTCTTGCTCATATTCAACAGCCAGAAATTGAATTTAACAAAAAAATATTCATTATACGTTTAATCAGGTTGATTTGCATTGATTCATGAACACTGAAAATCCCTTCCTTCCAAATTTTTTTTTCATAAAAACATACTGACCAAGTGCAAAAATTTGTTCAAATAAAATTACAAAATTCAGTATCTAAATCATAAAATTCTACTTTAAGTACAAAAGCTACTGAGGTGGTTTTCATTCATTCATTGCCCAAGAATGGGCCACCACAAACCTTATGATATGAAAGACCTGGTCACTTCCTTTGTGTGCTGCTTTTAGTCACTCTAAAGCAAACAGAAAGAGAGGAAGTGGGTACTTTGGATACGTAGACACAAATTTGGCTACTGCTTGGAATATCATTACTACTTTTACTGCTGATGATCTTTCAGTTCTATTTTTAACCCAATTCTGAAAAACAGTAATAATTAATATACCAAAGTATATATTTGTATGTTCATAAATGATCCACCATTTTTTGCAGGTACTATGTTAGTAGTAGACATTATTGTCTCAAATTGTTTGAATTTACTCAAATAAAGCATTACCATCATCTTTAATTTTCAGTTTTTCTATAATCTTATTTTTGTTGCTTTTAATGGCAATTATTTTATATTTACTCTATGATAATTGAGTAAGCAGATAACAATGACAATGCTTCATGTAAGAGAATTAAGACAGCATAGACTATGGCTCAATGAGCCATGAAGATATTAAAATGCCAGAGGATTAGCATTTGATACTGGGTTGGTGAGTTTTGATACAACAGAGTTGCTGACAAATTGGGCATGTGCATTTAGCACAGCGCTTTTTATATGAATAAGATGTTTTTATGCAATTTGACTTATTCAATTTTGTAATAACTTTTGTAAAACTCAACCAATTTCAAAAAAATTGATATCATTTTGTGGAGAGCTTTATTGTGAAAAACATTTTTTTCTTTTATCACATTGACTCATAAAGAATATAGAATATGAGAAAAAATGTAAAATGCAGTGGCAAAATCAAACAATCTCATTTCACAAAGTTTAGTTACATGTAGGTATATAGGTACATGCCACTATGAATAGCTATTTTCTGTCACTACATTAATATTTTTACGTCTATTTTATGTTAGGAATATTCTTGTTCTGTGTTTTTTGAGTTTTTACAATTTTATTAACACCTTGTGCAAGTATGCATTTTTCTTACTAGTAAATATATAAATAGATTTTTTAAATGAAAGTTCAAAGTGTTTTTCTGATTGATAGCAAAATCTATGTTCCTAAATCAGACATTTAAAAACTTTTGGGAGTCATGGGCCCCCTTAAGAGCTACTCCCACATTCCAAGGCCCCTAGAGATACAACACCAACAGATATATGGAAATTCATTTTTCATTATTAAGGCTATGGTTTCTTTCAAATGTACTTGGGCCCACAAGAGGATGATGTACCCTGTTGAAATTAGCTGTCGTAAATAACTGAATTCAAACAATTTGTATTTTCTTTGATCTTCGTCTTTATTATGTACACATGAAAAAGAAAAAAAATCCTAGGACTTGTTCCCTTAGGAATTCTTTTGTATTTATTTGTGCAATTTCAATCTTTATTTCATGATATTTCAGAAAATTATGCACCGTTCTTGTCCCTCACGGCCCGCCAAAGCCATTTCACGTCTGACCCATTGATTGCCCCTCCAGGTCCTGGACAATATGAAACTTATCAACCACATGATTCAGTCAATGTAAGTCTTAATCAACACTTTTATATCTGTTCTTGAAAGTATGTTTAATGTTGAGTCTGATTCTGTATCAGATGGGTGAAAGTTTATTGGTATTACAGGTGGGTTAGCTTTGTAATGTTTGAAGAGCGAAAGCTCTTTAATCATAACAATATATATATATATATATATATATATATATATATATATATATATATATATATATATATATATATATATGGTCTACACCTATATATATATATATATATAATTATCTATGGTCTATACCTATGGTCTGTCTTGAAACAAAAGTACAAGACCGTCAACTTGTTGGTATATAATGGGGAAAGATTACTAATGTTATGAAATGTAGATATAATATGGTTCAAGACGTACACATGTACACACATGATCATGTCCCTTTCTAAAAAATTCTTGTGATAAAAAAAATAGAATTTTTGATGATTAACTTAAAAAATCAATTGGAAATAAATAGTTTTATTGAAGAATCAAACGTTGAAAAATGTCGCTAAATGCTGTCAAAAATTATACAAACAACGTTGCAGGTTTTGAGCAAAGTTTGTTCTTTCTCTTGTTTCTTTGTTCGAAACTTGTTCAAGGTGGAGGAACTAAAAAAAGCTACCAAAACTTTTTTTTGCCAGCTCTGAAAAAATAATGTTGTTGTCTCCCTTACACCGGCATAAACTTACCCCTTCCCAAGTTTACAAAAACAGGCCCATCCCACCCTATCCTCCAACACGCATATTATATGAACCCCTAGCTGCCTCACTGTTTGCTCTTATCTTCCCATCTCTTTCTGAAACCAGACTTATCTTTCCCAGAACTCGGGTCTACCGTTCCGTCAAAATGGCTGCTTTCCCCTTTCTCTCTTGTGTTTCTACCAACCCCCTTCTTCACATACCCAATAGAGTCTCTTTTCGTCCTCCTTTTACGTCCCTTCCGTTTTTCTCTGTCTTTCTCTGATTCTTTCTCTTTGAAAAAAAAATCCTTTTTATTTTTTTTCTCTGCCTGCTTCTTGGTGCTTTGCTAGATAGGGTAACGTATAGGAAAAGTTCCACTTCCCTTACCTTGTTACCCCTCCCCGAACCCTATTTCCCAACCCTTCCATCCATCTTACCCCTCCCTGCACCCCCATAGCATGGTGCAAGGGGAACAACTCCAAATTCTTAATTCTTTTATCGATAATTAGTACGAAAATATGAAAGGAAAAGCTAAAGAATGATGTTTTTTTTTTCTGTTCTCGAAAGAGGAGACAAGTTTTACTCGTAGAAGCCATTTATCAATTTTGTTGGTGTTGAAAAATGTATAAAAAAAACTGGAGCAAAATAGTTTAAACTCAAGCCTGAGTCAGACCATAGATGTGCTAGTACATTTCCTTTGTGAAGATTTAACAACTTTATTTTCCAGTTTACATCTAAAATTGAGTTTTAAAAAAAATCTCAAAACATCTAGATTTTCCAGATATATATATAAAATCTTGGAAGTATATTACTGATTATCCATAAATTAAATGTGACTTGGATCTTCAGCATCTTATTAAAATATAACATAATTTATTTTATTACTTGAAATTAAATGAAAATATTACTCATTTTATCAAAAATCATTTCAATAGTAATATCTGATGCCTAGATGCAATCAAAAACATCTAGATTTAGTTGAAAAACAACCAAACTGGCCACACTGAGCGAAGTACATAAGATGGCAAGATCTATATTGGCAACACTGAGCAAGGGATGTAGCTATCATTTCAGTACGTCAGTCAGTATGAAAAATGGAGCCTCATGCCATATAGCAAAAAAGACTTAGGAATGACAACTCCAAATGTTAGAAAGAATAAAAACTATAAAATTTACAAATGGCAAGTCTTTGATTCAGATTTCAATTATTCTGAAACTAGTCCTGTCATGTATAGTATCAATAGCATCTATCACCCAAGTGTATTTTTGTACTCTTATGATAATTGTTAGCAATGCAGCAGATCATGGATTAGTCATATATTTATTATGCATATCTCTATGAAAGAATTATGTCTACATGAATGGGGAAGCAAATGAAATGTCATCATGCAGTGACATAAAAAGTGTGTGACAAATAATTAAATAAATATAGAAAGAAATACGTATAGTGTTTTATTATACAATGAGATTATCCTTTAACAGCAATAGAGCAATGTTTGTTTCGAAAGCTATTGCCTGTAAGTTTCCTTATCACCAATGTAAATCGTTGAAATATATTTTCTTTGATCTTATAAATGTTGAAAGAATACCATTTTTTCCAATGGCTTTTCAATGGCTTTCACTGTA
Organism: Thysanoteuthis rhombus; assembly: GCA_963457665.1. Lineage (NCBI taxonomy): Eukaryota > Metazoa > Mollusca > Cephalopoda > Oegopsida > Thysanoteuthidae > Thysanoteuthis > Thysanoteuthis major. The sequence continues at coordinate 14,174,824 of OY735237.1, read as the reverse complement.
GCATTTATTTTTCTTGCTCTGCTTTTAAAGCATTTTTGTGATTTTCAGCTTTTGTCTAGCCCAGTGATCTCAAACCAAAGACACGCCATTGGTTTTTATGGACACATGATGGACTTCGTAAAAAAATCTCTTTTTTATTTTAATCCTATTATCCTAGTTTTGTAAGCATATTTTGTGATTTCAAGTTATATCTTACTAAACTCCTAATTCTCCAACATATATATATTCATATATATACATGTATATATATATATATATATATATATATATATAAATATATATATATATATATATATACATATATATATATATATATATATATGTATATACATATATATATATATATATGCATATACATATATATATATATACATATATATATATATACATATATCTATTTATCTATATATATATATATATATATATATATATACATATATATATATATAAGAAAAATATGCTGCTTATTTATACAGATTTATCGAAAACTAAAATATGTGTAAGTGACACTCCAATAATAAGATTATCAAAAATATAAGAATTATGACACACTGTGCTAAAATGGTTCACTATCACTGATTGAGCCACTATTGGGTGTTGACAACTATGACAGTGGTCCATCCTGGTTCTCGGAAGACAGTGACTAAGAATATCTTTCTTTGAATATTCAGATATGGCAACCCTATACCTGACTAAGGAAGAGAAAAGTATTTTTATTGAGTTTGATGATATTTTTCTGATTTAAGAAAAAAATATGACTCATAATTATAAGAAAAGAATTTGTAGATTTTATGGCAATTTTTTGCTTTAGTAATTGAGATGACAAGGATTCTTTTTACTCCAAATATGTTTTCTTCTTCAATGTCTTTTTCTTAATCTACTTTCAACTCTACATGGCTTTTCTTAGATAGAAATTAGATGAACTGAAACCAAGTGTAAATGCTGTTAGACATAAACTTAGACACCAACTTAGCATGAAATCACGTTGTAAATAGAAGCCCCCACTAAAAACCTGGGGGCGGGGGCTTAAAAAAAACAAAAACGTTCTTTAGACTTAATAAGGGGTAAATATTCAAATTCATATCTGTGTAGCTCCATTGGTGTAGCCTGTACACAAGGCACATAGATAAATAGATAGATAGATAGTCAGCCAGCAGAACCACTCAAAAATTAAAGAAACCAACATTGACAGTTTTGGTTGATGGTTTCTAAAATGAGAGTAGGAAGTAAATGAGGAAACGAAAGGATAGAATAAAGAAGAGACAGAAGAAGATTTAAATGAAGGAAAAAAATGAAGAGAAAGTAAGGAGAAATTGAAAACAGCAAGAGCAATAGATAGATAGATAGAAACTGCAATTGCAAAAGTACTGTATTTGGTAGCATAGAAGACCCATCTTATTATAACTAGGAACATTAAGATAAAAATTTCTCTAGATTACTCTCATTTATAATCCAGAAAGAAAATGTTTCTTCAGTTTTCGAGCTGGCTGACTATGTATATATGTATCATGCATATAGGCTATACCAATGGAGTTTTTTAACATTTACTCCTTATTATATCTAGAAAAACTTTTTATTTTGAAATTCCTCCCAATATAGGTTTTTTTTTGGGGGGGGGGTCAATTTACAGTGTTAATTAATGCTAAATTGATCTCTAGAATGTGCTCAGCATTCAAATTGGTTTTTTGAAATTTCTGACTTTCAAGTTATCCAACAAAAGGTAACTTATTCATCATCTCATTTTTCAGTTGATCACTCCCAACATGACATAAGACATAGCCATGTGATGGCTACTATTGAGTGACACTAACCATACTGTTTTTTTTTTAAATCTTCCCCAAGTTTTCGCCAATGTGAGGCTGGACAATGAAGTTTACATTTATTTTTTAACCATTTTGGTGGGAAAGGAAGCCGAAAAAAAAAATAACAATGAAGAAAAAGGAAAGAAAAAGGAAATTAGGAAGAAAAATGAAAGAAGTAGATGAAAAGTGACTGGGAGGAGGGAGAAGAAGATGAAGGAGAAGAAAAAGAAGAAGACAAATAGATAAAAAATAGAAGGTAAGAAAAAGGAGGAAGGATTAAGTGAATAAGGATATAAAAAGTAAGAGAAACATACAGGAGGATGAAGAAGAAAAGCGAAGAGATAGCAACCAAAGTCTGCTGGGAGCATAACTTCTGGAAGACTAATACAACCATTATTCTTTTTTTTGCTTCATGCTCCATTTAAGGTGCCTACCTTGCCAGGCTTTTGGGTCTTGTAAATTAGATAAACATTGGCTCTCTAACACCATCACCACCACCACCACTGTGACCTGCTTTGAAGGGTTTGCACCATTGTTTCTTTCTACTCTCAAGTTAATATATCATGCATGTATACATACACAGATGTACACAAAAACATGCACAATCACACACTTACATATAGAAGGACAAAGACCCACATGTAGAAAAAAGGTATAAGTGTGTTTAGTTATTCACTAAAAATAGCTTAGATTGGAGACGATTCCTCCAGTATAGGACCACCAGTGAGGATCAATCTCATAACTCAATTGTAATCGTCCAGGAGACCAGCTTGAAACCAATACATCCAGGTATTCATGTTGAGAAATACATCGATAGATTAATAGTGAAAATATAAAGAACAGCTACAATAATGAAATATCATTCATTTTTATTACTGATAGAAATTAATTAGATTGATAATTTTTTTACAGCTTACTATTATGCTTTATGACTATATTTTGTAAAGGTTATGGCTTAATTGACATTCTAAGATACAAAAATTATATTTGTGCAACAAACATGGTGATTGAAAGTCAAGGAAGGAATAAAAAAAACTGAAAAAAAAAAAAAAAACTAAATTGATAGAAACTCAGTATTTAGTGTGACGGTCTGTATCCATTTTTACTTGTGAAGATCTGTTTCCGCATGAGTCAGTTATTTTTTTTCTAAATTCAGGCATGATCTTGTTCTATTCAGTTTTAATTTTCTTCCAAATATTGTTTAAGTTTTTCAAAAATTTAATTTTATCTTAGATATTCCACATTTTTGGCAATTTGACCCCAAGTCAAAGGGGTATCTTTCAGACAAACTCACCCTTGGGCCCTTTTCCTTGAGTTCAAAAACCAGGCCCCATGATGATATTGGACCATGTATGCATTGTAATCACAACTATAACGTGCTATAACTTGCTATAACATGCTTCATTTGGAACCTGTTGCAAAAAATAATAATCTTAAAAGTGCATGCAAGATTAGCCACAATCCTCAAGTAGGAAAAGTCAAGTTTGCCTGAGGTCACATGAGGTCAACAATGGTTAAAATCAGAAGTTACCAAAGAGTTAGACTTGACACCCTGGGGTGCCGCAGTTAGCTCACAGGTGCACTGCAATTTACTCAAAAACGTTAATGATAAATGTAATTGTTCAGTATTTTCTGACTTGGGGAAGCTGGTGTGGTTCTGAAAGTTTTGAGAACTGCTGGTTTAAATTCTCCTTGTACAGAATACAACAATGAAAGCAAAATCTAAAATGTAAAAGAATGTGTATTACTGTTTATATATTTGTACTTTAAATACGGTTTTAAAATATAGTAAGTCAATTTGGAAAAGTACACAATAATTTTGAGAGTATATATATATATATATATATATATATATATATATATATATATATATACATACACGGTTGGTTAATTACTCCATGCATGTACATACATATATATATATATATATATATATATATATATATATATATATATATATATATGTATGTACTTACATGGAGTAATTAACCAACCGTGCATACATAGATTCTTCTCTCTTTGAATGTCCATGTGTCTGTGGGTGTCTCTTGGCAGACTTGGACACAATTTCTTGGCTACAACCTTGAAAATCTGCATGAGTACTCCACTAGGCAAAAGTGCTTTTTGGGGTCTCTATGGTCATTTTGGACCGATAATGTCAAAATACTAGATAAAAGACCTATTTCTTTTAGAAAAAATCTATTTTTAAGATAATTTTAGATAGTTCTTACATAAGTAGTTATGGTACACACATCTGGTGTGGACTCCAGTGATTGATTTATGAGATAAACAGATTTATATATTCTATTGTTGTACTAAAAATTATATTTACATATATATATATACATCATGTTTAGATTAATAAGTTCATGACCATGCACATCTACAATAAAAATATATCTATATTCTCATACACACTATATATGCATTCTATAGATTAGTGTACTTATACACATATAAACAGATGCATATATGCATATACTTCCACATGTGTGTATAACTACATTGTTTATTTTATATATATATATATATATATATATATATATATATATATATATTTATTTATATCATTTACATGAAGCTAACTGGATGTGCTAAGTGGCACTCATGCTTATTTGATACCATGGAGAGTATTTTGACAAAACCAGACAAGCAATGGAGAAAATTTGGATGAGAAGGAGTGAGTAAAGGCAAGTGAATGAAAAATGTAAGGCCATTGAGTGAGGGAAGGAAAGGAAGAGAGGACGAAAAGAAGAAGAAGCAAAAGAATTTTTTCTCTCTTGACTTGTTCTGATAAATGGTATATTTGACATCTTCTCTTCCATAAATGCTGTTTCAGATCCAAACCCTTCTCACTACCTCTTCCTCATCACCTGTCTAAAGAATCCACAAAAAACAGCAATGTACACAGAGAACTTCCATGTATAGCAAATGGGTATGCATGCATGAGCTCATCCCACTGTATATATAGATATATATTTATATATAAGGCTAAGAACTTATTGATGTATATATATATATATATATATATATGTGTACACATATAGTAGATCCTCTATGCCACAAAAATAAAAGTACAACTGACTGACGATTCAGAGAACAGCGATGTTCCAGATGTAACATCGGACGGAGTAGTTATTGCTCTAGGAAAATATGAAAAGCAGAAAATCCCAAGGCAAAGATAGCAGAAAGATAAATCTTTTAGAAGAGGTCTATCACAACGGACTAGCACAACTGTTCACAAAGAGCTTATGAGAAAAGAGGGTCACCTTAAATATCTGTCAACAGCGAGGCTCAAAAGCACCTTTCAGAAAACGGACTGGCAAACATGGCAGTAAATATAGACGGAGAATATTTGAACTATTTAATGTACTGTAATAATAATGCATTGAACTGGATGACAAACATATGAAGTGATTTAAATGAAGAAAGCCAAAAAATTGGGTTAAAGATAAACAAAACATAGACAAAAGTAATGTTCAATGATAAAGTCCCATCAAAGACCATAAGAATAGACACTGAAGCTCTAGATGAGGTTTAAAAATATATTTACCCCAGTCAAGCAATTAAGCTGGAAAAAGACCACAAAACTAAAAATAAGATGGTACGTAAGGATTGGCCTTGAAAGCATTTGGTATGAATAGAGACATACTGAATAGTAAACTGCCAATTTGTTTGAAATCAAGAGAAACCAAGAATATACAATCAATGCAAAATACCAGTTATGAAGCATGGGAGCAAAACCATAAAACTTATAAAACCACACAAAAACAAACACAGGGGCAATGGAAAGAGCAATGTTAGGAATAACTCTTTGCGATAGAAGAAGATCAAGATGGAGCCGAGAAAGGACTACGCTGAAGGATCTAATACAATTAATCAAACAATGAAAATAAAGATGGGTGGGGCACATAAGAAGAAAAGGGGACAACAGAGGGAGAAAATGTCTAACAATTCGGGCCAGTGGGACAATAAATGCAGTTGGAAAAGACCAGACACAAGATGGAAAGTCTACATAGAAAGGTTTGCCAGTAGAACTTAGCAGAGATTATCATAAATATGCCTGACATGAAAGCAGATGGGAAAGGCCTTTGTCAAGCTGTGGACTTATAATGGCTGATATTTATGATGATATATATATATATATATATATATATATATATATATATATGTATATACATGGTGTCCCAGACAAATGTCCACTCATTTTTTTTCGTGGCTGCAATACAGTTAATAAATGAAGAACCGTCAAAGAATAGATTTGGTCAGAATAAATTCTGTTTATGACATCACTGACATTTTCCCCAGGAAACATCTTAGATAGAGTAAAAAAGAGATGTTATTTCCACAAGAAAATGTCTAAAATAGATGTAAGAATCTAGATTCTCCAGAATTAATTATTAATAAATCAGTTAAATTAAGGTTCCATAAAGGTCAAAAGAGCTTTTTTTCCAAAAAGAAAAAAAAATTTTTAAAAGAGGTGTAGTGGAGTACTTATGGAAATTTTCAAATCTGTAGACAAAACAGTTTGGCTAGAAGCACTGGAACACACAAACACACGCACATATATAAGAGATAGAACCCTTTGCCGCCTGTGGTGGCTACTGTTATTCATTGCTTCCATAAGAAAGAGTAAATGTTATATCCTGTGTAGTTTTTTTTATGGACAAGTTTAATTAACTTTCAGGTAACAAAGAGAGCTGCTATTAGCAAACAATAGAAAAAGCATTTATTTTACACAAGAAAAAAACGTATTTCCTGGTGACAAAAATGCTATTCGTTCCCTGAAATAAATCTTTAGAAAATTTACCCTGCATCCTATAGACTGATGATTACTTTTCACATAGGCTCATCCTATTAGAAACTATCAACTGAATCCGTCACCAAAACTGTGAGCATAGGTTTCTCCAGTCCTCAAGTTGGTCTGGCTGGCAGGCTATGTATGTATGTATGAATGTATCTTTTGTAAAGACTGAACCAATGATGCTAAAGGGCTGAAACTTTCAACAGTTACTCATTATTAAGTCTAGAAAAAATATTTGTTTGTTTTTTTTCAATTCTGTCTTTAAGTAGGTTTTTAATAGGGGGTTCGATTTGCAATGTAGGTTTCTGCAAAATTAATCACCTAGTTTATGTCTGTGCTTGTTTTTGAAAAATCTTTTTTGTGATCATGGGCTAACAAAAGGTGAGAGAAGTAACACATCCCTTGATCACCTCTTTTTTCATTTTTTTCAGTTGAAACTCCCAGCATGGTATAAAGTCAAAAATAATTAGACATATGGCATTTTCTATCAAGTGGATAATCAGACCTGATCTAATACCTTTTTTCAAAATTTTTCAATCAAAATTTGGGGTGCATCTTTGATGTCTGGAAATATGGTACTTATTTTCCTTCTTTGTCAATGCACTTAATTCATGCCTTCTTGTTACATCAAATAGATAATGCAGTCAAAATTCAGCTGCTGTAAATGTTAGTGTATAAGTCAACACCGAAACTATGGTGTTAGTTCAAGTCTAGACGTCTTTTTACAGCAACAATACTTCTTTGTTTTGGAGTATTATCTTATATTATTTATATCTTTCATGAGATTAAGCATAATAAACTAATTGAACTACCAAAGCCAACAAAGATGGTGAAGGGTTCTATCCCTTTTTCTATGTCTTTGTCTTTGTGTGTTACAGCACTTCTGGTCAAACCATTTTGTCTATAGACTTTTTTTAAATTGGTATCACTGCTCCATTAGACTTCTGAAAATGTTTTTTTTGAATTTAGGTTGAAAAAGGTTTTTGACCTTTTGAGGGCTGTATTTTGATGAGTGTCTCAATAAGATGTTTTCCAATGTAAAACATCAGTGATGTCGATATCACTAATAGAATTTATTCTGCCCAAATTCATTCTTCTAAGAGATTTCTTTGTATCATCATCATCAGTCTTTTAGCGTCTGTCGTTGGACATAGACCTTCCCCAGGATACGCCTCAATTCCCTATCATGGGCATCACGGAGCCAGTATTTCCTGAATCTGTCTAGTTCATCTCTCCATCTTCTGTTCTGTCGGCCTCAGTTTCTTATGTGATCTCTGGGGATGCATTTTGTGTGACATGATGTCCATCGGTTGTCTATCATTCTTGCAACATGGCCTGCCCATTGCCATTTGCGTTTTTTAATAGTTTCTATGGTGTCACAGACACCCGTTTTCTTCCTTATATACTGTACTGTCTTGTGATCTCTCCATGTAAGGTTGAGCATGATTTTCTCATGCGCACGTTGCATACTTCTCAGTTAACTTGACTTCAAATTTTGGTGCAGCAGTTGTTTAATAATAGCCTTTGATGGCGACTTTCATTTTAATTGTGATAAAACAACTGAAATATTCAGATAGAGGAAAATAGTAGTCAAAAATTGGTAATAATGAGCTACAAGTATGTTTGTCAGATTTACTTTATTCTTTCTCTGTATACGATCACAACATCTATCGATCCAAAACCTCCTTGTAATTTCTCATGATCTTTTACAACCATTTCTACATCTCCTGCTGCTCTCATTCCAGTTCTGCGACAGTCACCCTCCAGCCAATGCAATGGTCTGGATGTTTTTTATTCTGTAGCTTCAGTATCTGATAGGATAAGAGGAAGAAAAAAAAGAAAATATAGCAAAGAAAAACCCAAAAACGAACAAACTGCAGAATGACATTTTACAAGTTTTTGGGGAAAACATGTAAACAAAATTCAAACTTCTTTCTCCATTTTCCTCTGAGAGTGAGAGGAAGAAAAAAATCTCTAGATGGATTTATTCTAAGATATTGGTATTTGGTGTTGTTCTTGGAGGATTGGTATTGACATCATGATACATTGCGATAGAAAAAGGAATCTACCAATTCCATTTGAGATCCTGGAATTGTTATTTTTGCATCACATCCCTTCATTCTCTGTTTTCACACATACTTGAGTAAACAAGAGAAGAAATGAGTATAGCAAGTGTGTGTATATATATATATGTATATATATACACATGAGTATGTGCACATGTATATTTTTGTATGTTTGTTAATATACATGGAATTATGGATATATTCACTTACAATATTTCTGTGAATGCATATAATATATATATATATATATATATATATATATATATATATATATATATATATATATATATGTAGGTATTTAAGAAATGGACATATTTTGTCCGGTAGAATGAATTATAAATTGTGTTATATTAAATAGAAATTTATTTGAAATGATCTCCTGCTGTTACATGGAAAATATGTCACTCAATTTAGACAACATAAATAGAATAAACAATTGAAGAAAATGGGGCTGCCGAAGGGAAGAAACCTATCACTGATAGGGTAGGCGCTTAAATGTAGTGATGCACCTACTATTATGCTAAAAAGCACACTTTTAGTGCAAAGGTAAACGTATTTCTTAAATGCATACTGTCACGATGAAAGAGACGAGAAAGACAGAGAATAAACAAGATGAGAATTTAGAGTTGAAAGTAGTTATTTGGCCTTTGCATTACTGGATGTTATTTTATGCTATACATCATTGAAGTTTTTGAAACAAAGGGCTTACTTATATAGGTTAACCCAAAAATATATTTGATAATGAGGAATTTGTACAGATGTGACTATTTGTGTTCGTGTCACTTCTGTTGAGTGTTTACCCATATTAGATAAACTCATGATATCATTTTTATGAATACTGATTAACTAGAAAATTTTTTTTCTACCAACATATTCAAATGAAGAATTTGACAAAAACATTTCCAGATCTCTCTCCTCAGACTGAATTATCCATCTCTCACTCCATCTCATGTACTCCATTACTTCTAACTAAATTGGCTTTTTATAGATGGTTAAAACAGAACCAAATAGCATTCCAGTAGTTAGTAATACCAAATGGACTCTCCTATCGATTTTTTCATTCATATATAGACTGTGTGGGTGGCCTAACAGTTAGCAACACTGAAAATAGAATTGGTGAACTGAGTTCAAACTTAATCTGGGTTTGTGCTCACTTTGTACAAATGCTGTTTTGCACTGGGCTCTTTAGCCTTGGTTGGCAACCACTCTAGGAGACAGATAATTCTGAATTCAAACTGGGTAGTCCAACCCCTAGTCTAGCATTGCAAGAGACTGGCAATGAGAAGAATAAAGAATGCGTATTCAACAGGTGAGTAAATTTAGAGACATCAACTTAATTTCGGTGAAATGCATCAATCCTATCTTTATCATGATAAATATTTGAAATGTAACTCACTTGCTCTCAAATCTTTCACTTCCACATTGTCATATTACTTCAACCGTTACATCCACACAACATAGTCTGTAAGTTCTATAGCTTTAATCTTAGAAGATGTTATTGAAGTTTTTATAAATATTTTTATGCCATTTCAGTCACTTATTTCCAAATAATGCAATTAATGTGAGTTTTGCGATGAGTTTTATGTTTTACTCAGTTTTAGATATTGTAGAACTATATGTGAATAATTCTTGTGGGGATTATCAGTTGTTTACCATGTAATTATTTTGGGGGATTAAAAACAAAATAGTTATTTCAACAAAGCTCCCCGACAGTGTTGATCAAACACTACCTCCGTTCAAGCTTTGATTCTCATATTCAGTTTGCTATATTGTTTTTAGGGTTATGTTATAATTTATGTAGTTTGTTGTTTTATATGGGGGCTTTTTAGTAATTTATTTTACATGAAGGTTATTTTATACCACAATTTATTGAATTTTTCTGGAACAAAGGGCTTACTCATATAAGTTATCCCCTCCCCCTTCAATACAAATTTAATGATGCAGGATTAGTAAGTATAACGATGGACATGACTCTGTGTGTTGAGTATTCACCCTTGTGAATATTAAATCCATTATGTTGTATTTAATCTCAGACGGCATGTATATAGAACTTGTCCAAGTATTTGAATGAATGGACATTTTGCTTCTGATTGCTCAGTTTTGAGAATTGAGAGTGAACATTTTGCAAAAATGAACAAATATTTTTGCAATCAACATAACCAAGCATGCATCAAGTCATGCTTTGTGGTTCTGAATTCTAAATTTCTTGAAAATGTTTTTTTATTGGATTCACATTTTTATACTTGAAAAAAAGATTTTTTCATCCTTCCAAAATCTTGTTCAGAATTGATCAAGGAGATTGAAAAGGTGATCGAACATTGCTATGTGGAAGAGTTGCCGAACTAGTATGTTAATTTAAATCCCCTTGCTCAAAATCCTGAATGGCCCCTGCAATCTTCGGCAATAAAAGATTTTGTGTTTGTTCAAATACTTATGAGCGGTACTTTTTCTATAAAAAAGATTATATCAGGAAGACTAGTTTGATGCTCTAGATGGACTACCTTACATCACTAAGCACTGCTATTTACCTATAGCTTGGGGTTGGGTGGATTCATGCTTTCCCCAGTGCATAGTGAACACAAACTATCCCTGCTGGAGTTTGAATTCGATTTCAAATTTTGATTCTGTTCTCTGTTGCTGTTAACCATTAGGCCACGCAACTTAATTATTTAATCAGAAATGATGAAAAACATCCACTATCCAAACTGTAGTGTACTTAAACCCCAAACCCCATCTACACTCTTGTTAACAAATACTTATTTGTTCAAATTTATCATTTAGTAGGAGATAGACTGTATAGCACCTGTGCTGGTATTTTCAATTGTTCTGCTGTATGTAATTGAATATATCCAGCTAAATATAATTTTGAAGAGTTGAGAAGAGATCTTAAGAAAGAATAATATTATTGTTGTGTGGTTTCTTGGAAACAATGTCTTCAGTTTCTAGAAATTAGCGACCAAAACTGTCAGGTTTCTTGAGTTTTCAAATTGGTTTGGCTGGCTGGCAGGCTATGCAGGTAATGGAGTAAAAGAATTGAAAATGTAAGCATTTACTCTCTAGTATACCCAGAGAGAATGTTTGTTTGTTTTTTCAAAATTTACCCCCAAGATAGGTCTTAGGTGACAGCTTTGGCAACATAAGTTTATGGTAAACTGATCCCTATGTTTGTATCTGGCAGCATTCACACTTGTTTTTGGAAATTCAAACTTTTCCAGTGGTCACTTTCGGATTTAAAGTGAGAAAATAACCTTATTCATTTATCACCCCCAATGCCACCAAAAGACATTAGCCATGTGAGGGTTTCTATTGAGTGACTAATTTCTTTTTTTAAAAACTGTCTTAAATTTTGCAATAGAATAAAAAATAGATGCTTCAGTTTTTTAAAGAAAACAATAGAAATATTTTCCCATGGCACACATGTATTCAAGTCCATACACATTCATATATGCACAGGTGTGTGTGAATATAGATTTATAAAAGGTCTGTCTGGAAAGTAATATTCTCACAAATGTATACAAATGTTGTTGGTCTGGAAAAATGAGGAGTAATGGCACTTTAGTCCACTCTGAAGTACCCCTGTTCGTACCTCACACACTTACCCCAGCAGGCCTTCCACTGTTCAAAACGGGAAGTTCTCTTTTAGGATAGCCATCAGCTGCCTTGCTGCACTCTCCTTAATCTAGATCACTGTCAGAAATTTCTTTGAAGGGAGCCAGAAGTCACGAGGAACTAAATCTGATAGTAGGGGCTGACAGACTTTGATTATATGATTTTTTGCATGAAAACTTACATGTGACATAGAGAATAATTTGCTTGGTCAACATGAATGTCACGGTTACACTGTACTCAAGCTCACTCAATGGCATCTCCTTGCTGAATACTCAAGGAAACTTCTACTGAGTAAATTGTTGTTACATATATAAAAAACAATGTATCAGCACTGCATACACACAATAACACACTCATATACATGCATAGACATGTATATAAAGATACACTCATGCAAATATATATATGTGTGAGTGTGTGTGATCAGAGTTTGAATAGAATTTATCCGACATGATGATATTAGTAATAACAATGTAGAAAGTAACTTAAAACATACGTAAAAATGAAAAACAACCAACAAGCTTATTGACCACTGGGCTCAGAAATAATTTTATAAAATCTAGTAATACAAATTATAACCGGCACTTCCCAAACAATCAAAAACATGATTGAGAAACGGCACAAGGGTAAATCCCCTGAGGCTGGTATTTATTGGACAGCCACAAGAAATATATTGGAGAGACCTTTAGGCCTCTCAAAAAATTGAGTATAAACATCGGCGAGCATTAAAAATAGATGACAACTTGAACGCCCTCGTTGATCATGGTAATAAAAAAGGCTATACCTTCAATCAAAAAAAGGCCCAAATTGTCAAGGAAGAACATAATAAAAATGAATAAAAGCACATAGAATTTGTAATATATCCCCTCATTTAGCTGAACTAATTGCAAGACAATACAAAAGATCAATTGACAAAAGTGATTGAGACCAAGTTTGACGCTGGCTAATAAAACAACCCGATTGCAACACTTGAACAAAACACTCACTGGCTGACTGAAACACAGATAGAAAGCATAACTCTGATACTCCTGCCAGCCGGGAACAGACATAATGTTGATTTGATGGAATTTATGACACCCACAAATAGGATTGGGAGGATAAGGCATCTACAAGATTGATGACCTTCTCCACATGATAACATCTTAATATGGTAAATTCCTTATAAGTATCTGATTCATTTGTATTCCCATGAAGCTTATCATGGTGAAACATGTTGATGAAAGTTTCTTTCCACATTGCCATTACTAATACTATATATATATATATATATATATATATATATATGTATATATATATAGTCTAGAAAGCTTTACAGCTTTGAACACTAAACATTGAAAAACTTTTTTGAAATTCTCGTTTTTTTCTCTCATATATATGTATATATATATATTTCGAGATAGATACAGAGAGAGGGAGAACATGAACACTGGAGATATTATTTGTACGTTAATTCACTGACTGCTTGCTGATAAGAAGATTACAATGCACAATCTCCTAAATTGAAATCCTACTTGCTTTAAAATTAACTGTTGAAAATCTTGGCCATTACTTACTCTTGAATGACTTCTGGAGATGGAATTCATACTGTTTCGTTTAGATTTTCAAGAATTTCTTCCTCATGTTTTTTTACAGCAATTTACCATATTTTGTTTGGGAGATACTTTTCATATTTTTTAATGTTTACTTGCTGTGATGGAAATGGGTTTAAGAAACTAGGTATATGGTAAGACAGGTTTCTAGGAACCAGGTATACAGAAATGTCTCTATTGGTAGAAAATTGAACATAGAAAAAACCTGGAAATTGACAAGTACCCCGCCTATCCATCTCTATTTACATGATGATAAATCATATACTCTGCATGTCATTATCAGAAGAATAGATTATCTACTTGAGAAAATTCATGGGTATATTTGAATTTCTATGTGATAATGTATTAGAAAAGAAACTACTAAACTAGTTTCAGTGGAAGAGTCCATTTTTCAAATAGTGGTTGGGAAATATTTTTATCAGCAAAATTATTACCTTTGAGTGGAAGAGATTGTTACAGATAGAGGAATAGAAAAATCACTCTGTTTATCTTACAAGTCAATAACTTTGAAATATATTCCATATCATTTTGATGATTTTGTCATTCTTGTAGAAGCTGTCACTGAGATTTTTTTTTCATTCTATGTTATTAGTTTAGTCTTTAGTGATATTGTCATTTGGTAAGGTTTCTTTCTTGCTATCACTTTTATAATATCTTTGATGTATTGGGTAGGGCTTCTTATCTATCAACAATCTCCAACTCGGCATTATGAAACTTTTAGCATAAAATACAAGCAGAAAAACATTTTTTACTTCACAAACACCATTTAGTCATGACAATATAAACATTACATTAGGCTTTTCAGTACTATTTTTCTAAAATTGTCCATGTTATATTGGTGGCTTTTAATTTCTAGTATGTTTTTCTTATTTCCTTAGCATTTTCTAAAAAGATGATGACACCTATTTTTACAGCACCATGGAGTGCTGTTATAACGAATTTGCTGTTATGAAGGCTTCATCGTATATGGAGTGTATAAGAAAGAAATTACTCTTTATTACTGTTTCTCCAAATATCACTGATGGCAGTAAAGTATATTTGTTCCAATTTGGACTTTAAAAAAATTTTGTTCAGTGTAAAAGATCTAATTTTATATCAAATTCATGATTAATTGATAAGACTTCCATCTTGAATTTCTTTTCAGATTTTTCTTACTTTGAGCTGCATAATTTTAAAGGTTAATTAATTCAATTTTTTAAATGATTCACTGAAATCCTCATGTGCTGTTGCTGCAAACAAATCTTGGACGATAGTCCTGCAAGAGTATAAAGACAAATGTGCTGTTAAAATACATGTGTCATTGAACAGTGTCATTGGAATGAATGCTATAACAACAAGAGTATTGTGTTTCTTGGTCACTGTACTTTGTTCTAATAGTGTTTTACTAATGGAAATTGTATGATTACTCTACTTGTGTAATATATTATTGCCTCCTGTAGTTTGTATTTACTTTTCCGTAATGCTCCTAGGAAATGAATGAATCCACTTCCTGGCTTGCAGCAAGGAGTAAAATAGTGGTGCAGATGAAGCCTTTCAGTCCTTAAAAGTAGTCCATTTAAAAGAAGGCTGCTCTGACAAAAAATTCATGGCTTGGCACTTGCCTTCGATATCTCAGCTTAGCTACTGGGGAAGGGCACCAAGCTTGAATAGTAAACTTAGAATATGCAAACTGATCACAATTTTAATTCTTAAATTATTATGAAAAAAATAGAATTTTCAAATTCTAATTAAAGTTACTTCCCTTGCACCATTAGGTAAATTATTTTTATTCATATTTTATTCCATTCATTATAGAGTTCCAATTTCTAAAAATTCTATTCAATAGGGAATTCTACTGTGTTTTAGAGTGGTATGAAGTGGCTCATGAATTTAAGAGTTAAAGAAACAACCAGTGCAGACAGGAGGAGAGTTTTTTCCAGATTCCTGCACACAAAGAATAAGCCAACTACAATTTTATTGAAAATTCCTTGTCTATGAAATATATAACACTTTCATAAAAAATTAAACACTTTGAAACAACAAGGGGTTTAAATTTTTTTTAAAAATTGCACGGTAAATACAAGAATAAAAACCATAAGGGAAAATTAAATTTTCTCCTCATGTTTTCAGGGGATGAGACATCTGCAAGAAAAGTATGATTTTATTCAATATCCAACTTATTTTGTCAGTACATTTTTATCTAAATCATATTCTCAAATTAAATTCTCTTAAACAATTATCATATATTTCTATTTTTATTATAACTGAAGAACTTACCACTTCTCAAAATGAAGACTAAAAACATTTAATATTTTTAATTTGATAAAAACTGATCCCTTAACTTTATGTGAATGGTAGGCAGGCTTTTAGCAATTTAGCTCTGAGTCATCTACTTATATGATTCAGAGTGTGTTTCTTGATTTTCTGTCCGTAAACATGGACTCTTCCACTCGAAGGTAACAATTTTGATTGACCAGTTTAAATATAAAATAACATCCTGAACATTACAGTATCCTGCCTATTACTTAATAGAAAATTCGTTGAAAGTTTGGCTTATGTACATGGCTTCATAGTTATTATGTGGTTGATTATGAAATATCAATTTGGCTCCAAAACAGCTAAACATGGCTCCTAAATAGCTACATCTAGCTACAAAGAAGCTAAAATTGGCAACTGGTTATCATGACACATTTACAGTATGGTTGGCCTTCTTGGACTCTAACATCTACATCATTCCAGAGAAGGTGTGTGTATGTCCGTGGGGGGGGGGCTGTATGCAGGAAATAATCAAGTAAGGGACAAGAAGAACATCATAGATGAAATTTTGAATTTAATTCATATTGCTTGTAATTTTCTGCATGATGGTTCCATTTTGGAGACTCTAGCTAAATTTTTTAATCAATTATCATTTATTAAATATTTATCTGTTGTATCGATAAATAAAAACATAAGTATGTATATCATATACGCATGCACACACATACACCCACACATACTTGCACATGCATACACACATGTAAATGAGTGTGAATGTAGATCTTTTGCAAATCTGTCTGGAAAGTATCCTTTTAGTATTAACAAAAAAGTGACCTATCTAGAGAAATAGCACCTTAGTCATATGATGTGTGCTCACTTATAATCCTCTTGTAGGGTTTGTTGACACTAATCTTACTCAACTCCTCAGATGGATGCCTATCTAATGTTTTTGAAACTGGTAAAAGCTTCTCTCTTAGCCCGTGAACTCCTCTTCATAAAATAGACTTCCTGTCTTATCATTGAGAAGGAAATGAGGGTATTATGCTTATCTGAGGCTAAATATACTACCTAGAAACATTTATGATCATTGTTGTCATCATCATCATCATCATGAGTCCACTGCTAGACAAAGCCCCTTCCATGGCGACAGTAACTGTCATGTCTTACTGGCAAGCATTTCCTTCTCCATCTCTCCATCATATGCCAGGTCTTATCCCACTGTGTTTTCTTTCCCTTGGAAATAAATTGACTAACATTTTGCACCATCAATTATCCTTCTTCCTTGTTAGATGTGCTGCCAATCTCAATTTTTTGTCCCTTAATTACTTCTATGATATCTTTCACCTTGGTCTGCTCTTGCATTCATGTTAAACTTTATCTATCTCTTAGAATTATTCTGCGCACTCCTCTTTCTATCAATCTTTCTGTGATGCTAAGTTTTTTCTCAAGTTATCTTGTTAATTTCCATTATTCACATCCATACATCATTGCTAGAATTATACATTCATTGTACACTCTTCTATGTATATCACTGGATTTCGTTTTTGATTTTAAAGAATGTTTTCAAACCTCTCTGAATATCTGTACCAAAGCTCAAAGATTCATTTGATTGTTTAGAAAAACACTCTTTTCAAGGTGCAAAATACCCTAAGATATCACACTCAGAATCTTGTTATCAAATTATGATAAATATGTAAAATGCTTCTCTAGTATTTATTTGGTAGTTTAAAAGCAGAATCAAAATTTTAAAGAAATAAACATTTTAGAATAAAAAAAAATGCAAGTCTGATATTGTTTGCTATCAAAGAAATAATTAGAAACTTGTTAAAATTATCATTATTATTATTTCTGCATACATTCATCTCATACACAGCATTTTTATATATAAACGTATACCTTGATTAATGTGATTGATCAGTTCCAAATTTTTTGATCCGTCCAAAACTACCCCGTTTAAAGTCTTATCCTAATCTAATAACTTTTTCTTTTCAGCTCATACTTACTTATTTGCATGGCAATATCATAACCGTACAACATTAAAACACGCTCTAATCAAAATTGCACTATAAGAGGTGTTCCTGTATTTTGCTGACCTATGACAGTTCCAGCTGTTGCTGTAGATATAGCACCATTTACCTGGGATAAAAGCTACTCCTGATGATGACTGAGTTTGAATTAGTCATTTTTTTCTTCTGAACTGCCAATATACTGTGAAAAATGCTAAATAGATAAAAACTGCAAGGTATGGAAAGTACTTTAGAGTTAGATTATCTCGTGGGACAAATACAGAGAGAGATTCTCATTCAGTTACATGTTTGTACACATCCCCATTAATACATGTATGCACATTAAAAGGCTTGAGTATGGTTATCCACCTAGAGATAAAGGCATAGATATGAACAGACTAAGATGAACTGATACAAATTAAGTAGGGTAGATAGATATGAACAGATTACAGAGGATAAATGGATAGATTGGGAGAGAGAGAAGAGAGAGATAAAGAGAGATAAACAGGCTGAGATGTATTGATAATTCCAGATTATGATCAATACCAACTAATTCAGATTGATATAAAGACTAAAATAGTATATCAATAGCTACAAAGAGAGTAGAATAGATATCAAAGGTCTAATATGAATGTTAGTTAGCACCCACTACCACACACATACAGACATATGCAATGTAAGAATAGCAGATTTTACCATCAATTGAGGTACTGGTTTGAGTCAGAAGATCGTATCTTACTAATCTTTCAAATGAACTTGAAAATCAGCATTCTAGATCATATCAGTTACTTGAACTTGGATACCTTTGTTACAAGAGGCAAGCTCACTACTGTTTCAGCCACTTATAAGGCTCAAGGGCCAACTGAGCACATATTGTTGAATGTATTTATTGGTATTAATAGAATGAAATTGAAATGACAAAAATAAGAAGAACAGGTCCGGTAAGTCACTCAATGGAAACTGTCAAGTGACCAATGTCTCTTGGCAGCATACCATGTTGGGGTGATCAATGAATGTTACTTCTCTTACTTTTTGGGCAGTGATCACCAAAAAAAGTCATTATTTTAAAAAAATAAACAGACACAAACTTCGGGCTCAATTTAGCATAAACCTCCATTGCAAATTATCTCCCCACCCCCAACAAAAAACCTACTCGGAGAAATTAAATAGAAAAAATCTCTTGTAGACACAATAATGAATAAATGTTGAAAATGTTATCAGCCCTCTAGCTACATTGGTATGACCTGTGCCCATGATATATAGCCAACCGGCCTGACCAGCTTAAAAACTGACAGAAACCTATGTTGACAGTTTTTTGCGACAGTTTTGGTTGACAGTTTTCTAATAGAGAGAGTAAAAAAAAATCCTGAAAACAATAGAGAGAGAGAGTGTGTGTGTGTGTGTGTGAGAGAGAGAGAGAGAGAGAGAGAGAGAGAGAGAGAGAGAGCACATGAAAAGCTGAAATACGCACCTATTTTTTTTAAAAGCTAATTATCTATTATTGATCATAAGTAAACAAGGCATTTTAATTATTTAAATTTATAAAATAGCATATCATCTGAGCTGCACTTGGAAAATGTGGAGGAGCTAAAGGGAAGGGAAAAAACAAGCAAATTCCAGCTGAAAAATATGTAGAGAATGATGAGTCAGCTGCAAAGAACATTTTTAAAAAATGCAGTCAGGACGTTATCTGCAAACATGTGTATGCACTTCCATACTGTCACACTGAGACAAGCCTTTGTCTAATTCACACAAGGGCAGTGATCTTCACCATTCCCAATTAACGTGCTCTTGTACGCATTGTTGAATAAAGCACACACACAAACATGCAAAAACTGTAAGCATTATTTTAAACTGAGCATAGGCACATGCATGGACATGTATACCTACGCAAGTTGACTCTTGCACAAATAAAATGTCAAATATTTGGACTCACATTAGGTCATTGGTTTTGCATGGCTGGTTGGCTCTATGCGTCAAGATGCACCCTTTTAAATGTTGTATCAGGAAGAAGGATAGCTCTCTAAACAATACTAAACAGGCAGTAATGGAACTTGTAAATAAATGAAGAAATAATACGAACCAAGTAGTAACAATAGCAATAAGACATGAAATGAGTTTGGTTGTGCTAGGGTCAAACTCCCTTGCATCATTAAAATCTTAAAGGTAATCAAAGCAGAATTAATTTCTCCATACAATATAATTCAAAAGCTATGTGTCCCATTTCAACGCTTTAGTTGTAGTTCCTATAAATGGTATTTGCAAACTTCGACTGAGTTTGTCTTTAGAAGTGGGAGTGAATTTTTCATGTGTTTTGCCACTGTTATTCCTTATGAGTCGCTGATTTTTATCTGGTCACTGTCACCCGTCATTCTTGTTATATATGAAAACCTAATCAAAATACAATCGTAGGATTTTGACCAAATTCATTTCAGGATATGCTGAAAGGAAGAAAAGTACAATCGTGGAGTTCATAATAATTTAGACAAGTTCTAACTAAAGTCGGCTAGCATTCGTTGAATTGTTGGGATCGAGTTGTGCAGTGTGTTGATTTATAATCGTTTGAATAATTTAAACAAGCATCCGCCGATATGACACGACTCAGTATACTGCAGTTGGTGATACAGAGCGGATGGTTGGTGGACCCTAAATCTATACCTAAATTATTGCCCACTTGGTCAGAAAATCGCAAATGAAACAGAATTTCCTTTTGAAAGCCCGATACTTTGGGCTGGGCGCTATTTTACTACACCGTGCACCAATTCGATGACTGGTGACACAGACACAGCTGCCATCCTATCCCATTTGACAGAGGCCAGCAGACCAACTATGAAAATGAAGTGAATTAGACAAGATCATTTCAGTAGTCAATGGATAAAACGTTCCATTAACGCTTTCAATGTCACTCATTTTTTCAGTTATATTCTCTATTGTGTTACTCTTCACCCTGGGACTTCCAATTAAACGTGAAACTTGGTTATGTAGTAAGATATAATTACATAAGGAGATGCCTAGTTGATGTTTGCCGTCTTTCATCTATCAATATCGCTCGCCCTACAATATCGCCAATACCCTACCCGCAACTATACCAGCTCGGTTATAACGCAGTTGACTTTCTTTAACCTCAACAACCGCGTTATAACGGGGAGCCTATATATCAATCAACAAATTAATGTGTATTGACAGTTTTCTGAATAGTCCTGATGTTTGTGTCAGTACTGAAAATGTAAAAGGCGTGAGTTTGTTAACTTCAGGGATCATTATTACTGCTGATTAGCCTCACTAAAAAAATCCTATATTCAGGGGCTCAGATAGTCTCAAGACAGGGTTGAAAAATGGTCCTCGTCAGTTTTTCTGAATGGACGGAAATAATTATGATATTTTGCCGTCATTTCTTATTAGTTACTGAAACTTGCTGTTTCGATCGTATATGTTTGCAAAAACTAATCTTATTGTAGTTCCGGTGTTTGAAGAGTGAACACATCAGGCCAACACACACATACGTACACAGACACACACATAGACACACAGTTGATGTGTACGTTTGGAAGTCAATGACGTGTTCATACGTACACATTAAGTATAGTTAAATTATGTGTGCATGTTATAAGTACATAGATGGACTCTTTTCATCCATTCTTTGAGAGAGAAAATGAATCAAGGAGCTGATAAAGGAAAATATCATGTTGCACAGAGACGGAACGTAATCTTTTGTTTGTTTATTAAATGCCCAAACAAAAATGCTTCTTGCTTAAGCACTGTTGAAAATCATATCAAATAGCAAGTTCAACACAAATAGCGAATACTATTTGAAAAAATAATTTCCTCTGATGTAATTTGAGTTTGATTGTTATTTTGAAGAAAAAACTCTGTTTCCTTGAAACCATTGTTAGCATTATTGTTTACTTATCTTCAAAGGAATCGGCTATTGTTCTAGATCAGCCTTTCCAGGCTTTTTTAAACTGGAGAAAACCTTGAAATAACTTTCATATCTCAAAGAACTCTCGCATAAAATATTTTACGTACAGCAAACGATACAAGAGCTGGTTCAAAAAATATATGCATAATAATCTAAAAGTAATTACCAGTATTCTACAGTGTACAAAACGATAGTTTTCTACACATTTGATCATTATGGTGAATATTGAAAGATACTATATTTTTCAGTTCTTTCTCACCCAAATGACATTTCATAGAAAAGATGAAACTGAAATTCACACCAACTGCAAAAAAATGACAACTGCTAGTCTTTTTCGATTGGTAAGAGTTCAGGTGCTTGCAAATGCCAACAAGACGGGGACCCCTATTCATTGCATAAAAAATCAAAGAAGCAAAAATCAAGTGCTTTTTTTAGGGATATATATATTTTTTGCAGAACAACCTTTCTTGGTTCCATGGAATCCCTGCAGGGAAAGACTGTTCGAAATATTTGATGGGCCATGTCAACCTAGGCACAGGACTATACTCATAAAGTGCTTCAAAACAAAATCACTTCAAATCGTTTGTGATTCAGGTGTATTAATAATCACGCTATGAAAGGTTCTTGTTGGAGATGAAGTAGCAATATTGAGCAGCAACGGAGAAAGATCATCAGTCCCTAATTGTCCTTGATTTAGACCAGTGGTTTTCAAACTTTGTACCACGGCACAAAAGTGTGCATCCTCTATCTCCAAAGAGCAGCGCGTCAATTTTCCAAATACACAAACATGGATATGTTGTACGTCTCCCTCCTGTCTCAGCATTGTCAATCTCGTTGTTTTATCACTAGATTTTGTGAGACCTGAACCTTTTTAGCGACAGGTGAACGGACAAAAAGGACGATGAGTTTGTGTATCAGAATGCTGATATTTAAGTTTCGTTTGCAGAGATTCTTTTATCGATTTCATTTCATTTTTACAGTAGATCAACTTACAGTACATGCCGTTATAACTACTGAGTTAGGGTGCTGCGTACGTCAAATATATTTCTTAGTTGGCCATTATACAATAGATTTTGAGAGCCATTCGTTTAGAAATTCATTTGCATCTCCAATATTCATTAATAGTTATTTGGATAAAAGTGGCATAGAAGATGGGACTCTGTATAATGAAGTCAGAGAGACTTTACTTCTTATCTATTTATCTCTTAAGCTATTCTTACAGCGAAGTCTATTTATAACCATCTATCTATCTATCTATCTATCTATCTACTTTTTTTACCTATCTATGTGTGTGAGTGCAGTTGATAGCCCTCGCGTATA
This sequence comes from Thysanoteuthis rhombus, assembly GCA_963457665.1. Lineage (NCBI taxonomy): Eukaryota > Metazoa > Mollusca > Cephalopoda > Oegopsida > Thysanoteuthidae > Thysanoteuthis > Thysanoteuthis major. The sequence goes on along the minus strand of OY735237.1, from coordinate 14,151,474 downwards.
TGCTTGTCTGCCTATGTGTATGTGAGGAGGAGAAGCAGCTGCTGTGGAGTGATGGTTTCCCAGCTAGTCTTATTTTCCATTCATTAGCAGAGTGAGTTCCATTCTCACCACTATTGTGGCCCGAACCATATTACTCTAAGCATAGTAAAAATTTTAACATGAGTGGAAGTGAGCAAAATGCAAAGGAAGGAAAGCATAGCAAATAAATTTCCAATAAGAGTATGCATGGTAAAAATCAATCGCAGTATTGGGAATTTAAGGTACAGAGGATGGGTGTAACCGACATCTCCGATTGGAGTAAGGCCGGTGATGAAATTCTGGTTTCCATTGCATGCGTCAGCTTAGTGATTCTTGTTAGTTTCAGGTCGGGTAAAGACCAGGAATTAATTTTAAAAAGTTTTTTTCATAATCACCCCATTGGCCACCAAAGGGATACCTCCAATCTAATCACTCAACTCAGAGTGTACTCAATTAGTTGCTGAGTGCACAAGGATTTTTTCCAAATGAAGATTTTTCTACGCTCTGAACACATTTCAGGAATCAAACCTTGGATCTTATGTGTGTGAGACAGACGTGCTAACCATTATCCTATTTGAGCAGACTCATTTCCAACATGATAGGTTCAAATTCCAAAAGGTGAGGTTGAGAGCTTAAACAAACAAATGCCCAACAATGATTGAGGAATAATCCACTTGGAACATTGTGCACTCAAGACATTAGGCATGAATGCGGCAGCTCCGTAAATGCGAAACTTTCAACGGAATTGATTGAAAAACATTCCACTCAAAACAAAACGAATGAGTATAAAAGCCCAAAAGAAATCGACACTCAAGCAATAAAGATTGGTGGCATTGGCCACTTGAAACCTTGCAAGTTCAGAACAGAAGATGATGAGTGTAACTGCCCAGGAGAAACAAACCCAGCACAACCATCTTGTTCTTCAAATCAGCCATAAAACCTAATCCATCCACCGAACTCTTCGAGTGGTTGAAACAGGAAAAGCAATTCCTGTTAACGTCAACACCAATAACTTGGTTGATTTCGTTGTTCACGGAATGGTGAGTAGCTGATGTAAACATGAATTGCTTTCCCCGAACGACTTCTGAAGAAGTTACACAGATTAGATACATGGCTGAACACTGTAAGACCCTGCCCCTTGCGTCAAAAATCAAACACTTTTACTTACCGTCCGTTCAGAGGCTGGGGTTAGCTTTGTGGAGAAAAAAATCATAAAGCTTGACGTACACAAAAAAAAGCAGCTTAAGATAGTGCCTTAGAGTCAAAAGTCACTTATATATGGCACGTTTTCTTTTTTTTTATTACCCACGTCAAGTCTTGTTGTTTTAAAGAATCACGAAGTACAAAAGGATATCTATTTATCTAGGATAGATCAATAAGTCTGTTGCCTGATACAGTTATTTACTGAATTTCTGTCTGTAAATTTCACTGCATAGTGTACTATCTATGTGATTAATGGGGACGCGTTGGGTTAAATTCATTGACTAAAAAAAAGATTATGCTGAGAAATAAGGATAAATGCATTTTATCATTGGTCTACGGATCTATTTCTATCTATCTATCTTTTCCAGTCAGCTCATATACATATATTCATATCTTTTTCTGATATAGTTCCAATGTATCTATCTTTACCCCCAGATAGTACTTATCTACCTCAATCTGTTAATATCTATCTATCTATCTATCTATCTATCTATTTTTCTCCAAGAATTCTGCGTCTGTACTGTGTAAGGATATTATCACCTTCTTTTTCTTTGAAAACAGGCTAGATGAATCGCTATGTTGATCGTTAGTTTTTGCATTTGCACAGCTGAACAAGAATGTTATGTTGGAAAAAAATGTACATACGCAGTCTGAAATCCGACGCTTTTGGGCCAGTTTCGGCTCATGCACCGTCGATATTAGGGTCTCTTGTTTATAGCAGCAAACATCACTTGTTTACTCTTAACCAAGTGGAATCTATCAAAACGTGGGTGTGGGGCCTCAAAACTGGAAAATATTTCCCCTACATATTTTGATCGAGAGCAAGAACCAAATAAACATCCCAGCTGCCAATATTTGTTGCAGACGGCTAAGAAGGCGCCAAATGCCTCTGACAACTTGCATTAAAATGCTTCCAACGTTAATGTACCTTTTGTTGAATGTGACGTAACGTCAGAAGCTAATAGTGGAATAGTCTCTTCATCGTTAGGCATAATTTCAGAAAACAGCTTTCTCAAGGAGATGATGATGGCAATGATGATGATGATGATGATGATGATGATGATGATGATGATGATAGCAGACCCAATGTCTTTTGGCGGCATGCCGGGTCGGGGATGATTGAAAAATTGGGAAAACGGGTGATCAGTGGATAAGTGTCTTCCAGGTAGTGGTCGATAAAAATTCTTAATCTTATAAAAACAGGTGGACTCAACATAAGGGATCAATTTAGCATAAACTTACAATTCTAATTGAACCCTCCCCTACCTATGGAGGTTAAAAGAAATCTTTTTTCTCTAGACATAATAAAAAGAGAATGCTTAAATTTTTATCACTCAAACTACATTGCTGCAGCCTGAAAACGTGAAATATAAATAGCCAATCAGCCAGCCAGACCAGCTTAACAACTGAGAGAAACATATGACAGTTTTGATGACAGTTTTCATCAGCAGTTCCTTCTTGTTCTTCTTGTTCTTGTTCTTGTTCTTGTTCTTCCTCTTGTTCTTGTTCTTGTTCTTGTTCTTCTTCTTGTTCTTCTTCTTCTTCTAATCATAATCATAATAATACTGATAATAATAATAATGATAATAACGATAATAATCATCGTAATCATAATGATGATGATAATATTCATCATCATTAAAAAACATAAATGAACAAATAAAATAGGACATTCTAATAAGTGACACGATGATTAGAAAAATGGCTTTGGTTTGTTCAGAACCATGTTGAAAAATGTCTATAAATTCTTTAAAGAAAAAAGTTTAAAAAAATTAAATACAAAACCTTTTCTTTCTTTTCCAAGACAGTTGATGGGTGATGTAAGACATGGTGTCTGGGCCCGGGAGTGGGTGAAGATTAAGTAGTGATAAACAGTTGTAATTGTTGCTGAAAGTGAGTTTTTTTTTTTAAATGATTTTATTTTTCTATAGTTAAATAGTGAGAGAAAGGTTCATAAATACAGCATTTTGCCATTTGCAGAAAAAAAATACGTGCCACTGATTATTGTTGGAGCGTTACACAACATGTCTAAAACTCTATAAATGACAACGATGAGACTTCACGTAGGAATGTTGATGTTTGGCTGAGTTTCAGACTGACATATTCACGCTAACGTACAAAATATACACATACAAATTGAAAAATTCACATGACGCATGTACCCAGGCATCCACGAAAATGAAATTTGCGCACATATTCTCTACCCATAAAGTGCGAATGACGGAAATTTCATTCAGTGCAGATCTATATTCAATTCAATCAAATTTCCGTTTTATTTTCATTGATGACAACACAATCCTATCTGAGAGCCAGGGCTTTTATCTTGCAAGCAATTTTTTGCAATGGATAACTTACAATTGATAAGGGCTATTACACTTCACCACCTTCCGTAGTGTAACTTAACTGTGCAACTCAGACATTGATACATAAATAGCACAGGTTCATATCTAATCATTTTTGTTTTATTGTTCACATATTTGTTGGTGTTTTGAAAACATTTCGACCGGTCCATTCTGAAATATTTTTTTCAGGAGGGACTGTATCCAGTCTAGGTTCATATTGGTCTTATCGATTCCTTCTACGCGGAAACCATGCGGGAACCGCGTGGGCCCATATAGAGGAAAAAAGAACAGAGAAAGATCACCCTCCCTGAAGCGTGTTTACAGTGGTGAGCATGAAGTTGCAATAAAATAAAAATGAAGAAATGACATAAAAAAGAACAACGCAATATAGTCGAATGATATAATGCCAGTAGCATTACAGCAAATCGATAAAGCTCAATTAGTCAACAAAAGTGCCATAACAATGGAACATTACTCTCAGACCAGATTCTTAGCAGAAAGACTCCAATCACCAGACTTGGCAGAAAGAAGGTGGGAGAATAGAGCGGTTGAAACAGAATATAACAAACAACCTATCCCAAAGTCTAAGAAGACAGCAGTACAAGTTTTGAACCTGTGTTTACGTAGATATTTATCCAGTTTAGCCCAGTCTGGTGCAGGATCTAGTGGAGATCGAATTTGTGACACAAAACATGCTTGGATGATTAGTTTGCTAATCAACGCCTTACGACAGGCTCCCGCGTCCGTGTTTGTGTAGGACAGAAGTGTCAAATGATCTATTGGAGAGGGAATGCTCAAACTTGCTGGTAAATGACTAACCATCCAAGATACGTTTGTCAATAGATTTGTGCAGTGGGCATTTACGTAATTCTATGTACGCCCGTTTAAAAGGTGTATGTTTGAAAGAGGTCTGACTTTATGGTGCGTGAAGCAGCCTACCATAATTTTAATGCAACATAATTTTCCGGTCGTCGTACGAAACTAAGGTTTCGAAGTATTTTGTTGACTTCTCTTCCGTGTTGTCAATTTAGTTGTCTTCTATCTGAATTTAGATCTATGAATAGAAAGTGAGGAAATATACTATTAATGGAAATCTTGTTTAAGATGTCGTTAATAAAATCAAATAAAACAGAAATATTGTCGTTTCTGTAAAATTAGTCAGTTTAAAAATGCTGTTACGTCACTTACACTATAATTTAACTTAATTTCGCTTTATAGAAAAATTCGACCAAAAAAGTCCGCCTGTGTCTGTCAGTGCCACTCTCGTTAAATCATCTACCTATAAACCTACACTCGTGGACGCTGATGATGTATATACTTGGGCAAAAAAACTAAATCCATTTCCAGATAAATTTTTATTGGAAAACATTCACCCCTTCATATCGAGAGCTATACATTAAAACAACTTCAAACTCGACTCTCCTATGCTCGGTACTCGGAACAACATACCTGGCAAATATGGCCTTCGTACAATGAAAAGTTGTTGAGTTATCATGGTGCATACACACAGATACACGGATATTTCTCAGATTTTAATAAGGATGTGTAAGTGTAGGGTGAGGCTTACTGCAGCCGTTTTGAAATGAGCAAGAATTGGCCTACTGGTTAAAGTTATCAACATGGAAAACAGTTTCAAATTGTAGTATCTATATTTGATGAAAAAACTAAAAAGTGTGGCCAATTTTCTGAATATTTTGATGAAAATTCTTGTGTAGTTGGAGGATTTGGACAATGCACTCTCTCTAAAGTTACTGATATCATCAAAATAAAACGACACCTTAAGTTATCAACAAAAGATGCTATTTTGAATTATAATTAAGAGAAATATCCGAAAAGTATTCAACTATTTTGAATATCTCAAGAGCCGGAAGCGTAGCCTTTATGCAACTTGGCAACCAATCAGAGGGACCTTACTGCGCATGTGCGAATAGACACTCTCCTGCAGACCAGGTCAGGCAGTGAGACAGCATTAAATGAGCTTATGTACTATGTGACCAATGCATTCACAATGACCGAGTATGTCCATTTTTTACGTCTTATGCATTATATTCAGCAAAAAATCGCATCAGTCACGCCTGTCTCTCTCCGTACAGTCCGGATTTGGACTATGACTTCAGGCTTTTCCGAAAGACATTTAAAGCTGTGGACAAAATTAAGGAGAATTTAGCGGGGCAGCTGATGGTGATCCTGAAAGAGGACTCTGCTGACTGGAAGAGACGTCAAGATAAGTGTATAAGGTCTCAAGAGGAATATTCTAAATGACCAAGGCGTTATTTCCCTAGGTAGGCTATTATTTCGTTATTATTGAAAGACTGGACTCTCTCCAAACAAAACTCATTTATACATATGAAAGAAATCTTTTTTCTATGACTGTGCAAGTGTTAGCAGAGTTGATTGGAAAAATAGAAATCTTCTACGTGCGTGTATTCATGAGAATACTTCAATTATGAAGTCAAGTCAGACACAAGGCACTATTCATCGTAATGTCAATATTTAGGAAGGGGCAGGATGTCTGTCATGCATAATTGAAAGAATGAATTTGAACTCTAGCTGCTGATGTTTTTGAGAATAACTCCTGTAAACTATCCGTGGAACACCGGGTTGCATTGCAGTTTCAGTATGAAATAGGTTTTGGGGGTGAAGTTGCCACCTCCTCGCCTGAGATGGATTGCCTCACTGGGTTGACCCGCTTTTTACCCATAGCTTAAGGGAAATGTGGATTCATGCCCCAATTAAGGGAATTAGTGTGAAGTGAACACACACTGCCCCGGCTAAATCCCGAACTCACTTAATCAATTCTAACTTTTATGTCAGTAACCGTTACACCACTCCAATGTAATAATAACTGAAGTTTGATATTTACCTACGGTAGCAATTTTTTCGGCCAGGTGTTCTCTATTTGAACTTGATCTAAAGTAACAGTTAGAATGTAAAGGTACTGCATTATTTCATTAGACTTGGTATAAACATGTTAGAAACCATCAACCTAAACTATCAACGTTGGTATCTTCATTTTTTAAGTTGGTCTGGCTGGCTAGTTATGTATGTTTCCATCACGCGTACAGCAAGCATCAATCGAGCTAGAAGGCTGAATTTTCCAACAATTACTCATTACTATGCCTGGAAAAAACTTCTTTTTATTTTTTGAAAATTCATCTCCTGAATATATCTTTAGTGTGTGTGTGCATGTGGGGTGGGGTAATCTGCAATATAACTTCACACTAAATTGATTCCTTTGGTTGCGTTCGGCAGCATTCACTCTCGTTTATTTTTTGAAAATCGGACTTTTTAGAGCCAACAGAAGACGAGAGAAGTAATTTCATTGATCACCAGTATTTTCAATCTTTTTATTGATCACCCTCAACACAGCATGATGCCGAAAGACATTGGTTTCATGACGGTATTCTATTGAGTGACAAACAGGACCCGTTTTCATTCTTTGCTTCATTTGATTTTTTCTTCATTTGTGTTGTGTGTGAAGTTTTTTTTTTTTTTTTTTACTCTTAATTGATGTTAAAGAATTTAAATCTCAATTTGAAACACTTTTATTGCTCTGTTTTAATTTTTTTTCTAAAATCACATAAAAGACTTAAACAAATAGTTTCTAGCTTCTACTACTGGGGTAAGATATTCATAAACGCACATCAAAAAGAACCAATTTGAAAAGCAGCAAGTGAGGCACAATGCCATGGTTATAAGATAATGATGAGTAAATCATAAAGAATCAGCCTTCTGGCTCCATTGATGCCGTCTGTACGCGTGATACAAACATACATACCAACTCAGATAACTGGAGAAACCCATGTTGACAATTTTGGTTGGTCTTCACAATCCCCCTTCGAAAAATGTATATTTTCTTAGTTTAGCATAAGGTAGTTCAAAGTTAAGCTGTGATCAAATATCAATGGCTTATAAGATAATCTCCACGGATACTGTACTATGGCAGCTCATATAATAGCAATAGTTGTATAACTGTGTTGCCCATCATTACTAGAGAACTTACAACATCGTTGTGAAGAGATAGGAATAACTGAAAATCTGTGAAAAAATCAAAAC
>OY735237.1:14133855-14138855 GCA_963457665.1 Thysanoteuthis rhombus | reverse complement strand
TCTTTCTTCACCTTTTCACAATGTCATGTTTCTTATTTTGTTACCGCTAAAAATACCATACAACATCATATATCAGAATTTCTTTTATTAGGCTTAGATAACTTAGCGCGTATCAAGTCTTTGATTTTGCAAATGATTTATTTCTAAAATGTTGCTCATCTTTTGAATATGTATTATCTACATTATTATATAACACTGGATCAAGTATATGGATTTTTTCTTCAATTAGATTTTCCTTTTAAAACAACAAAATAATTTTTATGATGATGTTTTGACAAAGATATGTACAGATAAAAACATTTAGATCCTCAAGATATATGAAAAAAGTCTAGATAATATATTATGAATTATTAATTCATTTTACGTGACTTTAATCTTCAATGTTTATATTATTGAAATATTACTTAATTTATCAAAGTTTCATTAAAAATCGTCTAAATAGCAATTTCTGACTTGTACTCACCAAAAAAATCTAGATTTGAATGAAAAACATTTAAATTGGCAGCATTTACCATGGCACGTAACATACATTTCAGTACATCAGTTAGTGATGGCAATCGATGTCAGAGTATCTAAAAATGCATAGAGAAGGGCACAAACAGACTAACAGGAAGAAAGAAAGAATAAATCTGAATAGAATAATTAAAATACATAGAATCTATCAGTCTGTTCGAATAGTATGTTATTTTATCACAGTGATATTCAAACTGTGTTCTGTGGGATTCCATGAAACAAGTAAAATTTCTGTAGTATACTTGATAATTCCACATTACGTAAATGATTCCTTTCTTGCTCTTATATGTGTCCATTTTATTTCTTTAATGCTAACTCTACTTTATAAAATGGGAGTTATAAAGAAAATTATTAATCACTTACTGCCTTTTTGATGAAAAACATTTAGTTTATTTAAGTGACATAAATGCTCTTCAGTCACTAGTTGTTCGTATGTTTATTCTTTATTCTTGCTCTGCCATTTGAATGTGTATTTACTTTTTGAGTTTATACATATTTGGATAATTCCATGAAAAAAGCCAAAACCTAATGTTACATACATGTTGGCTATACATATATATATATATATATATATATATATATATATATATACATACATACATATATATATATATATATATATATATATATATATATATATATATATATATATACATACATATATATATATATATATATAAATATAAAGGGAAAAAGGTTGTTTATTGAAGTGGTTCTCTAGAAAATTCAATTATGGGAAAGGGTTCCCTGAGTAGTAGTTAAAGTTTGAAGACCACTGTTTTAGAGCAATTATCCTTAACAAAGGCAATATCACACCCAAGAGAGCCAAATTTGAGCTGAAGGAAGTGGAACGATAAATTGTCACGTACAATTTCTTGACTCAGATGTAGAATCTGTCGGTGAAAACATCCAAAAGAAACTTTTTGAAATAAATGGAATACCAGATGCCTATTCAAATTTGAAAGCACTGGAATGACTGAATTGTGGTTCTCAAATACATCTGAGCTGCTCTATCCAAACTTGTGGTCTGAAATGGCTCATGTATTGTTGTACTTTACAACTTAATATTTGCTTACATGTGGTTTTAGTGCAGTCGATGAGATATTGACATATGAAATAATCTGAACTGATATATACATACAAGGATACATAAGACTCAAAGACACAAATATCAATTCAAATAATGAGAATCTCTCAGCCAGGCATCAAGCATGAAGGTAATGTTGAATAAACCAACATGAATAGATTGTCATTTTAGTTTCATTGGGAAATTTGGGAAGGCAGGAAAAGGTGACTGCTTCAAAAAATAGTTTAGAGGAGGCATCATTGAAAAAAAAAAAGGTTGAGAAATCCTGTTTTTAAGGGATAAGTCTTGCATAGTGGTTTTCAGAATCCCAAGTCATATTCCTCCCCTTTTTTTAATTTTCAATGAGCAGTTTTTACTCCATTACGCTTCTACATTGGTAATCATTGAAAACAACTTATTCATTATGACTTCCTCCCTTGGCCAGGATTCCTCCCTTAGATTAGAAATTCCCCACCCGAGAGCCAAGTGCCATTTGGTCTCTCACTTTTGGAATTTTGGGATATTTTTTTGATTTACCTCTTTTTAGTGCTTTTTAGCAGTTAAACTAGGGTGAAAATATTTTCTAAGTTGGCAACATTGAGTTTCAGTTCAAGTAATATTCCTACTAACATCCATGCAAGACCTGAAATTAAACTTGGGCTTAATGACTTTGCTATTTGGAATGAGCACCTCTTTTTCAAGTTATGTTAGGGATATTTGGCCTTTATTCAAATTATCATTTTCTCTGTACATTTGTTTTAATGTAAAGAGGAAATTTACAAATTGTCAATAATGAACTCTATTTCTTCCAAACTTGAATTAAAACATATAATAATGACTTGTATCTACTTATTTAATATCAAAGAAATGAATGATCTACCTAAGGCAAGGGCATCTTGGTCCTCTTCAAAGTACTCCCATTCGAACCTCACACGTTTATCCCAGCATTCTTTGCAACAGGAGGTCATTTCAAATAGAGTTTCAAATGATATAATTCATTCCACAATGATCTGTTGGAATATATATTCATTTCTTAATGATGTATGCATGTATGTATGTATGTATGTATGTATGAATGTATGTATGTATGTATGTATGTATGTATGTATGTATGTATGTATGTATGTATATATGTATAAATACATGTAGGTATCTTTCTATCTTACTCTCCCTTAATCTATATCTCTTTCACTTCATCAGTCAGTTTATATCTATGATTTTTTCAGTTTTTGAAGCAAGAGTAAGTTTGCCTTCAGTGCCAGTAGATGGTGTATAAATCCATGTAAATGGTAATACTTCCAGGCAGTCAGGTCAAGAATATCTGGCACTAAACACTTTTCTTATTTCGAAACTGTTAGTACATTGATATATTGGTAAAATCTGCGATACTGACTACAAACAAAGCAGCTAGCCATTTACCTTTTATTTTCATCTCATAGATGCAAATGCAGATATGATCTTGTGCATATCTATCTATCTATCTATCTATTTATATATATATATATATATATATATATATATATATATACACATATATTTATCTATCTATCTATATATATATTTATATATATCTATATCTATATATATCTATATCTATCTATCTATCTATCTATATATATATATATTTATATATATCTACATCTGTATATATCTATATATCTCTCTCTCTCTCTATATATATATTTATATATACATATTTATATATATCTATATCTATATATATCTATATCTATATTTATATATATGTATATATATATATTTATATATATATATATATATATATATATATATGTATATATATATATGTATTTATCTATATATATATATATAAATATATATATATATGTGTGTGTGTATATATATATATTTGTAACTTGTGTTAATGAATCATTGTAAGCCTACATATGTACCAGAACTCATTATCAATCATGCTATATCATAATACTGACATTTATCCACCCATTTAATAATAATGAAAAAAATAGACTACCTAAGGCGATGGTATCTTAGTCCCCTTCATAGTATTCTCGCAGGAACTTCACACACTTATTCCAGCATTCTTTCCAATTTTCAAATGTCTGCAAAATCCTTTTTTGGGATCACCATCAGCTGCCTCCTTGATCTTATCAGCAGTCTGATATCTTATTCCCTTCAAATAGCAAAAAGCTAGAAGTTGTAGAGAGAAAAACTTTGAGTGTTCTGGGGCTGATAAACCTGGGTGGTGCAATTTTTTATCAAAAAACCTGCACGAGACTTGAAAAATGACTTGCATGGTGAATGTGAATGTAACAATCACACAGTACACAATTTCACTCAATGGTGTCACGATGGCGGTTCAGTAATCTAATGGAAGAGTGTTTGTCTACATGCAGTAAGATCCCTTCTAATTACCAGCCAACTTAGCTTAAAGCTTCACAATCAGTTCTTAAGATATTCAAAATGGCTATATCGGACATATATTTTGTTTGCTTGGCAATAAAGCTTTATGAACCATCTTGAGTAACTCTGTTTATTACTTTTTTTCCAATTTTAGTATTTGCTATCATCATCAGCATTATTCTTCTAAATGTCTAGACAAAAGGCAGAAGAAATAACTTGTTCATCGGTCATTCCTTTTTTTCCAATTTTTTTAATTGATCATCCCCAACACAGCATGCTGCCTGTTGAGTGACTAAGCAGACATGTCATAATTATCTCAATTAGGAGAATCATAATGATCACAATAATGAAAAGAGATGAGATTTCTGTCGTTATTATCGTAATAGTTATTATTTTTCTTATTATTTGAAAATATCCAAGTGGGCTCATAGATACGATCTCTAACCTGAGTGAAAAAACAAGCAATATAGCTAGGTATTCTTCCCTTTTCACTCAGTCGTTTTTATTGTGTTAGTGCTACTGGACACACCATTTGGTCTAGAACCTTCAAATACGCATGAATACTCCACATGACATCTTTTAAAAACATTTTTGTTGACTTTTGCACATCTTTTTAAATGGGATTCTTTAGTGTTTCTTTTTACTCTTTTAATCTTGTGTCAACACTGTTGAACATTTGGCACAGAACCTTGCAAATTTGTATGAGTACACGTGAACAGTCTTCTTTTTTTTGTATTTTTGGGTACAAGTATTACTTTTTCAAATGAAATAGTAGCGCTTGTAGCAGAGACGTACATACATACATGCATGCACACACCTCTTTTCCATTCTGTAGCAGGCAAAATCAGGTCAAAAAGTTAACAGTAATTTTTTATTATTATTTTTTTTATTAGATGAAGTATTGCAGACTAGAATTTCTCAAAGTTAGGGGTAGGACTCTTGTAGAGTCCCAACGAGAAAATTAGGGTCACAGAAATGTTCTAAAATCAATTTTAAAGAAAAATTTTTATTTTCATTTTAGAAAATAAAATGAGTGTGGGGG
>OY735237.1:14113855-14128855 GCA_963457665.1 Thysanoteuthis rhombus | reverse complement strand
CATGATAAAATCATTAAGACAGCGCAGTATATTAGAGGAACGAGTCCAAAAATATCAGAGAATGCATAAGAAAATTTAAATGGCAATTGGCTGGTCTTGTTGCAAGAATGTAGGACAAATGCTGGACATCACAACTTATAAGAGATCACATATAAAACCGAGGCCAACAAAATATAAGATGGCGTGATGAATTAGATGAGTTCAGAAAATACTGGCTCTGTGATTCCCACTAAAGAGAAGTTTGGTGAATCTTGGGGATGGTTTATGTCCAGCAACAATTGCTAAAAGGCTACTGCTGCTGATGATGTGGAAGTTGGCTGATATCAGTTGATGTTGTAGTGGTAGTTTTGGTGAGGAATAATGGATTGTGGTGTGCATAAAAAGATAATGTCCAACAAGTGATAGAACAAAAAACAAAACAAAACGGTTTGAATATGACAAACATTGGCAAACTGATCCCAGTCATTAATCAAAATTTTGTATCTGGAATAGAAACATTAAAAGTATAAAGAAAAAAAGGCAGTTGTAAAGGAGTGAAAAAAGAGAAAGAGATAGGAATGAAAATGGTATGGAAAAGAGAAGGAAGGAGATCGAGCACAGATCAGAGGAAGAAAAATAATCGTGAATTGAAAGAAAAGAAGAAATCAGAAAAAAAATTTGAAAAAACAAAGGAAATAGCAATAAAGGAAACAGAGAAAAAAAAAAGAAGAAATTATGAGAAAGAGCTGTTGATTAAAGAAAGATGAAAAGAATCAAGGGATCCAGCATAAGAAAGAAAAATGGAGAAAAAATAAAAATAGGAGAATATAAATAGAAAGAGAGCAATAAATTTACACAAATGTGGTTGTTATAGACAAAAGAAATAGAAGATAAGGATAATGAAAAATAATGAATGATACCCATAAATCACATAAATGAATCACCGTAGCCTGGACATGTACCAGAACTAATTATCTGAGAAATTATCTATCTTAATTCATTTAGAAAAATAGATCTTTTATCTGAAATTTAAAAAAAAATACCAGAACAAGATCTGGGTATTGTTGGTTGAAAGTGACCATTGAGACCCCCAGAAGCACTTTTTGAAAGAACAAAAAAACATTTTTTGATGGTGCCTAGTGGTGTAGTCATACAAATATTTAAGATTGTATCTATAAAATTTTGACCAGGAGTGCCCAGAGACACATAGACACACAATGGGCAAAGAGAAGAGAATCTGCAGTCCACTTGGTTGGTTGGTTGGATGGGCAATTTGTTGGGCTACAGCGATTTGAAAGAAAACTGAGAAAACTGAGCAAAATAAAACTTTGATGGTGGAAGAAAAGTTTTGAAAAACAAGTCAAGAATAATAAAACTCAGGAATGCGCAGAGGAAGATATATGTGAATAAGACAAAAATATCACGATTGCCAATGAATTAAACTATTATATCAACATACTGATATAAATATTAATCACCCTCTTTTCCTTTCATCTGTCACTGAAAAATTCAGACCTCACATAATCTTGTGATAAAACCAATTGATTCACAACTTGAATGTACCAGTCATGGACATGATCAAGGCCTGAATTATTAATATTTGCATATTTCAAAAGATTTACATGGCACACTTGGGACATACTTGTGGCGCACAGTTTGAGAACCACTGGAGTAGGCATTAAGGAATGAAACAATTATTAGCTTAGGTATGCCGCTTCCCGGTCCTCATTCTTGAAAAGATTCTTCAATTTTAGGAGATAAATGTCTTTAGCTGTGATTATTTTTTGACAATCCTCATATTGCAAATAAATCTTATTAAAACTTCTGTGGGTTGACAACCTGATAATTGTCAAAAAAAAAAAAAATGGTTTATCAAAAATACAGTCTATCATGATGAACTAACTTTTAATCTTTTCCTGATAACCAAGTGATTCAAATCAACATCATGCCATTCCATCTTTTCTATTTTGTTCTAATTCCCCCTCAAGTATTTTCATAAAATTTCTGTGCACTTTAAAGAATGAAGAAATAATATTGGCTATTCAAGTCAAACAATTGAATCTATATTGGTAGTAACTATCTACCTGTGATTGAGTAAATCGATATGATTCAAATAGGAGCTAAAAAACACATAAATTTAGGTAAACCAAGACATTTTTTCAAGTCACTTGTTCGTCTAACACTAGACGATTTGGAAAAACCTACCTCCACCATGAGGTTGTTATGTATTCAAGTTTAACCAAAGGAAGCCTGCAGACAACTCTAAAGTTTTTTTTTTCTTTCCTTCTTTCTTTCTTTCTTTTTTTATTTTTTACTTTTTTATTTTTCATCATCATCATCATCATCATCATCATCATCATCATCATCATCATCATCATCATCATCATTATCATCATCATTATTATTATTATTATTATTATTATTATTATTATTATTATTATTATTATTTACACCAGTTGCCTAGTGGTCACAGCTGGAGATTGAGTGATTGCAAGTCTCCTCAGGTCTTCAGCCCACCTCTTCGCACTCTCACAGTCCACTGCAGTGCTGTGGTTTACAGTTTCACACCAGTTGCCTGGTGTTACTACCAGAGACAGTTACAGCAAGTCTCCTTAAATCTCTGGCCCTCCTCTCCACACTCTCACAGTCCTCAGCAGTGCTGTGGTTTACAGTTTCACACCAGTTGTCCGGTAGTTATCACCGAAGACTGAGTGACAGTAAATCTCCTCAGGTCTTCAGCCTTCCTTCCATTTCATCTCTCACTCACCAATCACAGCAGTGCAGTGGTTTGTACCTCCACCACCATTTGTGTTTTTTTTTCTGTTTTTTTTTCTTTTCTTCCTCCTCCTCTGTTAGGCCACTGCTAACAGCTGGGATTGTAGATTTTATATTTCTAGTACTTTCCTCAGTATTCATGCAGTCCCTAGCAGTGCTGTAGTCTGCATAGTTTCAATCTTTCCTTTTGCCCTTAGTTCCTCCAATCTTGCCTTAAGTGACCTTTGGTACAGTTCCAAGTGCTCGTATTATTACTGGCACTATCCTGACTTTCATATTCCACACCTTCAGTTCTCTTGCCAGGTCCTGATATTTTTCCAGTTTTTCACTCTCTCTCATATTCATTCTGTGGTCAGCAGGCATGGCCATGTCTTGTGTGGTCAATGTTCAAATCTTTTTGCTGTCCGGGAGTTTGATTTCTTTTGCCGCTGCCAGCCTTCCTTTGTGCATTACCAGTTTTGCACATTTTCCTATTCCCAACTCCATCCCAATGTCATCACTGTATTCCTTCACTCTGTCAAACAGTGTCTTGAGCTCTCCCCTATTTTTTGCAAATAGTTTTATGTCGTCCATGTACCTCAGGTGGTTGACTTTTCCCTTTGCTTTGGAGAATTGGTATCCTTTGCTATTTTTCAGGATTCTGTTGAGTTGTTTCATAGTTAGAACAAATAGTAATGTTGACAGGATGTCTCCCTGGAAGATTCCCCTTTTTATACTTACCTCTGCTAAATTTTCTCCTCTGGCTGTCAAGACTACTTTCCAGTTTTTTATGGAGTTGGCAATGAATCCCACCACTGGTTCACTAATATTGAACATTCTGAGGCATTCAAGTATCCAGCTGTGTGGAATCATGTTGTATGGTTTTTACAGTCTATCCATCCCATTGCAATGTTCTTTTTTTCAACTTCTTTTAAGATCATCTGGTTGATGTAGAGCAAGTCATTCACCTGCTTGGTTCCTTTCCTGCATCCTTTCTGTTCTTCTGGTTATAGTCCTTTTCTTTCCATGGATATATATTCTCTCTGCTATTTTTCCAGTCAGGTGAAGTTCTTAAACCAATATCGTTAGATCCCATCAGGTCCTGGTGCTCCTGGTTGTGCCCCTTCTGGTTGTCATTAGTGGAGCATGAGCAGGGGTTTTGGCCAACAGTAGCTTGGTAATGACTTTGTCCATCGTAAAGGCCATTAAGGGTACACGAGCTGGGATTTTGGCCAGCGGTCATGGGATGATGACTGGGTCCCCTCTGGTGGCTAACAAGGGATCACCTGCCGGTGATGACATACAAATCTTGAATTTGTCCCCCATATTTTGTGGTAAATTGATTTGCTTGTACAGTCATGTTTTTTTTGTGCTTTGAGGTAGCACCAGACCATGGTGGATTAAAACTGATGTGGTTCAGGAGTAACGTCAGAGCTCCACTGGCTCTTAGCACCCAGGGTATATTCTCACCAGGAGAAAGCATACGAGTGTGTACAACATCTAATAGTGTGGCAGAGTGATTGTCAATCACCACCTACTTAAAAACTAAGACACAAAGCTTTGTTTCTTAGCTACTTAAGTAAAACTAATATGGTCATATCTCACCCTTATTTCTTTTAAGTTTTCAATTTGTCCACTTTCTAGTTGGGACTGTGGCTGGCTACTGATTCCTCTTTCCATCCTGCATCTTTCTGGAATTTGAAAGAGCTTGGCCAATTTATACACGAGGGTACCATCTGAATATTCACATGAAAAAGCACCTTCTATCGGATATTAGTTTTGCGTAAAATAACTTAATTTTGTCAGGAAAGGGGGATATAAACTTAATTTTACATAAATGAATTTTGCACTTACCCACAGAAAATGGCCAGAGTGCAGGTCAGAGGCTAAATGAAAAGTGAATTTTCCAATCTACAGTGATCATTACAGAAGTTGAAAAATAAAATTAGATAAATTGGATAAAAACAAAATTGAATAAACTGAATTAAAATAGAATTCAATAAAACTAAAACTTAGATAAATTAAAACATAAATCAAATAAAAAATTACTATTATTATTATCATTATTATTGTTTGTACTTACTAAATAATATTTTTAATGATTTTTTTCTGTTTTCAAATCCTGAAAAAATCTACCATCTAAATACCAACAAAAAACTTAAATATGGAAGGAGTTTAAAGGTTTAGTGAGGATCAGACAGAAGGAAAGAAAGGAAAAGAAGTTACAAGAACTTATACTGAGTTAAAACTTAATAATTGAAAGAAAGTGAAGAAGAAAACTTATGTAATCAAACTTAGTAGAATATCCAGGGTCTGAGCCTCCATCTACCAACGTCAGCCATACTGTTGGTATGAAGCAGTGGCAGACCTCTACAGATGACTCAGTTATCAGCCTAAGAGAATGAAACTGTTACAAAAAACATACCATCTTGAAACCATACTCCTATCATCCCACCTTACTGGACCATAGCAGGAAAACTCTTGTCTTAAAGGGTACGATTAGTCATATGCATGCCACACTTCACCTTAAAACCATGCAGACCCGAGGGTTAGCTAATGCATCTTTACTGCATAGACCTTGATGGCCGCTTGAGGGCCAGCAACAAATATGGAAGTCCCTCCTAAATCTTTCATAAATCCTAGGCATGATGATTGATTCAACAAATAAGTAAATAAGCAAATCATCTTAAGACTTATCCTGGCTCTCTTTGAAAGTGATTTCTGGAGCTCATTTGATGATGTCAACTGAACTATTTGCTCAGGTATTATTTTTTCTCATCTGAGAATCTAAATTTTGATGTATAAATATAAGGTTGATGTTTATCAATGAGTGAGCTGAGTTATTTTTAGATGCATTATTTTATTAACTCCTTCTGGTGGTTATTTATTGCCAAAAGACCTGTGAATTGTTTGCCATGAAAGAAAAATAACAGAAAAATACTCTTAGTAAAGTTTAAATATTATCTGTCTTATTTATGAGGGGTATATGTTTTTTTTTTAGATTTGGTTATCCTATAACTGAGCCCTTTCTTTTCTTGAGATGTTATTGACACAATGTTTTGGCTGATCCATTGTCAACTCTTTGTCAGGTCTATAATCTGTATTTATTTCTACAGGAAATTTGTGATGGATAGATAGAAAAATTAATCATTAACTCTTAAATTCATTCAAGTAAAAAGTAATTCAAGGGGAGTAACTTCCAATTGAAGTTAACATCCTTGCATGTTTAGTTGATTTCAAAAGGTTTTTCTTCAATTTGTTTCACAAAAGGGTTTCATTTTTCTTTACCATATCCATTGAGGAATTCCTGAGTAGTTAGACACAGTCTATGAATCCAAGTGTTGATATACAGATCTTATGCAAAAAACCCAAATCACTTGTTGTCATGTACAGGTAGAACTTTTAGGCAATGATTGTATGTGGTTTATATGAACTAATTTCCTCATCTTTGTTGTTTGTGTTTCATGATTTTTTGGCTGCTTACCTTCCAGCCTATTTTTTTGTGTTCTGGATTGTTGAATATAGTTCTAGTGAAGCATGCATATACCTTCAGATACATGGCATTTCTGGTTTTTGCATCTTTGTGGTTTTGGGATTGGCTCCTCAAGACCTTTGTAATGGCCCTGCGACCTCCATTGAGCTTTGCAAATGCTCACTCCTCTTAGAATGGAATCCCAAGTTCATTGCTTGCTCCTTTCTGATCAATTGTTCTCACAATGGTTCCCATGTGAGGTGATTCATATTCTCCCCTGGAACTAGATTTGACATTCCAGGACACAGCAGACACTTGAGGAAGCCTTGAGAGTATATAGCAGAAACATTGTGGAAAATGAATAACAAAGATGAGGAAATTTGTACTGATGTACTATGTACAATGATTAAAACAATCTGTTCACCAGTATTCAGACAAAGACTTCATAGCAGTGATTCAGAAAAATTAGAATATTTAAAAAAAGAGAAATAAAGTTGATTTGTTGTTTTTACTCTAATTCTAACAAGAAAAATTGGAAATTCGTTTCCTTTTTTTTCCTTGTGTGCTCCAGTCCATTTTGTTAATATTCCTCTTTTCTTTTTCTTTCCCTTCTTTCCTTTGCTTTCTGTTTTGCTCTTCTCTTGTATTCTTTACTCATTTCTCCGCTATTTTAATCAATTTTTTCCTTCTCCTTCTGACTTTTTCTTTATTTTCTTCTTCTTTGCCATCTTTTTTTCTCTTTCTTCATTCAATTCTTCCTTCTCTGCTATAACACCACTCATTTCATTGCTTTTTCACAAGCTTCATTGTATTCCTTCCATTTTGTGTCTTCATCGTCATTTTAATTAGAAACTTAATGGCTGTGTCCTTACGACCTGTAGCTCCACAAATATTTCCTTGTACAGGCCAAATGTCGTTGCAAGATCTGTCAAGATGGATATCTTTAAGAACATGTCCAACACTGCCAAAGGTCAAGAGGAGAACCAAGAAAAAAATTGAAATTAATGAAGAGAATAAATTTTTAAAATTGCCTAACAAAATAGGAAAGTTAAAGGTTAACATTTTTCAAAATTTACTCTTTTCATTTTCCCAATCATTTTATTCCTCATTGTCTGAAGTGTTAACCAAATTCAGGAGTGTTAAAGCTGCCTAGTTATTTGCTTGCTTGAAAATTAATGTCTGCCATTTTTATTCTATCAATTAACCTCTTCTGACAACAATAATTCAAGTGCCTATTAAACAGACGATAATTTTAGAGAAGCAGAATTGATAAAAAATAAAATCAATTTAAGGATTAATTTATTCTTCTTCAAAAAATATTCCTTTGAAAAATTCTAAAAAGAAAAATAACAATATTTTATGAAAATATTTTGCAAAATCCTTCAACTGTTAATTTGAAAAAAAAAAATTTCTTCTTTGATTGAATTTATAGAAAAACACAGATTTATGAAAAAACATTTCGTTGAGATAACAGAATGATCATTTTACTAGATGAAGATTACATAGCAGTAGTAAATTTTGCTTAATACCATCTTATTTAGTATATCATTTCACATTGTATTTGGAGTAATTTCTTCTTTTGTAATATCTATAGAGGTGTTTTATCTGATGTGAAATGCTGAGTTAAACAAATTGTAAGAGTATTCATGACTGTTTTACAGCTTGATGAAAATACTTCATTTAAATCAATCTGACTAATGCTTCTGTGAATTATTTTATGATTTTATCTTTGAGCTAAGAATAAAACTAGATATCAAAGAGAAATTATGTTCCACTGCTACCCAGATGTGCTCCTTTTTTCCTCGTAAAATAAGCAATGGTGGCTGTAAAATTTAGTTTGCTTGATGAAAATACTACCAGCATGGTTTGAACCATAAATTTATGATTTAAAAACAGAACCCGGTCTTATTAGTTACTCATTAGAAGCTGGCATGTAACCTAAATCTCTAGGCAGCACGCCATGTTGAGGGTAATCAATTGAGAAAATTGGACCAATTTGGCAAAAACTTACATTGTAAATTGAATCCTTCACTAAAAACATATTGGAGGTGGGGCAGCCATTTCCCCTACTCATTGAGAGGTGTGCACATGTACAATATTGTGATTCTACAATGAATGGTAAGGGCTGGGCAAAGATACATAGATGTATGGGTGCATATAAATAACAAAGCTCATGAATTGCTTAAACCCAGCAACAGATCTTGAGCTGGTCTGTTTTGAGTCGTGGTGATCAATAAACTACTGCCTGGTACTCAATCTTCTTTGATTTGCCCTGGGTTCAGAATTATGTAATCATACATACTAGTTGGCCTTGCAGTGTCCTATATATTTTACTTTTACATTTTCCCTAGTCCATTGATCATGTAAGCCAAATTCTGTTGGGGCGATTCAAACTTTCAGTATTATATAGAAATGGATAGAAATCAGATCATTATTATTGGTGTGAATACAATGCAGACCTCACAATTTTTTGTGAAAGGGGAAACCAAATTTTGCACTGATATATGGCTCATTTGGGGCATGTTGGAAATGTTTTAGGCACTGTGTAAAATCAAAATTTCAAAGAAGAAGTAATCCAACTGAAAATCGACCATTATACAATAATATAATTGATGGCCTTATTCTGCTTGTAAGTAATGCTTGCCTTAATAACTGACCACTGGCAATTCCTTTTTTTTGCAAGTGAGATAACCCGGATAGACACAGTGTAGAGTACTTGGATAAAAACATGAATTACTCAGTCAATTTGACACAAATCAAAAACTGTGAAAGAAAACTGTTGAATCATTTTTATAACTAATTTCAAATATCCATTCATTTTAGAGACACAAATATGAAAGGAATATTTAATCTTTTTTATATTGTTGATTGCAACCCCAACTGTAAATCTAACACTAACCCTAAACCCTAATACTAATACTGGCACTAACCTTAAATTATATCCTTAGAAGTTAGATTTAATAAAATACAGTTTCAAATGTTCACAGGTATCTGTTTACTTTTTTCTCATAATATTTCAATAGCAACAGCTGCTAATTCTGTCTGCTGAGGAGTTATCTTCCTTGCAAAATATTGATGTAATGTTTTGGTGAACCTATTCCAAACAATTACCTTGAATTTTATTACAAATGTGGGAAGGTGATGAAATAGTGGTAAAATCAGGTGGAAGTAATAATATATAAAAACTCGTGACTGTGCACACAAAATCTTTGAATATTCTTGATGAATTTCATTGGAATTTTGCAGAAGGCTTAGGCAATATGCCATGGAAGATTAGATTAAATTTTGGATGGATCCCCTAACAATGGTGTTGCAAGAGGTACGCACTCTCTGAGTGCTTTCTAGTTAGTTCATGAATACGCCACTTGAGTTCTTAGGTTTGGTTTCAAACAGCTGTTTGAACCATAATTTAGAGAAAAAAAGATGAAAATTTCCTCAGTTTCCTTTGGGGTCGATTTCTGTTTTTGGGTATTCCATGTACTCTGGGAATGGCAAGATCCTTAGATTGCTAGATTGAAGAGGTAACAATGTACTTATTTGAAATATGAATGGAAAACACCTCATGGATAAGGTGAACGTGTATTTCCTATTGGTGACAGTGATTGTTCCTTGGTAAAAAGCTAGGATTTAGAATGCTGATTTTCGAGATGGGCCATCCATCCCAAATTTGAAGATTGGTGCAACACATTCTTCCAAATCTGAACCCCATTTTAACCTTATGTCAAGTTAACCTTAGTGAATATTTATAGAATATATCTCTATGAACATCATCATACTCTCCATTTGATGATGGTATTGAGATACCATTGAGTGAACTTGAGAACACTATGCGCAATGGCTGAACAAGTAGATTCTTCACATTTGCAGGGTTTGTTGGTAAAACATTGCATTGTCATGGTCTGTCATTCCAGGTTTAACTTCTTGGCTTTTCATTTTTTCACAATTTCAGTTTGAGAATGATTTGAAAAATAGAAGTCACACTGCATTAAGTGTGTGAGGTTTCAATAGGATTACTTTGTATTGGACTAAGGTGCCATTGCTCTAAGTATGCTAGTTTTTTTGTTAATATCAAATGGTTAGATATTTTCTGAACAGACTTTGTCTAAATTTATTGTCCTCTTCTCTTCTTTCACTGTATTTTCTCTATAAACACCCCTGCCACTATCATTATTAACTTATCAAATACAACAGCCAAACTTAAGTATTCCATTAAGAATGACTAGATGCTCATGATGAAATAACATTGCTACATTTTTCTAATACTTTTATAATTGAAATTTAAATGGGAGAAAATATAATAAAAAGATGTAAAAACAACCGGGGAAACTATTTGGAAATCATCCAGCCTCAAGGAATGAAATTTTCTGGAGTGAAATTCAATAATGAATGAACAAGAAAAATAAAGCAGACAGAAGAGAGGCAAAAAATAAACCACGGGAAATTCAAATTAAAAGTACAAATCTATTTAATAAGAGCTTTCTATAAAAGACAGATTCCATTTCATTACGAAGCTGAATTTGGATATTACTTTTCAAATAATTCAATTGTGCAGATGAGAAGTATGTTTCCGCCAGGTGCTCTCTTAATTAGGCAAGTTAGATTTCATTTTACGTTTTGATTGAATAATTTATTTACTTATTATTTGTTATTGTTTCGTTGTTATTTCAAGGGAGCGTAGTTGTTGTAGCTGCCTCGTTGGTTTTCATAGTAGTGATAAATGAAATGGTCTAAGCTATTTTCTGAATTTAATTTGTACAAATTACAGTAATTGATACAACTGCTTCTAGTGTTACCTTTACAATAAAAGATTAACCTGTCTCTTTGTCAACTGAAACCATTAGTTTAGGTTTGGGGATTTAAAGAAACGTTTTGCTGGAGATATTTTTTCAATCAGAGCGTTTCATAGCTTTCAGATTAGGATTGGATTTTTTCATACTTTTTATTGTACTGATCAGTTGTGGAAATGGAGATTGGGGTATGTGGGAGCACGGCGTATACCTAAATCTCAATTTGCCGATTCTTTGTATGTTCAATTTTTACAAAAGGAGACATTACCGTATACCTATTCTACCAAACCCATTCCCGTCTCTGGAACTGATTGAGATAGAATATGAGTTTCTTAGATGAAGCATTGTCACTTATTGTTGATTATTTTATTAGTCTTTTTTTTCATCTTATCTCAGTTGCTTTTCATTGTGACACTTCAACTGTCTTTGTGATCTAACGTGCAAGGTAGCTGACTGGGATAGGAGGGTTTTTGAAGAACAAGAGATGCGGGTTCGAATCTCGCTGGAGGGCTCCTTTATCCCCGAGAATCATGATCAGAATCAAGAGAGATAAGACGAAAGAGAGACTAATAAAGAATAATTAATGATTGACAATGCTTCACCTAAAAAGTTTAAACAGCAAAAATCGTTCAATGTAGCCATATAGCAACACTCTATATTCATACTTCTCCGGTATGCAATCAAAAAAGTACAGAAGTTAGATGAAAAAATATCCTGTCAAAAATTAATAATTAACAATGAGTCATCTAATAAAATTCATATAATGAAGATTTGAGTCAGAAATTATTAAGAAAATCTGAAAAAAAAAAACCTCAGGTAAAGTAGCTTCTTTTTCCTTGTTTTAACCGTAGCAATATCTTTATGTTGTTGCTTACTAGTATAAAACTTTGAGGAATAGAGTTTTGTAGGAGCAGATACACTTCAGAATGTTCTTGCGATATGAGACAAGATAAACACATGATGAAAAGGAAATAGCATGAAGTATAAATAAATCAGTGATTATTCGGCGAATACCGGAAAGAAATTACAAAGTGGGTGGTCCATTTCCTCGTCGGAAATGTACCTCCACTCGTTAGCTGAAGTGAAATCTTTCCACAAAATAACTTGAAAAACAAATATGTATGTACATGTACATTCATAGATAGTTATATCATGCACACACACACACACACAGACACGTACATACAAACACACACAGGTACATACAAACACACACACATAAGAAGTTAGGAAAATAATTTTGTACCTATTTTTACTTTTTTTATGTTACGCAAGATATATCAGGCAATCTGATCTTTCCAGATCTTGTTGACTACATGTACATTAGATAACAAACATTGCAACTAAATGTATGGTTATAAAACAGCGAATTGGTGACTGTTGTAAAGTGATGGCTACTAACTGTTCCCTAATTATTCAATCTCCACGAGATGACGCATGATTGCAGTCTTGTTTTTTATTTTCGTTGATTGGTTTATTTGGTTAATCTCAATTAAGATAAAATAAACTTCACATTTTTGTAACAAATGCGAGTCTCTACTCTCATTCATCAGTCGAGCCCAGCAGTCAGCGAACACACAGACACAAAGCAGAACCTAAGGCTGAAGCAATCTTCTACCTACTCTTATAATCCTGAGGGGCTATACCCTTAAAGGCGTACTGTTGCTGAAAGTCAATTACTACCACGTTCAAAGTTATAACAGGAAGTGACCACGTTCCAATATTGGCTTCGGCATTGTTTAATCTTTTCACTGGATGTGGTCCGCTAGTGATGTACCTTTGATCGAGAGGGACTCACTCTACGATTTATTTTGAATTTTGTAGGAACAAAATGAACGAAATATCAGTAGAATAAGAGACAAAGACGGGGCGTGGTTTAAGCAGAAATGGTTTAATAATGACGACAAGAAAAAAGAGATCGATGGCATACACGTTAATAGAAGGTTGGGAAAGTAGGCCACTTGAGGGATTACAGAAGAGGGAGAGAGAGTTCGTTCCTTATAAGATAACGTTTCGACAATTAGAACACCTCACGATAAACATAACAGTTCTAATACAACAAACGGACGAACGAGCTTATCTTTAACAGCATCTGGGATTTCCACCAAATATCATGTAATCTGATTTGTCTTTCACGGCTATCACTGCTACATAGCTCTGTGTTCCATATGAGTGTTTAGTTCAATTCTTTCCTCGATGCTTGGTGGAACTGTCCGAATTCAATTATTCCCCTGGACACTCCCAAAGCCAACGCAACAAGCCTCAAACACACTGGTCTCCACAACAACGCAGCGATTATCTCCCCGTGTCCCCGGTCCCTGGGGCCATCGTAACAATATCAAATCCCACTAGTTCAGAAAGTTTTGGTCAGGAGATTGGGACTGGCAAAATAAACAACTTATCAATCGCCACTGGTAATAATTTTTTGTGTGTGATTGAAGTCTAACGAATTTGGTTTTCGTTGTAAGGCTCGGCCATAGTCAGTAAATATATACTTATAGACTAGTTTACGCACATGACAACACACACTACACACACATGTATCAGTAATCATAACGATTACACTTAAATACAAATATGCAAAACGAAAACCACACTTGTGCTTATACTTGTGTACTTAAAAGTAGGTCGGAATACGCATGCACACATATACGTGTTCGGGAGAGATAACTTAATTCAATTAATGGCGCATTTGACAAAAAGGCTTACACGTGAGTTCGCCAGATTTAAGCAGCCTCGCCATCGCTTTTCTCTTTTCTCCCCATGAAGCAGCAATATCATGACAGTTTGCAAGGAAACTTGGATCCCGGCTATTTTCAAACAAGTAAACGCCAGATGACACTGAATCTTTGTGACAATAGTTTGAAGCTGCTTTGATGGTACTGTTTTCTGATCATCTACATGCCAAGCAATTTTACCCAAATAATTATGCTTGTAAATATTCATACAAGTTTATACTGATTTCTAATCATATGCATATGTATAGCCATCAACTATAAATAAATACTTAATGATCACCATGAAGCATGATTTTTGAACAAATGATAAGTAACTAACTTGGAAGAACTAACTGATACGAGATAACCCCTAGCATAGACAGCCGAATGAGGACAATTTACACCCATATGGATGTAGTTCGAAATTCTCAGAAAGTTCATCTGGGGATGGTTGTAGGGTATACCAACCAAAACGTTGTGACTATAACAACGACAGGAAAGGTGATGGTTTTGTTCAAAGAGACATAATTGTTCGGAGAACAATTTTAGCAAGAAATACACGGATACAGAAACTGAAGAGGGGACTGTAGATACAACAATCACAATGGATTTTATCTAATAAACCACGTAACTCGTCAGCAATATTCAAAGGTCAACATTTCTGGTTGTTTTGTGCTTGTATGAAAGATTGTGAGAGAAATGTACGAGGGAAACGAGGGGTAACGTCAGCTCAGCAATTTAAGGACTTGGGACCAAGGCTGATTAATGGAAAATGAAGTATAATAGCCAAATTTCCAATAGAACCGTCGAAGAGGGGGCAAAAAGTGAATCAGAAAAATGTCAAACCAAAAAATGTGAAAAAAAACAGGTCCAAAATCATTTCAAGGGACTAACAAAGGGAAATGCAGGGAATCCATGTTGCGCGTCGTGATATGCAGCAATGGTCTGCCCTTGTTGCAATGTGACCAGCCCATTTGAGTTTTCTAAAGGATTATATAATGTCTAAGACTCCTATTTTTCCCCTGATATATTGTGCTATCTTGTGATCTCTCCATGTGAGGTTGAGTATAATTCTTTCATGTGCTCATTGCAGGCTACTCAGTTTTTTTGAGTCAGTCTCTTGGTTATGTTCCATTTTTCTGCTCCATGGGTGACCATCGGGAGGATGCATTGGTTCATTGATTGTATACCCCTTTTTAAGACTAACGGGACTTTTGGTACACTCTTTCAAATAGCTCTTGATAGCTTTATTAACTGCCTTTTTTAAAAAAGAAAACCGATTGCCAAAATA
>OY735237.1:14036355-14108855 GCA_963457665.1 Thysanoteuthis rhombus | reverse complement strand
ACAGTAAGAGTATTTCATACTACTTTCATTGTGTATTGTGAGGAGAATAATTTTCACCTAGTATGAAATTAATTTACATTGACTATTTAGGCTGAACTTGTCACTGAATTGATGCTAATGAACATGAAAGCACTTAGTTATAACCTCTGCAATATATCAGAAAAAATATCTTTACTAGTTCCAATGATGGAGTGACAATATCATAAAGCCACTCAAGTGTATTTACTTCTTTAAAATTTATTTTCTGATAATCAGTTTACAAAGTACAAAAATGATCCTCCAGATCATATCAGAACAAATTATGGCAGAATAATTGTAGCGAAAAATTGTTGGGATTCATTCGGTAAATGGACTTAATAATTGATAGATACATGTTCTGGAAGATTTTCCGTATATATTGCGCCCATGTATTGAATGCATGCGTGAACTATAATATTTACATATGTTCATACATACAAAAGCAAAGACAGACCTGCGCACAGGAAGGTTATACGAGTGCATGTAAATACATGGCATTAACAAGTATTTTTTTTTTAATGGAAATGACATCTCTATACAATCAAGCGAATTCAATTATAATCAAAGAAATCTTTCTTTGTATAAACAGAACCAATAAAACCAATGAATTAACAGACGAATGAATGACAATCAGAAATACGCTGCCGTATTACGCTTTTCATTTTTTCCTTAAATCTTGATTTGTACGCCAAGTAAATTAATTCTACATCGTCAACATTTTTTAAACAACCTATTTCTTCAATCTTGTATTCCTGTGTTTTCATCGCGACAGGTGACAGTAACCAATTGACACAGTAACCCACTTTATATTCCAGCTGATAAGCAATAAAGAGAGCGGTTTATTAAGAAAAAAACAACAACATTCGTTTAACGATGCGTCCATCATCCGTGGTAGTAGTAGCAGGAAGGGAAAGATGAAGAGCAAATAGACTTCCTTTAATTCAATTGATTCTCATACTTATAAAATATTGTAGTATGGAAATATTTAGAGAGTATCATTTTCAGTAAAAATCGTGAATGACCTTTGTATGATAAAAAATGCCGAAACCATACATTCTATCATTATATCATAGCATTAATAACGTGATGCCTTTAATGATACCACAACACTTCCTTTCTTTCTTTCTATCCGTTGTTTAGCGTTAGTAGAACTGGCCGACCGACAGATAGACTGATCGAACGAAAAGCATCCGATAGGCATGTGTGATCAAATGTAAAAATTGTTAACGTACGTGAAACAAGAATTGCTGTAAATCTGAGACATGTGGAAGCAGAATATATCTGCTTACAATTAATATTCAAGTTGGTCTTATTCATGGTTCAATGAAATGACTGAAAAGATGGATGTGTATGTAACATGTAACAAAATGATTCATAAATCAACAGTGTTTAATATTAATTTCATTTCCTGCAAGTGTAGTCTCTTGTAGTCTACCGTTTAGAGTCAACTCCATTTCAAGTCTCCAGGTAGGCTCCAAACGAGCTGATTTAATTTATTCTGATATTTGCATCTAATTAGCTGACAAATAGTAACTGCTGCCAACTCATTTTATTTGAATTATTGCCGTACGTAGTTGGGAAATTCTTGGAGCCGATTTTTCCACAAAATCAGACCACTTTACTTTTGAATTTCTTTTTTCACATATTGAACATTAGTTGGGTGGTCTTACAGCCAAAATTCATTCTTTCCTTGTGAAAGAAAACAACTTCAACTAAGACTTTAAAATAGATAACTTTCATTTCGGAGTAGCTTGTCTTAACCAGCGAAAAAGGATTTGTCTACATTTCTGAGACAAACTTTCATTATGACTCTGTATTTGAACAGGCATTCCCGGTTTTTCGAATATTTGCTTTACGCCATTGTTTCGCTGCGACAGAAAAAGGCAATTAGTGAAATTTGAGTTTGCTTTGCTGCGATCCACTATAGAGGCAGCACGCACACTCTTGCTCTCCCTCCTACGCACCAGTGTCCTATATCTCCAACCAACACAACATTCGACCACTCAATCAAACATACCACAAAGCTGTAAATATATGAAGTTGAATCAGTAAGCTCGAATTCTGACAGAGTTAGCTGAATTTTAATCTGAAATTTTCATTGAATAATGTTCGATCTATGTGATTAATGGAGAGGTGTTGGGTTAAGTAATGATAAGAAAGGGGATAATGTTGAAGATAAATATTTATTGTGTAAAGTAAATTACTATTTCCATCTTGAGGCAGTAGACATTGATTTACCTTCGCATTTGATAGTGAGAGTCTTTGTACGTTTCTAGGTAACCTTGTCATTGGATTATACAGAAGGGAATTGAAGCTAGTAAAAGCTGGAATTATTTGGAGAAATTAAACATCGGTTTATGCAAAGAATAACTCGTTCAGATTGCCTCCATCATCACGATCAGCATCAGCAGCAGCACCCGTTGTTGCACACAGACCTTTCCTTGGATTCAACAGACCTCTTATTATGAGCGTCGCGGAGCCAATACTTTCTAATTTTGTCTATTTCGTCACGCAATATAATATGTTGCCAGTCACAGTTTCGCATATGATCTCTGGAGATTCAAGTTGAGAGTCGTGATGTCCATCAGTGGTATATCATTGTTGCAACATGACCAGCCTATTGCTAGTTTTTTAATGGATTTTACGATATCACTGATTCCTGTTTTCCTCTAATATACTGCACTGTTTTGTTTTTTTATCTCTCCAAGTGATGTTGAGCACGATTCTCTTCTGTGCATGTTGCATGGTTCTCAGTTTGATGACCTATCTATTAGTTAGGTTCCATGTTTCAACTCCGTGGGTGACTATCGGGAGGATGCATTGGTTGTAGATTCTCCTTTTCAAGATTGATAGAATTAATGGGAGGGTTGTGCTGGCTGTACCGAAAGTTTGCCATCCCAGAGTAATTATCCGCCTGATTTCTTCTGTTAAGGTTTCATTGTCCTCGGTAGATGTAGCAGTCTACTTTTTTCAGGCCTTGGTTTTCGATTTAGATTACCTCCAATCACCACTTTTTGTATGGACTGCTTACAGTCAAATCACAATGAATACACTAGCTCCTGTTCAATGATCGGAGTCTAGCCTGATCAATACTGAAATAGGTAACCGCTCTGGAACATCAGGTATTGTAAGCATGCGCTGCCCACACGTACGCGTGTGCCCCCTCTCCCATATTAACACCGTCACATCCTATCCTCATGGGGTTTAGTTAAATGACTACTTGTATGAACCACACCCATACACTGATTCAGGTTATCTAATACACTGGATTTTTTCATATGTCTGCTCAGAGTTACGCACTCCTCCTTACACCATGTTAATGCCTCTAATTCACCCTCTTAATATTCTTTTCTTCAATTACACGTAAGCGTCATGCTTGTCTGGGCCGATCAATCTCGTTTTGCAAGGCTTGATGCTTGTCGTATGACTTTATTCTAACATGAGAAAAAAGCCAGTTTTTGTTGATGGTGGGTGGTCTTTGATTCTCCTGGGCCCAAGAATAAGGTTAAAAGAGGAGACGGTGACTGAATTCTGGTGGCCTGAAGTGTATCAAAATCAGACGATATAAATAGGGTTAGAATTGAGTAAGTGTGGTCTTGAAAAACGTAACGGTGCTAACGCTTCGAGGATTTTTAAGACTTTTTTAAAGATTTCAGTTGAAGGTTATTACCTGCGTGATAAGGTCGTCAGGTCTCTCAGATCAAATTGAAAAAAAGTTGAAAGCATCGATAGATAGAGGTGTATGTGTGTGTAAGTGTGTGTTTGTGTGTGTGTGAGAGAGAGAGAGAGAGGGGGAGAAGAGAGAGAGAGGGGGTGTTGGAAAGTCATATTGACTATCAGATCAAATTGAAAAAAGGTTGAAACCATAATTAGATAGAAGGATGAGAGAGAGAGAGAGAGAGAGAGAGAGAGAGAGGGGGAGGACTATGAGAGTCTATTTGACTTTCTTTCAAACCAAATTGAAGAAAGGCAGGGAGCAGAGGGAAAACGTTATAGAGAATGAGCAGATGTGAACGAGAGGGAGAGAGAGAGAGAGAGAGAGAGAGAGAGAGAGGGGTGAGCCATATTAGTGTGGTACACTTCCTCAAGAGTGAGGAATCCGGAGAGGATCGAACTCGCTACACACTCGTAGTGATCTGTTGAACAAGCTCACTAACCATTATTCCACGGTTTGGCCCCCCGCTGAATGTGTGAATAGGTATCTATTAAGCTACGTTTTGTCTGACACTAGACCCAAAAGTACTTAGTGAGGATCAAACTCACTACATAGTTGTAACGATGTGGTAGACTAGCTCAGTAACCATTATAATACGGTGTTTTACCTATTGGTCTACTTTTGTATAAATCCAGAAAAAAATCATCATTAAAAATGCACATCATTCACTCTTGCATCTACTCGCATATTTTCAATAAAGTAATTCAAATATGAACGGATGTAGTTTCACTGAAATTTACAATTTCATTCATTTAATCGTGCTACAATATTTTTTCGACCACATTTTCTGGAAAATAACATGAATTCAACTGTTGATAACATACAAAAGATTTTTTCTTTGATCATGATGTCTGAAATTTATTTCGTGAGATTCTGGCATAGATTGTGAGTTAGGAAATAAGCTGTATAATATGTATATATCCGATCACCACTAGAGAAATATATCAACTACAACTTGGTTATATATATGTATAAAAATTAGGTTGTTTGTAACAGTGTTTGTGCGCACGATCAAGATAGAAGCAAAGAGATCTCAAATAAAATTGTGACTGTTATCTGATTTAGTCAGTCACTCTACCAATTGCGCCACGGAGATATCCTTGATAAGTGTGATGAAAGAAATCCTAGCGACTAACTTGATACCGTCGTCAGCAAATGATATTTGATACAATTGGTCATTTGTACAATTTCAGCCACTTTATTTTGTATCCGTCGTCAATTTCGACAATGGTTGAATTGCCAAATATCATTTAAGATTGAAAACTTTTTTTTCTAATGAATTTCATGTTATCAGAATCTTAAACCCCAACTTCTGCTTTTAAACCTTTTCATGATTGTCACAGGAAAGGCTACGGGGACTACGTTGACCTGTCCATGGTTGCCTGTGAGCCTTCGTCTGTCTGCTCAGGGGTGTACAATACATGCACAAAGATTTGATCGCATAACCTGCCAGTTAGTACACAATACACTGATCCATTTTTGGCTCGTATTATCACTGCCCACATGGTTGTGTTATGTAGGGGGATTTATTTTAAAGAATATGTCTTATTTCTGTATTGTTGAATGAGCAGTTATTTTTTCCTTTAAAAAGTTCTTTGATCCCCGGGCAACGCCAGGAATCCGTGTTAGTATATATATATATATATATATATATATCATCATACAACAGCAAAAATTAGATATTCGTCCGACTGAATCATTCAGATACTACTATCCTGTAAGCCTAAACGTTTTTCTTTTTTTCCTGTGCACATATGAAATTGAAGAATCCATCTTGTCACATAAATTGTGCTTGGAATACTTATGCGAAAACTCGGACAGTTGAAGGCGTAATCTAGTTTTCTATCTGCCCTGAGAGAATAGAAGAGCGGGAATTTTAGCGATAGAGAAAATAGGAATGAAAACAACAAATTGAATTCGTGGTGTACGCTCACAAATGTGACAGAAAAAATCCTATTATAATAGACACTGCGTCTTTGAGCTGATCTTACGGCCATATTGTAAAAAAAAGAAACTTTCTAATTTTTTTTTATATACATTGCGAAATGTGACAGGAAAGATCCTATTAGTGTGACTGCGTTTCAATCTGTTCGTCTCTCACCAAACTTGTTCAGTTTGTAAAAGCGTCCATCTAAATCGCAATGTATGTTCTCAAGTAGACAGAAAGGAAAAATAAGAGCTTACCCATGGATCAACAACAACATAAATTACGGGAAAGGGTGGAAAAATTGCTTTTATCACCAAAATAAAGATATCTGTTTTGCTACGAGGCTGGAGTGAAAGTTCTAACCGCTATCAAGCACCTGTTGAGAAACTGGAGAAGATAGCTGTGGATACTTATTTAATCCTAACATATTGCTTTTTCTATATTGATTAACTATACCTGTCTGATGATATAACACATAATATTACGGATATGATTAATCAAATGAATAATTAAGACTTTATTCACTCTAATTATTACGTTCAGAGTGACACAGCAAAAACTAAATGCAGTCGGAGGTAGTCAGACTAAACGGTTTCATTTGAATGTAGAAAAAAACCCACTCCTGGATCAATTCTCTCTCGAACCAACATTTCGAATAAAGCAAGAACTTAAAAACTAAAGATGCCCAAGTTGTGTTTTGACAGTTCTACCACAAAACATAACAAAATCACTGGCCTACGAAGAATTGAGTATGATGTTACATTAGTGTTGCATCAAACCTGTCATATTGATTAGAAGAAAAGGCGGGAGATGGGGACGGTTCACACGAGGGTGTTAACCAAGCTTCATATCAATCCAATATGATACGGCTGCGACAAATTACGTTTAAGGGATGGATAGACCGACCGATGTATCTTATGGAGACGTGTAGACGTATCTAAAAAATATAACAATAACTTGATAAAAATGTAAATAAATAATCCGGTGATGAACAATAAGGGAAAAAGCAGGGACAATAGGTACGTGAAAATTAAAAAAAACAAAACACAGAGAACATATACGTCTGCCAATGCCATTGTCATTGAAAACTGAATGAAATTTAGTTAACATATATTTTGGATACAGGGTAGGTAATTGTAAAAACCCTAGATCCTCCCTCAATTTTAATCAATTCTGTCTTAGCCAATGGTCTGCCCTTTGACAAAATGTCATTGAAATTCATTGAGAACTTTTGGAGATATAGAGTGGACAAATATGAGTGAATTCATGAATGTGTGAAAAAGGAAAATGAAGAAATATCTCTCAATCGAAAAAAATCCTTGATCTACCCCCAGATTTGACTGATTCATCTTTGCTTTAAGACCCATCCTTCCAGAAAATTTAATAGGAATTCACTCAGAACCTTTTAAGATATTGAGTGGATATCTAGTTACAGTGCAGGGAAGGAAACTATAAAAATTCTTGGGCCCTTCCCTAAATCTGATCACCTCTCCTTCACCCAATGGCCCACCCTCTCTCAAAATGTCATCGGAATTCATTGAGAAATTTTGGAGATATCGTGTGGACAGACCGACGGAGAGATAGACAATTTATACCAATAACTCTCCCAACTTCGTTCGCTTAGGTAGACATAACATCCGATTCCCTTGGTCATCTGAGACCCTTTTGCACCCATTGTCTATTCTCATTAACAATAAAAGTGTTGACCAAATTCCATTCTGAAGCTTTCTAAACTAGAGGTCTTGAATAAACATTTGTTCTGTCTGTTGACCTTTCAGTAAGCACGTGATAACATTTGTTGAATGTATGAGGCCTGGGTTAGACGGTGAATAATCAGCATTGCCTAAGAAAGGAAATGAAAGTCAAAATTCATATAAATCTGTTCCCTTTTGAAGGGGCTGGAATAGCTAGCTCAAAATGTCATAACTGGGGATATAAATTGAAAATGATGTCAGATATATTAATATCGTAACAGATGGGCGTCGACGTATGAAAAAAAATCCATTCCAGACGGTCGATGGGGGGGGGGGGTTGTGCACGGGATGAACCAAAAGTGTCAGTTGAAAGGGTTGATGGAAGAATTCGGTTTCAGTAGCTGCATTCAGGCCGGAATCATAGGCATCCGCCAGATGGATAAACAAGGCATTCACCACACTCAGATCAGGCCTCCTCATCAAAGGTGAGGGGTTCGAAAGTTGGTACCCTATAGTCAAAAAAGATATTGGAGCAGTACAATTGTTTTATGTGACACAATTTGAATGTTCCCATGAAAAAATGATTTATTATTCGCTGGTGCTCGCTCCTTTGTGTTACACCCGTGTCAGGTCATGCATCCACATCAACAGTAAAGTGCACCATTTGATATACGATGAGTCTTATTTGCTTACGGTAAAAATGGCGTCAAGTGCAGCATCTTCTCAATGGGTTTAATGCCCGTCGTATAACACGGTCATCATGCTATGAAAATGGCGGCGAACGCCTATTTCTAGAATCCTGAAACATGTCAACTTTTTTTGAGATATACTGATTCATTTTGTTAAGGAGCTTAAGGACCACTCACCTCAATCGAGTTGACCTATAGGTTTTTTATGTTGTAGTTAGAGTCAAAAAATCTGTGCAGGTAGTTAGAGGCGATGCGAAGGCTCCTTCAATACGTCACTATCCTTTCGAATAGGGGAGGGCACGACTCCATTCCCTAATCACGCAACTTATAGTGTACTCAGCTGCTGAATGTCAAACAAAGATAAACCAACGAAAAGACTCTTGCACACACGCACGCACACACACGCACACACACACACACACACACACACACACACACACACAAATACACATTTACACACAAAGCTTCACCTAATCCTTGATAACTGCATGATCTTAATTGCATCCATTGCTTCCCTTGCACGCCGCTGGATGAGAAATTTGGAATCAGAGTTGCCTGTATCCTAGAATGGTCACTAACCAAGACTGAGGAGCCTAGTCAGTTGGATGGGGAGGAGAAGAGATCGATACATGGACTTCAGACTTCAGCTGGAATTTGAACTCGGTTCACCGATTCCATTTACCGAACTGCTGTTTGGTCTCTCATAACTCATAATCTTTAGCAAATTTCTGAAGTCTAGCAGTTGAATTTCCATGAGTCTTGCGAACGAAGGACTCAGATATGAAGAGACAGCAAAGCAGTAAACGTGAACAATTGAATACAAAGCTAAAAGCACAAACGTTTGACAAATAATTGCCATGTGTCAAAAGCAATTTTCTTATATTGGGTTTTGCGCCTTTATTGTCTAGTCTTTTTAAATTTATAAATGTTTTTTTCTGAACTTGCTATATATGTTCGCAAATGAGGCAAAAGAAATCTTGAATGCGCATTGGGTTCGTAGGTCGTTCTATGAGGTTGCTTACTGACCCGTTTGTTTTACAAATACAATTATTGGGAACTGTATATACATTATACATGCTTGCATAAATTTCCATATGATATACATAGTGTGTGTAAATTGATCTGTTTGTGTGTTGAGCCGTCTGGTCTATTGGTCTTGTGATATACGTTTTCATTGTGACGGGACAACGGTTCTGTTTTAATGGACGATGCATCAGTTGATCACTGCAGCTACAGTCTATCAGTTGTGTAATATGACCTGCCTGGAATTGATATTTACATTTACAAGTTCAAAGATTCTGTTATGAATGGGTAGTTTATTTGAATCTATTAGTTCGCTCTTCCGACTGCCAGTTTACTAAGAACAAATGTCTCAATTCGAGGTACATGGTTCAAAGATGACAGAATATCATTATTATGAACAGAAAGCCGTTTCCGAAGCAACCCCCGTTTCTACTGCATTTCATTATGGGGTTTCATTGCCTTTTATTGAAGATATGGTATTCATCTATTTCCGAATTTCTTAGATTAAGCCTCTGTCACGGAGATCACTAATGGTTGTAAAATGACAGTCTGAGAGATGCGATAAAAACTACTGAAAATACAAGTTGAAAAATTGATAATACATGACAATGCTTTATCTAATGAATCTTGACAAAAACGTCTTGTCTCTGACATGTCATGATAATTGATGAAAAAGAGAGTTGGTGAGTGTCCATTTGGAAAAAAAAACACTCTCTCATAACAACTTGTCAGGCAGTAATAACTGTAAAAAGTTGTTACACTCATTGTCAACTTTAACAGGTACCAGCATATAATATCTTCTTCTACGTATTCTTTTCCAAGTTTGAGAGAAAATTTATTGTAATATTATTTTTCGATGAAGCCTGTTTTAACACCACAACACCTTACCGTTTGGACCATGGATCCTTCGGACGGACAGTCTTTAAGATCTAATCATATAGAAATGCCTCATCTCTCCGGACTGCCTGATATTTTGCCATTCTCGTTTACATAAACTAGCAATATTAGTTGTAATATGTTTTTTAAAAAATTTCTCACCTCAAGCATTGTCAATTATTAATAATTTTTTGACTAGTAATTCATTCATTTTGATTGAGATAAAATGAGAGTTTGATAATTGCGATAAAAAGCAATTGAAATAAAGATGAGAGAAATACTAGTAACTAATAATAATCCGGTATTTAGCTACATTCTTAACAAAACTTCGCAAATGTTTTAATAATAATATTTTTTAAAAGGTAGCTTCTGTCATTTTTAATATGAATATCTCACCTGAAGGAATCAGAGAGAGAGAGAGAGAGAGAGAGAGAGAGAGAGAGAGAGAGAGAGAGAGAGAGAGAGAGAGAGAGCAGAGTCATTGATGGACTAAGCTAGGTATCTAATAGTGTAATAGTATAAGGCTTGGACCCAAATTTTCTTCTGGCTTTTAAAATTTGGTCAGTGGGCGAGGTTTGCGTGGGACCAAGTCTCCATCCACTTCATTTTGGGTTATTCTTAGGGTTGAATGGACATTATCGCTTATCTGGCTTGTTGGAATATTAATGCTCCAGCCAGCAAAACAAAACAAGAAATTGATGAAAGAAATGGTGTAATGCTCCACTTAGCACCACCCGTTTAGTACGAATTCGCAAAAGGACTTTTTACCAAATATTTTTCATGATAAATTTCCGAAATAAATATTGGTAAAAGACAGCATCATTGACAGTCTCCGAAATAACTATTTATTGTACACTTTGGTTAATGTGCCATGTGTACGAGAATAAATACGAATACATAATCAATAAGTTATCACGTAGGGCTATGCATTGACATTTAGTGATATTTTACCAGCTCCGTGAAGAAGCTAACGGATGAGATTCACAGCACTGATCAATTCGATCTTGTTGAGGCTCGACAACATCATATATTTGTAAACTTCCATTCATGCTATGTTATAATGAGCCCATATAGCGCTTTTTCCTCAATACTGCACTTTTAGAAACGTATCTAGATCGCTAATCGCGGTATTACTGCAATCCTTTTATAATCGATAACCCATCCATTCGAAATGACTTCTGTCGACAAAGACATTTTCAAGTGTCATGGATCCAAGCAAGCTACGTTCATGCATATGTCATTTGCTGGGGAACCAAATATTTTTACCAGAATAAAAACACACCATCGAGGTAGTAGCGCGTCTATAAGTCGATTAGATTTTTACAGGCCCGTGAGGTCCGTGAAAAAAACAAAAAGCAAAACGATCGCTTGAAATTGTGATGTACGTCCGCATGTGACAGAAACAATTTATATTGTAATGGAAGATATATCTGAGTTGATCCATCTATCCCCTGCACTTAAGAGTACTCTTAATAGTGATGGATGTGTCAAAAGGATCCTATTATATCAGACATTGCATTAATATTCTGATTTGTCAGTTCACCGATCTGTCTGTTTTGCGAAAAAAAAGAAGCACATTCTGAAATTTCAATATATATCCACAATCAAATAGAAACAACCAAGCATTAATGCAATAAGAACCAGTAGGCAGTTCTAGCGAATACCTTATCCACCAATTTTTATAGAAATATTCAACGCCATGATGTGCATTTGGGATGGGGCATAAACTTTTTTATGATGGGTCATTCACTCCTGTACGTTAAGTGTGTCACAAGGCCATGGTGTCTTGAAAGAGCCTTTTTCTTTTTTTTCGTCTCGAACAATGCTCTTGCAGCAAGGAAACTTCTAATCGAGATATCAAGGCAAGAACTAAAAACAACGATGTAACTTGAAAACATCCAGAGTACATTCATCTAACTATACCATGGTCACTAAAAACTGAATTTATATAGGGGTTCGACTCAAGGGAGGTAAGTGTGAAAAACATTGATTCTAA
Source organism: Thysanoteuthis rhombus (assembly GCA_963457665.1). Lineage (NCBI taxonomy): Eukaryota > Metazoa > Mollusca > Cephalopoda > Oegopsida > Thysanoteuthidae > Thysanoteuthis > Thysanoteuthis major. Next base: position 14,096,917 of record OY735237.1, on the reverse strand, counting down.
TCAATTCTTCCTTAGCCCATGGCCAACCCTTCCACAAAACTTCATTGAAATTCATAGACAACTTTTGGAGATATTGGTTGGACAAACATGCGTGAATACATAAATGCACAAAAAATACCTCTTAATTGATAAAAAAAAAATCCTGGACCCAACCCAAAATCTTATCAGTTTTTCCTTAGTCCATGACGTAGTCTTCCCAAAGAAATTCATTGAGAACTCATGGGAATATTGTGTGAACAGACAAAGCTAAAATACAGGGGAGGTAGAGGTAAAAAAAACTCTGACTCCATCCTCGAATCTAATCAATTTTTCCTTAAACAAAGTTTCATTAAAATTAGTAGAGAACTTTTAGAGATATTGTGTGTTCAAACAGTCAGACATGAGTGAATACATATACCTCCATCAGAGGTAGAAAAAATAAAAATGAATTTCAAGACTCACTTATCTGATCCTCTGATTTTGTCATCTCCATGATCAATGCTACCAGCATAGCAATAATGTCAAAACTAACCTATTAAGGTGCTAAATGTCTGAAATATAAAGTAAACAACAACAAAAGAAAAACTTTCCCAGATGTTAGAATGGAACAGAAAATGAAATTATGTCATGTTTTCTTTACCTTATGCACTTACACATAACAATAAATCATGGAGCTATGATTTATAAAAAATTGTGACAATTTACTCATCCTTAGAATGAATAAACTCGGAATTAGAAGATCACCTCGCTTTTATGTCTTTCGTGTTCAGTCATGGAATGCGAACTAATTTCTGCTTGTGTTTCACACCCTGATGACGTCATTGTCTGCGGTTGTTGAAATCTGCAAAAGTCTCATTTACTTTTTTCATGAAACTTACGTAATTTCTGTATTCAATACTTTTTGTACAGTCATTATTACAATGTTTTAAGGAAATTGTTTTGATGGTTAACCATTGTAATGGACAGTAATACGCACACACACATACACACTGGTTAACCATTGTAATGGACAGTAATACACACACACACACACACACACACATACATACATACATATATATATATATATATATATATATATCCCAAGTGTCTCAAAAGGGTCGATTAATTGATGAAAGGATTATTTTCATTTATTTTTCATCTAATCTCCTGATTTGGCAGCCACCTTTCGCTATCACTCTCTGATCCGAGACTCAACTTCATGCTAGTCCATTCTTAGATGTTGGCCTCCAATGTCCTCTCTCTGTCTCTATTTCTCCCTTATTTTACTGTGCCTTGCAGGATTGTCCTGGATAGCCTTGCTAATTGTGAGACATGCCCATCTCATTTTAATTTGCATCTCCTTACTGTGGTTAGGAGGTTTTCGTATTACCCAATGGCTTGCCTGATTTGATTTTCACTCGTTCCTTTACAAAAGACGTCGAGGATTTTCGAAAGCATCACATCCGTGTGGTGTATATCTTCTTGTCTATTTCCATTGTCAAGGTCCAACATTCGCAAACATGCAAAAATATTGAGATGGCCTCTCCAGCTTCGGCTTGATGTTTAAACTATCTGAGATATTTCTGTCCCTGCAGATAGCTTCCAGTTTTGACATTGCTCAATATGTTCAAACCTGGATATTATGTCCGGCTTTGATCCCTGTTCTGATACAATGGCTCCCAGGTATTTGAAGCTGTGGACAGTTTCTAGCTTCTTTTCCATGCCGTGGGCTACAGAGGTCTTATCGAGGCATCCAAACTAACTAGCTAGTTTTGCTTCTTTCCCTGCTAGAACATCAATATCATTGGCAAAACGTAAGTTAGTGACTATTCTGGCTCCGATACCGACTGTCCCCTTGTGGTTCTCTTGCCCGTCAGACTTGATTCTCAAGGAAGATGTTAAAAAGAGTAGATGAGAGTAGACAGCCTTGGCTTGCCCCGACTGTCACCCCGAACCAGTTCCCTATGCTGCCGTTCGATACAGTTATAAAAATGACATTTATCATATTTACACTTATTATTTATTTACACGATGAAAATCATCTTTCCAGCTGTCAGAAAAAAAAAACCGGTTTTGACAGATGCAATGCAAGGAAAGCACCCCTAGTATCAAACATTCATATGAGTGCAAAGTTTGACTGATGACAACTAAAAAAATATTGTCATTCCGTGTTTATCTAGTAAATCATTTAGGAAATGTCAATCATCGTTTCGAGACTCCCGTAATCATTCAGGCTGCTTGCTTAGTTCTCAACTACTACATCAGGTTATTGCTTTAGTGAGATAATGTCGGCAATTCTAGCAACGTAAATTCATTGAAATTGAATCGTAGATTAAAATGAATTATTAAAAGTTACACCAGCCTTGACGTGATACTTGTGGTGTGACTGACAAGTACAGGGTTGTACAAAATAAATTTTCATCCCTTCGGACAACTAATTTTTCTTTCTTATAAATTATATTAATCACCATCACGCTAAAATGCGACAAAATTTTCGCTACAGCACCGATCAACAATCAATTGACTTGCATGAGGGGTGCACTGCTGCCGATGCTTATCGGGGCGCCGATCTGGTACCTCCGCAAAAAAAGCCCAAATTAATGAACAAGACGAAACGTATTTCAAAACCCTTCTAATGACTGCTGTCCCCGTTAACACTTCCAAAATACGATATTGTTTTAGCAGTTCAACATGTATATTTATATGATTATAAATTGTGTTCCATTATATCAAAACTCTATTTGAAATGAGCTTGCATCATTACACAGTGAATGTATCATTTGGCCTAGATAACGCAAATATAATAAACAGTTATAGAAAATAGGTCTGCTACAGGAATTCTTTTTACGTTATCCAGGCCAAATGATATATTCACAGTGTAAATACTGGAGATCATCTCAAATCGAGTTTAGATATGATATAATGCAATTTATAATCATTCTGTTTGATAATATATCGATTTTTTAATAATAATAATAATAATAATAATAATAATAATAATAATAATAATAATAATAATAATAATAATAATAATAATAATAATGATAATATATATATACACACACACACACACACACACATATATATATATATATATATATATATATATATATATATATATATATATATATATATATTGAAACGTTGGTAAGGCACACTGGACTAGCAATAATCAGTCAGGTAAGATATAGATATCGTCAAATATGAAATAAAAATAGGATTATTTTACGTAGCTTAGAAGGTTCCATGCCGAAATGTTGAATAAGACGTAGGGATTATTAAACTTGCTTATTTAAGAATGATCAATGTTAGACGATTGAAATAGTGATAAGGATACACGCTGTCAACGTTAACATTTGAACATTTTTCTGTTATTCCTGGAAAAGTTCAAATGTTTAAGTGCTCTATTCAGATTTTCCAGTGTTGTTCGAGTTTCTTGTGAAAACTCGAATACAGTATGTTGATAGGCCAATTTGTTCCACCATGGAGTATCCGTGTGGGTATATGCAACAGTATTTCACTAAAACGAGCACAAACATCAAATGCCGTTGTGAGTGACATCTGGCAAACTGACTTTCTGTCCGTCTTTTAATCTTTTATTGATTAATATTGAAGGTGGCTCCAAGAGAAAAGTTTTGGGAAAAGTTCAAACGGACCTTTGATTGGTCCAAGAAATATGTAACTGTTCAGGAAGCGATTCTGAACTTGTAGTGTGTATGCTACAGTGACATACACAATCAATTTAGCAATGGTTGTCAAGCTTGAGATACTGGCCATTACAACATTACAAATTTGATCCTCACTGGGTGCTCCGCTAATGTTGCTCCATGTCAAATTAAGCTAAATTTAGTAAATGCCAATAGTTTACGGGGATCTCACGAAATCTGGAAGGATTTCACGAAATCACTGATTTCACAATCTTACTGTAACATATATTTGCTATATAACTTATCGGACTTTATCATGATTGACCTTGCGTCGTGCATGCTTTTGTAATCTTCTTTGCTTTGTGGAACAATTATAAATTATCGGGTACATTCACTGAATATGATGAAAACGATCATATTATAATGAAGAACATATCTCTGTACCGAACTGTCAGTTTTTAGTGCTCCATAAATAACTTCTAATCACTCCGAAAACGAGACAAAGGCATTATCAATTCTGTCAGTGTGATCACGCGTAAATAATGTTATTGCAATCCGTAATCTTTTTCATTTATCGAAACATTTTCCTCGATCAACAACTCGAACCCATTATTTCGAAATTAGAATATCATAGATATAATTATACAAAATGATGTCTAATCTCATACAGGCCGGACATTTTATAGCTCACTCTTCTCGCCATATCTTTTTTAATAAGAATGTTGAATAGGGTTAACATTGACTAATACATTGATGAAGTGTATCGCCATCACTAATACCGTACACACACATAATGCACACTCTCAAATACATATACACACACATGCATATATATATATATATATATATATATATATATATATATATATATATATATATATATATATATATATATATATATACTGGGGAGGTTGATGAGTCGGTAGCCTTGCACGTTGTTATCTTATTTTTTTATCTGTAGTTCTCACTGAATAATGTTTAATCTATGTGATATTATTTACCACTGAATTAAGAGCATTAAAGAGAAAAGAGATTGCACACACACACACACACACACACAGAGACACATATGCACACACACATGCATATATATATACATATGTGTGTGTGTGTGTGTGTGTATATACATGTATGTCCTGCTTGAATGGATAAAATATTCGGGTATCTTTAAGAGGTACTAGTGGTTGGTGTTCGAACCCAAGCGAAAGCAAACGTTTTGAATAATGGTCTTTGAAGGCAGTCAGGCAGACCCACTCTAAAAGTCCACTGGTCCTCTCTATCGCCGTTGTGTCAGACTTCGATATTTTGGTCATTATACCCTCCGGCCTTCTTCAGGTGACTGTCATAGATGGTAACCTACTGAAAATTTCAAACCGACGGTTTTATTCAATATAGTGAGCTATTTTTTTGTAGTTAACTAGTGTTTGCTTTGTCGCTTATCTGGGTCTCAGAACCACCAGGCAGGTTACTAAAAAAATTTCCCAACACTTTATCCACCACGGGGCAAATGGCCTTGTCGGTAGGGCTACTAATGTAAATCATGATGATGATGATGATGATGATCATGATCATGATCATCATTTCAACGTCCTTCGTTGTATTTGGACCCTCCCCCAAATTTGCCAGACCTCTCTATCATGGGCGTCGCTGAACCAATATGTTCTGAACTTGTCTAGTTCGTCACGTCATCTCATTTTTTGCCGGTCACAGTTTTGTATATGATCTCAAGGGATCCACATTGTGATTTGTGATGTTCAGTGGTAACCGGATATTTTCTTATTGATTTTATAATATCTCTGACTCCTATTTTTTCTCTAACATAGTGTGTTGTCTTCCGATATCTCCATGAACATGATTCTTTCCTGTTCGCGTGGCATGGTTCTCATTTTGAAGGTCAATTTTTTTGTTTGGTTCCATGTTTCAGCTCCATAGGTGACCATTGTGAGGATGCATTGGTTGTATACAATCCTTTTTTAGGTCTAAAGGGATTTTCTTATTTTGGAAGAATTAACTGATATAAGATTGATATTTGCATGGACAGCAGAATGAAAAAATCTACCCCTGTGGATTGCATGAAGGTTTCGCTATGAAATTTTGACTAGGTCACCAACGACAATAGACACCTGAAAAAGGCTGGTGGGTACAACACCCAAAACGTCGTGACTTTAATAACCAAGATGAGGACACTAATCCGCGTAAGTCGGTGTATGATAATGAAAATTTTTCATCTCAAGAATTTCGACAATGCAGATTTATTTTCTGATAGTTTCCCTGACTGAAGAAGTGAAGTGCATTTGTAAAATTGCAATAACCACGTAGACTAAATATCTAAACAACTTGCAATACAAATTTTGGAATGAAAGTCTTGAATCTAAAGTACCCGTTGAATGACTAAGAAACAGGGCCGGGGAAGGGATAGGGTGAGAAAATGGAGTGAAAAGGATGTGGTTGAGATTTTTGAAGCAGGAGATACAGCTGCTGGAGGGGGTGGGGAGAACGGGCTGTAATTATCTCAGTACACAGCAATTTGTTATAGATTTATAATCCAATTTACAACTGAAATGTGCAAGTTAGCAGCTTGTTGTCTTCTGTGCGATGAGAGGTGCCCACGGGGTGCATCTTGGGCGAGCAATTATGAAATAGGAGAAAAGATGTTTCTCGTCGCTGTTTTGGAATGGCGAGCTCCAGCGAAGAAGGAGTGTAAAAATCGCCCGGTGAATAATTATGCAGAGGTTGGCTGTTTTATTTAATGATTTTATTATTATTTCTTGCATTATTATTTTATTCCTTGTTTAGGAAAATTATTCAAGATCCAGCGTAAATTGAGAGGGAAAAAACTTTAATATTGGAGAGACAATTATGCAGATATGCATCTGTTTGCTTATCATAAATCATGATGTATGCTTGCTGGAATTACGCGCAAGTAGATGTATGCTTATGTGTATAAATATGTGGTGAAACACTCCCACCTCCACACACACACACACACACACACACACACACACATATATATATATATATATATATATATATGTATATATATATGTATATCTCTGTTGGCATATGCTTAGGTACGTGTATATTTACATCTATATACACACTTATGAACTACATTGAATTGCTATGAACAAAAGCAAGCATTACGTATGCAAACTTTTAAATATATAAATACGTATGTAACAAGTGGAATTCCATTATCTATGTTTATATATGACGAATAAAAACCGAAGAAGATATTGGGCATTTATATCTATCCTGATAGATAAATAGATAGATAGATGTAAATTCCCATGGATAGAGAGATATTGGTAACTATTAAAGCTGTTACACCTATTACCAACCTTGTCGTTGGACAGTAAATACTGGTAACTTAGTGTATAATGGAAGAAAAGGGATGGTATAGAAGAACAGGGATAGATAAATTTTATCGATGTTAACAACGAATATGAATATGACAGAACAAATATTGGACTATACGAAAGCATGACAAAAGGCTTGGTTCATTGTTTCCCACTGACGAACAAACTCAGATTCATCATTTATTGAGCTGATATACAGAAATTTTACGATAGGTGTATTTTTCCATGTAATTTGCACCTAAATGAAATAAAAATGATGTGTTCAAACTTGCAGCATATCTATACATAGTCATGTGAATTTTTCATCTTGAAATGCTGAAAAAGAAGTTTTATCGTGGATTTTTATATGTGGTCCTCAAGTATCCACGATCATGTGTAACACAAGCCACTTATATTCTGATCAGTGCTATTTCACCGAGTTGTCTTATAACTATTTCATCGTATAATTTTAGGTTCTTTGTGCATGTAATTTAGTTTTATTTCTATTTGTTTTCTTAATTATATTCTTTATCATGGATTTCGTCAAATGATGAATATATATATATATATATGTATGTATATATATATATATATATATATATATATATATATATATATATATATATATATATATATAACATGTATATGCACACACACACACACACACACACACACACATATATATATATATATATTGTCAAGAATGAATGTGTAAGAGGTGTTATCTTATCTGACCAGGAAAAAGAAATCATCATCCTAGATTAACTCTTTCTAAGCCGTCTCTTTGTATACAGTATATGTGTACGTCTGCATACCTGCGTGTGTTTGAAGAGGTATATTTTTGAGTACAGTGGACATCGTAAATGCAGATTTCGTTCACATAATTAACGTTTTATCGGAAAAATAGTGAGATGAAAAATAATGTGAAACAAATAAATGATAAATAATGCTAGATACTTGCTTGCAAATCATCATCATCACCAGCAGCAGCAGCAGCAGCCGCCTTTTAATATCCATCATTCCTCAAGATCACCTGACCTCTTGGTTGTGGGTGTCGCGAAACCAACATCGAAATGAGTTACGATATACAATGGTTGTCTGAGATTCTCGCTACATGGCCTGCCCATCGCCATTTGAGGTTTCCAATGAATCTTACGATTTATTTGATACCTTTACTATCTCCAAAATAATGTGCTGTTTTATGATCTTTCGATGCGACGTCAAGCATGACACTTCCTTGTGCACCTTTGTTTTTAGTTCCAGTTTTTGATATGTTTCAGCTCAATAGGTGACTATAAAAGGACACACTGGTTGTAGACCGTTCTTTTTTAAATTAATGGTATTTTCTTGTTCTTGGGTGTTGAGCTTGCTCTGACAAAATTGTGCCAACCTAGGGTGATCCTCTGTTTGATTTCTTCTTTATCTGTGGGATTTATGGCAATTCATCATAAAGATTTTGGTAACTACCGGCTAATTATTTTCTCGACAGCATGTTAAAACTTTTCACGAAGTAATCATGATCAGATTACCTGTTCGCTAGACGCGAATCGACTATAGAAACAGGCTGGCTTCTGAGGAACTTACTTGACTACTGACCATATCCATTCGGTGAATCAACTCAAAGAAGAAGCATCACAATACATAATACCACTCGCCGTAGCATTCGTTGACTTCAAAAAGGCCTTCAACTCAGAGGAAATTTCTTGTTCGCACACTAAACACACATCATTAGGTGCTGATTTATGCATGTTTTTGATAACTGTTGTCCATATCTTGGTTGTTATAGTTGAAACTATTTGGCCGTTATGCCCTCCAGTTTTCTTCAGGTGCCTGTCGCATTCAGTAACATTCTCAGAATTTCAAACCACGATTGTAAACTATCCTAATTTCACTGACCATTTTAGGAGATATCTCAAAGTAGGTTATTCTGCTCGTTCCACTGAACCAAGGTATATGGATAACAATGCCTGATCCAGGGATTGAACTCATGTCCACGAGTTGAACTTCTATACTTAACCAGCGCTTACATTTGTTAATAACTCAAGAAATAGTATTTGTTCCTCACTGATCGAAGGCTTAGCTTCATGCTTGGACAAATGACATTATTAGAGCCTAGCGTGGGTTGTTTTAGTCGTATTTTTCATAGTATGTAACATTTTATTAAACAAGTTTCGTTGCATGTGTGTATTTCTAAACTAAAACATGTTTGCATGTTTTTGTATTCTTATATTTGTAACGTTGGTAAAAAATGTTTCGTAGGAAAATTCTCAAAATATAGAAACCCGACAAACAATATATATATATATATATAATATATATATATATATATATATATATATATATATATATATATATATATATATTAACGCTCCCTTCTTCAGGGTTGATCACTCTTTGGTAGGGCGACTCGTCCATTGTAATATACAATAGGAATGCTCTTCCAACTCTGGAATGGAGCAGTCTGGTGCATAAAAAAATTGTGCGTAAGTAAATATATGACTCAATTCAGTCTGGCTGACCACCCAGTTCTGCATAGGGCAGGGGTAAAATGTCAGCTTCTGGGTCCGACGCAAAAGTTTCGATCGTACCTCGTGGTACTGGAAGGGGTATTGGATAGTCTATACCCACACCGAAGAGTTATAGTACAATAAAACAGCTGTTTGTGGATGACTTAATTATCATATATATATATATATATATATATATGTGTGTGTGTGTGTGTATGTGTGTGTATATATAACATTGTTATACTGAGTTTACATAAAGTATTGAGCACTCTTAAATTGAAAAAATTATGGAATATATATATATATATATATATAGAGAGAGAGAGACAGTCTAGAATGCTTTACAGCTGTAAGCATTATATATATATATATATATATATATATATATATATATATATATATATATTCCCCCAAATCTGTCATTGCGATCAATCATTTCTCAATATCTGTTTATACAATTTATTTAGTTTTTTAGTGGATTTTATGGTTTTGCACAGATTTATGTATTACGATACTATGTACGAATTTCTCCTAATGGGATTATCAGGTGTTTACCAGGTAACCGTTTCAGGGATATAAAAACAAAAAAGTTATATTGATATGACTCCTCAGCCGTTTCGATTGTTGCCACTTCCCCATAAGCTATGATTTTAATACACAGCTTCATTTTGTCATTTTTAATGCTATGCCATAATACACATCGGTTGTTGTTGTATACAGGGTGTTATCATAATCTATTGTATATGGATATAATTTTATAATGCACATCATTTAATTTTTGAAACAAAGGGCTTACTTACGTAGCTTACCAAAAATGTATTTGACAATGAGGGATCAATAAGTATAACAGCAAACGTGACTCATTGTTCGAGTTATTTCTATCACGTTTTCACCAATGTGAATGTTAAATTTGTTATGATGTCTGTGATCTCGGACTGCATACAAACCAACTTATGTCAACAATAAGAATACTAGTAAGTAAGAAAAATTCTTTTGGGTTTAGTTTCGATCAACATATTCAATCAAAGAATTAAAAAAAACATGTTTTTAGATCACTAACCTTAGACTGAATTTATGTACACCTCACTTTCATTAATATTTTCTCTGTCTGTCTATCTGTCTGTCTATCTCTCTATATATGAGAATAGAATCGGCCTCAAACACTGTCTTTTTACCTTCTGATGCGCCCATGCAAGAAACAAATAAAATATTCTACGACTATTTTTGGAAGCAGGAAAATAAGCAAAATTCTTATTTCATTCTTTTAAAAATAGTAAATGACTTTTCTATTTCAGCTGTTTAATATTTTATTCCTTTTTTTAAAAAATCTTTATCAATCTAGCCATTTATCTAGCTCTCTATCTATATGCATTACTTATATCGTTAATTTTTTTTATAAATCCGCACAATCAACTTTGTCAGTGATTTTTCCACTCTGGATGACACCAGACAACTGATAGGCCACCTGTGAACTTCCTATTTACTCTTTTTGTAATTGGATTATTGTTACTAATTGAAAAACCTCCCTACGGGAGGGAGTTCGGACTAGAGTCCTATTTTGAATTGTTAAATAAAATTATAAAGATTCAGTGTAGCTAAACTGAGTGACCCAGAGTAAGAGTTCAGTTTAGCATTTCACTTACGTTGTAGATCACTTTCCAAAAAAAGAAAAAAGTTTTGGAATTTTTAAGTGAATATGGAAGAGAAATCATGATCCAAGATCCCATTAGTGATCCACTCTAAATCTGATCTGTGGTGACGTATAGCTGCAATTCGGTTTGCGTGGGCGATAACCATACAAAATTCCTAGATCCCCCAATTTTAATCTCTTCTGCAGTAACCCAATGTCCAGGCCTCCACAAAATGTTATTGACATCCATTCAGAACTTTTGGAGATACTGCAATGTCAAACAGACTGACAGAAAGACACGAGTGAAAACATATACCTCTCCAAATATTGTTAATAGAGGTAAATTGTACTTGATACGTATTCTATTAGTAGTGTGTTGCCAATCATGTTATGGTGTATCAAAGTTGGGAATATGCCTACGCCAAATGATGATATAGAAATTTGCCAATGTTGATCATCCATACATCAGCTATCCCATGAGATGCTCGTAAATTGAAGCGGGCTTTCATAAACCATGGGTACGTAAAGCTAACCAAATACCCAGTTAATATTTGAACAGAACCGACAGGTAATAGGCACCCATCGTGAAAAGAGTGTATTTTTTTTACTATGTTTTCAGTAAAACGTGTGTAGAATCCTTTTCTACACCCGGTGAAGTAAATATTGAATTAATCAATTTCAGTCAAATCTTATTTCCTTAACAGCCACTTAATGTTTGGAAGATTTTAAATAGAGTTTACATTTTTTCGGTGAGCAGACATCAATCAGGGCGTAAATGGAAGATATTTTAGAGGGAAAAAACTGAAATTAAAATCAATCGAAAACCTGTTCAAAGAACGTGACAGTTATTTTTTTACAACTAACTTTATGATATTTTCTTGCAATTCAAACCAAGATTAAATTTCCAGGGAAGAAATGTAAATGATTGTTATATGTTTTAAATTTTTCATGCTATGATTTACAATATTTTCGGTACCTACCAAGTTGAGATGAGCTTCATAAAAATTACACTATTTTATGCAGATACATCTTGGGGTCATGTATGCAAAATATCGGAGGTGGATCTGATTTACACTCTTAGATATATTGTCCGTCGATGAGCATAGACCTTCCCCAGAATTTGCCACACTTCTCTATCATGGGCGTTCTAGAACCACAATTTTCTAAATTGTTCAAGACCACTATTTTCTTATTTTCATATTGTTCTTTCCATCTAGTACTCCGCCTGCCTCAGTGGCGCAGGTGATCTCTGAGGATTCATGTCGTGAGTCGTGATGTCCATCGGTTGTCTGTCATTCTTGAGACATGGCCTGCCCATTGCCATTTGAATGTTTTTATAGATGCTATGATTTCCCTGACTCCTGGCTTTTACATAAATATGGATTATGAACGAGCTGGGAGAGACTTCAAGGTTTAAACATTTGAGTGAATTGGATTTTGAGGCTTAAGCTCAGTTGGGAGAGCGTTAAACTGTAAATCCGAAGGTCCCTTGTTCCATTCCAGGTTCTTGCATCACCAGTGAAGGCACGCAGAATGGGATTGGCGCACCGAGTTGAAACTCCGGCCGAAACAGTTTGCGTTCACAACGCGTTACTTTTCGATAGACATCCTTCCATCCATCTCCTTTCTCCTGCCAACGCGTCATGAGTCAGCGTTGTGAGGCCCATCGCTCGTCATGTCTTACACCTACTTTGGAAAGGCCTATGTCCAACCACGGATCTTGAAAGACTGAAAGAAAAACAAAACAAAAAACACCAGGAAGTGGCCGTAACCCTTCACCGACGAATGATCAAAGGTTGCTCTAAAGAGAAATCATCTTATGAATAGTGCAAGATTTGTCTGGAAAGCCAGACTAGGAGTAGAAAAAGAACAAGTGAGGAAGAGAACAATTGAAAAACGATGAAATTAGCCGAAGCAGCCAACAAGCAAATCAACAGTCGCAAATCTCACTCCGTCTGATATTCTTGCCTTGTGATGTTTATTTAGAGTGGCAGTTATGAGCTGACAATTGTTTGTTTATTCTTTTGCTTTCCTTAACTGTTTTTGATTCGTTCATCGCTTGTGTTTAGAATCCACGAAAAGATACTTAAAGCTGGCACGTAACAAAAGTTTTCGGAAAAAAAAAAAAAAAGAGAAAAAGAACCAGGAGGGTAGATGACTCAAATAGTATTAACAGGCACTCAATACAGTGTAACGAGAAATGAGAATAAAACTACAAGACGAAAAAAAACTCAGGTCTGGGTAGTCACTTCTTAGAAGCCATAACGCGAACAACATCTGGTAGCACGCCGTTTCGATTGTGATCAATAAATACGTTACTTCTCTCGCATTTTGTTGTGTACCAATAACTAAAAAAGTCCGAATTTTCAAAAACCAAGTGTGAATATTGTCGGACACAAACTAGGTATCAATTTGGCGTAAATTGCCCCCCACCCAACTATTTTGGGAGGAATTTTTTAAGAAAAAGTTTAATACGTAGTAAATGTTCAAAATTTCAGTTCTCAACCGGTGCAGCCTGTACGTACAATATGAATATACATACTTACGTACATAGATAGCAATCCATCCATCCATCCTGACAGACCAACTTAAAAACTGAAGAAACCAATGCACACAGTTTTGGTGACTGCTTTGGTTAGCAGTTTCTACTTACAAATGAGGGATAGTTAGCAACGCAACAAGAGACTAAATAATGGGGAAAAATACCTATCGGAGAATTCTAAAGGCAAATAATAAGTATTGCAGAAAAAAATAACTATGGACCTGGTTACGAACTTATAGATGGCTCCTCCTACTGTCAGGTGTTATGGAACATTTTTTATATCCTCCATGGCTCAAATAGGTTATTTCATGTGCAGATATGCTATCAAAATCTATTGTCACAACTTCTATTCTTTATCTATTCGACAAAACGTCAAAAAAGTAACAGAAAAATGCAGTATCTCGGCAACATATTCAGTCTTATCAAAACATCTCAGTGTTCTCGACTTTTGTACCCTGTTCATGTCCTATTCATTATAATCCATAAAAACAAATGTTTTATTCACCAACTAACTTATCCCTGTGTAAAAAGAATCACGGATCCATTTGAATTCCTATAATATTACTTTGAAAACCTACTGAATTTGTTTCAGTTATGTATGCAGAAAACAACTCTCATGCAAAAAAATATTCTCGTCAGGACCTCCATTGATAAGGTTGGCCTTTTGACCTGTTCGATTGGTATTGTTGTCTGTCTATGTGAGGAGTAAATTCTTTTTGAAATTTAGCTCGTGGTAGTATACAGAGATGGAAGCAGAATGACAGGTGTTGTCAATTTTTGACATTCATTCTTTGACCTCGCATTGTCTGATAGGGAAGAAATAATCTAAAAGTATGTCAAGTAAACAAGATTGGAAGACTTTCAGATAAATGAAAATCTCAGCACAAGTGTTTTCGTCAAGGAAATTGTTTTCCTGGTCTGTACTTCTATTATCTGTCATGACATCACAACGTTTCAATATTTACCGAGCTTATTCTAATTTTTGTCCGATCTAAATGAGATTTTTATCACTATTGACTTATTTGCCTGAAGTAGTGACCCGAACTTTGTTATAGTCACAATGTTTCAGCCGTTGTACCCCACGGCCTTCTCCGGTGTCTGTTATGAGCTCAATCAAAACAGTTATATACTCTGGTTAAGTCAAAGAAGCAGACAAGCTACGTCGTAAGGATAAATTAATTAGGAAGAATTTTTACCAGATACGATATATTATCCTGCATCATCAGTAGAATTAGAACAATTTACTTCCGTAAATTGAACAAAGAGTTCGATCCGAAAATTCGAGGAAATGTTACCAAATGAAAAGGAGGCAAGAAACGTTGTGACTATAATAAACAAGATGAGGAAACTCGTCCGAGTGAATCAGTGTGTAATAAGCTTAGCGTAGTACGCCACAAGGTTAAATAGGGAAAATTATGGGTAGAAGATTGGGTTGCACTAGTTTTTTAAGTAAGGAAAGCATGCCTACCTTTGAAATCAACATTCGAATTCCTGTATTTTTTTTTACATTGACTCGAACACTTGACATTGGTACCAGTGGAAAACGAGCAACTACTATCTCAGCCATATGAACATTTCAATCACTTAAGATTCGATCCTCACCACCTGTTTTGATTAAAAATCACAAAAGTGCACCAATTAATTAAAATGCATTATATAATATAACTACTGATAAGGTGGAAATTCACACGTCTGTCAATATTCTTAAATTCCTTGATATATAACTTTTTATCAGTGTATTTCAACGCACTTCACTTGAGGCATTTTATAACTGGCACGTTAGAATGTAATCATTAACATAACCAAGCAATTGCGTTATTCTTGTTTTTTCAAGTGCACTCTCTTAAAAGTTATTTGGTGAGATGAACCCGAAAGCCACGTTCATCCAAGATACACTTTGTAACCTTGCGAGAACGAATAGCAGTTTACGAGCGTGCGTTTGGTTTTTAATTCAATTTTTACAGATCAGTTCCTTTTGAAATATGATCTACGGTCTCGATTCGTGTATATCTTTGAGAAAATTAACTTTTGCCCCTCTCCAAACGCCATTTCTGGCAAATCAAAGAGTCTCTTCTATCTTATTTCATAAAAAAAACTATAGAAATATCTCTTTTGGATATTACGAGATATTCTTCCAATATTGAATTAACTTGTTTTTTTAAACGAAGTCTAGTTTTGCATTAGTCTGGTCATCGATAATCAGGATGTTTTAAAGGTATTATGGAACAATGTCACTGCATTCGAAATACATACTAGAAAACATATAAACACAAAATAGACGTCTATGTGTACCAGGAATTTTTTTCATCTAATGGTTTGGTGAAAAATGATTATGCAAAAAAGATTTGTCGATTTTACTAGTCAGTAACCGAGCCGTTCAGCTATTTTCTTGGAGCAGATATCGACTACACAAAAGAGTTGAAAGAGCTAATACCACGTTATAAGCTTTTTTAAAAACTATATCTAACTATTTAGGGGAAAGATTAATGTTTTGTGCCCCACCATCCACCCACCCACGTTATGACGCGAACCACGCTACGACGAATGACCTTATATAGAAGGTCTGTATATTCAAAAACCGTAGACTACTGGAGAATGACGAGGAATCTGTTCAGTGGAACTGACTATTTGTAATCGTTAATCGACAAGGAACCTCTCAAATAGTTGATATCGTTGCATCAGAGGGAATCTGGAAGGAAGAAGAAAAGAGCAATAATCGTCCTGACCTCACATGAGAGATCCTTAAACTGTAATGCAACTAAAACAAAAAAGAAACATAACATAAGCAATCAAAGAATGCCCAATACAATCATTATTACCATTATCATCAATACAACCAAAAACAACAGCAGCAACGATGATGATGGTTATTATGATGAGTATGTTGATAATTGGGCCTACAATGAAAAAGGGGACTTGCCAAATCGTAGACGTGGCGATGTCAGCGGGCCAAAGGGTCTACACAAAAACAACTAAAAAATGAAGGACTTGGACTGGGAACTGAACTTATAGAAGATGAAAGTTAGGATTGTGCCAATTGTTGGCACCATACCAAAAACACGAGAATTATGAGTTGGAAATCCGAGGAAGAATTGAAATAGGTCAAACCACGGTAGTGAAGAGATATGTAAGGATACTCAGAAAGGTAATTGTGATCTGAGGAAACTTGCTATTACACAGTAACTTGTGATAACCACCAAGCATTAGTGATGAGCATGTAAATGCATTACTGCAACAACAGCAGCAGCAGCAACAACAACAACTATACTGCTGCTACTACTACTACTACTGAAAATAATGATTAATTCGTTGACAAAAAAATGTTCATATTTAAAATAAAACGATGTAGAAGTAATTCGTTCAATTACAGCAGCTAAATCAAGTTGCCACAATAACTAGAAAAGGGGTTGGTCAGTGCATAAGGTTTAAAGATAATCA
This sequence comes from Thysanoteuthis rhombus, assembly GCA_963457665.1. Classification (NCBI taxonomy): domain Eukaryota; kingdom Metazoa; phylum Mollusca; class Cephalopoda; order Oegopsida; family Thysanoteuthidae; genus Thysanoteuthis; species Thysanoteuthis major. Next base: position 14,079,854 of record OY735237.1, on the reverse strand, counting down.
ATTTGAACATCTTGACGGCTTAACTCGTTTAAGCATGAAAGGATCAAAGACTCGATGTTCTTTGAAGGTAAGTAAGTGAATTGTATTGAAACAGAACCGTAATGCTTCATTAGATTCTTTAAGGCTGTAAACTATTTTCCTTTTGTAGTGAAGCACACCCAACCACGCCCTTCTTTTGGAATTCGTGCGAACATAGGCTCACATATGCAGGCATCTCTTTGTATGTACACATATTTGTGTGCATATATGAATAATAAGTTCCTTCTTCGTATATTGTAAGAATACACGTTTATCATACACTAGTTTACTAGCATCGTTAAAAATGATGGCTTGTATGAAATACAACGTTCGGTATAAAGAACTAAAGCCGAAAGTTAGTTATATACGATAGTTGTCCCGAGTTCAGAAAATAAGAAGCACGTTCGCTAGTTTGCAACGTTTAAAAAAAACATCTTTTGGTAAATCCATAAGAAATTTGATTGCCTCCCCTTCTAGTTCTATTTTTGACTTTTAATTACACGGTTTGGTAAATAATAATGATGGAAAAGTTCGTGACATAACCTTAATTTCTTGGCCCAGGCCTTTGCAGTATTTAATTCAAGATCAAAGTATGTTATGTGCTCTTCCCACATCGGCGAAACATTAAGTCCCTGTTTCCAATTTTCAACGTTATTTTAGTTGTATTTTGATTGTCTTCTCCATGCATTTCTATTCAATTCAATTTTTTTTTTCAATGGACGAAATAATATAAACTATAATAATTACAAAAATACAAAACAAACAATGAATTATTCAGATACAAAATTTTATAATGAATGAGTTGAAGAGTTATGAAGAGTTTTAACCAAAAACGGTTCAGTGAATTTTTTTACTCCGCATGAAATGCAAGTAGGATTTACTTTAACATTTAGAGCAGGATTGCGAAGTTTTTCAGTTTTATTACTTTTAAAAATCTATATTTTTCATTGTTCTTTAAATTAATTACTATTACATTTTTTGAGCATGAGTGAAATTATTTTTTTTTACTATATCAGTTGCATGAATGAAAATCTATTTTACCATATCAGTACGTTCCTGGGTGTGACAGAAGACATCTGCACTGTGGTAATTCTTATGTGTGGGTTATACTGTATTTCTGAGAATTCACTTATAAACATAGACATATATTACAGATTATAACTGTGGACTGAACTGTTTGAATTCAAGTCTAGTTTAGGTCTATTGTGGTTTTCTCATTTTTGAAGGGTGGGCTTGCTCTTTAGAAAGCTTGCCAACCTAGAGTGATTCTTGGCTCGATTTCTTCTTCTTAGGATTTCACTGACATTCGTTGTACTCGGTAGATGTAGTGGTTTACTTTCTTCAGCACATCGTTTTCGATTGTGATCGTTGAGTCTTTGCCCTCGACGTGTTTGTTGCACATGACATTTGTTTCGTGTGTAGAACATCTTTGTTGTGTTCTTCATTCAGTTTCTCTTGCATTATTTGGAGATCATAAAGGTTTGTCCAAATGGGGATAAATGATACATCTACCATGATCTATTCTCGTAAAACCGTTTGGATTGTTCGGTTACGCTTTCAAGGGATTTCGAGCTAATTTTTTATTACAAACAAAACTGAATACATATGTGAGTAGGACTGCTTTTTATCCACTCGGGCCCCGCACTCAAGATAACCGTTGCAGTTGCAATGGTAATCTAATCTAGTCGTAGCAACACATTGCAACATACACCTGACATCACATTGCAGGTGTCAAGGATAATAGCAACGATTTTTCTCCTAATTCTCAAAAATCCAGTAGCGTTCGAATATACTATTTCCATTTTCAATATTTTTGAACTTGAAATAAACAATGCAATGTCTATTAATTAGAGCAATGTAAAAATTCATTTGTTTCAAAAATTTTATGCGGATATTTTAACAGCTCTCCACCCAACTATTGAGATATGAAGTCTATAATGAATTTTATTCATATTTTTAAGATTCCTAGAGCCCCACAAGGATGTTTATTATTAAGACCAGCCTTGTATATGTGCAACTGTTAATTGTTATATTGATCCTTAAGTCATTCACTCCCAAATTATGATTATACTCTCTTGTAAGTATTTATTATCTGAAGTGAAAAATGTAAAATAACGACTGATCATCTCACTTTTTCTAGCGCCCAACTAGTCGAATCAAGTTTCATCGCAAAATTGAAGCTCCATCCATCCCGATACCAGGAAAATGTTACGGCTATGAAGAATGCGAAGATGGAACACTAAAGAAGCAGGAACCTCCAGACAGAGATACCACTCTTGGCCCGGCCTATTACAGGCCGGCTTCGGTAAGTCAATTCTTTAAATTCTGTTTGAAGTTTCGGACTTTCAAAAACGATTCTTGGGCTAATAAACATTTGTTTCTCTTGGTGATTACGTAAAAACATTTCTGGCACACGAGTTTTTCGTATTTTTGAGGCCATATTACAGACACGGAATTGATATCACTCGAATATACTCGGACACACTCACACACTCACACATACACATACACAGACATATACATATATATATATATATATATATATATATATATATATACATATATATATATATATATATATATATATATATATATATATATATATATATATATATATATATATATATATATGTATGTATGTATGTATGTATATGTCTGTGTATGTGTATGTGTGAGTGTGTGAGTGTGTCCGAGTATATTCGAGTGATATCAATTCCGTGTCAGTAATATGGCCTCAAAAATACGAAAAACTCGCGTACCAGAAATGTTTTTACGTAATCACCAAGAGAAACAAACGTTTATTAAAGAAGAGACATGGAAACCTTATAAATACATGTATATGTTTGTATATATGTATGTGTGTATGTGTGTGTGTTCTCACGATGTAGTAAAATGACTGGGTGATTTATGGATAGATATGAACTAAGGAGCTTCCAACTATTTTATTAATTAATTCATATTCGATAAAATGTATAATTTGATTTATTGTATTCAAGTCGAGGTGAAGTTTCAAAAGGGTGATCAAACATAGTATCAAGAGTTTCTATGACGTAATCTTCATTGTTATATCAAAATGGGGAGGCAAATTAACCAATGATATCAATGCATAAATAGATAGAGGAAATTTTTGCTTCTATGGCTTTCATATGCTTGTACAAGTCGATCATCAAAAAAAAAAATTATTACGCGCTTGTGCGTAAGATTGGAAGAAGCTGATATTGGGCACTTGCATGTAAGTTCAAGGAAGTATAAATCATTTATATCATAATGATCCAATTTCAAAGACTGTTAAGTGTTGAGGTATTTGAGGTTCGTCCACTTTTCCACAGTTCGGGTTTGGAACCCACGATATGCATTAAAGAATGAAAACCCAGGTGTTTTCAAAGCATGTTGCAAATCTTAACACATATTGAAACCCCTTGTAACTTTTCGAAGCTTAGGACCGAGAAAAAATAGATACTATCTCGCACCAATCAAATAAATTAGGCCTATATATGGTTGAAGCAAAACGAAACCACATTGTCTATGAAGGTGATATATATATATATATATATATATATATATATATATATATATATATATATATATATATATATATATATATATATATATATATTCTGGGAAGCGTTATTGCTTTATAAACACTATACACATAAAAAAAATTTTGAATTTTTTTCGTCACTTTAGTCACTTCCCAATATCTGTTAATGTAATCTACGTGACGTTCTTCATTCTTTACTATGCTTCACATATACTTTGATATCATGGTTCTATGTGAAATTTTTTTTTAAGGATCACCAGTTGTTTACCATGTAACCTTTCCAGGAATTTAAAAACAGATCAGTTATATTAACATGGCACCCCAGCAGTGTTGATTAAACGCTACTTCCCTTTCAGCTATGATTTTAATATATAGCTTATGTCATATTACGTGTAGTTTGTTATTGTATATAGAGTATCATCATGATGTATTGCATATGGGTGTTATTTCATACCACGCATAAGTTATTTTTTTGAACGCAGGGTAGGTTAACAACGTATTTGACGGTAAGGGTTCAATAAGTATAACAAGAGAAGTGACTCGCTGTTGAGTTTCCACCCATGTAAATATTAGATCCATTGTGTCGGTTTTAATCCCAAACTGCGTGCAAACCAACTTATGATACCATCTTTAAGAATACTAATTGCTCAGAAAAACGTTTTCGAGTTGATTTTCTACCAATATATTCAATCGAAGAATTTGACAATTTCTTTCCGCTAACGTTAAAGTTAATTTTTCCACGTCGAATACCATCTCGCTTCCATCAATTTTTTTCTTGAGATTATCAAATGAATTGGCCTTATATATGGTTGAGACGGAACCAAACCACATTCTAACCGGCATTAACACCTCAATGGGTTATTCGATTAATATGCTTGGACAATTTGTTACCAGGTGTACCATATTTAATCTCCCATCTCGCCCAACTACAGACAAATGGACCAGGGCCAAATGTTTTTCCCTTCTCCTGTTTCTAGTCAATACAAGGATCTTTCACACCGACAAAGACTAAATTCATCTCTTTTGATTACCTATTTCACCTAAAATTAATACAAATTGATTTAATTCAATATGCTTCATTCATTCATCTATTTTTATACTCATGTTAACATATACCTTAATTCTCGTAATTGTTTCATCATGGTCAAGCTGATAAGTTTTAAGGGGATCAACATGCGCAGTATCTGGAAACGTTGCAGCCTTCTTATACACACACACACACACACACATATATATGTATATATATATATATATATACACACACACACATATACATATATATATATATATATATATATATATATATATGTGTGTGTGTGTGTGTGTGTGTGTGTGAGTGTGTGTGTAATAAAATGCTGCGTAAATGCATTGGAAGGCGAGTTTGATTCAAAGGCAATTTCTTTTTCTGGGCTGGGTAGATAATGAATATAACATACTTGACTTATCGGCTACTTTTGCAACAATGAAGTCAAACAACAATTAAAACAATAAAATAAGAACTGTATATTTATTCTCAAGGGGCTAAGTTGGCTTCATGAAGAAATATCTTGGCGGAAACAAACGTGGGAATAATGAATAAATAATTAGAAAAAAAGGAACGAATATCTGTACATTTTTCTGAAATGTTAAAATTTCCCGAAACGTTGCCAAACTTAAGAAAAGAAAAACAGACAATCCTGGCAGCTGCAGGGACAAACTCCACTTCTAATTGTATTCCAATGAATGATTATTGTAACTTTTCAATATATAATAAAATGAGACTGTAGATGATGAATAATTACTGTCACGTATCAATACCATGGCAACCACAACAAAATGTATTTTTATTTCGTAAATCTATTCGAAATAACTATGAAGTAGGGAAACTTCTGAGATATTGAGAGCTGTCCTCTCATGCGTTCGTGGCTCACGTACCCTTTCCAGGTCAGCAAAATCGAAAAGATAACTGGTTGAATGAAGTCAAATTTCTTAGAAGCAGATATTGCCTTATGAGAAATGTCTTTGTTCATTAGGGTAGAAAGAAAGCAACACTGAGGTGTTATATACAATTAATTTACTTAATCTCGGTTTAGATTTGTTTTATTGATATCATGCAATTTTTCAAGTCACCTGTAGATTTCATTTTGAAAACTCAAATTTAAAGACAGAAACACCGTTTATATTTTATCTGAAATTTCCACTGTATGTTATCGTATATTTTGGTGAAATAAATGTTTTTTCACTTTGAAATAAGGAAACGCAACATTGCTAAAAAAATACCCCTTGAAAGTTTTTCAAAATTGGAATTAAATTCATATCTAGTCTGATATCATTATTCATGAGTTATTTTGGCCTCTGCATTAGCAGCGGCTGTTTAGCTCTGTGGTAAGAGCAACCCAATGTTGAAGCGGCTACCTTATCGGTCACTGGCTCGATTCCAGTAGTAGCCCCATTTTTAAAAATTATTTATTCTGTATGATACATTCACCCCTGCAATAACGTAGGCACATTTCAAATAAGAGTTTCAACATGATGTAATATGGGAACGTACAAAAATATACACATGCACCAACTCACATTTATTCTCAAAGAGCGACTACCTTCTTTTTCGAAGACTTATGTTCCCACATGAATCATCATCTTTCTTTTTCTCATCATCATCCTTTATCATCCATCACTAGACATCGAACTTTTCCAGAATTCACCAAACCACTCTATCATGGGCGTTGCGAACCCAATACTCGCTGAAATTATCAAGTTTGTCACGTCATTTCTTATTTTGCCGGTCACAGATTCGTATATAATCTCTGGAGATCCACATTGTGAGTCCTAATTTCCATCATCCGTCTAACATTTTTGCAACATGATCATCCTATTGCCATTTGAGTATGATAAATTGGACTCCTGTTTTTTTTCTCATATACTTTGCTATCTTATGATCTCTTCATGTGATTTTGAGCATGATTCTCTCATGTTCAAGTTGCGTAGTTCTCAGTTTGAGAGTCAATCTTTTGATTAGGTTCCATTTTTTAGCTCCATTGGTGACTATTGGGAGGATGCATCAGTTATAGACACTTGTTTTTAAAACTGATCAGCTTTTCAAGTTCTTAAAAGTTGAGCTTGCTCTACGGAAAGCTTTCTGTCCTCGAGGGATTCTTAGTTTGATTTCTTCTTTAAAGGATTTTAATAGAGATTCGTTGAACTAAGTAGATGCAATAGTCTACTTTTTTTTTCTTTCGTCACATCAATGATATTATTCTGGTTGTTCTTATCTGTGTCCGAATGTCACACTTTCGGTAATAACATAGAGAAAAAAGCTGGGTAGTTTGAACGGATGACAGGAAGAGACATGGAAGAAAAGAAAGCTTGGTAATTTGATAAGAAGATAGGAACCTAATGAACTGTCTATTTCGGGCTAAATCAACCGGTTCTCTACCCAAAAAGGAAACATGCACAAGTACTTAGAATAATTATCATACTGTAGGCGACGTAACTACTATCTGGAATACGAGATGTACTTCTGAACAATTTTTCTAAATAAATAGTTATAAGTAGATTATAAGCATAAACAGATTTCTAAAGCCTAAATAATTGAGTGTTATAGATAAGTTATTCTCAAGATTGAATCGAATGACTGGCTTACCGTATTATTGGGCGAGTGAACACATTTACGAGTAAGTGGAGACTTTTCATATATTACACGTTTAAACTGTGGATCTCCCTCTGGTGTTGACAACTAAGATGATGTATAATCGCATGCTTTTCTCCCCCACCTTTTACCTGCATGTTCTCATTCACTCCCATATTCCTCCCAATTTTCGTTGTAATGTTTTTATCCAAATATTATACACACATTGATAAGTTTCATGGGCTGAATTTCTCCAATTTCCGGTAAACTTTATCCTCTCTTCCTAATCACTCGACAAACTACTTAACTTTCTTTTCTGTCCTCTTTTTTTCCTACCTTCATACGAAACTACCTAACCTTTTCCTTATGTTATTACTGAAAATCTAGTAGTCGATTACAGTTAAGAACAAACAGAATGATATTATAGACATTTTTATGCTGAACATACCAGAGGGCAGCTGAGTTTCTAGAGCATTGGATTGAACAGCAAAAAAGGCAACTTTTAAGACCAAATCAGATCATCTTGTCTCCTCTCATCAAAATCGTCTGCTGAATGGTCATAAAATGTGTAGTATCAATATAAATGTCCTTATTTTGGTTCTTAGGAGGAGGATCGATACGTAGAGGAATATATAGGAGTCTATGAGAGATACGGGATTAGTCTCGAGGGGCAAGAAAGTGGGAAGCATTAATCATAGTATCCGCTTGGAGTAAAAAATTCAAATCCTCCTGAGAAAGTCAAACTTGCAATATCTGATCGACCCAGACAGTTAAAATAATTCAATTCCGAGCGATAAGTCTGTTGTTGGAGGAATTAAACTGGTCCTGTGGGAAGGGCAGGAGTTCAATCATTAAATCCACGCAGAGGATTTGGATATGGTGATTAATCCTGAATTATGATATACAACGCATCATTACTGAATATTATATCGAAGCAAACCGAAATTACGAAGTTCGCAACGGAAATGTCTGCATTCTTAATTACAGTGTATCCCCAAAGAGACAATACTTTTTCTTTTTTTTTTTTTTTACCGATTTCTGTCCAATCTCAGTGAAATTGATATCAATCAATAGCTCAATGCCTAAGAATTTTTTGGCTCTCAAGCTCTACATCTATCCCCATTATTACAGCAATGACATTCATGTAAGAACTATGGTTCAAAATCACAGCCTGGTAAGAGTTAGAGATAACGATTTCTTCTTGATCAGGCATATCAAGAGCAAAGATAATCTTTGCATAATGTACCAAGATAATGTACCAAGATAAACATGCATGAACTCGAGAAAAAAGACAGAGATTTTCGTGCCAACACGTCGGAAAATGCCTGTGTCAATTACTGGCTCGGCTCAAGTCGTATGGAGAAGTGGGCACACGTGTAGAAATCTACATGGGAAGTAATTCTTTTTTGAACTTCGTAAAATTTAAATAACAACTCTCAAACATTTAAGTTTATACGTACCGATTTTAAAAAGCGTTTGTCCGTTAAAAAATATTTATAGTGATTTTGGGATATCATGTATAAGTGAATTCTCATTCGTTTTTGAATAGATTTCCAACGCTGTGTGGATTACTATGACTTGAACAGCATTAGCCTGGGATCCGTTTCCGTGTCAACCGTTTGTTTTGGAGACATGGTCAAATGACCAACGATGAGTCAGTGTTTGAAGAAATTAGGTTTCGTGCATTGGTCACTTGCATGAAATAATTAAATCACTTGACAAGAAGACTTCCAGACCACATCATCAATCCCATTTCCGTTTTATATTTCACAATAGATACATTAGCATGTAGTTACCTTTAAACATTTAATGACATTTTGCGATTGGATTACAATCAAGTATGTCGTTGAACCCATGTTGTCCTTGAAGGGTTTTTTTAAAAAAAAACATCCCTTAAGGTCAATTGTTGAAGTTAGGCTTTCAAATAAGTGTCTGACAAGGGGTGATGGGCCTCACCCAGCCACGCTGCCTTGACCTAAAGTCATTCTTAATGTAGGCGTTTCACAAAAAAACTCACACAGAAGACACACCTGCAGAGGGATGAGATAGGTACTGCCGTTACCAAAAGCAAAGTTCATCTACCCTCAGGATATTCAACTTGTCACATTGTCATTTTTAATGTAAGTAAATCGCAAAAATACCCTAGAGATACACCTACAGAACCGCTGATATCATTAGATACTCTAACCATTCCCAAGTACAGCAGGAAAAAGCTGCCACAGATGTAAATCCTCAGTATCCAGAAAATTCATTTGTGGGAAATTACCTTTAAAGGTAAAATATTGTTATTTGACGGAAATGCGAAAGGCCAAACGCTCAACAAGACCGACAATTGGATCAGCGATTCGAGTTCAAACTCTGGCTGAAACAGTTGGCAATGGTTAGTAACCTCGATTAGCAGTCCATTACTACCAATCTAGATGGCTTTTATTTATTTTTTTTTCTGTCTTTTTTTTCCAAATGTCTGTCCAGTATAGGGAATATTCAGAATTTCAAAAATTGATTTTAATATTTTGAATTCCAGTGTTACCAGTTGAGGTGATATTTTTAATTTTTTTTGAATTTGAGGGTGATTTCCGGAATCAAAAAAATTGAAAATTCACTTCTAGATTGGTAACCCTAGTAGGACATTTGACTCTCATTTGTAAAGTTATAAGACACCTATATCCCCTGAGCGGTATATTGCTTGATATATTAGGTTAGATACATATATGAAATATAACTGAGTGTAAAGCAATGACTTTATATGGAACAAATGAATATCACAAGATTAATTTGAAAAAAATCCTTTCAAGCGACTACGTTAAATATTTTTTGCCTTTGACAGGATGTTTTATTGTGCCTGTGCTGCATAACTATTTTTACATTCTTCCTTTCAATAATTGTTTATTTATTTTTATCAAATGAAATATTATAAATCATCATTTTTAATTTTCTGACCACTTTTTACCCTCATCTTTATAAAAGTTGCGATAAAAGACAACTAATAAATTAAAATGAAGGTAAAAAGAAGCCATAAAATTAAAAAATATAGATTTCTTCTTTTTATTCTTGTCGCTTTATTCATTCTTTTGTCTTTTGCATTTATGCTCCACACTTGAATCTAGAGTTTAAATGTTGTTTATTTTTGCGTTGCTCTTTTTTTACTGGATAGGAGTGGATGTTTTTGTTTTTTCTTCTTCATCTGATCGTATTCAAGCATTTTATTGGTTTTGTTTTCATGTTTAGCCTTTAGGGTTAATTTTATTTGCGTGTTTGTTATTTCCTTTCAAACTAGCGCGTTTTAGTGTTTGTTTTTATACTGCTTTGTGATTTTACCTTTGTGCGTGGTTTTCTGAATGTATTCAACGATTGTGTTTCATTCACATGTTACATACGAATCTCGGTTGTGAGTTCTGCTCTAAGCATAGACTTTTTATGCTTGAATCTTTTTTCTGCTAAGCTCCAATCCCAAAATGGAGGTGACTTAACTTTTCTACCATAACAAGAACAAAAATAAATTCCACTAGATATTCAGTATAGGGAGTTGATTTTGTTTTCCTACTGTAACGACAAGAACAAGATCAATCCCTACTAATTTTTCCATGTCTAAAGATGACTTCATTTTTCTCCTGTAAAAACAACAGCACCACCACCACCACCACCAACAACAACAACAACAATATCAATCAAATTCAAGAGAGTAAACTCCTCACTGATTGTCTGTCCCATCACGTTAAACCAAACCGATGTATAAAATTAACATTTTCCTATCATGATTTGAAATCGAGATCAACTGATTGGTGGGCTGCTCTCTTGACTGACTGAACTGACAAACTTTACATATCTACGAAAATGTATGAAATATGCAAGAGATCATTCATTCTAATATACAAATAGTTATACTAAAAAAGAATTCAAGAATTATTTTCCATTTATTATATATATAATATAGTTGTCACAGTGATTATCTTCAGTTGAAATAGAAAGAAGAATGGAGTTTTACCCTGCAGTGGCCAGGCTTGTTCTTCAACTTGACTATAGTTTCTAATGGTTCTGGGAGAATCTTACTCTGAAACTTGATGATGAAGTATGTGAAAAAATCTGGTTTATAATCTCCCAGGATCTATCTCATCTCTCTCTCTCTATGTATATATATAAATAGTAGAATGTGGATTTGCTACACAAACTAGCTCATGTTTCTGCCCTCTTCGGGCGAATATATATATATATATATATATATATATATATATATATATATATATATATATATATATATATATATATATATATATATGTATGTATATATATATATATATGTATGTATATATATATATATATGTATATATATATATATATATGTATGTATATATATATATATGTATATATATATATATATGTATATATATATATATATATATATATATATATATAGATAGATAGAAAGAAAGAAAGAAAGAAAGAAAGAAAGAAAGAAAGAAAGAAAGAAAGAGAGAACGGTACTAAAATGACTCCTCCAGGGTGCAAGTCTGGCTGGAGCTAATGGAGATCCTTGGATGCCCACTCGATAAAATCTCCCTCACACTGATGTAATCCAAACGAAACAGAGAGCGATACGTGTAGCATCAACTTGGCTGCAGGAGGTGCCGGAAGGACGTCAAAGTTGGCATCTAAATGTATTAAGGGTAGAGCATTATTTAGATTCAGAGTGGTCCATCCCAAGTTTAGATAGCTCAGTTCGACGTGCTATTCTATTTATAACTGGGGAGAGATTAAATAGATTTGTGCCTTTTCCGAAAGGCATTACTGAATAAACAGCATCGACTGGAGTTTGAACTCGGCTCGCCGATTCTATTGGCAGTGCAGTTAACTATTGGCGCCAATCGCACCTCCTTTCATCTATGAACATTGATGAGATTTTAAGGGCCCTACCAACATCGAAATAGGTAGATAATTTGAATGCCATTATGCCATATTGATTCAAAACTGGTCATTAGAATGGAGGAATGAACTTGATGTTAAATGATTGACTTTAGATATTTCTGAAATTAATTTGAGCAGAATAATAACTGAAACATTGACATTTATAATAGCCTGCTATTTCACTAATTGCTTCATTAGAGTATGATGTATTTTTAAAAACAATTTTCACTTTTTAGAAGAGGAAAATATATTGCTCTCAAAGTGTTTTTACCTATTTATCTACGAGTCAATAAATGAGTCCTTTAATCTGCATATATGAGTCATCTCTATATTTTTTATTCTATTCATCTCTCTCTCTCTCTATCAATCTTCAGCTCTATACTCACAAATATATATGTATGTATATACATACGTATATATGCGTATGTGTGTATGTGTGCGCGCGCATCTATGTAAGTCTGCTCATATCTCTCTAGCTAGCTTCTACTCTTTGTACGTATGTATGTATGTATGTATGTATATATGCATCTATCTATCTATTCAAGTTAAAGTTCTGGTACTGTTCAGGTTTCAATATTCAATTTTCAAAACAGGATACCGCTCCCTTAAATGGGAAATTGATTCTGCATTGTTTTTCCAACCTTGGCAATTATTAAAGTCGTTTATTTCACGTGTGTCTAGGGGAGCAACTTGGAATAAAATACTGGCTATTACTGTTATAGAACTTAATAAAATTCATTTTTCACTGTATAACCAGACGCAGCAAGAAAAAAAATTTATCTCAACAGCAAATTTGTTCAGCCATTGTTTTTGCAAAGCAAATGTCTATTGCAGTAATTGAAGAAAGAATTTCTATGCAATAATTATCCATTTGTTTGTGTTCATGTCTGATAGATTCGGAAATTTCTTTTTTTGTCACGGTTGGGTTTTTCTGAAGTAGAACAATTTCATGGTTTGCTAACCATGTAAAATTTATACAAAGAGGGAAAACAAAGATATTTATTTCTGTCCATAATGATAATAATATTAATTTAAGAACACCCCTCCCGGAAAAAAAACAAACAGGAAGAGCATAGTTTTTTCAGAATGTTTATTTCTATTTGTTAAAGAATGAACAAAAACCGATAATTAACAAATGTGTTTTTTTTGTGATTTATAAAAGTTACCAAGTCAAAAGTTCGATCCAACCATCTTTTCTCCAAAACATATAAATTTCAATTTCGTTGCATATATTAAAAAGGATATAATAAATAAAAACTTTATCCTTCTATAAGAGCCAAGTGAGCATTTCATTCCCGATAGACTGATTTATATCAAGCTATTTAGCTAACTACTTTATAGCCGCGTCCAACTTGTTTGTCCCCTGAGTCAGTAATTGCTGTTCAAGCTCAATCAAAACAGAGATTTTGAATATTATTTTTCGCAGCTGATAGGTCAATCACACGTTAAAAATGAGTTACACAACTTTTTCAATCCCAAACAAGAAGAAGGTCTGCATAATAATGGAATCTAATATACGAACGTGGGATGAATATTTATCCCAACCTGTTTTAATCTTTCTTTCTTTACATCGATTTATATGTAAAGATGCACTGGTCACAGGAGCAATTTTGAATGAAATGAATAGAAACTTTTGTTTATAACAAGTAACAACGTCTTGCGATATCATGTGTGAGCACAATCACCAAGTATTTAAAATTACAAGCGAAAAATGGATCCCTATATTCGAAAATAGGAAGGGGTATGGAGAAAGATTATTAAGGATTTTCAGTGTTATGTTTTCGTGCTATTGAATTATCGGTTACTATAATGGAGTGTGAGAGATGAGAAGACGGAAGAAAAACATGAATAGCAGGGGCTATAAAAGAGGGAAGCGTTAAAAACATGCTTGAACCACGAAGCATACTGGCAAATAACAGGCTGTAGCACTGAAGGGCAGTGGTGACAGAAATACCAAATGTAGGGACAACATGTTGCGAATATTATGAAAAAAAGTTTGCTTAAAAAATAAGATTAGTACAAACTGTAACTCCGATGGACACTAATGATGTCCCAGACATGTCCAGAAGACGAAGTAATATTTGCACTTCGAAATATGAAACGTGGGAAAGCTACTGGATGATGAGAATTGCATACAAGTCACTCAGAAATGGTTCTGCAATAATAAGACGACATAAAGGTACAAACAAGATAAAGGTCAAAAAACGAGTGGAACAAAGGGATACAATATTACCTAAACATTTTACAAGCGACTTTTGGAAAACTGAAATATTTATTGATATCACTTCAATGATGCAAGAAGAATTACTAAACATGATGACCGATATAAATGAGGGAAAGTAAAAAAAAAAAAAGGTAGGGTTAAAGATGGATAGAACAAAGACAAGAGTAATGTTCAATGATAAAGTCCCAAAAAACAAAAAGAAACAAACATGAAAATAGAGGTTATAGAGAGGGTTGACTAATACGTCCACCAGGGCCAAATAATTAAGTTAGAGAAAGACCATGAAAGCGGAATGAAACGGCAGCTTACGATCAGCTTTAAATCATTTGGCATGAATAGAGACATAGAAATGCACATTGCCGGTGTGCTAAAGGAGTAGAGAATGCAATGAATACTAACTATGACCACGGATACCAAACATGGAAATCAATAAAATGAACTCAGAACGTGCTCAAAAGCGCACAGAAAGCCATGGAAATAGCTATGTCAGGGATAACTTTCAGAGATAGAAAAAGATTAACATGGATCAGAGAAAGATCTAAAGTAAAAGATATTACAGAAATAATTAGGAGACAAAAATGGAGATAGGCTGGGCACTTAATAAGAAGAGATGACAGCAGATGGAGCAAAAGGCTAACCGATTGGTGCCCATTATACAGTAAAACGTGGAGATGGAGGGTTGAGATAGAACAGTTTGCCGGTAAAACATAGTAGAAATTATCACGATTGCAGCCACTATGGAAAGTAATGAGGAAGGTCCTTTCTTAGCAGTGGACTTATCATAGCTGATATATATATATATATATATATATATATATATATATATATATATATATATATATATATATATATATATATATATATATATATTGTTACTGATGAATTGATATGCTTTTCAACTATTGTTTTAGCATTTCAGAAACTGCAGTAAATCCAGCAATGAAGAAAAATGGACAAACTGTTTTGAGATAAATATATATTTATTGAATTCAGTTGTAATAATAACATATATAGCAATATAAATTGTTTAACTGCAACTTTTGGATTATTTAAAAAGTCGTGAGTAAATACTTAATCTGCCCATTCGCGATATGTGAATTAGATTCAGATGCAGCTAGCACCTGAAATGGCATCACCCTGCGCTATTCTTCTGGGGGGGGGTAGATGGATTCATACCTTTCCACAGGTCATTAGTGCTAAGTGAGCATAAATTGTCCCGGACCAAGTTTGAACTCGATTCGCTCATTTCATTTTCCATGTCGTTACTCGATTGGTTACCCGCATCTCCTATTTTTCAAAGCCCAAATATTTGGAACGATTTTGTGGTTTGATCGCCATGTTAACTTTTGCAGATAAGGGCAAAAACAAGTTACGAAATCAAAGCACGGAACAATAAAAGTCTCAGCAGACAAAATTTCTGTAATTCATAATTAGAAAGAAAGTAAAATAAGAAGAAAAATTAAATGAATAATAAGAAAAAATATAAAGACGTGAGTTGAGATAGAATTCTGGCGGAAATTTGTTAAAGACTGTTTGGTATTCATAAACCGTTAATTCCATTAAAATTTATATGAAAATAATTGGAAGAATGTAAACGAAAAACGTAAATGTCAGTGATATTTTGATTGGTCGATTGTTCGGCGTTGTCGAGGCATAGAGCGAACTAATCGGATTTTCCGAATCTGGCTCCAAGACATTCTAGCACCGAAGAAGAAGAACAAGATGTAGAAAGGAGAAGAAGAAGAAAATGCTCATTTCTCAATAACACGTTATTTCCAATAAAAGTGATTACGAAGCTTATTAAGAAAAATCCTTCAGCTGACTGAATTTGTCCAGGGGAATCAAAATGGGAGGAAAAAATTGATAAAAAGAAAACAAAAACAAAAATACAAATAAAATATTTGAAGTAATTCTACTAGAAAATAAGGTGCCAATCGAAATCAATAATGATTTTCCGTATCACGCACGAGAGGAGCAAACTGGAGGTAGAGAGGTGTGCGATGGTATCTGAAGCGCTCGTTTCATAAAGCTGGTTAGCGCTAAAATATTTATGAAGGGGAAAACATTTCTTTGTATTATCGTAAGTGATAAGTATCCATCCGATATACAGTCTTACAATTAAATACTCCAATCACATGACTTCCTTCTTTGCTTGCTAAACTTGTGAATATATCATCATCAACAAAAACATTTCAAGTCCATTGCTGGATACAGGCCTTTCCCAATACCTTCCATGACCAGCTCTTTATCTTGGGTCTGCTCTTTTCTTACTGCGTTTACTGTCCCATTGACACCAATCGATTAGCCCTTGTTACATCAATTGTCATCTCTTTTTGCAAAGGACCCAGTCTATTTCTTTTTTTGTTGCTTAACTATTTGCATAATATCCTTTTCTCTAATCCTCTCTGATCCATATCGATCTTTTTCTATCTCTTAAAGTTATCCCTAACATCGCTCTTTCCGTAGCTCATAACCCATAACTGGTATTATTCTTCCATAATATACCTCACACTCTAAACACATTTGCAAACTGCACTTCAGTATGTCTCTATTCATACAATATGATTTCAAGCCCATCATAGGGCGTTGTTTTATTTCACTTCCATGGTTTTTCTCTAACTTAGTTATTTGGCATTGGCGGACTTTTTCGTCAACCTCATCTAGAACTTCTCTCTCTATTTTCATGGTCTTTCTGAGAACTTTATCGTTGAGCATTACTTTTGTCTTTGTTCTTTTCCTCTTCAAGTCTTTTAACTTTCCCTTATTTAGATTAGACAACAAGTTTTGTAACTCGTCCGATGCTTCTGACACCATGGAAATGTCATCGACGAATCTTGTATGGTTCAAATATTCTTAGTCGATGTTTAAGCCCACTCCTCCCAGTCAGCTTTCCAAAAAACGCTTTCAAAGCCAACTGTAAGTTGAGGTGATATCGTATCACCATGTCTAACTCTTTCTTGTTTCTTTTTCTTGTTTGTATCTTTATGTAGTCTAATTATTGTAGTGCTATTTTTGTATAGCTTTTAATGGCTTCTAAGCAATTCTCGTTAAAATCTTGTTAAAATCTTGTTCGCCCATTAAAATGAAGTTTGATGTCTAACCGATTCAAGCGCCTCCTCTTGATCTAGAAAGACCAAACAAAGTAGTTTGTTGCATTTTCGATCAGTTGGTTTATTGCATGCACATAGTCTATCGTTGAATAGTCATTTCTGCCTGTTCACCTGGCTGGTTTTCATTTAATGCCTGTTAGTGAGTATTTTCGTTAATCGTCCATATACGTTAGATAATAGTATAATAGGGCGATAGTTGCCGAGGTCGCTATTATCTCCTTTTTTTAAGATCACTATTCCTGAGCAGAAGTTTTGAGAACTTTCTCGTGGGCTCTGTGGGAATAGCTGCACTAAACCTTTGCCAAAGATCTCTCCTGCATTTTCTATAAGGTATGTCATTAGGCCATCCTCGCCCAATATTTCGTAATACAAACGCTACTTCGTCTTCCATTATGTATATATAGGCTTATCTGTTTCTGGTATTTGTATTTTTGAGGTTTACAGATTTTCATAGTATTTTTCAGTCGTTCTTGACAGCCCGTTGCTATAATTGACTACTTTGCTATTTCTATCATATAGTGCAAGCATGTTTTGCTATCAGTATGATCTGCGACTCAAGTTTGTTTTTCTCCTCCTTTCTGGTAGACTCCTCCGTTTTCTCTGGGTTTTTCTTATATTTTCTTTTTTTTGATCTTTTGTACATTAGTTGGTTGAGTTTCGCTATTTTGGTTTCATCCCCTTTAGTTTCTATCTCTATATTTCCCCTCTTTTATTTCGATCATCAGTTTAAGGTTGCTTTGGAGTATTCCCCGTGTTATTGTTCAGGTTTGTATTGTCCACCTTTTCTGCTGCTTCCTTAATTTTAGTCAAATTCATGTTTTTGTTTTACTATTTGGCCTTTCCAAATCCACTCGTTTCTCAGAGAATGCGTTATCTTTAATCTGTGCCTTCCTGGGACAGTGATAAGCATAGCACCTCGTTTCTCTGGCCTATTCCATATTTTCCTAAAAAAGATTGCACAACTGATCCTCTGACTACTTTAACATTGAAGTCTTCTATGAGTATTGTGTGATTTGTCTTTTCCCGACCCATCAGCGTACTGGTATCATGAGAATCTTTAATATACTGGTCAGAACCTTTTTAAGTGGGTGCGTATACCCAGATTACCTTTTGCTTAGTCTGACTACTATCCAAGTTGTTCTGGCAAAACTAATCGTGTTGCCTGCAATGTTGCTAATGACTAAAAATCCAGCGTTACTGAACCTCCCCATATATGTACATACATAGACATGTACATATGTTCATTTTTCCAAGTGTTGCTTTATCTATGGATGTGTGAAACTGACTAGGAATAAAATTTCAAATATCCATTTATCCATATCATATCTCTCCAGACCCAGGCTAGCCAGTGAGGATGGATACATAAATATGTACATATGCTTACTGTTTCAAGTGTTGCTTTATCTGTGGCTGTATGGAACTGACTGGTAACAACAAAATTTCAAATATCCACCTATCGATTTATCCGCCTTTTTCTTTCTCTCGCTCTCCCTCTCATATATAGTTATATATATATATATAATGTTCGTATTTACTGAGTATAATTTACTCAGACCCAAGCAACCCAGTGAAGACGAAACTAACAATTCTTCTTTGGCTAGTGTGGATATATATATATATATATATATATATATATATATATATATATATATATATATATATATATATATATATATAACGCCCCCCCCCCAGCTTAACGAGCATAATGGAATGTTTAGTAAAATAATATCAGAATTTGAAAAGAAATTTGGCTCGTACACGTATACAAAACAGAGAAGGAATGTTATTGTGTTAGAAATGAAAGGGTTTAACTGAATACAGTGTGTGAAATAAGAGGAAATTGTTATGTCTACTGCAGGCTTGCCCCCACCCGATGCTTATTCTCTTGATTATGCTTGTATGGTATGTTTAATAAAAGATATATTTTAACCCCTGCACGTGAGATACTCTTGGGTAACACGTATATATTTCACTTGGAAGCCTTAGTTAACAAAAATGAGAATCCTTCTCTAAAATTTTCTTCTAGCAGAGCCAGGGAGATTTGAATGTAATTTGTAGTTAAAACCGGTCCTGTCAAAGAATTTACTTTGCTTATCATTCGTGAAACTGACCCCCCCCCAAAAAAAAATCTATCTCAATCTCTATCTATCATATTTATACTAAGAAAAGTCAGAGATATCACCCGGCACATGTTTCTTGGTTCAACCATTTATCTTGATAATCTTGATAAACGGTTGAACCAATCGGAATGTGTCTGGTGATTTTTATCCCAAATATGTTATATATCACTCTATATAATAAGATTAATACACTGAGCACTTTCAGTTTAATTTTGTGAAAATAATTGAATATGAATATGAATGTATATATACATATATATATATATATATATATATATATATATATATATATATATATATATATATATATATATATATATATATATATATATATATATATATATATATATATATTCGGAGGCTACCCAAAGGTTTGGAGGAACTTCAGAATTGTCTTCATCGAAGAATTAAAAAACCGATAGAATATCAGGTTCTTTATTTGTTTGTGGAGTAATTTTGAGGGATTTCTGAACACTTTTGGGAGGCCTGTGAAAGGAAAAGTAACTTTATTGATGTATAGATTAACAGTAACAGAACAGTTGTCAGGAATTGAGGCAAGTGTTACTTACTGATGAGGGCTATTATATGCATGATTTAAATGCATTGCCAATGATTTTACCCTGGAAATGCATTGAAAATAACGAAGCAAGGAATTGTCAGTGGTCAGGACTTGACCCTAAATCTTTTAGCAATATATTTTTGCTATATACTTACTTTTTAAATTTTGTAATCATATATTAGTAAGATAAGTCAAATGTTTTTTAAAAAGAATACCATAATGAATTCATGCAGACATTGACTAAAAAGTGCTTGGATTTGGGTTACAGCAGAAGAAAGCGAATGGAATTTTAATGGTTGAAACCTGAACAGACTGATTCGACTAAGGGTGGAATTCGTCTGGAACAGACAAGAAAAATCAAGTAAAAATTGAAAACAGGTCTGGCTAGAAAGCGCCTCGTTACAAATGTCTTTTGGCAGCATAGTGCGTCGGCGATGATCAGTTGAAAAATTAGAAAAAAAGGATTGATCGATGAATAAGTTACTCCTCTCACCTTTTTTTCGATCATTGAAAAGTGCAAATTTGCATGAAACTATCATGACACAAAATAAGGGAAAATTTTGTATAATATAATCATATGAATTTAACCAGCATTGAAATCTATTCTAGGAGGAATTTTTGTGGGCATAATAAGGAGTAAATATCTAAATTTTCAGCCCTCTAGCTCAGTTGGCGCAGCATGTATGTGCGAGAGAATGCCAGCCAGCTGGCCAGCCTCCTTCAAACTGAAGAAGCATATGTTGACATTATTGGCGACAGATTTGGTTGATGGTTTCAAACTATTCTTTTTTCAATGAAACTTAGTTGAAAGATTTTTTTTTTCTTAATAAAACTTACTTCTTTTCCTGATATTTGGTTTTATTGGGTAGTTTTTTTTTTCATGAACACTGCATTTTAGATGCTTTGATTGAATAAGACTTGTGCTAATGTAGATATCCTTTGCAAAATTCACTTGATCATCATTTTGTATTTTTAAATGAACGATTATTATCTTCGATCATTTTAATTTTTCTAAGACAATTTATGATGTCTCACAATTAAAGTATCAAAATAATACTGGATTTAAACTTGTCGAATTGTACTTGAAGTAGCAGTTTTTACAGCTTTCCAAAAGAGCAACATTTAAAATCTTAAATCAATCTTTCACAGATTAGAACGCATTTAAATGGCAAAGAAAAAAAAAGAGATGCGCCCTGTATGCTGGCTACAGGTCCACGTACCACATTACTACTTCATGCCTTTCCTGGGGGAATTAGTGTGTGAGTGAACCCAAACTATCTGCTGCTGAGGTTTGAACTCGACTCACCGAGTCTATTCGCCACACTGTTACTAGCTCGGCCACTCGGCACGTTAGAAATTAAAAGACCTCTTTAATTTCAGATAGAAAATTAAATATTATAATTAAAAAAGTGATTAACTTCTAAGGACTTTAATGCTTGGTAAATATGAAATGAAATAGAAAAACAGGTCTGATTAATCACTCAATAGAAACCGTGCCCTCACTGACGTCTTTTGGCAACATGCTTCGTTGGAGGTGATTAATAAAAAAATTGGAAAAAGTGTGATTAATGAATAAGTTATTTCTCTCGCCTTTTATTGGACAGTGATCACAAAAAAGCAAGCGCTGACACAAACTAAGAGACCAATTTAACATAAACTTACATTGTAGATAGAATCCGTCACAGAACTCATTTTCGAAGAGAAATTTTCGAAAAACAAAGAATTTTTTTTTAGACATAAGGGAGGGTAAATGTTAAAAGTTTCAGCCCTTTACCTCCATTGGTGCGGCCTGTAGGCGTGACGCATACAAAAATAGATAGCCATCCATCCATCCTACCAGACGGATCCACTTGAAAACTGAATAAACCTATATTAATGTTGATTATGTTGATGCTGAGAGTTTTGATTGGCGATTCATCGTAGACCTGTATGTTATCAGTCTTTAAGGCTCATGGGCAATCATAGGCCCGTGGGCAACATTTTTGTGGTTTGCAACAAATGTACGCATTTATTTAAAATCTCGTATAATTTTTCTCAGAAAGTCAATTTTACAATTTATATTGCAAAATAACAATAGTTCCGACTTCATAAATCAATAATATAATGGTTGTAATCCATATAATTGCTTAAAATAGAAATTAGATATGCTTTCTGTAATGCGATTGATATTTTCGGAGCGAATGTGTCAGCCGAATAAAAAAAAATGTCATGTTGATTGTTAAGTCAAAAAGGTAGCCCATGCTTGTTTCAAGACAAGGGAGATAAGTGCAATACTATTTCATATATCTCAGTATAATATCCCCTCATCGCCCAGAAAGTATCATGTTAGTTTTCAGGGGGTCCGCTCCTCCTGTTCCTGACCCTTTATTGCACTCTGTAGGGCCGAGGTTAATCGCTGTTCCCCTCGACATGCCAAGAGGCAGGTGTCGAGGCAACTACTCAGTTTTGTTGTCCGTACTCATGTAATCCCGTGTAGTTCCCCGCGTTGAGCTCAATTTTGAGTCACTTTATGTCCTTCTGTAGAAGCAGATAAAAACTCATCCGTATGATTACCCGAAAAAGTAAAAAAATATGTTCACAATCAATATTGCCTTATTAAGGAAGCTGTACTAATTCAGAATTACGACATTGATCGATAAACAGAACTGAAGGCTCACTTTGCTCTTTTGAGAGCTCATCCAATGTTTTGAATTGTTCAATTTTTATGGAAGGGTTTTTTTTATCTTCATTTCAACTGTTGAATTCATTAAAAAAATATATTTATTAAGGGAAATCATCCCTGATTAGAATTATTTCCTTTTGTCCATTTGGTGATCATTTCAATTTTTTTCTATTCAGTTCACATGAAAGTTCAATTATTTCAAATTCTATTCATTGATGAGTCCTGTTGTCAATAAAGATCAGTTACAAGCAGTCCATGAATTTAAGACTTAACATTTCATTCCAGCTATCAATATTTTTCATTTTTTGCTTCCATATCATATTTATTCTCGCATCTCATCATATAAATGTGTTTAATTCATTTTGTACATCTAATTATCTTTGAAACAGGAAATTTATACATATTTCTATTCTCCTCGATGAATTACTTCATAAAATTATAATTTTTGCATTTTGATACTTCCTGAATAGAAATAGAGCATCTCACTACTCTACAGGAAAATAGAATTTTCTTTAAAATATTCACCACAATAAATAAATGTATTCATCTAAATGTCTCTAAATACGCATGTGTCTGTTTATACATGTAGGGAATAAGTCTACATAGTTGCATGCACTTGCAAAATATACAGCGTGCACACACACACACACACACACAAGCCTTCTGCCCCTTGGAAACCATAACACACACACACACACACACACACGCGCGCGCGCGCGCGCATATAAACACATATATAAAGTGATAAATAAATATAAAGAAAACATATTTCATAATTTCTTTATTCGAGAGCCCTCAATACTTTGACGCAGAGCTAACAGATAGCATTTACAGTGAGATTAGTGTCCAAATTACGGCACGAATTCGATGTTTCATCCGGTGGAATTTTTCAAAATAATACTCTAAACTCATTGTGGATATCATTTTCGACAATATCATCGAGAGTGCAATACGGAAAACAGTCGTATTTAGATTAAAATTTATCATTCTATATATATATATATTCTAAAATCATAATTGGATATCCAGTCTCAGCCAGTCATTAGTGGATATCAAAAGAGCAAATACATTTTTCCTTCACAGCTTTTATGAAATTTCTCATTCAATCTAATGAAATTATCTATTCGACGTATGTGGCATCATTTCAAAACTATTTTCTGTCAATCATTTTCCCTTTGTTTCAGCATTTATGCATCTAAATTTAAAAAAAATCTGACTTCGAATTTTTTTCAATCAATTTTAATCGTAATATTCAATTTTCATAATTTTATCTTGTTTTCGTATTTATATTTTGATTTTTCAATATTTCATTATCCATAAGTAATTATTCAATAAATTTTATAATTATTCATATCAACATTTTCGTTGTGAATTTGTTCTCAGAACCTTCAATTTTAATTTAAAAATGAGTGAGATAGATAAAGAAATAGGCAAGTAAAAAGAAGAAAGAAGAAAGAAGAAGGGAAAGAGAGAGAAAGGGAGAGAAATAGAGGGGTATAAAGAAAGAGAGAGTAAATTTGATAGAGAGGGGGAACTGGGAAATAGAATCGAAGGGGAAGCATGTGAAAAGGAGAAAGAAGAAAGCAGAGAGAAAAAAGAAGGGAAACTGAGGAAGACAGGCGAGAGAGATGGTATTATAGTGTCTGTGGAGATGTAGTTTTAATGGAATAATCTTGAGGGAGAGAATCTGAAAGAGAGAATTGATGAAACAATACTAAGAGAATAAGTGCAATAGAAAAGAGAGAAAAAAATTTCTCAATATCTTCAAGTTTGATAGAAAGTTTTACTTAATATTTTCGTATTTTCTTATACTAATTAATTTGTCCTCTGAATTCATGTCAATCTTGGTCAAATTCCCCGTAAAACAGTATGACCTCGAATTCATTTGGAAAATAAAACTTACTTTTTTATTTAAAACTATTCAATATGTTACTGTCTGCAATCTCTTAGAAACCGTCAACTAAGACTATCACCAAAACTAGTAACATAAGTTTCTTCAGTTTTCAAGTGTTTCTGATTGGCTGGCTCTCTATGAATGTGCTGCACATACAGGCCGTACTGAGAGAGATAGATGGCTGAAAATTGTAATGCCTAAAGGACACGTCCCTCCCGATTTTGATGGGGATCAATTTACGGTGTAAGTTTATGCTAAATCGGTCCCTTTGTTTGTGTCCGATAGCGTTAACGCTAATCTTTTGAAAATTCAATTTTTTCTTTTTCGTGAGAACAGCCCAACAAAAGGCCAGAGAAGTGATTTATTAATTGATCATTTTCTCCAATATTTCTATTTGATCGACCCCAAACGGCATGCTGTCAAAAGAATCTGGTCACGAGGTGATTTTTATCGAGTGATTAACAAGACCTGCTTTTTTAATTAATTATCAAAAAAATTTTCAGATATGTACACACTTTGAATGGAGCCTAGTTTTCTCTTCTTTACACTTGAGTATATTTAATCTAAAAGTATGAACATTTCTGTGACAACTCTTGAATGCTTTATTTCCAATCTTTGTCTGTTCAAAGTTAGAATTGTTAGGCTTAGAGGCAGTTGACCAGACGTGTCAACAATATGATATTCTCAGCAAATTGAACAGACACAGTGTCAATTATGCAATGCCTTACTCCGCTCAGGCATTATGATATCAGTGCATTCAATTGCTCAACAGCATTACATCTTTTTTGAATAAGTATTGAATGAAATTTGGCAGGATTGGAGCTATGGGTTAGGAGCGTGGTTTGGGGTCAAGGAGTAGGGGGAAAGCAGTAGGATTTTTGCGGGGATGGGGCTGTCATCTGACTCATTTCGAACATGGCCAGTTGCAGCGTTCACAGGAAGTGAGATCAACAATGGCAGTTGAAGCAATGGCATTGGTTTAGAAGAATTTATGTTTGAAATTTTTTCCATTTTTTCTCACAGCTGCAAAGATTTAACAAAAAAAAAAAGAAAATGAAGAAATGAACAAGATTGTGAGATTCGCGAGTGGGTGGTAATATGTAAGAAATTCGAGAGGGAAGAAAACATAATAACCTTTTTCTAAAGCATTTAAATTTGTTTTGTTTTTAATGTTCTATGGAGAAGATTAAACAGTAAAAAATAAAATAAGGAATACATAGGATGCCCGAAGAAGAAAAGAGGAGATGGTTACAAGGAAGGGAAAGGGACAGATGAATAGAGAAAAAGAATTTAAAAAAAAAAAGACAGAAGGAAAGGAACGAGTGAAAAAGAAAGAAAGAAGAAGGTTGGAAAAATATAAAACAGGAGAAAACGACCAGCAAGGAAAAGAGATAAAGTAAAATGTAAAAACCTCCCAAGGGAAATTATGAATCACCGCCATCTATGTATGCAGTGTTGGGGTGATCAATGAAACAGATGTAGAATAGGGTGAATCAATAAGTTACTTCACTCAAATTTTGTTGGGATGTGGTCAGTAAAAAGAACTAAGTTTTCAGAAAACAAGCAGACACAAACTAGTGACCAATTTAGCATAAAATTATACTGCATATTGAACCCTAACTAAAAATCTTTTGGGTGGGATTTTTAGATAATAGAAAAAAAGTTTCCTATTCATTGAGGGGTTCCGAAAATCCCAAGTTTCTACTTGAGAATGAACTTAGAGAATCGGACGAAGTCCGGATAGATGCATAGTTAGATACAAATAAATGTCAGAACACATGAATGATCTAAATCCAGCAACAATGTTTAAACCGGTCTGTTATGGGTAGCAGTGATTAAAAGAATCAAGAGACGGAGTGAACAGATGCAGAGAGTATAACTGAAAAGAATGAAAGAACCGTTTATTTAGCTTAGCCTAGTCTTGCACAAGAGCACAAGTACGGGACATCAAATGAAGATCAATCTAATTCCTCAATAGTCTGAATATCTATCACCCTAACAATTACTCCATGGTAATCAATGAAAAAAATAGTTTAAAACGGGAAAAAGGAGGAAATAATGAAGAAAAAGGTAAGAGAGTAAATTAGTGGAGGACAAGACAAAAAAAAAAGTGAAGAAACAATGTAAGAGAGGAATGAAAGATGAAAGAGAATGAAAAACTGGAATAATAGGAAAGTTGAAAGCACTCAGGGAGTGCATACCTCTGCCAGTGACATTGTCACAAGAAAAAAAATGAAAATCAGTTCATTGATAGGATCGATGCAGGAGAGGTAATTGTAAAAAAAAACCAAAGAAATTCGTGTAACCTCCTCAAACTAAATCAGTTCTTCCTTAGCCAATAGGCCACTCTTCAACTAAATGTCATTGAAATTCATTGAGAACTTTTCGAGATATTGCTTGGACAAACGGACAGACGGACAGACACGAATGAATATATATACTGCTTCCGACTTCGTGATAAGTACGGAAGATATTCCATCAAAAGAATGAAAAAGATCGAATTGGGAGAAATGAAATAACATGAAAAGAAGAGAACGTTTAAGAAATGATATGAAACTAGCCCAAAAGTCTGACGATGTATGAGCGAATTTTGTCTCTGGCACTTTCAGACATATGTACGATGAGGAAAGATCGAGAGGTGGTGGGAGTTTTTTGGTGTGTCAGCCAGTTAGTTAGAGACGGTCATCGCAACTATAGATTCTCGTGCGTCTAAAAATAGCAAAACTTGAACAGAATTTTAAAAGAGGCAAAAGAAGAAAAAGTGATAGAGAATACATTTGAGAGAACGTGAAAAAGAAAAGAAAGATTAAGAAACAGAGGAAAAGTAAAGAGAAAATTGGAAGCAAACGAAAAGGATAGAAAAAAAAGAGAAAAAACAAAAAGTATGTAAAATGAAGAAAAGAAGGGATAGGATGAAAAAGGAAGAAAGAAGAAAGGAATGATAAAATAAAGAAGTATAAAAAAAAAACGTAGAAAGAATGAAAGGTAAAATAAAATATAAGTATATAAAGAATGAAAGAAACTTTCAGAAGAGGAGAAAAACGTGGGAAGAAACAGCTTTAAAAAACTAAATGGGAATTAATCAAGTAGACAAAGGTGTAAAACTTGGAGAAAGACATAAAGAAAATAAAGAATAAGAACTGAAGACAAAGAAAAGCAACAAAAATATAAAAAAATAAAAACGAGAAGAGGCAAAAGAAAAAAAAAACAAACTAAAAACGAAGAAAAGAAAGAAAGAATTTATAAAGAAAAATTACTAAAAGTGAAAGAGCATGAAAGAAGGAATGAAGAAAATGAGGACAACGAAAAAAGAGAGACAAAAAACTGAAGATGAAGAAAAAAGATTGAATCAGGAAAAAGAATAGAGAAAAAGAAAAAAAATGAAGACAAATATAAGGGAAAAGGAAAAGGAAGGAAAAGAATTGAAGACGAACAAAAAAGAAATAAAAACCAACTGAAGGTGAAGAAAAGAAACAAAGAAGAAATAAAGAAAAAGAAATAAAGACCAAGTAAGACACAAAGAAGGACATAACTAAAGATAAAAGGAAGATGAAGTAAAAGAAAGAGAAGGGCGTCCAGGAAATATCAAAACCAAGAAAAAAGAAAACTTGGATCGAAAAACTGTAGAAGAAGATGATGAAAATACTTAGGAAAGAAAGACTGAGGCAAAGATTAAAGAGAGTGAGAGAAAAAACTGAATTAGTAATTTGCAGGATGGATTCTACAAAAATCTTGAAAACTGAATGAGTTTGTTGAAAGCAGCATCAAGTATGAGTAATGTGGTCTTTTGTCAATATATTGATAATAAAAAGTAAATCAGTTGGAAAAAGTAAAAAATAAAAAGATGTTAAAGTAACAGACAGAATAAGGATTCGTCTGGCAATTCTTAAAGAATCTCAAACAAAGAAAAGAAGATTTCCTGTCGCTTTGGGCCAAGAGGTTTTTTTTTTACCGTTTAATTTGTATTTCGGTTTTTAGACTTTTATCCTGGAATCGCCATTTTTTGCATTTATTCGCTGTGTAGTCCTTCCTGGCTCGCAAGAGCATTTGTCGCATTCACTACATTTAACATCTGTTCACTTGTTGAAATTTATAGAAAGAGATTGGGAAAGGGAAAGAGGGGAGGAGAAATTAAAGAGAGATGGGAAAAGGGGTCAAGGGGGAGAGATGAAGGTAGAAAGCGAGAGTTAGGAAGAAGAAGCGAGAGAGGTAGGGAAGAGGTGTAAGGAGAAGTTAGAAAGAGGGCGAAAAAGAAAGGGGGTGAGGTGTGAAGTAAGGAGGCTAGAAAGCAAGAGAAGGGGGAAGAGGAGAGAATAAAGTGAGAGGGGGAGGTGTAAAGGGAGAGAAACAAGGTAAGAAAGCGAAATAAAAAGAAAATTGAAAGAGAGAAAGAAAGAGAGAGAGAGGGAGAGAGAGAGAGAGAAGAGAGCAGGATGTATAGGGAGTGAAAGGAGGATAGAAAGCGAGATTGATAGACAAAGAAAGCTGAGAAATAGAAGAAAGAGAGTGTGAATAAGAAAGAGTGGAGAAGAGAAAGAAAGAGTGAAACTGCAAGAAAAATGGCAAGAGAGAAAGGGAGAAAGTGGGATGGGTAGAACGCAAGAGTAAGAGGGTACGAGAGAATGGGAATAGAGCCAACGAAAGAGTGGGAGAGGGAGAGAGTGGAAAAAAGAGGGAAGCAGATGGAAAGAAAAAAAAGGGAAACTGATAAAATAGTTGTAGAGATGTTTGCAAAGAGAAAGAGAAAAGGGAACGATAAAAAGTGGACATGTCTGGTTGGTTACTCAATAGAAACTATCATGTGTTTTGCTGGCATGCCATGCTGCGGTGATCAATTAAAAGAATGAAAAAAGATTTGATCAATGAATGAGTTACTTCTCTCACTTTTTGTTTTGGCAGTGATCACTAAAAAGTCTAAATTTCCAAAAAGAAAGCGGGCACAATCTAAGGGACCAATTTAGCATAAACTTGCATTGTGAATTTAACCCTCACTTGAAACCTATTTAGAGAGATTCAATAAATATATATACATCTTTTGGACGTAATAAGGAGTGAATGTTTAAATTTCAGCCCTCTAGCCCAATTGATGTGGTCTGTACGCGTGATGCATGCACACAATGCCAGTCAGTCAGTCATCCAGACCAGCTTCAAAACTGAAGGAACTTAATCTGACAGTTTTGCTTAACTGTTTCTTATGAACGAATAAAATGAAAAGAAAAGGGAATGACAGACAAGAGAAAAAGGAAATAATATATATATAGAGAGAGAGAGGGAGAGACAGACAGACAGACAGACAGAGTGAGTGGGAGAGAGTGTGTGAGAGAGAGTGTGTGAGAGAGTGTGTGTGTGTGAGAGAGAGAGAGAAGCTGAACTGAAAGGCAGAGGAAATGAACAAAAAAACAAACAAATATGAGGAAGACAAACAGTATAATAGGCGGAAAGAGGAAGAGGGAGACCTAAGAAAAGTGCTTTAGAAGAGAGTGTGAAGTGAAGATAAAGATAAGAAATGACAAAATTAGGGAGTAAATAAGGGGAAAACAAATAGGGCATGAAGAGAGAGAGAGAGAGAGAGAGAGAGAGAGAGAGAGAGAGAGAGAGAGAGAGAGAGAGAGAGAGAGCAGATGAGAAACCAGTCAATTGATCTAATATGAGAACCCTCCAATCCAAAAATCTTCTGACGGGTTATGATTGTATTCTTTCGGACTCGTTCGGATATCTATGGTTTTTTCTTTCTATCAAACGTGCTAAGAATTTTTTTTGTTTAAAATCTTTTGATGCTTGTTATGAAAATCAGAAGAGAGTTTTCCCAAAAAATAAGGAGAGGACATCTGTACTATTCTGCTTCAACACCTTTATCAAAAAGATATTGAGAAACTTGAATGGGCAATTTATATCAATAGGATCTATTAAGTTTATGATGGGTCATAGTGTATACAATACCTTCAGAGTTTTTTTTTTATCTTAATGTTTTACTCGCCCATGTTCAGAAAAAGGGTCTGTATAAAACTGTCAGTAGGTATTTGACTGACATAAAAAAAAACTGCTTCTGACTTCCTTACTCATTTGTCTGATTTTGCACGAATTATTTGATTGTTATGTATGAAATGCTGTTCTTTGAAATGTGAGATTGGGGATGATATTAAATAAATTATCAAAAATGGTTCACGTTTAATCAAAATATAACACATTTGGAGCAATGATTTTCAACGATAACATGCTATTACCTATAAATATATCTAGGTATAATGGTCACAGATCCAGTAAAACCATGAATTTTCCTATTTTTTAGCGTTTCACTATGTTTTAATTAGTTCGAAATTTTTGAAAAAGATGATATTCCCAGTAGGAAAATATCAGCTGGAAATGAAGGAGGATACAAGACTTCAAACCCAACTTCTTTAATCTTGGACGCAGTCAGCTGAAAGGTGTCTTGCATTGTAATTGAGAATATCATTCGGTTTATGTGGGACCCAGTTTTCTAACTTTCTGACCTTTCTTATTGCCTTGAGATGACATGGTATTGTCACTGCTGAAGTCTTGAAGTCTCCAGAAAGTGCTCAAAGCGCTGTTTGCTGACCATTGGCTACTACTGTGAATAATTCTTGAACTTGATGAACTAACGCTGAACATTTCACACTGTTGTAGCCTTCACTCCAAATGCTTTGTTGATGTTATCACCGGCTTGGACAGCATCATGTCCCAATTTGAATCCGTACATCAATGTTATTTCAATGTCTTGAGTACTCACTATTGCTGTTAAGTGTTCAAAAACTTCCGATAATGACTAGTTATACGAATAATATCTGTACATACATATATACATTGTATCTGAAAAATGTAATTACGTTAGTAAATTTTCCACTTTTAGCTAACAGCCTAATATAAGTCTTCGGTGTTGTGTATGACAATTCAGTGTATGATAGGAACACGTTGATTCCACTTAGAGATTCAAAGAGGGAGAAGAAAATGCAAAACCTTTTGGGAGAATTAAAAAATCTCAATCGTATCAAAGTGACTGTCATCCTTGATATCATTGGAGCAGCGGCTAATTTTCCGATCACTGAACGGTTTGATTTCGATTCATAATCCAAGCCAAATTCAAGCATCTAAAAAACTAAGAAGTGTTGAAGAGCAAAATGTAAATTTGATGCCATTCAAAGTTTCCAGAAAGAAATTTTAAACTTATAGATGAAATGACAGTCGCAATACATATCAAAAGAGTTTTTTTCTGTTCATGACAGCGATTCTCCACGTTTATTAAGACCTGCACCCCTTCAAGATTTCAAAGTCTTTCTCACCTCCTTAAATATCAAGGCTAAAAGAATAAGATTTAAAAAATATCAAAATTTGCCAAGTTAATATGAAAAGGTGTTGATGACAAAATGTTGAACTTTATCAAATGTCAAAATTAATTGTCTGTATCAAGATATTACAAATAAAGCCATTCAATGGGATGTCTGCTTTTGCAATTAACTTTGAAATGCGTAGCTAAAAAAGTATTTTTTGTCACCATCTTCTCGCATGAGAGTACGTGAACCTAGGGTGAGAACCATTGGTTTCTAACAAGTGGTATTTTCTTTATGGCTCCACTTTTTTGATTCTCATTTTTCTCGGTGATTTTGAGGAACGTGATGCTTTTAATTTTCAGCATTTATTCTTCATCTGTACGTTCCTCTCATTTCTTAACTAGTTGGGACTGGGATATACATGTTTTGGGACGTCTCATCACAATGTCCTTAATAAACGTATGAATCTATTCCTCTCCTTAGCTATGGGTAAATATTGGGGCAGTCCTTAAGGCAGTCCGATTAAAATTACTCTGACAGAACGAAGGCCTACATCTTGGCAGTCATTATAGCTGATCCCAAGCTCGGCTGAGAAATGAGGAAAGGGTCGGCCGTCGGGACAGCAGCCCGGACAAACATTGCCCAATATTCATTAACGCATGGGAGGACCTATTACTACTACTACTACTACTACTACTACTACTACTACTACTACTACTTATGCACAAAATATCTCGTCAGTCGCTCTATGTCAATCATTGCTTTCACTGCTGTCTTTACCATCTCTGAATTTTTCTTGATTCACTCCCCGATTCACTGCCAAAGTAAGAAAACCAAGCACAAAAATATTTTTGCGTAGTACCTCGTCAGTCGCCCCAAAGTGGTTTGTGGTTAATTTTTTTATACCAACTCGTCTACGATTGGAAGTCTTGTAGTGGGAACATAAACTAGTTTTTGAATATTCCTTATTCAGTGTCTTAGAAAGTTTGCTGAAAAATAAAGAGAAGAGAAAATAATTGATATTTCATTTAGTATTTATAAAAATATTTTTCTTGCTCTTATTTTTTTTCATCATATAGCTTTCTTTCTCGTTTTCAAATACATGTCCACGTCGTCATTTGTATTTCATTTTAAATGAGCTTTTCTCTTTTTAATTTAAAAATTTTTCATGCATCAGAATGACTTTGGGGGGGGGGTTCTATTATATTACGATATAGAAATTTTGACTTATCAGCATTTTTTGTGAAATATTTTATTGCTTATGAAAGAAACATTTTTTTTCAAACTTCAATGGTTGTGCTATATTTTCAATTTACTTTATGGTTTGAGATTATTTAATGCTGCAGCTCTCGCCCCGTTAGTTTTTTCTCCTTCTGAATGAGTGCATATTTCATTTTGTGCGGTAATTTTATTATAGACTGATGGATATATTAAAACCGCCAAACAAAACTGTCAACATCAAAATAGTCAGCATCAACATAGTTTCTTCTATTTTCATTCAGTTATGGCTTTCTTGCTGGCTGATTATGTATATATGTGTGTGCCGTTCGTATATGCACACCAATGAAGCTACGTGACTGAAAATATCAACATTTACTCTTTATTATGTCTAAAAAACGTTTTTGTTATCTTTTGAAAATTCTCCCTGTATTGTCTTTTAGAGTTGATTCAATTTTCAATGTAAGTTTAGGCTAAATTGATCCCTTAGTTGTGCCCAGCAGCATTTACGGTTTTTTTAATTATAAATGATCAGCCTTTTTTAGTGATCACTGCGCAACAAAAGGCGGGAAAAGTAACTTACTCATTGATTACCCCCATTTTGAATTTTTTTCAATTGATCACCCCAACAGTGCATGCGGCCAAAAGACGTGATTCAGGCGATGGTTTCCATTGGGTAACTAACAAGACCTATCTTTTTAATAGGTTCACTTATATCTGTATTCATCTTAGTTTCTTTGTCCGGAGCAATGATTTTACATTAAAAAAATACAGCTATATTTTTGTTGTATTTTCACTTTATTGCTTGAGGCATTATTGTGAGTTTGCAAAATTTTATTTCGTATAATCATATATTTTTATTTCTTAATCTTTCATGCATTATTACGTAATACACGTATATATTATAAATATACATATAAGTGTATGCGCTTGAATATGTGTGTTTTATGTATTTTGGGATTTTCTGTTTATAGATATGAGTCTCAATGAAAATTTTTTAGCAGAGGCTATTATTTTTCTGCTGTATATTTTATATCCTTTCAGTTCGTGAAAAAGATTTAGAAGATATCTTATCCAAAATGATTCTCTCTCCCCGCCTCTCTCTCACACACACACACTCTGTATGCGTGCGAGAATTGATCAATAATTCCGTAACCTATGAAATTTTTACTATTTAATGTTTAATCTGTGTAATCTGTGAAAAACCGTTGGGTTCAGAGCGTTGATAAGGAAGAAAATTATGTTGAAAAAATAAATATTTACCGCGGAAAATAAATGATTTTTCATCCTTAGTCAGCTGAATTATTGATGAATTCATCTATATTAACGTATATATATACACCCAGCATAATTTTCACCAAAAATTATAATAATCTATATTAGTCTTTCCATTCACAAATGAAAACGTTCATTAACTATTCAACCCTTCCCCTCAACAGAGACAGAAACATGGACACCCAAGAACTGATTTTCAATCAGCCTTTTAAGGTCCAATAGAGACCTTCCCCATATAAGTGTAAGATATGGGGTGTGATGGACCCTACCCTATCATGCAGGTCCATGACGTGATGACGGGTGGAAATGGATACATTCCCTTCTTTTTGAGTTTGGACTTGACTTGTTGTTCCTACCCTCCATGCTTTTAACCGCTCGGTCACTAACACCTCCATAAGAATTGGTACCTGCATCTAGAAAGCGCACATTAATACAGTTCATCTGGCACTAGCAACTATTTGCAAATCAACGATTTGAGTTTTATTTTTTATATTCCCAACCCAGTCGGACTATGCATAGGATATCAAATTGTTATATTTAGTCGTCATCCTGAAAGCACTTAGACCGGCTTAAAAATATCTCCCTAGCTGAAACTACAATTCGCTTCCCTATTTTCTCCTGTTCACAATCCCAATCCCGAACCCATACCGACATTCCCCCACCTGCTGTGCACTGCTTGTGTGTACAGGTGTGTTGGGAGGCGATTTTTGTCTGAACATTATGCACTTATGTGGTTAGAATGGTTAGGAATAAGCTGAAAATGAAATAAATATCGTGACATAGAAGTGAAAGAAGAATGAGCAAGAAGATGGCCAATATATATATATATATATATATATATATATATATATATATATATATATATATATATATATATGTGTGTGTGTGTGTGTGTGTGTGTGCATGTGTGTGTATGTGTGCAAGGATGGATAAGTAATTCCGCAGCCGGGTACGTAGTCTTTAGCTGAATTAGATCTTGGACTTTCTCTGTATAATATTCAATCTATGTGATAAATATTAACCGCTGAATTAAGTTCTCCGACGAGGAAGGAGATCACATTGAAAAATATATCTTGTGTAAAATAAATCTGTTTTCATGAGGCTTTTTCTCACTGATGTACCTCTCTTTCTCTCCCTCCCTCCCTCCCTCTCTCTCTATATATATATATATATAGAGAGAGAGAGAGATTGATATATATGTATATATTTAGGTTAATAGATTGATAAATTTGTTCCAGAATGTGGTGAAGAATAAGATTCCAGAAGAGAATTGGGGCAAAAGGTTGAAAAGATGGGTTAGACTGTCTTGAAAAGCGAAAACACAAAACAGAGGAACAGGTGTTGAAAAATCGACGGTTTATTTAACCTGACTCCTCCTGGTTCCCCAGCATCTCAATACTGCCATTAGTTTAACGTTACCAGATTTCGATGTGCTGCCCAATCGAAAAATATTCAACCCAGCAGTTGAATACGTATTTGTGTTATTCGTTTGTATTCTGGCACGACCATCTGCCGTTTGTATTGAAGTTTCGTCGAGATAATAGCAGAGAAGCCACATGGCCTTGGTTTTCGCTTCACGCAGATCTTCTCTTTTAAAAACTTGACTCATGTGGTTTCTAGTGCCAAATACATAAAACCCAAATGGAAGAAGAAGAAATAAAAGAAATAAAAGAAAAAGAAGAAATGCAAAACAGATTAGGCACTTTAGAAAACTAACAACTGTGGGTGGTCCACCATATTGCTTGGTTACTAAGAAGCACCATTTGGTGGAAAATGTGTGTCTGAAGGATGGTTCGAACCGTGCTATGTTCAACTGAGATGGAAAGACATTCAAGTGCATTTAAATGCCATTATCTCTCAGGATCACTTGTGTCCTTATTTCATGCCTTTTAAATAAATATTGGGTAAGGGGTAGCTGAAAAGCAAAACATTGTACAAAAGAGCACAAAATATTTTTCAGACAAAGAAAAGCAACAGGGACGGAGTCCAGTGGTTATAACGCACGGATGCATATCATTCGATCTTTGGGTTGAATTACAGAAAGAGTGATGAATGGTCGAGGCATCTGAACGTAGATACCTAGTCAACTTTTGAATATAATAAGATGCTGTCGCAAGGAATATAGGATTTGATTCCTTCTCGACTTCAGTTATAAAACGGAATGATTGAATGTTGACAATGAGAGTTCAAGTTCGATTTTCCCATGCAGCATTAAAAGTTTCAGGAGTCGACTGGGGACCATAGGAAACATGGCTATATATATATATATATATATATATATATATATATATATATATATGTGTGTGTGTGTGTGTGTGTGTGTGTGTACGTGTGTGTGAGTGTATATATATATATATATATATATATATGCTGCGTCAAACGATAGAAGCTTTCCTATTGCAACGAAGCTTTCCTATTGCAACGAAGCTTTCCTATTGCAGCTTTCACTGTCAAAATGTATGTGTGACAAAGACACATACTTACAAAACATATATATTTACACATATTAAAATAGGTTCGGTTAGTCACTCAATAGAAACCGTCACCCGATCAACGTCTCCTGGCAGCATACCATGTTGAAAGTTGTCGAAGAAATGATCGATGAATAAGTTCTCTTGTCTTTATTTGTTGATGATCACTGAAAAGTCAGAATTTAAAGAAAAACAAATGTGAATGATACCGGACACAAACTAAGGGATCAATTCAATATAAACTTCATTGTGAATTGAACTCCCGCTGAAAATCTATTTGAAGGGGTATTTTCAAAAAGCAAAACCCCATTATTTCTGGATGTAATTTAGAGTAAATGTTTGATTTTGAGAGCTCTAGCTCTATTGGTGCAGCCTGTACGCGCAACACATACGTGGATAGCCAGCCAGCTAATCACTCACTTGAAAACTAAAGAAAGCTATGTTGACTGTTTGGATGACGGTTTTGGTTGACGGTTAATAAAAAAACAAATTAAAAAAAAACAAAGGAAAAATGTATATCTTTGTGTTAATATAACGGAGAGCCATGACAAAATAAACTCAGTAGAGGGGAAAATGCTGTCTCTCAACGTTTGTAGAGATCTGGAGACCTCGTCTTGATGTTGTTAATCTGACGCAGCCGACGTTAATAGCGCTGAAACAAGAGAGAATAAGTTATTCTACCTACGTTGTATTCCCCGGACTTGTCCCCTTAAAACTATTACTCGTCTTGCTCCAGGCAACACTCTTTGTCTCGTCTGCATCCTCAACTTGTTCAAGACACCAAAAAGTGGTTTCGAAGAATGTACTGATTCAGAACTTTAATCGTTCTTTTATAAAATAATACACAGCTCAGATGTAGAAAATGATTTGATTGTTTGATAATTGTGTTATGTATGTAGATTAATGAAAGATTTTGTTAAACGATTACTTAAAACTTTTGCATCAATCTAATGCTAACAAAAGCAATCTATAGATGTATATAAGTAGATTTATACATCAGCTTAGTTTTGTGCCGAGCAACATGGGATGAGAGGAAGATGGCTTGTGTTAATATTCCTGATGAGGAGCGGCTGTTTACTTCGAATATTTACATTCAAATTACTGGCTTTTACTTAGACATGACCACCGCAACTACTTGAGCTACCAAGCAGGTCTTGTCTAGACTTTTTTGTATATATATATATATATATATATATATATATATATATATATATATATATATATATATACCAATTAATACACCCCAATATGTATACACACATACACACACAGACAAAGAGGCAGACACGGACGTACACACACGCGCACGTTCGCACACAAACACACACGGATGCAAAATCTGGAAACTTACGATGCGACATTAAAAGAAATCCAGAATAGCACTGAGTGCAATTGAAAAAGCCACACTAGAAATAACTCTTAGCGATAGAAAGAGAATGACATGGATCTGGGAGCGGACCAGGATGAAGGATATCTTACGAGTAATTAAACAACAAAAATGGAGATGTACGGGGCACATCTTCTGAAGAGGGAACAATAGATGGGGCAAGAGGCTAACTGACTGGTACTAGCGGGGCAGTAAACGCAGTAGGCAAATTCTAGAGACTGGATGGAGAAACGAGATAGGTTAGCCGGTAAGATATGGCAAAGTTAAGCCCAATCCCGCTCGTAGTGGTTGGAGGTGGGAAAGGACTTTGTCAAGCAGAGGACTTGTAACGGCTGTTGCTGATGAGGAGTAGAAATAAATCAGTCATAGCCAACATAGGATAGAGTTGCTATTTCTGTGATTATTAAGGTAGTATTAATTACAACATGGACTAATCAGTCTCATTTATCGCTTCTTCATCCTATCTCTCATCTATTGTCGATGTCATACAAAATAATAAAACCAGTGATCTCCTTCGCTTATGACTTCAGCCACTTTTGAACTGAGTATCCTTTACATGCCGAGCTGCTGTATACAATTACGGCATTTCACCATGTATAATACATACTTGCCCCAAAGTTTTAAGCCCTTTAAATCCTGGTGAGCATTATGTATAGAAATAAAATTGTTATACATATTTGTATACATAATTGTATAAACGGGATAATGCATTTTTCATTTGAAATTCAAACTCAATATGGAGTGTATGGATTATTTATAGTAGCAAATTAAACATGGTGAAATGCAGTATTGCATAGATGAGATATTCTAGAGGTATGTTTTAGGGAAATATAGTACTTAAAATAGACTTGAAGTACCAAAAATCCCATTTGTTTCAGCCATACAGTGATTGTCAAACACACCGATACGTAGACACGTGTAGCTACATATTTACTGAGAATTCAAAATAGCGTTGTTTTGTATTTATTAGAGTTACGTAATTAATGTTTATCTACTGATAAAAGGAATTGACCACCAAATAGTTTAAAACAATGAAGTACGAAAGTAACTACGAAAAACCAGCTGGCAGGCCGTCAATATTTGATTAATCTGTTGAGTTGAATAAACATTCAAATATTCATAACTACGACTTTTGTTTGATTTCATGTCGTATTTGATAATCACATATTTATTAAATCAAACACACCTCTCCAAATATTGATTGCAGAGCTTCTGGAACTTACATTAGTGTTCTGATTCTTTTTCAACTTTTTTCTCCTCATCATCATCATCATCATCATCATCATCATCATCATCAGTCTTTTGACGTCCGTCGTTGGACATTGACCTTCCCCAGGATTCGCCACATATCTCAATCATGGGCGTCGCGGAGCCAGTACCAGCAATACATTATTCAGCACAAAATAGGAACCGGTATGCCAGTCTTACGGCTGAATAGCTCCTCTCCGAATTCTTTCATTTCACAATTTTTTTTGAGCCAAGCCTCGTGTTAGCTTCAAATTGTTTGCTTCTATATTCTAGTATAGCCATAGTCTTTTGAGCGCAAACATATGGTTATACGTAAAAACTCTCCCCACCCTTCTCTCTCTGTCACTGTCTCATACTCTCACGCACGCACACACGCACACACATGTTTGTGAGTGTTGATAGGATGAGAGTTTATTCTAGGAGCCGCTTGAAACTTCCTGATAGCTTTTCGCACCTTCTCACCAAGTAGCCCGCTTTGAACAATAACCACAACCACAAATGTCTCGTATCATTTGCTGGCAACCAATCAGCGGGCAAGGGACCTGGTTATGATCTGTGAAAACTTCCTTTTAATATCGTCGTCGGGGAAAAATACCTGTTACCGTTGTCAACAAGCATTCCGTGCAAACCCAACACTTTTAATGTCTCCCTAAAATACACAGTAGTTGTGATAACAGTAGCTGAGAAAAGAAAAAATGCCATTTCACTGCAGTTCCTTTGCACCGTTGCAACTTGCCAAATTGTTTTTTTTTCATCTATATAAGAAGTATGCACCTGCTTCCTAGGACAATTTTCCTTCTCAAATATTGGTTGAAGAAAGGTTGAAGCGTAAAAAATAGCGGCAAATTATTATCATCATTATTAATAATAATGATATTAATAATAATAATGACAGCAACAACAGCACTGAAAAGAGACTACGTAGTGATTAATGTAGTTGTGTATTTCCGGACGCGTTTGCGGTCAGTGTAAGAACCAAGGTATAGTTCAGAATTTCGATTGCAGTTATAAGCCAAAGAATGCAGATATTCAACGCAAGCTTTACCACGTGGGAAGATTTGCGCAATAGATTGTTCGTATTCGTATTTCCCTCGATTGGTTCCGTCCCAGACTAAGCACACCTTAGTAAATATCGATAAACCCTGAATAGTAATCATACATTGCATAATTTCGGAATGAGTCTTTATCATTTCAAAAGTTATCCAAACTACTGATCTCAAACTGTTGTTGTTGTTGCTCTTGTTGTTACTGTGACGATTTGAACGATCCATTCTCTAGCTTTCTCCGTGTACTAATGTATTTTTTATCGATGTAGTTTCTACTAATCTATTCTTTTCATCGCTGAAAACAGCACAAAAGGGGAAGAAAAAAAGGGAACGGCAGTGACAAATGGGTTGGTTTGATTAGTTTATTTGCCTCTTTTCTATTTACTTCTTTCGACGGCAAATAGACGAAATTGCTAGACGCATTCCGGACTCTGTCTTCTTCTGTACAGATTGCACTCATGAGGAAGTCCAGAGATTGGATCTATCAAAACGTTGGACTAACAAAAAAAGACAATAAGAAAGAACCCAATAGTCCGGAAAACTCTTGGAATGAAAAGTGAACTGATATTCACTTAAGAGAGATATCAGACGCAATCAGCCATACAGCTGTCCAACCAAACGTTTTTGACGTCCTGCATGATTTGATTAACGTCTTGAATAGTGAACCAACAAAAAGGTATCATTGTAAGATGCCTTGCCCTAAGCTGTACCTCCCTATTTCATTCAAAAGGGTAGCGTTAGGATCAATCCCTGATCGATGGAATCTCTATCTTGCACGATGCATCTGGGTCTTCACAGTAACCTCGACTTTGTGTCACCTTCTGTCCTCGTGGAAAAGCGGATAAATACCCACCAATCGGTCTTGAAACTAAGTTTCAGATTTGATGCATAACTTCGCTTCATGCACTTAGGGAAATGCTGAATTTTCATTGCTCGAATGATGATTGATTTTTGTACTCTCGTAGATAAATTAAGAAAAAAAAGAAAAGAAAAGAAGAAAAACACCATTGTGTATGCTATTGATAGACTGATGATATATGAAAAAACTTTGAACTGGACTTGAATGACTTACCATCATTCAAAAGTTTGGAACGGGTTGTTCGAACTCTTCATCTTTCAAGTTAACCAGCGTCTCCCATGTCTTATTGTAGTCTCACAAAAGCAGTTTAGCAGGAGATCATCATCAGTAGTATTTTAATATCCGTTGTTGGACTCTGACCTTCCCCAAGATTTGCCAGACATCTCTGGTCATCGCAGCGCCAATACTTTCTGAACTTGTCTAGTTCGTCACACCATCTCATTTTTTGCCAGCCATAGTTTCGCGTATGATCTCTGGAGATCCAAGTTGTGAGTAGTGATTTCAAGCGATTGTCATAAGAGACATAACTTAGAACCCTGATTCATTTCAGC
The DNA here is from genome assembly GCA_963457665.1 of Thysanoteuthis rhombus. Taxonomy (NCBI): domain Eukaryota; kingdom Metazoa; phylum Mollusca; class Cephalopoda; order Oegopsida; family Thysanoteuthidae; genus Thysanoteuthis; species Thysanoteuthis major. The sequence goes on along the minus strand of OY735237.1, from coordinate 14,037,876 downwards.
ACACAATTATTTCCCTTGGATAGTGAAAAAATTTTTTTTTATTAAAATCGAAAATAGTCAAATTTAGTTATACTAACAAAATCAATAATAATCCCCGAATCTATCCCCAAATTATTTCCATCAATCCTTGACCCATGGCCCAACTCTCTGCAAAATGTAATTGAAATTCATTGATAACTTTTGAAGTTATCGTGTAGACAAACAGACTGGCAAATTGATAGACATGGGGCAATATACAACTTCTGTCAGTATTGGCAGAGTTAAAATGGTTAACTATCAAATTACAGCAAAGATATCGTTTCAACAAAAATGATATAGTGAAATAACAATGATTTAGAAATTCATTTTCATATAAAATGAAAGGTTGTGCGCGCGCGTGTGTGTGTGGAGGGGGTATACCGAAAATCTTGATCGCTGCAAGGAACAACCATATTTATACCTGCTTGTATTGTTGAAGAGCTAAAATGATTATCGAATGATCCATAGCTCTTACCAGAGTATCGGTGAAATATTTATTAGTGAATGCTTGGTATGTTTCGACGACAGAAGTGATGTTTACGCTTAACAAGCATTAACAGAGATAATCCAAATTGTATTATGATTGATATGAAGATTGGATGGAGATGAAGACACATAGGAAAGAAAAATGCTTCATTTGTGTCGTAAGGGAATTAGATGGATGAATATAGAGATAAATAAATCGATCTTGTGATATATGAGTAAGTGTATGTATAAACAGTCACGTGTATAAGTATGACTAAATATGTGTATATAACGAAAGCAATGTAAATATTCATATATACAGATAGGGAGATGGATATCTATCTTAGATGTCTACCCAGAAAGTAACCAGCCATTTGAAATTAAAGAAAAGATAGCCTACGAATGGTAATGACACTATTTCCATTCAATGTGTTTCTATTGAGACTTCACGCATTCATTCGTGTGTAACGTCCAATTTTCAAAACAGTTTTCAAAGTCTCCTTCGGAAATCGTCTTCAGCTGCCTTGTCGCGTTCTCCTTAATAGTCCACGGTCTGAATTCTCCTTACTTTCAATGATGAAAAGCTGGAGGACGCAAAGAGCCAAATTTACACTGCAAGGAAGCGGGGCAAACAGATCAGGTTGATGCGATGTCTGTCAATAAAACCCGGCGTAAGTACGTTAATGTAAAACCTTTTTGTAAACCACAATTTACTTTTGGCAAACGTAGACTGCAGTATTTTTTATCCTTTATATATTGCCCACTGAAATTGGAATGGAGTTTTATAAGCGCTTTCATCGTAGAAGCCGTCAAATCATCGCCATCATCATCATCATCATCATCTTTTTAGTGTCCGTCGTTGGATATAGAGCTTCCCTAAGATTTGCTGGATCTCTCGATCATGGGCGTTTCAGGGTCAATACCCTATTAACTTTCCTAAATCGTCACGCCGGTCAGCCGGTCACGATTTCGCATGATCTTTTGGGATACTCCAGCAGGAGGAAAAGAACATAATTTTCTCTTATTTAGCAAAGGCCT
>OY735237.1:13913855-14033855 GCA_963457665.1 Thysanoteuthis rhombus | reverse complement strand
AGTTAACAGATCCAGACTGTTTGCTTGGATGGGGTGGTCGGTTTTGATGTCGAAGTTCCAGAAAAATTTGTGGCTTCTTCCCAGGTCAGTCTCTGGTTTGTGCCGATACTATTTGACCACATGGTCGGATCCTAATCGTTTTCATAGTTCCCATTGTGTTCTGTTGTGTCCATTCTTTGTGTGCTAGTTTCCTAGATTTCCTGGTTGAAAGGTTTATTATCTCATCCTCTTTTGCTCATAGACAGCAATCACCGTTTTTTCGTGATTCTTTCGATCTTTACCTTGACATGATTTGTTTATGATGCATTTGTTTCATGCTATCATGATGAGCGATTCCACTTATTTCTTTGGGTGTCATTTGTGTAGATATATCCATGATCGTTCGTCTGTGATATTGTGAATCCATCTTTTGAATTCCCCGTGTAGCTTCTTCTGTTCCCGTTTTTCTTTCCTTGTTCTTTTCTCTGCTGCTCCTACGTTTGTTACCATTTTGTTGTTTGTTACACTGCCTCGAGTGCTTATCATAATATCTTCACCGCTTGCTCTCGCATCATTATTGTTATTATTGTTATGGTATTCAGTTTTTACACTAGTAGAAATTGATGGTTTCCATTGTTAATCAAGTGATAGAAAATTCCTACTCGAATTTTCAAATCTTTCAATGTCGCCTTTTTGGCTCGGTTCGAAATGCATCGATTTTTATGAGCACGACGCCAACCTTCATGTACCCAAGTTTGTTCAATAACCACGGCAAGTAGGTCCTAACATCTTCCTATCTTATCGTATTTTCCTGTCTTCAACCTGTTGACTGCTGATATAGTTACATCCATGATCTAGCAGGTCCCTTTTTCCTTTTTGGTTATTATCAGATCTTGTCTTCTCGTTGGGATAGGGTGGTTAGTCTGATTGTCGAAGTGGTAGCGTATCTTTTTTTTTTGTAAATTTTCTACGACAGCCTCTGGTTAGCGATGATACCTTTTTGCTTAGATGATCGAATCTATGTCGTATGCATAGTTCACAGACTGCTCCTACTCTGTCGTCCTTGTTTTTTTATAATTATTTTCAGCTTCCTGTGTTTATATTCCCTGCTGACTTCAGCATTCAAATGACAGCAAATATCACCAAATACTCCTGGACACTCATCAGTATTCTAGTTTACTTCAGTTCCCCCAAACCTTTTGTTACGTTGTTCGGTGCTGTTTACAATCACGATTGTTTCCTCTGTCACCTTCATGTGCCATATCTTTTTCAGTTCTCTGGCAAGGTAAAGATATTTGTCGAGTTCTTCACTTTCTTGCAGTCTCACCCCACGATCTGCCGAAACAGCAAATTCACTTTTTGACACCCCTTTCCTTCTTGTTCACCACAACTGCATCTGTTTTTTTTAGTCCAGATAGGGTGATATGTTTGAATTTCAAAGTCACAGAGGATTCTATGTGTTTTGCTCCCTAGAACAGATTCATTTTACAGTATGATTGTAACGCAGTCGCTTGCAAGGTCCCCAGTGGGTCATGCTGTCGACCTTATCATGTTCTCTTGTACTCTTTCTGAACTAATTTGTTGCATTCGATTACTTTGTTGTTGATTGTCTCATCTTTCCATAGTCTACGCTTGCTTTTTCGATTATTATTATTATTATCATTATTATTATTATTATTATTATTATTATTATTATTATTATTATTATTATTATTATTATTAAATAATTATCTCGGCTGACTGGTTGTAGACACTGAACTTCATCAAATAGTTATCACAATGTTCGCCATTTTGTTTGTTTTATTATTCCACATTTTCTTGTGATATATATTTTTGTTTCTCTGAATGATTTGTAATTCAATTTGAAAGCTTTGTTCATCTCCCATATCAAAGAGCATATTGACAGGGCCCGGTCAGAGATGATAAGCAGGAAAGAAAACCGAAGGACCCTTGCGGGTTGGTCTCGACAATAAGAATTCAAATTTTCAGTTTCGATTTTCTAATATCGATGCAATCAGGATCAGAGATAAACGAATTAATGAGTAAACCGATCGATAAATAAATACAGAAAAAGAGAAAAGAAATCATGTAATCAAAAGGAAATACAATGATAAATCAATAACAGAAATTAACATCTGAAATAGAATAAAATAGAAAAAATAATGTAATAATATGCGCAACAAATATAACATAATAACATAATACAAACGAAAGGCGGGAATTGATGTTTGTTGGGTACTCATTCTATCCTTTGATGTCATACTTTGTGTTTTACTAATTATCAATATATTTTGCACTTTGTTGTGCTTTTCTCTGAAACATTTCCATCAATCATCATCTGCATCTTTATAATCATAAGTACATTTATTATCAATATATTTCATGCATTTAAATTTTCCCATCAGATGTCCGTTAGTTCTGGCTGCTTCAGCACCTTCCTCAGTATTTCGACGGAGCGTTGTAACATTTTATTCAAACTGTTCAGCACATTACGCAGGTGACATTTTTCCGGGGTATCCGCGGAACAAAGTGACATTTTCGTCATATACTCAATAATTCTTCATTACATAAACGATTCCTTCACCGTTTTTACATATTGTCTCCGTATTTTGTTAACTAGTGTAATTATTGTAGATAAAGTTATAACACACGACTCTCAACTAAATTCCGGATACTTATGATATACAATTACTTTAAAATTAAAAGCACCCTGCGTATTTACGTGACACGGGTGCTGCTCAGTCAGTAATTGTACATATGTCTGAATTTCCTCAGTGAACTTCTTTCTTCGTTCTATTTGAGTTTGTATTTCCTATTTCTATTATTAAAAATTTTGATAATTCCATAAACGATACCAAAATCGAATAGTCACACACACACACACACACACACACACACACACACACACACACACACACACACACACATGCATGGATATTTATATAGAAAAGGAAAGTTTCCGGTAAGGGGGGATTCCCTGGGAAATTTAATTTTTGAGAAGGGTTACCGAGTAGTTAAAGTATGAAGATCACTGGTCTATACAGTCTCTGCACGTCTCGTACTTCTAAAATTGCCTCTAATGTTTTTAGCACGGTTCTAATTGCGCCAAATATTATAGAAACAACCCTAACCTTCATTTTTAGTACTTTTCTCAGCTCTTGAGCAAGGTTTTGGTAATTTTCCAAATATTTGCATTTTTCAACTTCATTTTGTGATCCGCTGGTACACGCACGTGCGCTGTCTGACAGGTTCTCTTTTTTTGTTTACGACTACCAAAGAGTCTTTTTGAAGGATGAGCTTCATTCCATTTTCTTCCTTTTCTTCAACGTTCCCAATTTTCTCTGCTTTTTTCATTCATGTCCCCTCTTCTTTATTCCCTCTTCCACCTTTCTTTACTGTTCTCCTCTTGGTTTTTCCTGCACTTATATTCAACCATTCTTCCCTTCTCCATCACCATTATTTTTTCATCCTTTCCCATTAATCATTTCGTCTTTCGATCTGATATACTTCTTTTCCTTTTTATGTTACTCTTTCCCCCTCCCTTTGTATCTCTTTCGCTGCCTGTCTCTTTCGTTTTTTTCATTCTCTTTGATGTCAATTTCCATAAATATTTGATTACTTTTAGCAAGAAAACTGACTTTTCATCATTGTAAGGGAAGACAACCGGATGAATGCAGGTGTTCATCGAAACGCAAACCCAAACATTTTCAGCCCCAAAATTCCCCATAACCTAAACCCCGACGTTCCTCTGCATCAGTAGTTCTCAAACTGTGTGCAGTGGCGCAATACTGTGCTGCAACTATTTCCTAAGTATGCTGAGTAAGTTTTTCCAAATACGCGCACATACATTTCGAGCCATGAACGTATCCTATGCTAGTATAATGTCAATCCCATTCCTGCCACGGAGTTGCCAATCTAGATGTTTTATCACTAGATTTTGAGGGATCAGAATCTTTTTTTAGCGACATACAAAAAGGAAAAGGTGTGATGTGTACTTATATCAGTATGCTATTAAGTTCTGTCCATTGACGACTGAAATGTTCTGTGTACTTTCATTTTTACAATATGTGTGCCGTATCATTTCTTGCATTTTTTGATGTATCGTCGTACATAATGTTTTAGAACAACTGCTTCACACCCATTCTGACACCCAGCTCATTTATTTGCACGTATCTAAAATATCTCGTGAATATCTCTTGTGTTATGTGTCCTGACTCGATAAATTGAACTCGGCTTAGTTCATTTGGGGAAAAGAATGGCAGGAAAAATCACGTGATAATGATTCAAAATTTACCCACCGTTTCAATCCCTTCATTAGCCGCTCTCCGAAACGTCCCGTAATTATCAAGGCAATGTCAAAACCAGTCTGCTTTGTTTTCTTCTCTTTGTAGCATTGATATCTTAATTGGGATATGCACATATGACCACGTGATATGTCCATATTGATATATATATGCATATATATATATATATATATATATATATATATATATATATATATGCATATATGCATATGTTTATGTACGCATTGTCAAGGAAACAAACACACACACATATACACATAGATACATGACAAAAATAATTAGACATCTTCCTTTCTAAACAAAGGCATCAATTTCGATAATATTTTACAAATTAAAATTAAGTACGTCATTAGCAGATTTTCTGTTTTTACTGTTTTAAACATAGATTTTATCAGATCTGCTATCCTATATTGTGGAATATCAAGTTTGCATTAAAAAGATGAAGCAATATTTTCTAGAAGCTTCTCTGAATATTTTCCAAATTTTTCGATCATTAACGCCTGTCATATTTTGTCTCACTGCTGTGGAAAACCTTCGTTCGTGAAGCCAAGTCATCATTATATATATATATATTTAAAGATATTGATATTAGTTGATTCAAATATTCCCACCACTATTTCAGTGTGTGAACTCATCCTCATCTTTCAAAATCTAGATATTTTGACGCCTTTACCTAGTTTTTGATAGTAAGATAAACAATGCAATGTCGATAAAAGAATACTGTCTTGCTGAATCGAATCTTATCCCAGTTTTTTTTAAAAACTTGTAATTCCGTAACTTAACAAACCAAGATAATCAATTTATGTCATCTGCTTTATTTGTAACAAAATTCGATGCTTGGTTACATGCTTGCTGTCAATGAACCCTATTCAATGCAGTGAACGATTTATTACAAAATACCACGCTTTTGTAATAAATATATTATAAAAGTATATGTTGTAAGAGAACTCGAAGTGCTCTTCTGTCTCGTTTTATAAAATAATTTATAACATCAATATTTATTCATCAGAGTGCATTTTATAAACTTACACTTTGACTCCGTGGGAACTACATTAATGGGACTATACCCTTGTATTTCAGCTAAATGGAGATTGACTCTTCTGTCAACTTCGTTCATCTTCCATTTTCAGAGTGTGAAATATAACGGGTTCTACCCACACATAACACATTGTAGTGCATAATCAAACATTGAGAGAGAAAGCAATGAGGCAGTGGTCACTAACCTCGGTTCATACGAATCCAAGAAGTTTGCAAAAATATTTTCTGGTTTCGTGAAAAAAAAGTTGCTTCTGACGAGGTTCGATAGAATCTTGATCAAAATAGTTAATATAAGGTAAACAAATTCATTTTACATAAAACATCTATGAACAATATCAAACCATTTCTGTTCTCCAGAGATTGTTAGATAAAAAAGAATACAACTGTTGCTATAAAGCGATGTGATAAATTGATGTTTAAAATATTGGCTCGAAAAAAAAAAATTAAACAAGGTAATTTTGTTTGCCTATAATAACTTCTATTGTCAATTTGCAGCGCGCTTTTTGAACTAATCAAACATTATGCTTTAATCGCACTAAACTCTAAAATACGGCGAGTCACTAATTTTCTTCTTTCAAAGAAGTTTCTTTCATGTTTCATTTTAATAGGTAAGCATTTTAATGAAAATGTCATTTTCATATAGTTTTGCCTATTTCTGTATATGAACTGATATCATGTTTAAAGATTCTTTTAAGTCTCACAGTAGTATTTGAAGTTCATAGCTGGAAACCAGGTTGGAAATTCTCTTATCTACAGTTCTGTTCCGAGTGCTTAGGGATCTGGTTGATAGTCGGTATGGATATTGGAGGAAATCTAATAGACTACCTTGAGATCAAAATATTCAATATCTAATCAATTGAATTAATATAAATGATTATGAAGTTATCAAATACATAACTGTCATCATCCATGGATATCGTCAAAATCTTTTTTAAAAAAATAAGTAGATCTCAAGCTGAACAGTTTTTCCATTCCTGGAGCACTTGCAGTAAAACTGATGTTAAAATGATTATCTTTTGATAATGTTAATATCTGAAGTCCAGCTTTAGAGAATACCGGTTTTATTGGCTATTTAAATGAAAGGAGTTCCTTCTGTGAGCCGAAATTGCGTAAAGCGAAAAACAATTACCATTGCATTATACGTGAAAAAGGTTTTTGAGTGTTCCTAAACTAATTATGGTATATTACGCTGAATCATCGGGGTTAAGGTCGTGAGAGATATAAGAGACTAGGTTGTAGGCATGGCAGAGAGAGAAAGGGGGTGCATGCTACCTCTATAACAGCTTGCTGCAAAAACAGAAAACGCCGAACGTTTGAAAAATGTGTCAATGGCACAAAGGAAACATTCGAAAAGCTGGGTATACCTGTAGGTAGGAGTAGATGCAATCAGGGGCGGCCTTTGGAGCAGCGGGGACCAATTGGAAACATTTTTGCTGGCCTCCTGGATGAAAGTCAGGGTTTACAGATATAAATAAACCATATAGACTTTACATTTCTCTGGTACAGTAGAAAGCAATCAAAATATACGCTTGAAAATTCCAGAGAAATACATTTTCATGAAGTTGTGTCATTAATAAACATTATTTAATATTTATAAAAACAGATTTAATATTTATGAAAAAGATTCAAACATAATCAGTATAAGCAAACACTGTTGAATCCTAAAGAACTAAGAAGAAAATGTATATTGTTGCTGTAGCTGATGTTAAGGGTATGTTTCAATGTATTGCATGTATTTGGAAAGAATAGAATATATCTTAGTGCAGCCTCGCTGGGGGCGATTGGCTCGATAAGCTTAAAGCCGCCTCTAAATGCAATGACTAAAGAACTAATTTTTCTTTGACTTGACTAAATTTTCAATCAGAAAAACACAAAGCTGATTAGTTTATTCGCCCACTACGAGGGCAGAATTTAACACTATGGCGTATTAAATGTAAGGGCCCACGAGTGTACGTGAAAATGACTCCAGAGACTGAGCATGAGTCCTAGGTCAGGTATGATGGAGCTATCTTAGTGTTGCTGTGGTTTGCGTGTAGACCTTGCAAGCCATTGATTGTTCAGTTATCACTCGACGATGTACGATGTCGTCCCTGGGCTATATATAAATTTTTCCAAACAAGTAAAATCTATAGAAAGTTGAGTTCAGGTATGGAAGCTCTACGAAGGAGACAATGGAAACTAGATTTAGAATGGGTAATTTTTTCATGGTTAGATGCCTCCAGCTTTTGGTTTGCATCTCATAATATTTTATCTCGATAAGAGATTTTCAAGGCAAATAGATTATTCCTTACTTAGAAGTTTTGTGTAATACAAACTTACTGCATATAATTTCCTCCCATTTAGCCTTGAGCTACAGTCAGCTAAGTTTAGTAAATATCTATCAAACTGTAAATTTTATGATCTCTTGTCTAACGTTCAGACCAATAAGCTACATTTTGTAATACAAATGAATATCTGCTTAGTGAAACCATATCAGCTTCATTTCAACGTTTATTCGACAGAGTAATTCGTCAATACCTTAAAGTAATCAATCGAGGTTGAACCTAAGGCGTTATGATATTCAATTCAATTCTCTATTATTGGATTTGTAGCTGTTATCCATCAGATTCATACGCAACAATCCAATATTATATCCTATAAGATATTTCCCAGCACTCCCATAACTCTTTAGAAGGAACCAAACTATAAAACTTGAAAACTGTCCATCCCAGTACACTAAGCTAACCAAATAGCGGCAACTGAACATTTCATTTGATGGTAGCTCGTCTAAAACTGTATCTAACTAGCCATTTATAGCACTTAAAATCGATAGTATCTAACGGGAAATTTTCAAAGCAACTTTTTTAAGGTTATGCTTACAAAAAATCCATTTCCTTTAATGATTTATCTGATTATTGCATAGAATGACCATAAAATCGGGGCTAAAAACGAATATCATTGACATAAAATGCGGGCATAGGGAAACGCGCACGCACAAACACACACACACACACAGACACTCACACAAACACACACACACACTTATATATATATATATATATATATATATATATATGTCTGTGTGTGTGTGTGTGTCTGTGTGTACATTTGTGTGCATGTGGCATAATTTCGATTCATTTCCTTTTATGAAAACGATCATATCAGGGCTCTGATATGTTTTCAGAACTGAATGCAGAAAACTTGCTCATCATCGTCCTTTATGACAAGGAGCAGTTAGACTACAGAAAGTACTGGTGTACACATTATCCAAAGGCATGACAATTATAAGTCAGTAACAGTCGAAAACCAAAGTCAAAAACTTCCAATGACTTGATTCGCCAACGAAGATTTTCCATTGCAATTCGGAATAACCATCAAGCCCGTGCGATGATGTTAATAGTGAAGTGTGACTTGGGCAGAGGCGACCCCACAATGTAAATAAAGAGTTTGAATTCTATGGCCACCAGAATGACGCAGATTGGAGCAAGGCCACTTAGTTGGTTGGTAAGTCCTTCTCGTGGCAGATGCCTGATTTAGCTATGGGGTAATATTCCAACAGTATGGCTGACTTAGTTAAACCACGGGACGTAAACATTCTGTAGTGGGCAAATGCCTGAGATGGCGAAAGAATTCTACCGTCACTGTGAAGAAGAATTTGGACAGTACACTGGTCTGCATCATTAAGCTCTGATTTAGTACACTCCGACAGAACTGGATGTGTACTTACCGTAGTGGTCTGCTACCCCTCCAGAGTAATCTGAAAAAATAACAGCAAGTGCAAATAGGAGCCCAGGTCCTAATCACACTCCAGGAAAAAGTGCGTGTCCACTTATGAAGTTTTAGTGAAAAGTTCAGACTTCATCTCCCCACCCACATGTTATGAAAATGATTATCACTTTCTTTAAGCCTTCACTTCAGAGTAGATCGTTCAATTGTAAGAAATTTGTCATTAGACAGAATACGTACACATTAAAAAGTATAAGTTGCAAAAAAATACTATTATTATCATCTCAGCTGATTGGTTGTAGAGACCGTACTTCATCGAATCGTTATCACAATGTCCGCTTCACTATTCAGTATCTTCTTGTGATATATGTTTGTTTCTCAGTATGATTCATAATTTAATTTGAAAGCTAATATTATTATTATTATCATTATTATTATTATTATTATTATTATTATTATTATTATTATTATTATTATTATTATTATTATTATTATTATCAGTTTATTCCTGATTTTGTTGGAAAAGTTTCTGAGATAGTTTAAAGAAAGCTGAGTTGAAGAATACAAGACAGGCTTTGCTAAGAATATATATATATATATATATATATATATATATATATATATATATATTAAGTCATCCGCAGACAGCTGTTTCGTTGTATTACAACTCTTCGGTGTGGCTATAGACTATGCAACATCCAGTACTGCAAGGTAGGATCGAAACTTTTGCTTCAGACCCAAAGGCAGACATTTTCCTTACGCAGAACTGGACGGTCAGTAGGGCTGAATGAAGCAATGTATATTTACTTACGCATAATTCCCCATTTACCAGAGTGCTCTATTCCAGAGTTGGAAGAGCATTGCAATAGCAGTAATTGACAGGTGCACTATATATATATATATATATATAGAAGAGCATTGCAAATAGCAGTAATTGACAGGTGCACTATATATATATATATATATATATATATATATATATATATATATATATATATATATATATATATATATATATATATAGTGCACCTGTCAATAACTGCTATATGCAATGCTCTTCTTGACAGTACATATAGAATATAGAAAGAGCATTGCAAATAGCAGTAATTGACGTGCACTATATATATATATATATAGTGCACCTGTCAATAACTGCTATATGCAATGCTCTTTCTATATTCTATATGTACTGTCAAGAATTTTCTCTCATCATCTCATAATTTTCAAGCAAGCCAACATTCATGGAAAGCCGGAGAATGCACTCGCAGATACGAGGTAATGAGTTAGAGATACTAATCCAAATAAATTGCATGATAATAAAATACCTCAACTCTGAATTTCAGTCAAAAATATAACTGGAAGGAGCTGTTTTGCGGGGATGATTCCTTGAACTAGACTTGATTTCGACCGAAAGATTGTAACCAAGAAATCTACCAGAGATGCCTCGAAATTAAGATGGAATCAAATGCGCATCTACAAAGAGGGATGTACAACTTGGTTTTTCGAACTGAGAGGATACTGTTAGTAGTGGGGGAGTCATGTGACTATAGAAGATACAAGAAGAAGCTTAGGGTTTTTGTGAATAAATATCTGTGAACAGGATTAAGTGCACACTTAAAAACACATCATGTTCTCCCAGAGGATTCTCCTCCATTTAAGAGAAACATTTATGATGAGAATGTAAACTAAATGATTTATTAATAAGTATAGGCGAAAAGAATTATTTTCTATCCGGGCGAATTTATTACTCTGTCCCATTTTTTCCCAGATTCTGTCAGTATATTTAATTTCATAGCATACATAGACCAACAGGCAGAAAAAGACATGGATTCACAGGCATCCACACGTGCTAACACACACGTATATATATATATATATATATATATATATATATATATATATATATATATATATATATATATATATATATATATATATAAGACGGTATACCCATAAGTCTAGTCTGATAATATAAGCTGAATCCTGGTCTGAAAATTTCATTCAATCATATTCAACCTGTGAATCTATTTTCAAAAATTATTGAATAAAATAAATGCCTTTTCATCATTAGACTACAGTCCTTTTGATGTGTCTATCTACGCACTCCCCCTCTCTCTCTCTCTTTCTCTCTCTCTCTCTCTCTCTCTCTCTCTCTCTCTCTATATATATATATATATATATATATATATATATATATATATATCATTTTAGTGGTATTTTGACAATGTTGGAGTGAAAAAATTGAGAAAAGTTAATGGCATCTCAAAAGTTTTTATGATCATAGAAATAAGGCTTGATGCATTTCGGCTAAATTTTATAGGCACCAAGAAGCACCTCAAAGATACTGAAAGACTAGGGAATGCAGTTTCTTTCATGTCCGTACGGTACACTGAAGTGAGGAAAATATATAGCTGGTTGGTGTTGGTCTTGATGATACCGGTGGAATTTTGGCGAAATGCATCAAGCCTTATCTTCATAATAATAATAATCTGTAATGTTACACAATTTCTTCGAATCTTTGACAACCACATTGTCAATTAACTTCCACCATTTTATCGGATTATCTCACATCCACAAAACATGCACAAACACACACAGACATATATATATATAGAGAGAGAAATTATGCGAATCTATCTATACGTGTGTGTACATCATTGCATGTGCAATTACGAATTCTGTAATGATGTAATAAAGAAATTGATTTAATGATAGAATTAGGTCACAAAAATGCAAATGTACTTTATTAACTGATCGACAAATAAATAGAAAAATAAACAGCTATTTGCATGAATAAGTGCGTAGATAGAAATATACAGAAATGAGAAAAATAGATTGACTGATACATGAATTCATATATATATGTCTTATCGAGAAATATATAACCTGATAGAATATTCATGAATGCGATATATCATTTTAAACTCTATTCGAAATGATCTCCCGTTGTTACACGGGGAATGAGTCACGCAGCTTAGATGAGGTAAATAGAATAAACAATTAAAGAAAAATGGAGCTGCAGAAATAATCGAATCTGTGACTGATAGAACAGCCACTTCAATATAGCTCGCTCTTAACCATTGAGCTAAACAACCCGACGGAAAGGTGAAGGCCCGAAAAACGGCTTTATCCCCATTCTTATATAATTCATATGCTGTCTATGTCTGCTTTGTTATTTTCAATGCAGACAATTATATCAATGAGAAATTGATATATAATCCGACAGAATATTTACGAATGAATTTTTTCTTAGTGTAAACAAAGGGAGGCCATTTCAGATGGAGTTTCAAATCGTATAACGCACTCATATATATATATATATATATATATATATATATATATATATATATATATATATATGCAACTATGTTTTCAAAATAGATGTAAAGAGAGAAAATCCTTAAAATTGCTGAGCAACTGCACTCAGATATACATACATCATGTCTACTATAAACAGAGCAAAAATAATAAAATATGTCAGAGTCTATCTTTGATCGTAACATTATTATAAAGTTTTAGACGCCTGTAATATTATTATATATTATTACCTTAGTAACTCGATTCTGGCGGTTCTGAGTTTGCCTCTTTAGGGTACTGGGTACAAAACCATCAAGGCTGACATTTGCTTTTTTATGCATGTAGAAACCCATAAAATAGAACTTCTAATGAGATGGTCATTGTTGGGTGTATGGCGAGTTATGGAGGGCTTGAAGTAACCAATGATGTGAGTAATGCCAGATCCATAACTTTTAGATAAGTAATCGACTGCAAAGAAAGAACGCCTCTGGGAGATCTTAGGCTCGGTTAAATAACTTGACATAGGTTACTGTAATTATCTTTGAATGCATCGATTTTTCATGTCAGTTGTGCAAGCCTCCCATATTTTAACACGGGTGCTGGGGTACAAGAAAGATAACACCGCGTTATAAGCGAGCCACAATCAATTTAGCTATTTGGGAGCTGGATGTAGCTAATTTGGAACTGATTACAGCTATTTTGGAGTTATATTCATAAATTGGGGGTCCATCACTCACCCACATTATAACACACTATAACGAGCTGTGTTATAACCAAGTGGACTGTGTTGAGTAACGAAAAAAGTTCGTTTGGTTTCATCATCATCAGTCTCTTAGCGTCAGTCATTACACATAAATCTTACTAAAGATTCACCAGGCCTCTCCATCGTGGTCGTTGCAGAGCCAATACTTTTTGAACTTCTCTAGTTCGTCTCGCCATCTTATTTTTGCTAGCCACAGTTTCACTGAGGATCCACGATGTGAGACGTTATGTCTATTGGTTGTCTGCCGTTCTCGTAAGATGACCAGCCTATTCCCATTTCAGTTTTCTAACATTTTTAATATTTCGGACACCCGTTTTCTCCCAGATATACTGTGCTGTCTTGTGATCTCTCGATGTAAGGTTGAGCCTGATTCTCTCCTGTGCATATTACATGGTTCTTAGTTTGAGAATCAATCTTTTGGTTAAGCCCCAAAGGTTATTATCTGGAATGTTTGGTTTAGTAAGTGAAAATTGAAGACAACTTTTCATTTTATTTTCGACATTAACTTTTTTTTGAATTTTTTTTACATATTCACTGTTTTGTTCCACCACCCACTTCCATGTTTCTGGCAACTTCATAATTTCAAATTCCCAGAACTCTTTATTTTCCCCGGGAAACAACTGTTCTAGATTCATTCTTCCATTCTGTGAATTCTGTAAAGATTGGAATAAATGATAATCAGAGTGTGCAATATTTTGTAAATATAGCAGATGATTGAAAGCCTCCCAGCTAAGATGTAGCAATTTTTGCCTGATAACTAAAGAAATATGCGATCTAGCGTCATCTTGATTGGATATTACACCCTCTCTTTAAAATATTTCCGGGTGTATCTCGTAGATTGCTCTCTTTAATTGTTTTAATTGGATGCAGTGTTTTTTCAACTTATTTTTCTCATTGAAATGTATATAAATCACGATTGTAATGTTAGTTATGATTTATATACATTTTTATCATCATCATCATCAGCAGCAGCTGCATCAGTCTTTTAACGTCCATCGTTGGACATAGACCTTCCCTAGGATTTGCCACAATTCTCTGCCACCGACGTCGCAGAGCCAGTATTTCCTGAATTTGTCCAGTTCATATCTCCATTTTGTGTTCTGTCGGCCTCGGTTTCTCATGCAATCTCTGGGGATCCATGTTGTGAGAACGTGTTGTTCATCAGTTGTCTTTCATTCTAGCAACATGGCCTGCCCATTGCCAATTGAGTTTTTTTAAATAGTTTCTATGATGTCACAGACTCCCATTTTCTTCCTAGAAAACCGAGCATTTGAGAGAAAAAAAGACAGAAATCATTATCAAATCCCTTGAGATGGATTTCTGGACACTAAACATATGGAATAGTTGAATTCAAGTAAATAAAAGAAACAATCACTTTCAAACGACCTGTTATTTCGTCTTATCTCTCTATCTATCTATATTGCTCTGTGTGTGTGGGTTTTTACTGAGTAATTCTAATCTGCATTTTAGTTAGCATACTTGTATTTATCACCATCATCGTCGATGTCCTCTCTTCCCGCTAAGTGCCCAGCCCATATCTATTTCAGTTGCTTACTTATCTGTATAGTATCCTTAGATGTATGAATGTCAGATAGCTTTTATCTCATTAGGTACGTGCATTCATATGTATTAACTGGGAAGTAGATATGAATAAATATATCTGTATATGTTTGTGCGTGGATGTGTGATTGTGTGTGTAAATGAATGCACTTCAGTTGATGTATGTTGTGGAACAATGAACTATCTTTTTAAAAATCCAATCACGGAGGCAATCGACATTAAGTATTCTTTGTATTGAAAATTACCAATGGAGATTGAAGTCAATTAGAAGTAAGCTTGATCCTATTTGACTTTTTATTGACTTTTATTACTTCAAATATTTCTTTCATTCCCTTTTTGTTAGCAAATATGTCTCACAGTCTGTCTATAATTTCTTTATAGGGAGATGCATCAGTGGACGTTGAGTTCCTATGATCTCCTCCCAATGAATTTTTCAAATACTAGATGCAGGGTAGCTTATGGTAAACGAGACAGAGAATGGACTCGGTGAGAAAATTTGTGCTCACTTCGAACTAATGCCCTTGGGGGAGGCATAAATTCATCTCCCCTCCCAGCCCTTGGTAAAATAGAGTGGATTGCAGTGACATGTTGTGAACGGGCTGAGTGAGCAGTAATGGGATAAGTGGTGCCCAATCGGTCAAACCCCCTTAGTGGTAAAAACTGTAGGTTTAAGTTCATATCAAGAATGTATCCACAGCAATAATTCGACCGAAATAAACAGCCCGAATTCATATTGACGTCCATGCACTCACTCACACACACAAACACACACACACAAACACACAGACACACACACACACACCCATATATATATATATATATATATATAGAGAGAGAGAGAGGGAGAGAGAAAGAGAGAGACAGGTGAGGAAAGAGAAAGAGCGCGTTTCGTTGTGTTGCAATGGTTGGAAAATTGTTTTCGAAGATCATTCATCATTAGCATTGAGTAAATAGTTCGCTTCCCACTGGGTGATCCATAGTCTGACCTCTGTACCAATATAAAGTAAACCAGTACGTACATAAAATGAATTCCGGTCAAGACCACATCAGACCAACAATCTTTGACCCAATGACAGATTAGTCCGACTCACTGGAATTAATTACTTTTGCACAAATCACCAGGATTTTTTGAATTCAAGGTTGATAGCTAGAACGACTTACGCTCCTTTTCTGTTTCACCTTTTTATTTTGAAAAATTTGAGTCATCAGTTGGAAGATTTTGAAAGATTGTTTTTTTTAGAACTAAAAAAATATTTTGCTCCCCCCTCCCAATGGTAATTAGGTGGCACTTCTGGTTGGCCCGAATAAACGGTGCATTTGCCATAATAAACGAATCAAATCAGCAATGATTACATTGAATCGGTTCTTACAAGATTGGTCTTATTGTGCAGCTCGTCCTGAAAACCGTTTGTCCTAATTAGCAGAATCCACTATATATATATACATATATGTGTGTGTGTGTGTGTGCGTGCGCGCGTGTGTGTATGTGTGTGTGTATGTGTGTGTTGCTGCCGAAAAGTTGGGTTATCACAAGGTACGAAATGACTTCATCAAACAAATGAAAGAACATGAGTCCTAATTAACCGAATCCACTATATATATATATATATATATATATATATATATATATATATATATATATATATACACTAATGCCAAAAAGTTGGGGGATACCTAGGTACAAAATGGCTTCATCAAACAAATTCAAAAAAAAAAAGAAAGATGTCCGAAACGCTATGTAAGTTGCAAGATTCCAAGATCAAGCTACTTAAAATCCTTGAACTTTTGGATAGCGTATCAAGTATAAATCTTGTGCATGAGATCGATTTTGCATTTATGATATTGTATATTTACGATTGGTGTGCGTGTGTATGTGTATGTGTGAGAGAGAGATAGGGGAGAGGGAGTGGTTGTTGAGAGAGTGAGAGAGAGAGAGAAAGAGAGGGAGAAAGACACACACAGAACTCGTGTCAATGTGTGTGTATGACAGAAAAGGTGAGAGACAGTATGGGGGAAAGAAAGAACACGTGAATGAATGTAAAAACAAAAAATAAAGAGTGAGAGAATTAGACGAAGTGTGTGTTTGTGTTAGTGTGTGTGTGTGTGTGTGTGGAAAGAGGAGAGAATCAGAGATTGGGGGAGAGAGAGTGTGAAGGGAATCACTGTACTTTTTATCACTTGCTGATCCAGGCTCTTCTGCTCTCATTTTCATTCAGCCCCATTCAGGAATTAGAGTATAGAAAGCATATTCAAAACAAAACACCACCGAGAGTTCAAATTAATATGTTTACTATGAAAAGACCGGAAATTGAAGATTGTTTTTATTTGTTTGCTTTCATTTACCCTCTTATTAGAAACCGTCAACCAAAACTGACATCAAAACTATTGACATAAGTTTCTTCACTTTTTAAGCTGGTGTGGCTGGCTGACTGCTTGGCTATGTATGTATGTATGTATGTATAATGCAAATAGACTGCACCAACGAAGCTAAAGGGCCGAAAAATAAATGTTTACTCCTTATGTCCTGAAATAACTTTTGTTGTTTTTTGAAACCAACTCCCCGAAATAGGTTGTCAGGGGAACAATTTACAAATTGGTCACTTAGTTCGCTCCATAATTCGCTCTTGACTTTCAAAGATTTGGACATTTTTTAGTGATCGAGACCCAACTGAAGGAGAGAGGGGTGAATTTGTTATTCATCAATACCTTTTCCAAATTTTTAATTGATCACGCCAACACAGCATGCTGCCGGAAGACGTTGGTCATAAGACAATTTCTATTGAGTGATCCCCCAGACGTATCTTACTTCTATTATTTCCTTTTTACCTTTCACAAAGAAAAATATTGACGATCTCTCTGCTGCCAATTTAAAACCAATTCTTGGAATAATTTTTTCAAGTTTATTTTTGCTAAACAGAGGACATGATTATTTGCTTCTGAGTGGCAACGCTTTTGACAATGACGTCTCTATCCGTCCACTAACTTGTCTGTCTGTTGCAAACGTCTGTTCAAGTAAAATTCAACGGGATTGTAGCCACAAAGTTGGGTTCTTTAGTTGGATTGAAAGATAATCATTCGATTGCTGCGGTAAAGTAGCAGATCTGCCTGGAAAAATGGGAGCCACAGCATTATCAGACCCTTAGTTTGACTTGAAAATCTTAAAAGTTTTGAGAAGTGGAAAATGAATTGGATTTTTGGTTAATTACCACTAAAAGCTAATATCCATAAAAAAACTGACTTTGTGGTGCTGCTTTGGAGTTAAATTTTAATAGCAATTCATTCTTGGAATATTGAAACACTTCTGGAGTGGAAAAGACCATATAGAAAAATTTAGGCATCACCAGAGAAAAGACTAATAATTAATTAGAAAGACCCTGAATAGGATATGTATTTTTATTGTTCAAGCAATCAGTCTTGTATATCTTTTCAGTTGGGCTCCAGGTGAGACAAGAAGATGCTAATGCTGTCAAAAGTTTGAAATAAGTAATATTTAACAATATAGGACATGCGATTTTGGTGTTTTTTCGTTAATCCTTAGCAGACAAAAAATTCATAATAGATGGAAATTATTTATTTCGTAAGTCTACCCCCGGGGGTAGGAGATAAGTTTAGGGTAAAGGTTAGGGTATTCGTCGTGGTGGGAACTATGGAAAATTATCCATCATTTTGGGTCTTTTTCGGTGAGAAAAAGGAATTGTAGCTGAACTTTCTTCCTTTTCATGTGTCCCTACTCTAGGATTATGAACCTTAACTTTTGGTGAGGATTAACAAAAAACCCAAAATTTAAATTCTCACTATTTAATTCCTATTATTTTTTAAATCTAATAAATTCTTCGTGGGCATAAATTCTGTGCTACTTAGGGTCTTTCTAATTAATTATTAGTTTTCTTTCTATCTCTATCTTGTCCTTTCCCCTTCAAAAGTCTAAAGAAAATCATACGGAAATGAAGAAAAATGGCTTTACAGCAAAGAGATATTTCCGAGGACGCGGTATCCGGAGCGATTAAATGGAGGGCAAACCTTGTAAAGGCAGCACGAGAAAGAAGCCAATTTGCAGCACTTATAGATAGACTTATGAGTCACGAGCTTAATTTCAAAAGTAAATGTCAAGCTTGATGAATCCAACGCGTCATAATCAAATTCGTTTTCTATGAATGAGCCCTTTCTTTTGCTCCTATTGGATTTACGATCGCCTCAAATCTATCTATCTATCTATCAACTAGAAAAAACACTTCTTTTATGTTTTTATGCCAATAATGTAAATATGGGCATAATATTAACTTCGTTGTTGTAAACAAGTTCATGTTATCGGACAAACATGCAATCTTAATAATGATATCTTTTGTAGATGTAAATACTGTCTATTGAAACGGCTTTACTTCATACATTCCAAATTAGAGAAAAGACGACAACAAAAGCAAAGGAAAAAGTAGACATTTAAACCTGGCGAAGGATGTTTTGGTTTTGGTAATTGACTGAAACGGTGGCAATTAGTCATCGAAGGAAAAACGTACTTTAATACCCGCTTTTTTCAGTTTAATCTATTTGTTATTTTGGCGATTTGTAGGATAGACCTTTCGGCGCCCTCAGTTCCTCGTCAGACAAAAGATATCTTGGAGTTTAGGACATGCAGTTTTATTGTTCATGACCACTGAGAAGAGAGGAACGACGCTTGCATGAATAGAAGAATAAATAGGTTTTCCTTTGTTTGCTTGGTTGGTGACGAGTTGGAGGCTAGGCAAAAAATGTCTGAAAAGGAGCGAAGAGAGAGAGAGAGAGAGAGAGAGGGGGGGGAGAGAGGGGGAGAGAGAGAGAGAGAGGGGATAAAGACCGAAATAATCGTGTACAGTGGGTTGGGGGCTATGGATATGTATTTATTTTATTTTTACGGTTGTGTAAACCTTTTATTGTACTCAGGTTGATTAGACCAGGAAACAAATGAAAAAAGGGACGATAAAGAATTATTTTTGAGTATTATAAGCATTAAAAAGATGAAATAAAAAGATAATGAGGATTAAAATGAAACAAAAAAAAATAACAACCCAGAAACAAATACTAAACTCTTCCATTCCCAAAATATTCTAAAGAATTTTCGCCAATATTATCGATATTTTTTAAGCTTAGCTTAATACAGCACAATGCCAAATATAGGAAAATGTTGGAAATAAGATAGTGTTATACAAAACTCCTTAGTGGGAAGGGCCTTCATAACTTGAAAATCGCTAACAATATTGTTTATTCGCGTAAGATCTGGAGTTCACACTCGACTGATCTTCTCCGGGTCTGCTTTTAGCCTCCCAACTTTTTTCATCCCCTGAGGATTCAAGTCTACCACCTGAGCTGATTTCCTGATCTCAAACAGGGTTCTGATATTCCACGTTCCTTTTCTGTTTTTTTTTTTTTTTTTTCATCATTGTCGTTAGAAGTTTGTTGGGGGAACTGTCTCTTGGTAAACTTTCACGTGAATGCCTCATGAGCCCACCTGTGGCAACCGTAGTGTGTGTGGGGCTAATGCTGCTCTGGTTTGCGTAACAAACGTACTTGCCCCACGCCCAACTCTCTTCTTTTACTTGGGCTTCGAACCGGCGAAATGACCCCAAAAGAATAACTTGGTGGAGTTACCTACATTATCATTACGTTAGTACAACGAAACAAAGTATCATAATGAATCTACCCATAAAAAAAATGTTTTCGATGCATCTCATAGAAACAAGGGCCATAACTTCAAAGATAGCCCCCATCCTGGTAATAGTAGCAGAAATGGAAGGGCAAAGAGCATGTAGTTTTATTTTAGTCAATTGATTCTCATACTTGTGAAATATTGCAATATTAGAATATTCTGAAAGTATTGTTTTCTATAAAAATCGTAAAGATCAATTTTGTGTATTTTGGGCCATTTTTGACTTTTTAAAATACAAAAATGCCGAACTCTGACATTTTAAAATACAAAAATGCCGAACTCGTATATTTTATAATGATATCATAGCAGTTGGTTTCTTAATGGGATCACTCAATTAGTAACATCATACCTCTTCCTTCCTTGCTATTTCTGTTGTTTAACGTAATTGGGACAGATCGACCGAAATGCATTCGTTGAGATATGAGGAACATTTGAAAAAGGATCCCCCAAATTGTCAAAAGTTAAAGTGCCTTATAAAAAATTTAAGCACGAAGGTACGAAGAGAAATCCAAGAAACGGTTACCGACTTAAGATTCCTGCTCTTCTCATCACCATCACTGGAGTCAAAAAAAAAAGGTTGCTAATAATTCATCACCATCGGCTATCTTTATGACCGTTCACTGTCTTTTACCCCTCTTCTTCAACCCCTCCTCCTCGTCACAATCATAATGTCACTGATATCTGTCCATGACATTTTAGTTCAACTAGTTAGAAATATGTGGGATCTGTAAACCATTTCCTCTCAATCGGCCATTACTGGCGACAGGACTGGACACAGAAAAAACCAAGTTACCATGCTTCATGGCGTTGGTGAAAAATTAATACCAGCAACTGAAAAGAGAATTTTGATTAAGTTTTGTTCTTTTTTTTTTTTATACATCTTTTCGAGTAAGTCTTATTCCAGCTGCTCACTCTTCTCAGCTTTACGGCACTTTACTGTATAACGTTCTTTTAAATACTGGTTTGACTTGTTGATGTAGTTGCCATCCCTAAAAGTGGTCAGTATTTGAGCTCATATGAACGTCTGAATTCCGAATGTAAATTATCATGGAAAGTTAACAAACCAATCTCATTTAAAGGTTTCTGTCGCACAATCTCCTTTTTCCCTTTTTTCCCCTGAGATCTTAACTTCAATGTATATACTCACATCCGAATTCTGTTGAGCCAAATATGACAATAATGATCATCTTTCATTTGCCCACGTATAATTAGATAGATGCTTATTCTTTATATCTTATTTTTATTTCAATGGAAAATTTGCGATATACCTTGTTTGATTTCAGATGGGAAAATACGAGTTTTCAGTGCATTTTC
The DNA here is from genome assembly GCA_963457665.1 of Thysanoteuthis rhombus. Classification (NCBI taxonomy): domain Eukaryota; kingdom Metazoa; phylum Mollusca; class Cephalopoda; order Oegopsida; family Thysanoteuthidae; genus Thysanoteuthis; species Thysanoteuthis major. The sequence goes on along the minus strand of OY735237.1, from coordinate 14,012,215 downwards.
TGGTGCCTGGATTCTTACTCTTTTAATGTTGCTAATTTATTTGAACTCAAATTCCCCTACTTGACAATACCATACTTGCTATACATTCCATGTAAATGAACCGCCAAACTGATGGTATCATGAAATTAATGATGTCCTGTTAAAAGATTAAGTAGTTTTACACATATCCAATGGTCAACTTCGTCCTCTCCGAGGTGACAGTCACAGATTGACGATGAGATGTTCATAGACATTTTACTAATCCTGATATTACACCAAAGTAGGGTACACCGAGGATTGAACTCTGCACTATCAGCGAGACTAGTTTGTGAAGCTCTATTCCATCATTCATTTGAAAGATCATTTCTGACTAAACGAACGCCGATGCGATGCCCTTGGCATTGTTCCGTGTAGTGTAGATCAGAGGGAATAGGGTTCGTCCTGTAAACAAGTCAAGAGCTCATGAACTAGCAACTATAGTTACGAGGACTAAAGAGAATGTGTGAGGTTTCTCATGTTACATCCAGCTCACTCAGGAGTTTGTTTGAATAGAGGCACCACGGAAAAGTATCTATGTTTAGCAAGTAAGTCACAAGCCCAGTGACAGAAATAGAGTAGGAAGATTGTGGAACGCCGAGTGGGTGAAATTGCATGGCTAGAAATTATAACAAGTGAAATCCTGATTTTCACCTGGGGTCGAATATATATTTCTGGTGGGAAGTACGTAACTATATCAGTCACGAATGGTCCCCTCCACGATACAGGTATCCCCTTCCTTTCAAATGTTCGCTTTGTGCCACTTTTTTGCTTTTACGAGGAATAGGCGATGAGTGAAAATGCCGCGCTGTGTTCGTTTTGCAGCAAGCCATTAATTGAGGCATTGCGTACTCTCTTCTTCTCTCTCTCCTACAAGCCAGTCTCCTGTACCTTCCAGCTCTCAACCTCCAACGACTCAGCCTAATATAACATCACCATTTATTGGGTTCGCTCGTGCTTAAAAAAAAATTCTCATATGAATTAATGCTTATTTCTTCTTCCATTTACGCCCTTTCATGTTACATCTTTTTTTTAGGAATGCTATACTTTCGGATTGCAGGGAAAATCTGTGTACAGTTTGATAAAACTTGACTTTATTTGTTATGATATACGAATTCTAATATGATAATAACTCTAAAGGAGATAAAGGGAATCAGGTCCTAGTGGAATAAACTGACATTGGACTAGAATAAATTGGAATCAGGGAAAATCAAAGAAGGTTGGGATGGGTCGACGCCTCTCCTTGCTTCAGAAATAAGCGTAAATTGTCAAGTGGCTTAACTGCAAGCATTCTATATTGTATTGATAATAAAACTCGAAGACAAACGCATCTGAACGCAAATAATTTCATTTGAAAATACTGTCCAAGAAAAATTAGATTAAACTTATTTATTGATTCACAAACCTTATGATTTCTTGTTCATTCGATAATGAAATGTATTTGGTAGTGAAGTCACGAGACTGGATCCAAAGGTAGAATTTTATGAACAAAGATATTCTTCTTCAGGGACTTTCGTAACTTGATTTAAATCACAGGGCAGCCTAATTAGTGAAACGATAACCAATTGAAGACCTTCTCCCTGCAGAGAGGCAGGCAACAGGGAGAGCTATCTTGGCATAGGGAAGACTAAAATTATGACAAAGGCTGGCAAACCAAGTATTTCACCTTGAATGATAGTTTTATATATATATGTATTATCACTGTTCTCTCTATTTCTGTTGTAGTTGGCTTTCGTCAATAAATAATATACGGTGCATAGAGAGAAACAATTATATGCGTGCACATACATTCAAAACATGAACACACACACACTCACGAGGTATTTTATATGCAAATCAGATGCCGATCAGAATCATAAACTGGTTTAATCTTATTCAAAACAAACCTGAAAGTCAGACCATAGATGCTCGACTTTTTTTTATAGTGAAGATCTTACAAGGGCAGTGTTGTTAAATCTATTTTGAAGTTGACACCTAAAATTGAGTCAAAAACATCTCAAAACACCTAGAAACATCTAGATTCTCCAGATATAAATATCCAAAATCTAGGACACTTGACGCGTGAAGGGACAAAAACAAAATTACCCCTTAAAAGAGGGTTGTGTTTTAAGAATGAGACAAACATCAGAAGAAAACTACAAGCGGCGAAAATAACATACCCTAGGGCAGGCTTGTGCAGGACCATGCAACTTTTATTGTCACTGTTTTTCAAATGTTTTAAATTGGGAGTAGGGTTCATGGTTTGAAAGCTCAAAAATACATGCAAAAAAAAAAAAAAATCCGATATTCTTGGAATTTGGTATCTACCGGATACTTCTTCAATTGTTTATTCTATTCGCGCTGTCTAGGCCTAAAAAAAATCATTCACCTTGCGATAAGGGGAGGTCATTTCAAGTAGAGTTTCAAAAAATGTAACACGATGGATTATTTATCCATTTCTAAATAATGTCATTGTCTGTGTTGAAAACAATAATGCAGATATGAACTGAGCATGAACAAGAAAAGAATTTGGACATAAAGCACTTATTTGAGCCGTCTACGTACGAGCAGGCTGTTAAGCTCAATCTTAAGAGCGACGCTATGTTTAGGTAGCTACCTATCGGTTGCAGGTTCGATTTTTCTTATTAATCTATTCTATTTAGGCTGTCAAGGATAAAAGACACATTCATCGTACAATAACGGGTGGTCGTTTCAAATGGGGTTTTAAATGATATAATGCACTTGGAAATATTCCTGTCTGAATGTATATCCATTTCCTAATGATATATAGATAATGAATTAAACATGTGAAAGTCGTATTGATGAAAACTCGATCTGAGGATAGATATTTTTCCATGGCTAATTTCTTTGAAATTTTGGATAGTACTTCGTATATATTTGCGTTGAATATGCCACTTTGAGTACATTAGAATAATAGTTCATACACAGATATTTGTACACATGCACACACGCACACACACACACACACACACACACTCATACACACACACACACACACATATATATATATATATATATATATATATATATATATATATATATATATAAACCTGCGTGCTTATAACAGAGCTTGGCAGAGGGTAACATAGTCAATAAATTACGACTAAATTACAACCACTCATCTCGTTGCAAGCCAACTAAGCTCTCTTTCCCCCATTCAGTAGCAACCTCTGAATGTCCTTATCTCCACTCCCACGGCTATCCTTGTTCGCCCAGCACTACAAGTCTTCAACAATGTCCCACAAGTAAACACGCTCAACAAGATCCGATATTATTAGGCGGTATTGTTTTGCCTAGTTTGTACTTTTTGTTCGGAATCATTTATTTTTGGCGGTAATAGTTGCGACCAAGTGGAATTGACGGCGAACCCGATTGTTCACGAGACGTGATTATTCCCAAGTGGATTGAGAAAACGAACGAGAATGAGGAAAGAAGATTCATTTTCTTTTTCTTTCACTTCTTTCGCTCGATTTCCAAATTCCTATTTTCATTCTTCTCCGATCGTCCTGTTTCTCCAAGGTCTTTTCTTTTCCCTTTTCTTTTTCATGCCACTTTTATTCAACCTCGTTCTTCATATCATTATCTTTGTTTCTTCTACAGCCATCAATCCATCTATCTTATTTGTCAGTTTCTGTCTTTATGTATGATTTCTCTGTCTGTTTCTTTCCACGTATCCATACATGCTAGTCTGTTCATAAGTACCTCATGATTGGCCAATAGACTGCTGAACTGAACGGACTGAGTGATTGGTAGATCGATAGATAGACTGATAAATCTGTGTATTCTCTTCAACATGATCTTTCATTTATTATTGCTTATATTCTCCTAAAATGTCCTCCCCTTCCACATTTAACAGCTCATCCACAATCACAATCGAAACCCAGCACCAACCTGAACCGGGATACAACGCAAACCATTTCTTTTCTCCATAAATGACAACCAACAATTCCTAAACAAACAGAAGAAATAAACGAGGAAGCTAACATTAGCCTCAGTGTCTTAAAGTTATGAATACAAGCTGATTAACAACATGGCCGACAGCCAACGAAGACCCAAACAAAAAGCCGCTCAAAAATCATACGTTTGGTGCAACAATGGGAGAACAAGAAATAATAAATGATTGAAAAATGATTCTAGAAAAAAAGAAAATTGAAGAGAAAAAAAGATGAAGCAATACATATTGCCCTTCGAATTCGATGAATGAAACAAAAATGAAAAAAAAAAGAAGTTTCCTGAGATTTGTATGATAGATAAACGTGTGACTCAGAAACGGGTTGATGATTTTTGTGTATACTGCGAAAATAAAGAAACGTATTTTCATAATCACTCATAATTCTAAGTTTTTTTTTTCAAGTACAAAAAGTCCTAATCAATATATGTGAATATGTTCTTATGATTATGTTCCTTTTGGATCTGAATGTAGATGTAAGTATATATGCACATATCGGAGTCAATTCATCAAGGCGCTGTGTGTTGCTTGCTTCATTTAGTATTCAAAGTCACTTGGTGACTCTATAGAATATTGCCTCTGGCCAAACTAGTAAATCCTTGACAAAATAATTTGTTTCAATTCATACAAACACGTGTTGATTCCCTATCTATCGATATCTACCTCAGTATGTTCGTATCTATTTATCTATCTATCAGGCCAACAACCTACTTAGCGTTCGGTACATATTCAATTCTTTTAAAATATTTTATATAAAGCTTTCAATTATTTTAGATATATTTATGTCATCATTATTTACTCATCATGTCATTTACTTTGGATCTCTATGAATCCTACGCCATATTTCTGCTAAACCAAGTGTTTGATCTTAAAAGAACGATTCTGGATTTAATTCGATTGATATTGATAAATTCTTCGATATCTCGAATTCGTTGGAGTCACTGGCAAGACTAAGACTGTTTGATGGAGCGAAACTAATGATAGTCTGAAGGTAACAGCTCTAGAAATTCGACTACATGTACAAAAAGTTACTACTCTAGCTCAATACTTTTTGCTGTGTCGCATTTGCAACTCAGGCGTTGTCGAAAAGTCATCATCATCATCATCATCATCATCATCATCATCATCACTACCACCATCATCATCATCGTCATCATCATCATCATCACCATCATCAGTCAATCGATGTCAATCGGTTGTCTTTCATTCTTGCAACATGGCCTGCCCATTGCCATTAAAGGTTTTTAATAAATTCTATAATATCTCTGACTCCCGTTTTCTCCCTGATATACTGTGCTGTCTTGTGATCTCTGTAAAGTTGAGCTTGATTCTCTCATGCGCACGTTGCATGCTTCTCAATTTGCGAGTCTGTCTCTTGGTTAGGTTCCATGTTTCAGCTCAATAAGAGACTATCGGGAGCTTTCTCTAGAAAAACGGTATTTTCTCTTTCGATGCCTCATTTAGACGAGTTAATCACTGTAACGATGAACAGTAACATTTGGTTCGAATCCTTAATACATAATTTCCTTTTGATTCCATCAGATAGAGGAGCTTTTCCCTCAGCAGATTCCGTTCAAATTGAGATTTTGAAAAACTCTCCTGGATCAAGCCATAACTTTTTTGTTTTGGATTCTCATTACAAACCCTTCACTCATCTTATTCTGTTGATTTTTATTGCAACACCTGTGTCGATTATACGGCCACCAAACAAGTATCGGAAATTGAAAATAAGCTTCCAATGAGATTCGAGCCCTTAAGGATAAGAGATGCAAATCCAAATCTCAGCAGAGCTTATTATTTCTGATCCACGGTGCTTTCCTGTCATAAATAATTGTAAAAAAAACACCTGAGTGTTACAATTAGGAGCAATAGAGTGCGCTGAAAGAAACACTGGTCCATATGAAAAAAGTAAGGTCAAATGTCCATCTCTTGAGAGACAATCCCCATCAGAGTATGAACGGCCGGTGACAGAATCCTAGTTTTCTTTGCATGCTTAGTGATCCTTGCAAGTTTCAAAACTGGTCGAGATAAGCTTTTATGGCCACTCTCTTGGCAGGGTAAAAGTCTTCCAAAAGGATATCTTCATCATAATCACACAGCTTAGAGTGCACTCAGTCAGCTGCTACGTCTACAAGGAAAATTGTCCTATTTAAGAGTTTCCACTCTCTTTGCTTATAACAAGTGAAGCAGACGTGCTAACCATTACATTACCTGAGCAGACAGATATATATTTGATAATATAACTTTATTATTTGTGATTATTTGTGATTTCTCCCCTTGGAAGTGATTTTTGAAAAAAAACAACATTCTTTAATGTTGAATATCTAACGCTGAAAACCTGTGGGTGCATGAAGGAAAATCTTGGGCGTCAATATTAATAGATGGTAGTACATAAAGAGCCTTGCCATCCACCTAAACATGCACGCACAGGCATACATTCACACACACATACATATACACACATACACACATACAATCTCCTTCTCTGACTTGCAAATCAGAAGGTAATGGCACCGTAATGCTAGAGAACAAAAGAATAGGTTGATCTTGGCGAGGATCTATTCCCAACAATGGACTTTGAAACTCTGCTGCTGATGAGGATTATAATGATCATCACGAATTCTGTTTTCCTTCCACTGATATTGTTCTTCGAGATAAATGTTCGAGAAAATTTAAAATTTGTTATCATGAAAGTTCACAGATGAAAAGTTTTCATCCTGGATAATATAGAAGGAAAAAGACTAAAAATACTTGCTTGGCCCGGGATTCTTTCTGTGGGGTCTCAAAAAAGTAAAGTAAAGAGGATCAGTTTACCTGGGGCAACGACACCCTCCTTGCACTTGAAGGGAATGTCTGGCGTCACCTTGATGTTTTCGTGACACTGTTCGTGGAGATTTGGGCAAATTTTATCATTGCCCAAACGTAAGCGTACGTTAACCAGACCCCGTACCGAATTCGCCCTCGCGGGAGGCAAATAGATCTCATGAATCTAAATACTTATTCGTGTATGATGGTTCTTCTCTAAAGACAACTATTTCAGATTTCAGATTTTCAAATCAAGTTCTGAGGGAAACTTTTATGAACAATTTTAAAGTAAGTGAGATGATATTAACAACATTGTTGACCTGCGCTGAGAAAGGATAATGTTTTAGAGCAACGTTTCAAATAGAAAAAAAAACGAGATAAGAAATGAATGAATGATAGGCTACCCCGTCTGAGAGTTTGGCATTCTATCCTTATCTTCACTCATTTATTCTTTTAAAGAATTAATATGTTAAGAGCTCCTCAATTAATCTCAGCTCATTTTTTTCATTTCTTTTTATGTACTGGGGAAAGTTAGTGTTTTGAGCCTTGACCTTTTCTCTTTTGTGAAGAAACTCAGTTAGGGGAATGGCCTGTAAGGCATTATATAAGTAAACAGCTAATTGGAATTAGTATACGTTATAAATTATATCATTGAAAACGCTGACCTGCACTGAGTTGACTTATACCAGAGGACATGCATCGGGTGTGCATGTAAAAATAAGTAATGGGTGCGGTCATTTGGTTCGAGAGTTTAAACAATGCTGAAAGGTCGGACAAATAGGGACAGATGCAGTCGCAAGGCAGAATAGAGGGGTATTTGGAATAGGAAGAAAGAGAGTCGAAGCAAGGTTGAATATAGGTTAGATAACTAGATGGGAGAGATGATAAGAATTAAAAGGAAATGGGAAAAGTTCTAGAGAAAGGCAAAAGATGAATAAAGAAGATAAAGGAGGGAAAGGGAGAGGGAAATGGAGAAGATGAAAGGAAAAGAAAGAGTGAAATGAAGAATATAAAGGAAAAAGAGGGAGAAATTAATGAAGACAATAAAGGGGGAAACGAAGGAGGGAAATGAAGAAAATTAAAGGGGCAAAGAGAGGAATGTATGAGATAAAAGGAGGAAAGGAAGAGAGAAATGAAGATGAAGAAAAAAGAGAGAGAAATGAAAAAGATCAAGAGAAAAGAGGAATAGATTAATGAAGACAATAGAGAGTGAGAGAGCAGGAGAAATGAAGAAGATGAGAAAAAGAAGGAGAGAAATGAAGAAAATGAAGGAAACAAAAATGGAGAAAATAAGATACAGGGAAAAATAAAGGAGAAAAGCAATAATTCGGAAAAAAGAAAGGAGGAATGAAATAAAGAGAAGTAGTCAATGAATGAGAATACAAAACAACCAAAATAGAATAAAGGAAATTAGTAATCATGGAAGAAACAAAGGTGGATGTAGGAAATAAGAAAAGTTGTGAAGGAAGAAAACAATCCGAAGAAAGGGGAAAAGGAAAGATGTGGTTAGAAGAACGAACATGAAGAATGACAGAAAAGTGAAGGAAAACAGGAGATGGAAAGTTAGAAATCAAAGGAAAGGAAGAAGTGACAAAATAATTTTAAAAAAAGGAGGCAAAATGGAGACAGAGAAGAATTCAAAAGAAATTCACAGATAAATAAGCAACAAAATTCTGCTACTGCATAAAATGGTAATCAAATACAATAAAATTAGGTAATGCAAGCCAATTTCAGTAATCATTAGGCAACATGAACATATTAAGATGCAGGGCGTATATTCTGGGTGTACAAGGTGTGCGACGCATACCCAAAGAGTTCATCGTAAATAATGATTTGATATTAAGGTTCACTCAATAACATAACCCTGGATCATGAGGGGAAACTAATTTTTCTGTTCCCTGTAATGAAATATTTTGGAAGTTTGCTGGGATCGCACCGCTTAGTCCACAGCTAGTTATAGTTGATGTTGAACTGGGTGGTTGGTGTAGTAATAGGACAGCAATGATATAACAGTCGAGGTATTCCAGTAGCACACACTGTCTTCATTTCCTCTACCGTAGTGAGAAGTTATATGTAAAATTGAATAACTGAAACCAGCTTTCCTCATGATAATTTTGTTTTTGTAGTAAAATGATATAATCTTATCGTAATTTGTTTTCAAATTCAATAATATACTCTGAGAAACAATGATTAAGTCAAGTCGAAGATGTGATTTTTTAAAGCATTTAGGCTTGTACGCGCACTTTTGATAAGGTGACAGGTGTTAATAAAAACTGTGGAAACTTGTAAACAAGTTATTTGTATTGTGATAATATTAAGTCATTCATGAGGAAACAAATCCGAGAAAATTCTGATATAAAAACTATTAATGCCTAATGTAAAGAACCGAGGTTTTTGTTTTTGAAAAGTTGTTTATATTGCGTAAACAATGGGGCGACATAATTTACATTGTAGCATTTTCACACGAATACCCAGATTTCAAAAGTGAAATACACTGTGTTTACTGAAAATATTCACTTTTCTCCTGAAATCAGTTGAAATTTCATTCAAACGCCTCCCGGAGATTTTGAAAATTATACAACAAATCGGAAAATAAAAAATGCAGTAAAACTAAAATATCATTTTGTTTGGAAAATTGGTAGATGCTTTTTAGATCTATTTTAGTAAAATTTATTTTGTTCACTTTAAGGTTATGAAAAAATATTCACTGACGTACAACTGAATTAAGTAAGTAAAATTATCTGGACGGACGTGCGATATAACTCAACCGACAGTTCCACCACAACTCAAGTACAATTAGAATATTTAGAAAGAAATTTATCTTCATAAATTCATAAATTTATACATAAAATAAAATTCATCTCTTATTTTGCAATATATTCAATTTTTAAGATATCAGAAATTCAGTTTGTTTATTTATGCATTGCAGTTCATATCAGTTGCAACCTGCATTAAAGGTTCAGCTTTTTTTTTTCAATTTTTCTAGAAATACTTATGCCAGAGTAGTAGGTTCAGGCCTGTAGCACACCCTGTGACAATAACCACTATACGTCACTGCAATGATGAAATGAAATGTGAATTTGCTTTCGGCAGAGAGACACCCCTCATTGAGGAAGGGTTTTCTATTAGAATAATCACAACAACCACCACTATCATAACAACCAACACCACAAATACCACCAACAGCTACTACTACTATTACTACTACTACTAATAATAATATATCAACATCAGACGTATAGTGGTTGTCGGTACGTATTGAGTAGCAGTATGTCTTTTCATAACTTCGGTACCTTCCTAAGTATTTTTACCGATTCAGGTTCTGTCGTGGTCTGGATAGTCTCAATACTCCCTTGAATATGCAATTTCTCCAGTTTAACCTCTAGGTTTGAGGGATTTGTTTCAAGTGCACAAGTTGATATCGGCACGACTATGATCCTCATATTTAACAGCTCTCTTAGTTCCTGGGAGATGTCCCAGTATCAAAATTACCATAAATATTACTATTATTTATTAAGAATGACAATGATGATGATGATGATGAAGATGATGATCATGATGATCATGATGATGATCATCATCATCAATGTTAAATGGTGACTGCAGCTTTCCATCTTAAATGTGATAGATAACAAGAATATGATCAACCTGCCCGTTTTTAAATGTGTTCAGACATCTCTATTAGATGCTTTTTGGTCGGTCTTTCTGTCGGTCTGTCACCCTTACGCTAAACAACGGGAACAAGAAAGAACGAATAGATTTACTATCATCAAAGGCGTGGCGTGATTTATCCTATGATGCTAAAATGGAATGTGCGAGTTAGGGATTTTTTCTATTAAAAAAGAACATTTACAATTTTTATTAAAAACTAAAATATACTTATAAAAAATGACAGAGTTATTCATGATTGGCACTGAGGAACATGAAACTATTTCAGTAATTTCGATGATTTATTTTTTGATAACTCAAGTATCCTAATTTCAATTTAAAAAATCTCAACTGCTTTAATGAGTGAGCAGACATAAAGTATCAAGCGTTTTCTGGCGTGATCTTCATTGTAACGTCATAATAGAAAAGTTATAACAGGAATTAGTCCAACCCCTTTCCTATTCCATATAATCCCTTACACATGAATGTGTCAGATTATGGTGAGTCCACTATGGACATAATGTTATATCTGGAAAGTGAATAATGCAAATAAATAAATAGACAGACGGACTAATTTGCATACATGCCAATGATATGCTTAGATAATCCTTTTGGAAAACTTCCATATTGCAATATTTTACAAGTATCAACTGACTCAAAGAAAGACTTCTTGCTCTTCCTTCTCTTTCTCTTACTACAAAGAGCACGGGTCGTGGGCGCATCGTTGAACTTATGGTTCTTGTTTCTTTATAATTTTATGGTATCTAGTGTCATCAACTTGGCTCTTGAGGTAAGATTAGAGACTTTATGGCAGATAATATGTGTTCTACCACTGAGCTACAATAGGAACTATATAAGAATGAGTAGGGATAAGAAATAACGTTGGATGAACTTTGGCAGAGAGAGCTAAACCAATGAGGGCAAATGGTGAGAAATACTGTAAAGTATCATGAGGAATAAATATCTGTAATTTAATTTTGTGAAAATTCCAAGTCGAAATCTATTTCCTCACTTTCTACTGTTCTTCCGCCTTCTTTCTCCCTCTTTCGTTTTTATTGCTATTAATGGTCTTTGCTGTCAGAGAAGCAGAGATAATGCATCAAGCCTGTTGCTGGTTTTAAATTGATGGGATATTTTTATTCGTTCCTTTATTTATTCCTCTGCCTATTTTTGAAAGAATCTGGACTTTATGATATGGCAAGTCGTATTTAAGTGCGCATCTACAATATCTGGGTCGGTGGCTTTGGCTGGAGTCAAGAGCAAATGGGAAGAGGGAAGAGTTTGAGTGGAAATCGCCAAAGCAGTTAACGCATTATTCATTCCCTGACGATAAACAAAGAAAGAAGACGTCATCTTAATGATAAACCACTACCGTAGTTTAATTACCCTGTACTGTTTTAAATCCATTTTTCCCATTGGAACTTGGTTTGATTTATTGCAAAGCAACTCTGCCTTTCGATTAGAATATCAGTAATATTGCATTACGTCGGGAAGGTTTTGACATTATTCAACTCAGTGAAATACATAAAATTCCGTTTGATTTTTTTCGATAAATACCTGCGGTAGGGTGTAGTACTAACCTAGGATTTACTACAGTTACATCACACATTTGTGAACTTGATCATATCAAACTCGATATACTTTTCTGAATTTAATATATTTGGCGGCGTATGAAGATCCCTTTCCCCACCAAAACTGTCTCAAATGGTGAATTTAACCTTTGTTATCTAGCTCCAGAATTTGGGGAGTTGAAAAGAAACTGGTTGATGAATGAGAGAAATTCAGGGAAATACATGTTCCCTTAATATTCGCTGCTGAAGTGATGAGGGAAAATCATCATCATCATCATCATCATCATCATCATCATCATCATCATCATCATCATCATCATCATCATCATCATCATCATCAGCAGCCTTTTAGCGTCTATAGTTGGACATAAACCTTCCCCAAGATCCGCCAGACCTCTCGATCGTGGGCGTGACGGAGCCAGTACTTTCTGAACTTATTTAGTTTGTCATGCCATCTTATATTTTGTCGGACCCGGTTTTGTATGTGATATCAGGGAATCTACATTGTGAGTAGTGATATCCAGCTGTTGTCTGCCATTCTTGCAATATGATCAGCCCATTGCCATTTGAGTTTCCTTATGTATGCTGTGATATCCCTTACTTTTGTTTTTAGCTCGAATACACTGGGTTGTTTTGTGATTTCTCCATGAGATATTGAGTATGATTCTCTCTTGTGCACATTACTGGCTTTTCAGTTTGGGGGGCAATTTTTTGGTTAGTTCCCATGTTTCAGCTTAGCAGATTCTTTGGGTAATTGTTTAGGCAATGTTAAAAAAGAAAAAAAGGAAGTAACTACTATACATGCAGTACATAACAAAAGTGTAAAGCATAAATTACGGAGATAATTCATCTAATGATTTTGCAATATTTACCTCAATTATATATTCATTTTAGTGTTGCAAATATGAGAAAAATATTTCATCTTTCTTGGTAATTGCATCTCCAATTGTAACGATAACCCTGAATACAAACATATCCTTTGTAGCTAAATTTAACAAAATACTGTTTTAAATAGTCAAATTTACTACTTTCAAAATTATTTACTTTCTGTGTATTATACTTGCCTAAATACCAGTTTCACATGGAAGTTTTCAGCAGCCACATATTAATTTGAGCCCTGGTTTCCATACAGAGTTTGAATCCATTGTTGGAACTACAAAGTCTCATTCGGTACAAAGAATTCCATTGAGAGAAAGCTATGAAACGAAATGCATAATCCTCTTACCATTAGCATTTGTTTTACAGATGAGGATAATTAAAGAGTACCGTTTGCCTCTTTTCATTTTCTTGCTGCTGAGGGATACTTCGTCACAAAATCAAATAAGAAATTACGAAAACGAAAAAATTAATTTCTATCATATCTCTTTTCCTTTCTTTTTACAATAAACCCTGATATGAGATCTAAACCATGTCTACATCACTGCTATACCATTTAATATACTGTAGCAAGTAGCATTAAACTGATCAGCATACATATAATCAATTATCTATGGGACAAAGCCAATTTTAGCAATCATTGAGCACCCAGAGAGAATCGAAGTTAGCTTGACTAGTCAGTTGATTGAAACGGTAACTATTATTCTATGGCCAGTGATCTAGCTTATTTGGTACAGGGTCGGATTTTTAACTAAATATTCAGTGAATCGGATATATTTTTAATGCATTATACTACTACTCACATCTTCAAAATTTGCCTACCGCGGAGCGATATTTAGTTTGATAGTGTGGTAAGTTAGGGTCTTTTTCGTTAATCCAGCGCCAATAACTAATGTATATAATTTTGACGGACAGAAAAAAAAAAAAAAAACAAAACAAAACAAAACAAAAAAAAACAACAAAAAAAGGTTTCTTTTGCTTCTCGCTGGAAAAGACACAACTTGCTGGGTCTTTTTCGTTTGTCTCCACCACAATATTAAAAACCATAATCCTAACTTTTATATTAATCCAAATTCTAACCCTTAGGACACAGACGCACGAAATAAACTTAACGTATCAATTCCCACTGGTTGTGAAAATTTTCACCCTGCTATGTAATATACTGCTAATTTTTTTTTTATCTATTTGGAAACTTTTGATAACATAAACCTCTTGTCGGGTAGAACTGCACAAATTTGACTGCTTGATTGAGTTCTGGAACCAAACTAGAAAGATATGCAAGACTGTTGGAAAGAAGATTTAAAATGTTATGATTCTCTTTGATCAAATTGCAGTTAAAATTTGACCCCAAATTAACACAGCGAATTGATTTGTGACTTGATTTGCTTTCGTTCTCTAAAATTATAGACGTCAGCTTTTGGTGGGGACTAATGAAAAAGCCCTGCAAGCCATTAACAAATTCTGTTCTAACTGGGTGCTCCTGTAATCTGAACTAGTACCCGACTAAATCATAACTTCATAGGTATCTATTCCTTACCTTTGCTACAAACTCTATATTACTGTAATGCCTCTGTTAGTGCTCCTGGTACGTCCCAAAAATTGTAATGCAAAACAAAATAACGCTACTTGGGGTCATTATAACACGGCACAAATAGAGATTATACCAGCTATCATTTAAAAATATATGAAGTTGTTGTTGAGCCCCATCGAGGTGGAAAGGATCAGTGCAAAGTATCTTATCTGGTAGCTACTTTCCGAAACTGACGAAATATCTCTAGGTGTCGATATATATATATATATATATATATATATATATATATATATATATATATATATATATATATATATATATATATAGCTACATGGTGAATTATTGTGTATGTGCATATATTCATTTCCGCATACATTGCACATAACCTACAGTACACCGTTATTTCGGAGAATTCCATTATTTATTTCGCAAATTTGAGATTACTAAATGTATTACTAAAAACATTTGACAGAAAGCGCTACAGAGATTCAGTGCTAAACGGGGTAGCACTAAGTGGGGTAACTGTACTGATATATCCAATATAGAACTAAATTCGATTTCTCCTTCTACTACGTCGCATTCTCCCCCAGCAGCAAATAACCGAACGTTTTAGTGCCAAGAACTCACTTCATATTAAATCGATTTTTCTGATGGTATTTAATATTTCAACAACGAAAAACAATTGATAAGATAACATTATAAAAAAAAACATCAACGTAATGAATATAGTAAAACATATGAATAATAATAATAATATATATATATATATTTATATATATATATATATATATATATATATATATATATAAACAATATGATAATAAAACTATCAAAAAGTTAACAACAACAAAAAATGTAATTATGAAAATACGATAGACGTATGAAAATTCTGAAGACATTAAACAGGTTTGTTCACTGATGATAAACAGAAGCATTAATTGTGGCTAGAATCTGCCATTTCTGTGATAAATTACCTCCTTAATGCAATCGCCTCGGGCTGCATTAGTACATGTATTTTTTGATAGAATTTTGTCCGATTTATTATAAAATAGCTGACTATCTTGTTTTCACTAACGATACTATCTTTCCTCCTTTGCTTTACACTTACCCTTTTCTTTTAATTGTTATTTTGGTTTTCGTTCATTTTTCTCCATTGTTTCCTTTTACCTTTTTTCTATGCTAATCTTTGGTTTCTTCTTCTTCTTCTGTTTCTCCTTCTTCTTCTTAATCCTCATTTTCTGCGTCTTCTTCATTCTTCTTTTCTGCATCTTCATCCTCCTTTTCATCCTCCTTCTTCATCCATTTTTTTTGCTTCTTCAACTATTAATGTGATTAATGTTATCATTCTCCTACTTCATTGTCAATTAAAATTACTATTATTGCTCTTCTTCTTCTTCTTCTTCTTCTTCTTCTTCTTCTTCTTCTTCTTCTCCTCCTCCTCCTCCTCTCCTCCTCCTCCCGCTTCTTCATTTTCACTTGTTCGTTTCTTCATTCGCCTTTCAGTCTCTCCTTTTCCTCTTCTTTCCATTTTCTTCAATTATAACCATATGAACTTGTACGTAAATTTTCTGTCTGTTTGTCGCAGACACTTCTCATTGGCTAATTTACCTTCCTATGCCGACAAAACAATTACGTCAAACAGTACGTCATAGGAACTCTTCAGACTCAAAACGTCTGATCATGCATTAAAATAGCTCAAGTTGTGTTGATACTTGAAGAGAACTTACAATTAGAATACTTGAATTATTAAAAGAGAAACTTCCCAACAGTTTCAAACTCCTTTGTGTCGATCCATACATGAATGAGTCCATCATTTTGGACGGGTATATTCTTGTAATTATATGAAACAATCAATCGAATGAAGTAGACTATGAGCTTAATACCGATGATAATGCAGTTGTATTTTTTCATCACAGTTATCAAGTTTTATTTCTTATAGCAGAACAATGTCGCTGCAATAAATGCCACATACTATTCTATCCTTCTTCTAGAGCCTGGCTCTGATTTGGGATAAAATTGTCGGTGCGACGCACCCAATTGAGAGATCCGGCAAATTTGAGGGAAGGTTTATTCCAATCATTGACTTCGAAAGGCTGCTGCTGATGATGATAGAGATTAAGGCATTTTAGAGTAAAATTTGTTATACATTTGATAAATCATCATTCATAAGTATTGATCCTAAATACGTTGTGTAACAATCACCTTACCATTTTTTCACCATTCAGCATTTCTGAGAGAAAAGATGACAAATGCCCCGGCGATTACTTTTCCCCCTATGTATTAAAAAAAAAAGACTTTGAACTACATTGGTACATCAATAAGTCTCCAGCCAAACAATGACAAGGGCGTTTATTTCTATAAAACATTTTTCTCCTCTTTTTCAACACTCTTAATTCAGTGGCGATTAATGAATAATTTTTGCATAGTTCACATTTATACAGTGAATATTTCAGATAAAAATAAAACTAAAAATTTTGTGTCCGGATACAGACTCATTGATTGACCCTGGTATATATATATATATATATATATATATATATATATATATATATATATATATATATATACATAAATAAGTCTACAGACTAATGATGGGAAAAGTATTCATTTTGCACAACAAATATTTATTTTTCAACATAATCTCCTTCCTTGTCAATGCACTTAATTCAGTAGTGTATATCACACAAAGAGATCGAACATTATACATGGAAAATTTCATGTATATATGTACATATGTGCATGTATCTGCTCACGCATTATTTCTATTTGATATGTATCTACCAATCACGGGGATTTTTAGAGTCAATTTTCATGGATAAGGTACATAATAATTAGCGTGAGGGGTCGAGTAATAGGTAAAATTGATTAACCTCTTTCATAATATAATTATGAGGGTTACTTGTCAAGATATCTTCGAGTAGATTCACTTTCAGAATAAATATGAATTTAGAATAAATCACATTTTCAAATCTAAATACAGCGGCAGTTAATAAAAGCCCATTGTTTGTGATTGTATATTGTTATTGCCTTCCTAGAGAATGAGAGCTGTGACCCCTAAATGGCTTGTGTCATCAAATATCAAAATTTGATTTTCTACCCTGCCACTGTTAATCGCCCTCGGATCATATGTCGTTTTTACCTCTCAAATTTGACACTCGAAAAAGAACAATGAAAAGCAATAATAAAATATGGAGAGAGAAAGAGGGTGAGATGGGACAGAGAGAGATATAGAGAAATGTTGAGATGAGACAAAATTTCTCTGTTTGACATCAACTGGGAATTGATGATAGAGATACCATCATGTCACACAAGACCAAGAAAAAGAACTTCGTTGGTGACATATGTGCATAGCAGTCTTTTTTTTTCTCCATGTGTAATGTCTGCCTGAGAGGGCCCCAATTTTTTTTAGACGAATGCATTTTTTTGGATGGCGATTATATTTGTGTTTGTGTGCATGTTCTTGTCTTTAATGATATTCCTATATATTTCCACCAATTATACGCGTATTTTAGGGATTGGTGTCTCCATACATGTTCCATGATTGAATTCTGAATAAAGCGGCTATCTATCTATCTACCAGTCGCTAGTTCAATATATATATATATATATATATATATATATATATATATATATATATATATATATATATATATATATATATATATATATATATATATATGTGCTAGTATTCCACAAAAGAGGTCCAATCAGAGATAAGTTTGGAATAACCATTTTTTTTCTGTGAGCTGAAAATATAACTATGAACACTAACCTTTTTACTAAATAATTAAGTTATTGGTACAGACTTATTTCCAGCCAACGTGGCTTATGTCTTACACATATATCAATTCCTTCATTACATATATACATATATACATATATATATATATATATATATATATATATATATATATATATATATATATATATATATATGTACACACATAAACATATATATATATATGTATGTATGTATGTATGTACGTACGTACGTACGTGTGTATGTATGTATGTATGTATGTATGTACGTTTGCGGGCTTATGTGGAGCGGGATTTCGTTTAAATGTTTTATCAAGTGTGGGTGACCAGGTTTTTTGTGAACTTATCATGTCTTCTAAAAGCTTTCTACTAGTGGAACTTGTAAACTACTTTGTCCGTGAATATTTGATAGGCATTCAAGCGTATAGTTTTGTATCTATTTGTAAGACGACACATAGATACAAAACTATACACTTTGTAACACATAAATCTGCTAGTTTTGCATATGTGGAGTTTGAGCTGCCTCATAGGATTGAATACATGTGTTTGCATTTATTTCACCGTGTTTTGTCGGGTAGATAAGTATAAGAACATTTCAAATTTTTTTGGAATATGATGTAATGAAATACAACTGATCATTTTTGATTTGTTGTATACCTTCTTTAGTTAAAATAATAAAAAAGGTAATGGTGTGTTGTACAAAGAGAAACGAAATAAAATTCGAACGTCACACATTAAAACTATCCCATTTAATGTCATCCCTGTAGATTTAGACTTTGGTCAAATTAGTCAATATATTTTTTAGCTTTTATTTTAATACTTCGACTTTGTTTTCGTATTTTTGCATTTTTAGGAACCGCCAATTGAATCTGTCAACAGATGTATCTTCAGTTTTCAAGAGCATCTGATTAGCTGACTGGCTATATATATATATATAAGTATATATATCACACGTACAGGCCTCATCAACAGAGCAGGTTGGCTGAAAATTGAAACATTGTCATTATTTATGCAAAGTCCTTTAATTTGAGCCCGACAAAACTCACGCTTTTTTTCTTTTCTTTTTTTTAATAATTTCGATAGCTTAACGAAAGGCAAGATAAGTAACTTGTTCATTGATCACCTCCCTTTTCTCATTTTTTTCATTGATCGCTCCAATACAACATGCTGCCAAAAGACATTGGTCGCATAACCGTTTTTATTGAGTGACTAATTAGACCTGTCTCGCTTATTTATCGAAAAAAATGAATAAAATCTAGTCTTAGAACTCTTCTCTTTTCAGGGTGCAGCCAAGGTGACCAGATTGTACAGAGGCTGTCACTGGGGTAATTACACTGGCCAAAGGATAACATTCAGTGGAAACGATGTCCCTGGGCCGGGGGAGTATGACGTTGGAGGCCAATCCATATGGCGTGTGGAAAACCCCAACATGGGCGAGATGGAAAAAATGAAATTTGAGTCTTATATACCGCGATACTTGGATGCTGTTATTTACAACGAAAAGAAATTGGTGAGTAAGCTTTTGTCAAATTTTACTTGATTTGATGTTTCCTTGTCTACGTTTATGGCTTCCTATGTATCTTTTGTTTCCACTGTTAAATATATTCGTGGAATGAAACATAGCAGCATGTACAATCAACGTCGGTGTAAAATCCAAAGTTTATTACATATACATACCCCCCTATATATATATATATATATATATATATATATATATATATATATATATATATATATATATATATATCTATGTATAAGTGATTAATCTCTAAAACACTACTCTCTTAAAAAATATTTAGAACATGAATATATATATATATATATATATATAATATGATATATATGCATGCGTATATATCTGTCTCTCTACGTACATGTTTGTGTGTGTGTGTGTATGTGTGTGTTTGTGCGTGTGTGTGTGTGATCTCATGTGCGTTCGTGTGTGTATGTACATATGTATATAATATCATACTATATATTGTGTTTTTAGGCACCAGTCCTAAATTATCACAAGTACATATATTTTCTTTTACTTTCCTTGTTCATGTACTAATGAACGCATGTGTGTATCCCATGTGTAAGTTATGTCCAGACCTTTCGAATCGAGCGGTTACGGACTTATTTCTGGCCATTATCAAGATCACAGAAAAATTTTAAATGTTATTTGTCCTTTGATTTTTTTAACCCTTTTAAACTCCAACTCTATAATGCCAGGTTTTCGCTGTATAGTTGTATAAACATAATAAGTTGTATCTATGTAAGGAATTAGTAATCACCAACCAAACAAAACAGTTAGAGAAAAGCACTAACTACTTCACCAGCTTCTGACAAAACCTGACCTGAATGACATCTTTATATCCAATACTTTATTACTACTATCAAATATATAAATGTTTAAAACCTGAAGCCTTCCATTCATTAAATGAGTGATTTGAAATTAAAAAAGGGCAGACTTTTTGATTCATCGATAATATTATCCTGCCTGTTCCCACCTTTACACTTTTAGTTATAACATAAGGGTCAGGTTAGAAGGGTACGGAGAGACAACGGAAAAGAAATATTCGTTGTTTAATAAGAGAGCATGAAGAAAGAGGACAGAAAAGAAAGATCATTTTTCCAAATGATGGGTAGGAATTATTTTTATTGGCAAAATTATCTATTGTTACGGATAGATGAACAGGAGAAATCATTCTTTTGGTCATATAAGTTGAATACTTATTGTACATTGGGAGAGGAAGAAAAAGACCGAGATTGTATTTGTAAAAAAAAAAAACAACAACACCAGTTTTCTTTTCTACTGTCCAACCGAAATGCTAAGTGGATCGTTATATTTCCTTTTTTTTCATCAATTTGTTCTATTCAGAATATCCACTGCCTTCGAAGGAAGAGAGACAATTAGTTTAAAAAGGAAATTGTCTTTCTGTGTTAAATGCAACATTTTTGCATTTGGAAAAACTTCTGCTTTTTTACACTATAGCTATTTTCTGAAACTTGCCATATCGCTCAGCGTTTGCAGATTTCTTTTATTTAATGCAAACATTTTTTTCGTTTATTCTGTATTCAAAGAGGACATCAAAGATGAATATGAAAGCAAAACGAATTTCATCTTGAATGAAAACGAAGAAGATTTCTTCTGTTTCTACTTCAAATCATTCTTTTTATGCCATTCCGTGAAATCATGGAAATTCAAACGCCTCCACTTGTATTCCATTATTACAAGGGATTGTTCCATCCACTTGCAGCTTTTAGGTCAGAAGTTTACGAAGCCACTCATGGCTTTATTTTCATTGATCCTCATTTTTAC
This sequence comes from Thysanoteuthis rhombus, assembly GCA_963457665.1. NCBI lineage: Eukaryota > Metazoa > Mollusca > Cephalopoda > Oegopsida > Thysanoteuthidae > Thysanoteuthis > Thysanoteuthis major. The sequence continues at coordinate 13,990,757 of OY735237.1, read as the reverse complement.
AAAAGATCTTATCCTGGCTTGTGACAAGATCCTTCAAATACTCAACTCACTTCTAATTTCATTTCATCTTTGAAAAAAATGTGGGCAAAAATGACTAATCAAAAGGAATGGGAAGACTTGATAATTCATTCATGGACAATCAGTTGTAGCCAATCAGCTTCTGCATGAGTACATAACCAGGTCAGTTTCCATATTCTTATGTCTCCTTTCCAAATATGGAAATATTATACAGACGATTATCTTTACTTTCACTTTACTAATCGCTCCTTTATGTGATTGTTGCTGTCATCATTATACATGGAGTTTACCGGCCAATACATGAAAGAAACACTAGTAAAAGATTCAAATTACAAGAAGCTCCTCCGAACCTTAGTGAAAAAAGAAAAAAGAAAACAAAAACAATAAAACATTTTATGTACTTGTTACGTTTAAATAAATAGAGATTTGGTACTCGACAGGAACTCTTTGGCAATAAGCTGTAAAAAATGTTTCCAGTCGGACTGTTGTAGGAATTTACTCGGTAAAATTAACTTTAATCTGCCTTTAAGATCTTTTGTTGGGTATAGGCCTCTCTCAAGTTAGTATAAGACATTTGAGGTGTCATGGACCATGACGTGTTGAGAGGGAGGATGAAATGGACACGTGCCTCTCCCAAAGTATAGTATTCTTATAAAACATTTCTAAGCTGAAATGGCATAAAGCAAAGGAGCAATTATCATTGATTTATATGTGAAACATTTTCTTGTATTTCCATTCCCCCCAAAATGGTAATGATGGTATGTTAGGCTGGATCATTGGTGCTGGGGTCAGTTCAAGGCAAAAGACACTGATGTGTCGGAGAGAGACGGAGAGGGTGTGTGCTCTCTCTATAAAGACTCGTTGCAAAACAAAAGCTGAACGCTAGTTTCACTTTTCGCCTCTTTTCGTAAAAGTTGTGCGAAACAAATTTAGAAAAGAAGGAGACACCTGTATTATTTCGAACGAGTCATCGAATAACTCTCACTATAATTCAATCATAAGTATTCTCATGTTTTAATTCGGATAAAAAAAAAGTTTCTATGCTGCTATCAAAATACTAAATGTACATGAAGAAGCTTCATTTATATTTTTGTCTTTTAAATTTGCCTATTTCTTTCTATATCATGTTTATTAAACGGCGAAATTAAATGTACCAGACAAAATGAGATTAGTCAAGAAAGGTCTAATAAATTTCCTGAAAGCTTTCTGACCCGAGTAGATCAGACATAAAATCCATTTGACTGGGTTCAGTTCACGGCCTTCTAGTTGTGACTAGCGTACATTTTGCATAGCGGCCATTGAGTACACGTTCAGAAGTGCGGTCTCTAAAGAGGCGTTCCGTTTTGAGTTTCTCTCATAGAGTTAGTAGTATAACTGCTACGTCCCAAATTACCTAACATGGATCCTAATCCTGACCTTAATCCTAACCCAATATAACAAGGATGTCGGCATTCTTGTGGGACGAGGCTAAAAATAAAACGATACTACTAGTCCTGTAGAAGGGACTGCTCTTCTTTTTAGGAATTGTGCTTGTTAAATTGTATCAGCCATTGTTTGGATGAGCATTTAACAAATATTGATTAACTTGACTTTCAGCTTTTCTTTTCGTTCAAGAATTGATTTTTGTTTGGCTTATAAACCAAGTTTTTTTCTAAGTTTAAAAGATGGAAGGAAGTTTTCTTTTCTCCACTGGGACAAAACGGAAATAATCATTTTTTCAAGTGTAAAAAGAATGAAAATGAAAGTCTAACTTCACGTTAAATAAATTGAAGAGTGTAAGTTTTCAAGGATTTTTGTTTTGGTTTTTGCTATTATGTACATTTTTCTGTATTTCATAAGTTTTCATTTTATATTTATTTATCATGGTAGCTATAGTTCATTTTTATTTGTTTATGATTGTTTTTTTTCACCTTTTTCTTTTGATGAATTTCGTCCTTCTCAGTGTATCTTAATTTTTTGTGTGTATTTTATTCATTTGACCCATTATTTATAGATTTGATTTTTTCTTCAATTTAAACTTGTTCTTTTTATGCAAGTTTGTTTTAATTTATTTACCTTCGTGTTTCATTTTCATTCGTTTGACTATATTTTATTATTTGGTTTTTCTTTCGCTTTATTCGGTGTTATAATTATTTCTAGCTTTATTTCTTTTTAAATATATATTTTTCTTGAATCTCATGTTGTTATTGGATCTTGATCATTTTTTTCAACCAACTGCCATCTTTCAATTTTCTGCCAACACTCACCACGTATCGAAAAGATTGAAAATTTAAAAAAAAAATATCTAAATAAATTTTTTTATCGTTGTTGGTTACATTGCTATTGTTCTCATTGTCTTCCTACTGACTTCGTCAAAGCGACACTGTCAAGTCGCCCCATCCCCTTTTTTTTCGACTAATGGCGTCAGACAGTAAACTCATCAGGGATCCCGACTGATACGAAGACAATCACTGTCGTCTACTCTGATGGTTGACTCGTCAAGGGATCGGTTCCTCACTGGTGACTGATTCCTGTCGGCTTCTGAGTTGACCTTGTCATGCAATAGCAACAGCAGACATGTTTATCTTTAAGATACCCTAGACCGACTCCATTGTACTAGTGCCAAGTGATATAACCCCCTTGGCCTGCCCAACTCTTTCCTGATTTAAAAATCTGAACAATGTTGATGGAGGACGCAGCCAGTTTCATCTCCGCAGCAATGACCCTCAGGAAGTATTTCAGCCTTCACTAAAAACTGTCAAGAAAAATGTTTGGATGTTTTCTGATTTTTTTTCTTTCCTTTAAAAAAAGAACAAAAAATGAACTATTATGAAATATAAAATAAGATATAAAATAGAAATAAAACAGATGAAAATGGTTTTAAAATTTAAAAAATTCTTCACTTTTAAATGTAAAAAAAAACATACATTTAAAGATGAAATTCCCAAAAGTATGCCATAATGAGAAAAAAAAAAGTTTAATGGAAATACAAATGCTGTTTCATAAAATAGAAATATTTTAGTGAAGTTTATGTAAAAAGCTATCATATTTATTTTTTCTCATCATTCAGATTCGATGTCGTATTTTTGTATTGCAAATAGTTAGTAGCTTCAAATACTTGGATCTATGTGAGTTTTCATTCCATTATAGAACTAAAAATCGTACCGATAGAATGAAAATGTTTTAATTTCTAAAAATCGCAAATCATCCAATTTCAAATTTTAACAGCCCTTAATTCGTTTTGAATAGAGGGGATTAGTTTATTATAAATTCCACGAGTCAACATCAAATTTTGTTAGCGTAATTTTGATTTTTGAATTATTTCAATTATTTGAATCTTTAGTAGAACAAGAAACAGTTGATTAAAATTGTCAATAGGTTTCTTCAGTTTTCAAGTTGACCTAGCTGACTATCTATGTAGGTATGTATGTACATACAACGCCTACCGGACGCACCAATAGGGCAAAAAGGCCGAAAATTTAGATATGTATTCCTTATTATGTTCACAAAGAATGATTTCTTATGTTCTTTGAAAATTTTCCTATGAAGATTTTTTTGTGGGTTTTTTATTTACAGTGTAAATTTATGCTAAATTAAGGACGTGGTTTGCATTCACATGTTTTTCAAAAATTCAGATCTTTTAATGACCATTACCCAACAATAGACTACAGATGTAATTTATTCATTGAGCACACCCTTTCCCAATGTTTTAATCGATCATTCCAACATAGATTGCTGCTAAAATACGTTATCATGTGATGGTTCCTAATGAATGACCAACCAGACTTGTCATCAAAATATTTTCGTCCACCTTATTAACACCATTTCAATAACGCAAGTATATCATCCAATGCTGGATTAATTATTTAGCAAAAGTAGAATTTGCTACAGGCCCAGCAGTTTCAAGAGCTCCACGCTAAATGCTTGCAGGCGAGCTATCAATTCCGATTCAATGATCGATCATTATATACTATTAGTGCTATAGTACAATACTACCGTCAACTTTTATGAACGACTGGGTGTTTAGAATCAGTGATTTTAGCCCATTGTCCTCTTTAATTGGAGTTATCATTTGATGTAGTAATTAATGGGAGTGTGATAACTATGTGATACATATACGACACATAGATACGAAGGTATTTGAAATTGAAGACATAGACGCTGCACAAAGATGAAAACGAAGACAAAATAATACTATCACTGAAATTTCAGACCTTTGTTGTAATATCCGATTGTATAGCATGTGGACAATTTAATAACTTTGCAAGTGAAAATGCATGTTTTAATATTAATATGTACTTCCTTAATTTAGAGCTCCTTTTTAACATATACTAAGGGCCCTACACTAGCTTTATCCGGTCCTGATATCAGCAGAATAAAAAAAGAAGCTATTTGTGAAAAAGACGAAATTCATTTTTTATCCCTTTTTTAAGACAGTCGACATCTGCATTCGTATGAAGACTATTGTCATTAGAGCAATAATTTTAGCACTTTACACTTGCTCCCTTCAGACTAATTTTTTTATTGAGTTACTTGATGTTTCTTGTTGCAACTGGGTGTCCAAGGTCATCCTTCTCGCAGCTTATTATCAGAAAAAAATATTTCCCCTGATGATATCTCTTTATTTTCAGTTTGCCAATTTTATTTTATTTTTTGAATTTGAGGCGAATATCAATGAGAACAGAGATATTAGTTTGGGGAAAATGCAATATTGTTTGATCGTAGGTGGTTTCATTAACAATAGAAAAAAAAAAGATGATTCCTGTTTATGACTTTAAAAGTTCAAGATTTACAGCCAAGACAAATATATTGAGTGAAATTGCCCAAAGTGGGACTCGTTTCACCCGATCTGTACTGCGGCCTTCTTCAACTATGCAATCTATGAGAAAAGATAGGATCTGTCTATCTAAGCCCAGCTCTTTCATCCTTTTTCTTTTTTTTCTTACATTATCATGTTGCAAACACTTTTTTAAAAAGTCAACCTTCTATCCCCTCACGAGTTTTACACATGTAGAAAGCTAGGAAAGGAATTGCCCAAAATGGCATTGGTGTATGAGATCCGAACATGAAGCAATACGTCAATCTCTGAGAGAGAGGCCACACTTCTTTTTAGTGACCATGCTTTCGTTTGTTATCAACTCAAACTGTGTGAAATACCAGTAGCCGATCGGTTTGCAGTGCAGAAATTGGACTGGGTGATCAAGTTGTAGAGGAAAAACCAATTCTCCCCTTTGCTTATTCACAAATAAATAGCAGTTAAAGGTAAACAGCTAAAGTATGACTAAGATTAAGATAACCCATCACAAACAGTATATTCGTATAAAATGAAAATTGAACAAAACTCACAAAAATTGATATAATGCAAGAACTAATTAAATATTTTCAATGTATACTCTCAAAGATGTAACACGATTGGTACGATGTCATTGTGAAAGGTAATTTAGACTCTCTCTCTCTTTCTTTCTCTATCTATCTGTCTGTCTATCTTCCATAAGAATAGATTACTCTGGTGGGCGGGGAATTTAAACTAAAATAAATGTATCGCTTAAATTCAGTTCCTTAGCGCAGAGGTAGGATATCAGTCTCCGGGTGTGAAGCGAAGGTTTCATTTCTGCCTCGTGCTACTGGATGGGATAACGGATTGCCTATAGCCACACTAAAGAGTTGTAATAACGAAACAGCTGTCTGTGGATGAAACAATATATATATATATATATATATATATATATATATATCAGCATTATAATATCGTTTACTCCCTGATGAATTTATTTCGTAGAGTGCTCGATGCATTGAACACCAAGTTGAATTAGTGTAGAGCTTAAAATATGATGAAGTAAACAATCTGCTACAAGTTTATGTTATTGCCCTGTTTAGGCATTTTCAGGCAAATGATCCGGTTTATTTCAGACCCCTATTGGGAGTCTTCCTCTCATTCTATTCATATATAGTTCTCTGTTTAATGGTTAGTCATTGCTTTTCTGTTTTATTTGATGGAGATACTGTTCTAGTTGGTTGTTATGCATTATAAGTTAGCGGGATAGAGTGTAGGCATTTTCTTTATCAGCATGTCGTTAAACCATCTGCTCTTTGTGGTATATTTCCTCTGTGAGAGTATTTTATTTTCACTTAAATTTGTTTCCAAGTGTTGGGTTTCACTTTTATAAGGCCTTAAGTGTCAGTCTAATAATTGTGGGTTAGATCTGTTTCTACAAGTCTATGGTGATTTGGTCGTTCTTTAAAGTGGCTATCATAGAATCAATTGAAAAACTCAGATGGCAATGGGCTGGTCATGTTGCAGGAATGTCAGACAACCGATGGGCATCACGACTCACAATGTGGATCCCTAGAGATCATATGCGAAACTGCAGGTGGTAAAATATAAGATAGGGTGAAGAACTCGACAAATTCAGGAAGGATTGGCTCTGCGACGCCCATGATAGAGAGGTTTGGTGGATCTTGGGGAAGGTCTATGTCAAACAATGGACGCTAAAAGGCTGATGATGAGTCTGACAGAGCCATATGGAAGAAGTTGCCGGTGGTGTTGTACCAGTTTTTCATGCGAAGGGAGCCTGTCTGATTTAAAAATCAGCATCCTGCCTTTTACTTGGGCTTGAACACCGACCCACTGGCGCTATCTGCAACTACGTAATCTACCTAGTTGTCCCCTTTTTTTGAAAACAAATTTGAATCAATGGAATGAGAGCTAGTGTAGTTATTAGTTTGGTTTGTTTTAGCAGTAAAAACAGAGTGACTTGGCTCTGTTCAGGTTGTAAAATTCTCACAAATTCTGCATAGTGACAGAAGTTGAACGATAAACTTAGTCGTTATCTCATAAGAAATTATGTTACTGAGAGAAGGTGAATCTTCTCTTAGAAAAAAACTCTCTGGATTTCTTTTCTTTTGTATTTAAATACTCCACAATCTGTTTATCAGCCTAGAGACCAAACTAAATGGTGGGACAGATTATAAACTTTGTTTTTCTTGATATATGGCAATGAACATACGATATTAAAAATGATCCTACATGCTGATACCAGCACTTTAAAAGTCTAATGAAATTTATTTCAAGATGCTTCAAAGAGTTAATGAAGATTGACTTGATAACTGGAAAAGGATGGACTAGATTCTGAATGAGAGAAAAAAAAACTATTTCAGTCTGGCCTCTTGATATCTTGTAATTGTGTGTTTTCTACGACGAACTGGCTCTTGTGTTCCAGGAAAGAGTTGATAAAGAATGCTGTGAATGTGTAATTTTGGTCATTTGAAAAAGTTGTTTACTTGGCATCTTTTGCTGATCTCACCTTGACCCAAATTCTTCGTCTGCAAGAAACAATTCTTTTAAGAGCTCCAATTTTTCTATTTGTGAAGATTTATTTAATCATTCTCCTCTTCTCAATAACGGGAAACAACAACAAAATACCCCACCCTTTCCAGGCAGAAATCATCTTGCTTGATGAGCAATTGATGAATCTGAGTAATTGAAATATTAATTAAAGGTACTAATTATTATCAGATAAACGAATTGTTCGCATCGTGCAATGAAGTTGAAATTATGACGTTTCCTTAACTTCCGATGTTCCCCAGGATATTTGTTTCGTGTTCATACGACAAATTACACTCATAGACTGATCGATCCCTTAAAGGGCCTCTATCAGGGATTTGTTAACGGGAACCTTCATGGTATTTTTCTTACTATCCTATTTTCTGTAATTAAAACTTATGAAAATATACTTGTAAAAAGAACAGGAGTCTTTTTCATTTGTTCCAATTGAAAGCTTACGTTCATAATTCTAAAGTACAGAAGTCTAAAAAAAGTAAAAAGTTCTATGAAAATGCCCAGAGAACTTCATCATTTTATCTATTGATTAAAATTAATCTAAATATAAAATACAAAAATGTGTATTCAACAGACCCATATATATATATATATATATATATATATATATATGTATGTATATATATATATATATATATATATATATATATATATATATATATATATATATATATATATATATATCCCAAAAAGTTAAGTGGTTAACAACTAATAGCCACCATAGCCACCACGAGAAAATAAAATCTCAAATAGAACTATTATTATTAATTCTGTGTAAAATCCCAAATCCGTTGAAAATCTCACATTAATTAATATTAAAAGAGATACTTAGAAATAAATGACATAAAAAAGTTTATTCAAAGATTTTTAAAAATTCTTTTAGTGTTTAAAGCTGTAAATCTTTGCAGAGTATATATATATATATATATATATATATATATATATATATATATATATATATATATATAATGTGTACTTTAGAGAGTGAGACAGACTCAGGAGTGAAATTTTTGGTGGTAAGGTTTATTAATCCTTATATGTCAATAGTCCATACATGTTTCGGGATTTCTCCCATCATCAGTGGTGCGTGTTGTGTGAGTGTGGATTAAAATGTACCATGTGGAACCAGAGTCCACTGCCAGGGACTATGCATTGTGGGTAAGTTTTGTTGTCAGGGCTACTAGATTTCTCCTGCTGAATGTAAGAATGACCAGCAGGTATTGGGATTTTGGTAAAGCAGCAGCAGTTTGCCTTGGGGAGGGCAGAGTGTGTCAAGGTAGGGGGTAGTGTTGTAGAGGTGGATTTTCTGGTATGTTTGGGGTAGTGTAGGAGGGGTGGTGGGGTTATGGAGCTACATAGGTATCAACCTTAAAAGTTACTGAAAATGTTTTGGCTATGAGTTGAACAGGGGTTATAACAGGCTAAGGTGAAGTTTTTCCTATGGGTCTAGGTGACTTTGAAGCTTCCATTATTGAATGTTTCCAAGGTGTGGGTGTGAGGATATTAATGGTAGGAGTTGTGTGTATTAGTGTTCTGTGTGGTGAGGGTTGTTCAGTTTAGTATTTTGATTGTGTGTAGTAGTGTTTTAGTAAGTTTTCTAAACTGCTTACTAGTGTTGGAATCAGGTTTTCTAACTCCCCTTCCATATTTAGTGGTAGGGGGCTTTCCTCATTTTTTGGTAGAGTGTGTGTGTGAGTTGATGTAGGGGTTACCTGCTGGTCAGGGTGTTTGCCTGGGTCTTCAGGATGCTTTCCAAGGGTCAATGTGATGGGTTGAGGGAGGATGCTACTCTTAGGGCTTTCCTTTTGCAGGGTATGAGGGGTAGTAGGTCTGAGGAACTTATGGAGTCTAGTGTTCTTGTTCCTATTATCTGTATGCTGGTTTTTGTAGTTGTGTTTGTTCATATAGCTGTGTCTGTTCACAATATTGGTGTCAGTAATATTAGTATTTGTGTAGGTGTTTCTGTTATGTTTGTTCATATGTGTGTGTCTGTTATAGGTGTTAGTATTGTTAGTGCCAGTGTAGGTGTTTTTGTTTTGTTTGTTCGTATGCGTGTGTCTATTTCTATCGTTGTTCGTGTGGGTATGGATGATGTTTTTGTCAGTATTGGTGATTCTTGTTGGGTAGCCTGTGTCTGTGTGTCTAGTGTTAAATTTGTGTTTGGTGGGGGAATTGGTTTTTTTTGGGTATGTAGGTGGTAGGTTGGGGGTAGGTAGCAGAGGCCTGGTGGCTCTTTTGGTGGGTTGTATCTTAATTTCTCTCATATTCTGTGGAATCGCAGATCTGTGTGTGATATTGTGTCTAAGTTTGTTGTATTTTTTAGTTTTGGTGAGGTTAAGTTGTTTTTTTCTTCCTCCTATGTTGATGTTGATCGCTTCCTGTATTTCATTATATTCATCTGTGTATGTGTGTTGTTGTAATTTTTGTTCCAATTCGCTGATATATATATATATATATATATATATATATATATATATATATATATATATATATATATATATATATATATATATACGCAAAGTAGTGCCCAAGAGTTTCAACTACGCGACCGACTGCATTTAATAAACAGTTACTTCTATCCTTTGGGAACAATATCCTTTGTGAGAGATCGCTGTATACAAGGCCAAATGAACTATTTCAAAGGCAATGGCAAAGACTCAGTGTTAGGGTAAGTAATTTTTTCATGGTCAAATTCCCAAAGCTTACGGGTGACACTTTGTATATATAGAATGATGGATGGATGGATAGGTCCGTAGCCTGCAGCAGCCATTCAGTGAATTTTTATCAATATCTTTTTTTGACTTTAAATGTTAATGTTAGATCCAAGTGATGAACGGAGAAGTGTTGTTTTAAGTGCTTTGGAAAGCTACTAAGTTCACGTGGAATCCATTTGTTCAGCTTGATAATTTTTCCTAAGGCGTACCACAAATGACTGATTACACAAGGAATGAAGAGCAAATTAACTTCAAATACACTGCTAAGAGTTTGTTTATTTAGCATTGATCAAAAGATGGCACTATTAACTTTTCCATCAATTTAATACTGTAAACTCTCATTGTAAGGCGCAAATTCTAACCGTAGTATTTAACGACACGCCTGTTCGTTTTTATATTCTCACCAGACTAATGTCGGAACGATACATTTTCCAGACGAAATTAGAAAATGGATAATTTGCTGACTGTATTTTAGAATTGGTTTGCCGTATTTTTCAATCCATTCGTTATATCAGCAAATTCATTATAATGGCACCGGAATTCTGCACTATATAATTTTTTGCTCTTTGATTTGCAGCCGTATCTGAAGAAAAGACCAAATAGTTAATATATACATTCGAATACATATCAACATGAGTTCGGATTAAACCTAGTAAGAGCAGGTCTGTTTAGTCACTCAACAGAAACCATCGTGTGACCAACGCCTTTAGGCAGCATGCTGTATTGCAGATGTTCAATCAAAAACTGGATTTAAGGGTGATAAAAGAATATGTTATTTCTCTCGCCTTTGGTTGGACCACTAAAATGCTTGAATTTTCATTAAAAAAACGAGTTAAACGATGGAAGAATATAGCTTACACTTACATTGTAAATTGAACCTCACTAAAAAAATAGGAGGGGGTATTGAAAAGAGCAAAATTAAAATACCCCCCCCCAAAAAAAAAAACTTAACCCCCCCCCAAAAAAAAACTAAACCAATAAGTGAATTTCTATCAGTACGTCATGTACGCGTGATGTATACTTACATAGCAAGCCAGCCCAACTTGAAAACTGAAGAAGCCTAATTCGACTGTTTTTGGTGACAGCTTTTGCCGACATTTTCTTATAAATTACAAGATGAAAAACTTCGACATCCTAGAATTCGATCGATCTATTTGTCGAGTTCTTCACCCTATCTTATATTTTACCACCTGCAGTTTCGCATATGATCTCTAGGGATCCACGTTGTGAGTCGTGATTCCCAACGGTTGTCTGACATTCCTGCAACATGACCAGCCCATTGCCATCTGAGTTTTTCAATAGATTCAATGATAGCCATTTCAAAGAACGACCAGATCGATTGAGAAAGAGATTGAAAAAAGATGATTGAGGAATGAAACTGTAGATGGGAATGGGTTGCAGGGGCTAGGTATCCATTAGTAGACATTGAATATACAAAAGAACTTGAAAATTGAGAAGTGGGTATACCCTGTACCCCTCTACTTACCCCCCTCCCATTTCTATGAAACGTAACAGGCAACAAAAAAGAGAGATTTGGCTGAGGCTTGAATGTTGGTTTGTATTTTTCATGGGAAATGAAAAGAAAAGAAGTTTCGTCTTGTTATTCTGTAACTATTTTTCCGCGGATTTGATTTCCCTGCTCCTAAATATGACGCCTCAAAACTTGGCCTTTTATTTCGGTCACTGGAGATAATCCTACTTTTGGTTCCTCCCTTCTTCTCTCAATGGATACTTTTCTTCCGAGCCCTTTGCGGATAACGAATTCATCCGTATGTCTATTTGCATTTTTAAATCTGTGCATTTGTTTACTAGGTCAGTGCGTGTTCGCTTCGCCTATTCCAATTTGAGTGTGCGCACAGATGTGTGAGGCTCAACTAGTTCGAAGAAGTTTCTCCTTCTTCTTCTTCACTCATCTCGACTCTAGTGTTTTTGACATAGTTCCATGAGAGCCAAATAGAATGAGAATGATTGTACACTTCACGTTCCATAATTTTCTCAGTTCTCAGGCCAGGCCCTTGAACTTTTTTTTCGATTCTTTGCTTCATTTCGTTTTTAGCTCGTGTTCCACTATCATGGCCACGACCACGATTTGGCAGGCCCTCTTTTCCTTTTTTACGATTATCAGATCTGGTATTCCCGCCCGAATAGTGTGGTCGGTCAGGATCTCAAAGTCCCAGATGACCTTATTTTTTTTTAGGATAACTTTTGGTTGCTGATGCCATTTGTTTACATGGTGGAATCCAAATCGTTTTCGAGCGTATCGCAGATCCTACTCTGTGCTACCAGTTTTTGTATTATCTCATTTCTTTGGAATCAGCTTGCAATAATCACTCCTGATACAGTATGGTTTTATAAAATCCATTTGCTAATTGCATAATGAAGTTATTTTTACCGCTTGTGAAATACTCCAACCATTTATAAGAGTATTCCAACCACTAGCAGTGTAAGAGTGCCACTTCTACTACTTGAATGGTTTGTCCGATTACTAATTCATCCATTCTCTTTTCCGAGAGCATTTGTGGCATGCCAGTCACTAGATATTCTATCTAGATATCAGGCAGTTGCACAGAGTGTATTAGTGTGACGTCTCAGCTGAAATTCGAACTAGGTTCGTTGGTTCCGTTTTCTGTGATTGTATCCCGTGTGTCACCCTCACCACCAGCTAGAGTTAGTGCTATTATTTAGCAATTATGTTCGTTGAGTTACGAATCTTTCATGAATAATTTATGGATAAATAGGACCAATTTTTCTCATTTGCAGAAGGAGGCAGGAAGGGGCATGAGAAACTAGTTTTGTGCTTTTAGAAGCATTCATAGATAGAAATGATAGCGAAAATAAGAATGAAAAAATTGGCAGCACAGTTACAAAAACTATGAAACTAGTACAAGACGGTCATCCCGATAATTGCTGGATTTTGATCCATTTCAAGTATTGGCTATAACAGGAAGTAATTTAGGTAAAATAGTATTGTAGATTTCTCGTCGTTCAGAAAACGACTACAAAAAAGCTTGTTAAAAAAATTCTTTCTTTTTTTATCAACATCGTTTTCGCCCATCTCATTCGCATTTGAACATGAGAGAAGCTGACGTCTTGACTTGACAGTAATATTTAGATTCGGGAGAATACTCCATTATTGAGAAAAACAATAACGCAGATGTAAATAATAATACTAATACTGATGATGATGGTACAAAACAAAATATGTGGTTCAATATGATTAAATAAAAACAGAGGCCATAGAATGTAGGATAGGATTACCGAAAAATCGCGATCCGCAACATGTTTTGCTCAGTAGGCGAAAAATATTTGCTGAGTCAGCGCTCTGTAATTTTGTTTGGATTGAATGAGAAAACAAGGATAAGTGGATGATGAAATTGATGGTGGTGGCGGTGGTGGCATTGACATTATTATTATTATTATTATTATTATTATTATTATTATTATTATTATTATTATTATTATTATTGCTGTTGTTTTTATTGTCGTTGCTGTTCAAATTGATAGTAATTTGAATAATTTCTATATTTAGCATCGTTGTCATTGTCCCTGTTATCATCATTACTAGTAGTAATCCGTGGAATTTCTATGGTTTAATTAAAAACAACAATAGCTGAACCCATGGAAATTCCACGGTTTAATTAGGAAAAACACCAAGGAATAAAGATCAACCTGACCTTTTTAATGCTTTATTTATGAGTTACATGTATTCAATGTTACAAAACAAATCGAATAGAGTTAACAAATAAACGAAGCTACAGTTTTAATTTCTGCTTACTCATTTCAGTGCCTCTCTCTCTCTCTCTCTTTCTCTCACTCTGTGCCCAAATCTCTAATCAAAGCATATTCCTTCAAATATTCAGCAGATATCCTCTCCAGTCTGTTTAAAACATGATTCAAACATCCAGTAGGCTAGCCTGTTTCTTTTTTCTTCCCCACTCCATTAGTAAAATTCCTGTGTTATCGCGATATCATTTTATTGAGTGGTAGCAGTTACGCAGTTTTATAAAGAGTCCATTCATTCACCAGGAAGGTTGCTGCTTCTGTTAGTCATAATTGCTATTATCGAATTGTCATAACCCCACAAGAGGGCTACAGATTCTTCTATCTTTGCTTGTGTGTGTAAGTATTGGTGTGTGTCCAAACTATTCTAGATACATTTTGGGGCTAAGACGTTGAAAATTTACATAAGTACACTCTACAGGACACCATCTAGAATATTTTTTTTTTCAATTGCTCTCTTGGATCTCTGCGGCCATTTTGGACCAACAATGCTCAAATCTTGTGCTGGTTAATTACAAAAATATTTTTTGATTAATGATCTATTTTCAAACGTTGAATTTTAGATGATTCTTTCGATAATAAATTCCGGTACACGCCTGGGCTGCGATGATTGAATTATATTCGTTTATAGCTACAGATATTATTATTATTATTATTATTATTATTATTATTATTATTATTATTATTATTATTATTCATGCGTCTGCATGTTCACATTAAATGTCTGGTGGTAAAAGCTGGCTACTGAATGACATCAAGTCTCTTCGACGAAGTCCACGTCATTGATCTGGTTTGCACTTTTTCGCTTGGTGTCTAGTGGTCATCGTTAGAGATTGAGTGACAGCCCACCTTTCAGTGCCTCTACATATCACAGCAGCGCTGTGGTTAGTACTGTCATGACCTTCCCAATTTTTCCAACACTTCTTCCATATTTATTTCAGATTTTACGCCGTTGCTGACGATTGGTTGTCGCTAATCGTTCCAGTACCTTCCCTAGTATTCGAATAGACCCTAGAATTGATACAGTTTGCATAGTCTCCATTCTTCTTCTTATCTCCAATTTCTCCAGTTTTGACTTCACTGTGTTTGACACCATTCCAAGCGCGCCAATTATTATTGGCACTACGCTGACCCTCATGCTTCACACCTTTCTCAGCTCTCAGGCCAAGTCCTGATACTTTTCCAGTTTTTCGGTATGTTGTGTATTCACTCTGTTGCCAAAAACTTCAGAGCTCTTTTCCTTGTGCAAAACTACCAGATTTTGTGTGCTTGTTTGAATGGAGAGGTCGGTTTGGATGTCAAAGCCCCAGTAGTTTATGACTTTAACTTTCCTAGAAAGTCTCTGTTTGTGCTGGTACCATTTCTCTACGTTTGCGTAGTTCCCAAGGTATAACTGCCACTGCTGTTGCTAATAATAATAGTAATAATAATATTAATGATGATGATGATGGTGATGGTGATGATGCTGTTAGTGGTGTTTCCCTCAATTTAAGCTATCACCTGGGTCTCTGGTTAGGATAGCTTGAAAAAGTAGGCTTTTAAATATACGGAATATACTTTACTTTACCAAACACACCTCTACATATACATAAAATGACGAATATCAGGTGTAGTACATTAATCCACAATGATGTGTGCAGTGGGGGTAAGAACTATCTTCTGTATTTGAAATGGAACCTACAAAAAAAATCAACCGGAGAATCACCCTAGGATGGCAAGCCTTCGGCAGAAAAGTTCAACCTTCAAAAACAAGTCGATCCCAATATTCCTAAAAAGAAGGGTCTGCAACTATTGCATCCTCTTGATAGTCACTTCTGGAACTGAAACAGGAATTTAACCAAGAGACAGATCTGCAAACTGAGAAGCATGCAAAGTACACATGAGAGAATCATGCTCAACCTCACATGGAGAGATCACGAGACATCACAATATATCAGAAAAAAATGGGGGGTTGAGACATCATAGAATCCATTAGAAAACTCAAATGGCAATGGGCTGATCATGTTGCGAGAATGAAAGACAACCCATGAACATCACGACTCACAACATGGATCTCCAGAGATCATATGCAAAACAAGGCCGACAAAATACAAGATGAAGAGATGAACTAAACAAATTCAGAAAATACTGGCTCTACGATGCCTATGACAGAGAAATGTGGCGGATCCTAGGAAGGTCTATGTCCAACGACGGACAATAAAAGACTGATGACGATGATGAGGTTTTCTAAGTACTTTGACAAAGAATTCACTGATTTATTTTTATTATTCCGAGGGTTGCAAAAACTACATGTATTATTTTGGTCCTCAGTTGAAACATTCTATTGATTTTTATTTCAAGATCTTCATATTTTGCATTTTTTCTTCGGATTCCTTGGGGGCAATGTTTTTTTCCAGCTAGGACAGCAATATCTATTAAGAGAAACGTGTTTCTTAAAATCTCTCATTATATTGTCTGGCCTGATCGTGTTTATTGTTCTATTGGTAATTATAATCAAGTCCCATAATATAGGTAGATCTTTTCCTTCTGCGACTGGTTCAGGCTGATGTTTGGGCCAGTTCGTAGCATTTTGAGCGTTGAATTGTTGGCAGACAATTCGGTGTAGGTACTGTCCTATTCTATCATGACTCATCTTTGGTGCAACGACTGGAAATCCTGCGACGATGTGGTCAATTGTTTCGATCTTTACATCATATGATCTACATTTAGGGTCAGCACCATTTCTTAGTACGTTGGCTTGGTAATTTCCTGTTTTTAGGCTTTGGTCCTGGGCTGCCAATATAAAATCCTCTGTTTCGGCGTTCATTCATGAGCTTTGCAACTACTGATGGGTTTTATTCTGATCTACATCTGCTCCTTTTTGCGAAGAGGGTATTGGTCGTGGAGTGGTCTCTCTTACTAGTGTTTCTTCTTCTTCTTCTTCTTCTTCTTCTTCTTCTTCTTCTTCTTCTTCTTCTTATTATTATTATTATTATTATTATTATTATTGCTCTCTCGTTTGCATATTCACGACAGGTGTCTGGTGATCATCACTGGCAAGTGAATGACAGTAAGTCTTTTCAGGCTTCCAGGCCTCGTCTCACCGTCTTCATTTATCCCACCAGCGTTGTGTCCCCAACTTCTCATCTCTTTTCTATTACTCATACCATGTTCAGTCTAGCTATTACGCCATCGCTGACGACTTGAGTTGGCTAGTCTCATAATCATTATTATTGATATTCTTTTCATGTTTGATCTGATCGTTATTGCTTGAGATTGAATGATAACAAGTCACAGCAAATCTCTAGGATTTCATCTATAATCACTGTTAATATCATCTTTGTCAAGCTCCAGTCCAAGTCTGTGGGTGACTTTGTTTTCCTACCGTAACAAGATCACTCATCAAACTTGGAGGAGTAAAATCATCACTGCTTTTCTGTGTCATCACATTAAATAGAACCGATACGTAAAATAGATTTGAAATCCAAGACTGACTGATTGGTAGATGGCTCTCTTTCTCTCTGACTGAGCCAAACTGACGAGCCTTAGATATCTACGAAAATATATCTTACGAATACGCAAGGAGCTATTTCATTCTAATAAATAAACACATTTATTACATTGACAATTCCCTGTCGTGAGTTGAAACCACGACTAACTGATCGGTGGTTGAGCTATACGGAGAAGTTTCGTATATCTTCGAAATTATAATAAATACAATTTATTGAGTTTATTATTTATCGTGTTATTTATCATATATACAACACAAAACTAATTGTTTTTAGTCTGAATATAAGTAGGATTGAAGTTTGACCCAGCAGTAGCTAGGCTTTTTCTTCTAATTACTTTTTACATTTCCCATCAGATGAGTGTGGTCGCTGCGACTTGGGAGTGTTGCTTAATCATTAAAAGTTGCTGTAGTTGTCTGTGTAATATAGTAGTTGTAAAAATAATAATGAAAAAACGCACAAAATCAGCAGCAGTAACAACAACAATAACTGCAAGGGATTCACAACAACGACAACGGCAATAATAATGATGATGATGATGAGGGGGAGGATTATGATGATGATCTAATTCTTTGTCTCTTTGTACGAACGAACAAGAGATTTGCCAAGGAGAAAAAAACATAAAAAAGAAACAAAAACAAGATTGTAATTAAAAAAAGTTAATGAACAAACTAGAAATTCTTATACACGTTTCCAGACCAAAAAGAATTCGACAAGAGAAAAGAAAGAGAAAATTAAAGACGTAAGAAATGAATAAACAGGAAATTATTCCAATTGTTGTGGTTGTAATTATTGTTGCCAATTATAACGGTGATGATGATTATAATAATAATGATGATGATGATATAGCTAATGCCACCGATGATAATCATGATGGTGGGGGAAAAGAACGGGAAAAGGGGGAAGAGAAGAAGAATGAAAAGGAAAATGTGAGGGGAGACGTGGGGATGAGAAGAAGGGAGAGGAAGAGTAAGGTAGAGGAAAATGAAGAGGGATAAGAAGGAAGAGAACGAAAGGAAGAGAAAGGTGGAGAAATATTTGAGGGGATGGGGAGGAGGCCTGAACGAAGGAAGGGGGAGATGAAGTGAGGCGGAGGAAAAGAAGAGAAAGGAAGAGGAAGATTAGAGGTAAGAGAAGGAAGATTAGAGAAAGGAAGAAGAAAAAAAGGAAGAAAAAAGTAAAGGAAGCTGATTTGTTTATCAATGTAAGGAAATGCCCGGTGTAATCGAGATCAGAGTAAGGATATCAAGAAACCGAGATGAAAATTGTTCGACAAAGAAAATGATCAAAATGAAGAAGGAAGTTTTACGGAGGGAACATTACGTACTAAAGAATAGGAAGAAAAGGAGAGAAAAAAGAAATTGAATCAAAAAAGAGAAGAGAGAATCGAAGAGAAAGTTCCAGCAGGATATGAAGAGCGAGTTCTAATAAGACAAGGGAAGAAAGAAAAGGAAAGGTGGAAAGAAGAAAGTGAAATAAAGAAGAAGACAATAAACATAGAAATAAAATAAAAAAAGAAGCAAGAAATTGACGGAAAAGAAGAAGAAAGAAATATATAAGAAAGAGAAGACGAAATAAAGGGAAACAAGGATTAGAGAAAGAAAGGAAAGTAAAAGAAGAGATGAGAAAAGTAAGAAAAATTGAGGAAAGGACAAAAAGAATGAGAGGAAAGAAAAGGGGAGAAAAAGATAGGAGGGGAGAAATTGTGGACGAGAGAGAGAAAGAGGGGGCTTAAAATAAAAAAGAATGGAAAAGAAAGAAAAAAAAAGAAAAGAAAAGAGAGAAAAGAAGAAAAAAGAAATTAATTAAGAAAGTAAAGAAAAATGGAATAATGAATTATATAAAGAGATTTTAGAAGAGGAAAAATGGGAAGGAAGGAGCAGAAGGGGGAGAAAGGAAAAGAAAAAAAACAGAAAATGGGGAAAGAGCCAAGATGAAACTTCCAGTCGTTTACTGTACATGTTTTAACATGTTTACAGGAAACAATTTGTTGAAAGAAATATGGACAAATGAAGAAAAACCTAATAAAATCAGAAAAAACGCAAGACGGAAAAAAGAGAAGACAAATGGAAAAAGATGGAATAAAGATTGAAAAAAAAAACGAGAAATAATAGGTGGGAAAAAAAATCTTCAACAAAAGCAACTTTTGTATCTCCTTTTTGAGATTTTAACGTGAAAATAAAAACAAACAAACGAAATAAGAAATTACTTGGAGAATACAGACAGAGAAAAACAACTATGAAATTCCTGTTGAAGAAAATATTCCTTCACTGAAGCGATGAAAAAATTTGGCAGGAAAGAAAAATAAATTATAAAGAAATTAAATCTACAAAACCCCCATGAGCCATTGGCCTATATTTCTTCTTTCTTTGTCGTCTTTAAATAGAAAAGCCTTCGAAACTAAAGACGGCGTTTCTTTTAGAATAAGCTTATGAAGTTTCTTGCTTTGATGGGTAGTGGGGAGTGTAGCTTATGTCTAATTCCCTTTTGTGACAAAAGAATGCTTGGCTTGGCAACTTCTTTAATTCAAGGTCGGGGAATTGAAGACATTTTCAGATTCACGGATTCAGCATGATTTTCTGGTGACAGGAGGGCAAGTATTACGGACTAAATAAAGATCAATGATTCAAAACTAGTCATCCTCAAAGTGACTTATATAAAACAAACCAACTCAAAGGATGTGTCGAACTAACCTGGTAAACAAACTAAAAAAAGAAAATGAATTGGTGAATCACAAAACAAAATTCTATAGTGGCTGTTTATTATGATTACTTTGAGACAGGTTTTTTTTAGATAAAAAATTCAGCAAAAGATATAGGAATTTGAGCAATTTGCATTCATTTTTATCAATCTACATTTATCATTATGATGAAAATGAATAGAATTTGCCCGCCGAAAATGACAGGGTAATACATGTATGGATTGGCGCAAAAGAGCCTGAAGCTTTTTATCAAGTATTATTTTTGATGATTCAAGTATCTGTAATTTCGATTTTTCTCAAGTCCAAACTCATCCCAAGCTGTTTTAATGCGTGATCTAATATGTAATCTTAAGAGATTTTATATGATGTACTTTTCATTGATTTGTTGTAATGAGAAGATTAATCAACCATTGAGATCATCTCATTTGAGCGTAAACAAACAAACCGAAAAAATTACATGTTATTTCGTTATATGGTCGGATGTTTTGGGACCTACCGATTTCTATTGCATCAACCGTCTGATAACATACCTGTAATCATAATTTACAATTTTGTGTGTACAAGGTGCTTCACCAAAGTGTGAGGAACGACGTGTATTATTTCCTTAAAGAAAAGAAAACATAGAAAATGTCGTAGTTCATCCCTTGCTGGAATGAGTTCAAACGATATGTAAAATATCCGGTAAGTCATGGGAATTTTACCAATGAATAGACTGATCGGTCTGTTCAAATTCCTCGATCTTTTAGATAGCTACCTGTAAATGAGATTTGAGCTGAGCGTTTGATCCCAAAGAAATTTGACACGATACAATCTTATGGTGGTTCAAGATAAGATTTTACTAAATCTGACATGTACCAACTATGAGGACTAGTTATTATTGTTATATCTCTCAGAAATCCAGGAACACATAGAGTGTATCAATCGAAATGAATTTCCAAGAGATGGAAGATATTAATTTGAACATTTTATACTTGAAAGAATGGATGCAACAGTCTGAGCAGACAGTCATTGATTCGAACATCGTCTCTTACGGAATAACTGTTATAAATGTAAGACATGGGGAGTGACAAGTCTTGTCCAGCCACGCTAGCCCCTAGTTTATTGGCATGGGTGAAGCAATTTTAGTCTGGCAGTTCAATCGGTCTCTCTGACACCGTAGAACGAATATGGTGCAGCCCTAGACTTTTTCACTGCTCGTAAGTTTTTTTTTATTACATTATTGATCCAAGCAGTATGAACAATAACAAGGCTGTTATATCCATCATCAACCTTGACAAGAGCTTCTATTCAGTATGTCAGGTACAAGTCATTCGTGGAGCGTGTTTTTGGAGAGGGGGTGGAAGAGGAGCGTAACAAAATGCAACACATTTCAAAGTTAAAAGAAAAAGTGTAACAGCAGTCTGTACATGGTTTTATTAGTAATATCTTGATTCAGACATTCAATTTTGACATCTGATAAATTCCAACATTTTGTTGTTCACACTTTTTCATATCAACTTTGCTATTTTGCTTAAAAAATTATTTAGCCTTTAGATTAAGGGGTGCGAGAAGGTTTTGAAATCTAGTAGGGGTGCTAACCTTGAAAAATATAACGAACAACATTGCTGTGAATACAATAAATAAAAGTGTCGGTTTGACATTCAGGCTAAAATAGAAGTCGGTTAGTTTCATATGAACTTACTCCCAGTGTAACATAAAATGCTCAAGCACGTTATGTTTACTTACATTGATTTGCACAGCAATACCGTGCTCGCACTAAATCAAAATCTCCATTAATAAAAACATACTAACAAAAACAAATATATTGAGATATATATTTGTTTTTTTTTTGTAATTGATGTATTAAATTATTACAGTGTAAATGGAGAGAGTTTTCTACATTTATTTGATCATTCTGGTGATCATACTATGATACTCTGTATTTTCAACCCCTTCTAACTCAAATGGCATTAATATAAAACAAATAAAATCGGAGTTAATTTCCTTGAAAAGTTTTAATATTTTTTTACGGATTTCATATACTTATATGAAAGATAAAAGGACTCAGGATGCAATCATCAGGAAAATTATGAAATAACCTGTTAAATATAAAAAAAAATCTAAAGATAATGTCTTTATTATTAAAAAGTAAGTTTTAAATTCATTAACAATATGGACTAGAATCCGATTCATGCATGATAAAAAATTTGGGTGGAACCTCGAACAATTTTGTGCGGACCCTGGTTGAGAAACATTGCATTATACCTATGGAATAGCATTGATAATAAGGTAGCTGAGAAAACTGCTATTATCAAATTTAAGTTCACGATAGAGGCTGCAGTTGACTTTGTTTCCCCCCGAAACAAGACTTGGGTGAGTTAACGCTCATTGTTTGTCTTTCCTGTCACCTTAAACCAAATATATGTACAGAACTAATATTTCCCTAGCGTGATTTGAAATCATGACCAAGTAAACGGTGGGCAGCTTTTTTACCGACTGAGCCAAACTATCTTATATATGTACAAAAATTTATCTTATAATCTTTATTTATCATATATAAAATATAAAAGTTGGAGTAATCATCTTCAGTCGGAATAGAAGTTGGAGGAAAATTTTACTGTGCAGTAGACAGGCATTTGTGTACAGTTATTTACTAAGCAAACAATCTCTCAAGGATAGCAAGCAACCTTCAAGAATAAGATAATCCTATAAGTTCTGAAAAGAAGACTATACAACCAATGCATTCTCTTGAGAGTCACCTATGGAACTGAAACATGGAACCTAACCAAGAGACTGACCCTCAAACGGGGAAGCATCAACGCACACATGAAAGAATCATGCTCAACCTCACATGGAGAGATTACAAGACAGCAAATTATATCAAGGAAAATACACAAGACATCATAGAATCCTTTAGAAAACTGAAATGGAAATGGGTTGGTCATGTTGTAAGAATGGCAGTCAATCGATGGACATCACGACTCACAACCTGGGTCCCCTGAGATCATATGCATAACCGAGGCCAGAAAGATATAAGATGGGGAGACAAACCAATTCAGAAAGTATTGGTTCGGTGACGTCCATGATAGAGAGGTCTGGCGGATCCTGTGGACGGTTTATGTTCAACGTTGGACGATATAAGGATGATGATGATGATGATGATGATGATGATGATGATGATGATGATTTACCAAGCTTTGCTTAGTTTGGGACAAGGCTGTGATTTTAGGGAACTGAATGAGGATCGAACTCCGTGAGTTGTAATGGTCTGCAAAAATAGCATGCCGACCACTACTTCACAGCGAGGCGATTTTAATCATACCAAACTTTACTGATTCTGCATTTCTGCTGGTCAAAACATTGAGCTAAGCATGTTTTTAACAAAAGAGTTACGATGAATGAGTCATTCTGAAGATTGGTTGAGGCACGTTCACCTGTGTCCAACAAC
Organism: Thysanoteuthis rhombus; assembly: GCA_963457665.1. Taxonomy (NCBI): domain Eukaryota; kingdom Metazoa; phylum Mollusca; class Cephalopoda; order Oegopsida; family Thysanoteuthidae; genus Thysanoteuthis; species Thysanoteuthis major. Next base: position 13,967,311 of record OY735237.1, on the reverse strand, counting down.
TATATCCTATAATAAAAACTATGGACCTTTGAACAAAGGGAGACAACAAGTATGTAGTAAAACTTGGTCAATTTTTTTATTATTATCCCGAAATATGTTGTCCTTCAAGCGTTGTCTAATGATCAACAAATGAATAGTGAATCGATTACAGTCAAGGCTGCTAGAACCAGTAATAATGGTTACAGAATTACAGGTCTGATTATTCACGATAGAGAAAACGTGTTGGTGTGATCATTTAAAAAAATGGAAAAGAGGTTATCAATGAGTAAATTACACCTCTCATATTCTTTGGCGTTAATAACTAAAAACTTCTGAAATTCCAAAAAGTAAGCATTAACACTTACGTATAAACATACATTGTAAATTGAACTCCTCAGCTAAAAAACTATTTCAGGGGGAATGATTTTCTTGACATAATTAGGAGTATATGTTGAAATTTTCAGCCATTAGCTCCATTGGTGCAGTCTGTAGATACATAGCAAGCAAGTCATCCAGACGAACTTGAAAACTGTAGTAACTTGTATTGACAGTACGAGAGACAGTTATTAGAGGATTGATTACGGTCTGGGCTGTTTAAACGAGAAATAATGGTTACAAAGTTATCAGGAAAACGGAGAAAATGGTTTTGAAAATTGCAGGAGTGGAAGCGACCGCGGCAAATAAGTAAGGCAGAAAAGAGTAAAGTGGAAGATTTATTAGTGAGAGAAAGAGTAATTTCATCTATCTCTATAATGACCATCTCCCGGCGAAATCCTGTTCGGTACACTCGTTTTCGAGTTCGATCGATCACCTAAGTTGAGCGACGTTGAACACGGTCAGTATTTAAATGGGTGACTGCTTTGTGATAGCAGGGACTGTAAGCGAAAGCGGTGAAGTGAGTCATGCTATCTCAGTTGGTTGCCGCTTTTTAGTCTATTTCACATATTGGATGGATAAAAAATTTTGATGTGGGGGGCCCAGGCATGAACGGCTGATACCGTAGCCAACGCAATGGTAGTAATTTACTCTTATAATGATATAATGACTTGTGTGTTTTTTTGTGTTTGTTTCTCAGTCCGTAACAGTAGCAACATTTTTGTTGATGAACATATTTCTTAGCCACCATTTGAAACAATGAATTCTTCCACTTTAACAGTTCTAATCACTTTTTGATAAAACCTTAGATGAAGTTTATACGACATAAACACTAATTATTAATTAGCTCTATTAACATATTTTTAGTTGTGACATTTTTAGTTGTGACTTTTTAGGTTTTAAAGTGAAAGAATGTGGAGAAGTCACTCAAACTCAGAAGTTGTCGTATTGATTATATATATATATATATATATATATATATATAGAGAGAGAGAGAGAGAGATTGATAGATAGATAGATAGATAGGTAGACAGATAGATAGATAATTAGATATAATTTCGTATTGATTTCATTTAGACTCACTTGGTTATCGTAAGAAAACATGAAATAAATTAGCAGTAAGGATTCCATAAGTATTTAATGCATATATATATATATATATATATATATATATATATATATATATATATATATATATATATATATATATACATATATATATATATATATATATATATATATATATATATATATATATATATATATATCAGCTGCAACTTTTGTAAGACCGCAGCTGGATAAAGGCCTTTCCCATCTCCTTTCATTACGACCTCGATTGTGCTGATCTTTGCAATGTCTAAACGGTAAACCATACTATCCTATCCAACCATCTGGCCGTTTCCTAGAACGTTTACTGTCCCATGGACACCAATCGGTTAACCTTCGGCTCCATATCTTGGTATTTCATCCCGTTAAACGACCAACCAAAGTCCGTTTTTGCTACCTAATCAATGTGATATCTCACACCTTGGTCCACCCACAAGCCAAAGTTGACTTTTTTAGAGTTAACCCTTGCATTGCTCCTTCCAGCAATTCCAAGATGGTTCTCAATTGTTTTGTTTAATTCCATGTTTCGTATCAGTAAGTCAACGCTAGAGTCACTCACCCATTGTATACTTCATGCTTGGAAACTTTAAGCGCATTGGCCTTAAGCTCTTCAATATGTCTCTATTCCTGCCAAATTCTTTCCAGTTGATCATAATGCGTCGTTTCATTTCGCTTTCACGGTCTTTCAATAGAAAATATCATTTCATATAAATTGATATGCATCTGTGAATTTTTTTCAAAAGGGAATGACTGAAACAAAAATGTAAAAAAAAATGAAGTTGTAGATATGGAAGAATTAAATTGAGAAAGATAAGAGACTTGAAGTGGATAGAAGATAGAAAAAAGAAAAGATAAGTTAGCATTGGCGATAAGTATAACGATTACAAGAAATGAAATACAGGCAATGATACAGAAGATAATAATGGTACCATTTCAAAATTATAGCCAAATGTATATACCATGGTATATTTTGAGTGAACAGTTGATGTGCTGCAGATATATATTTTTAGTGAGCTGTTATACAGAAAAGGTTAGAAACCACTGCGCTAGAGACATCCTTTGATAATTATCATCATCATTTGATCATGTCTTTCCACTCCCAAGAACGACCAAGACGAACCCAAGACAGAGAAAAAGAAAGGAAACGAGAGATGAGGAGAATTTCAAAGCCAGGATGAGTCAAGTGAAGTTGGATTTCACGGTTGACAATGACAAATGATTTTCAATTTGTTAGGACTGCAGATTTTCGCCTGATAACGTGGAGAGGACCTTGCATAAATATGCAACATCTCGCTTGCCAGTCATTTGGCCCTTTGCCAGTTTCTTTTTGTTCCCTCTGCCTGTTCCATCATTTCTTCAACCCTAATTTCTATTTGGTACCGATGGTTCAATGATTACGTTGTTTATCAGCTCATTACATGCCATCCGCGTCTTCATCGCCATTTCAAAGTACGGAATTAAGGGAAGAGGAGGAAGAATAACTAAAAATGGATGGAACTATGCCCTGAACGAAAGAAAGAGATTTCATTTTTTCCTTCCCAATCTATCTATCTTCGACAGATATATCTGTATATCTATCTATCCATGTGTTTATCTATTGCACATGCCATAGATGAAAAATAGAGATCTAGTATCTCAACATTTTGCTAGTGTAGTAAGTTTGATCTATATTGGGTGCTCGAATATACGCATCAAATGTCAAATATTATGGAATGAATTGCTTTCTCAACTCAGAGGGCTTCACAGCTAATTTACCGTGAAAAATTTAAATGCTGCAAAGTAACAGAATAGCTAATATCGAGGATTGCTTCCTGCTGTACAGAGATTATCCTAGTAGAAACTCCATTTTTCTAGGCGGGGGGATGCTCCTTACATTTTTGTGAGACCCATCAAAACCCGTCTGTTAGAAAAGGAACACCTGAAATTATATTTTGGCTCAGCCAATAGACGAACAATTTAGAAAATTTGGGTGTTTTATGTAATGTCAAATAATAGGTAGGAAGTTCCATAGAAAAAAAGTTTGTGGAATGGCATCCAAGAACAGCTTTGTGATTCGATGATTTTAAAAAGATTCTATCAGCGCCTGTTGCTGGACCTGAGCCTTCCACAAGTAAATGTAAGTCGGGATGTGATGGGCCATAAGGATTTGGGAAGAGAAAGACAGATGGATATATGTCTTAACCGGAGTTGGAACTCAGCTCACCGATGATCCCATTCTCCGTAACGCAAACTACTTGGCTACTAACTTTCAATGATTACCAGGATTGAACAAATGTTGAATATGTGTGTAGCAATATTTGATAATAGGCGCTTGCATTCGCATTTATGAGTCTCTGTTTGCGAGTTTGTGCATGCATTTTAACAAATAGGCGTGCGTGTTCGAACATGAGAATGCAAGAAAACATATTAGTGCTTCAGATCATGATTCTTAGGCATATTTATGCACGTACTTAGAAAAAAAGATTTTTGTATTTTTTCGTCATATATTAGCTTTCTTTTTCGCTTATTGCTTTGTATGTTCTTTCTTTCTTTGCCAGTTATTCGAGATCTTTTCGAAAAAAAGCTTTATTCTTTCTTTCGCTCAAGAAATCTTTTTCCTACTTTGCTTCGATATTTTTATAATCATTCAACGCCAACAGAATCTCCCAATTTTTTTTCTGTTTTCCTTTTTCCCATATTTCTTCCTTTTTCTTTCCGATATTCACTTTTTACAGTCATTTTTTTCCTTCTTTTCTTTCCTTTGTCCTTATATCTTTCATTTTTTTGGCACTGTTTTTCTCGTTCCAGCTTTCTTTCTTTAGTAGGTGATGCATTTATTTTTCTCTGGTTCTGGCATATTTATTTTGTTTCCTATGCTTTGTTAGCAAATTATTTATCGCTTGTTTAGATGCAGTTGGATAGAATGAATTTGTGAACGTTGAACTTATTTTTGCAACATGGCTGCTATGGAGACATTATTTCTTGTGTTGATATTCACTAATATATGTTTCTTTTTGTGCCTGCATAAGGTCATATATATATATATATATATATATATATATATATATATATATATATATATATGTGTGTGTGTGTGTGTGTGTGTGTGTGTGTTTATCTAGGTATGTGTGCGTGAAAAAATAAAAAGAACAGAAATGCTTTGAAACGTTAGGCTCTGTCCCTTTTCTTCTTCTATTGGCAGTTATCGTTCTTGATTCTTCGTTTGTTTCAGCATTATTATCCCTTTAACATCAACAGGAATCTTTATTTTCAACAGCGAATAATACCACAGGCAATGAAAGAAATGTTTTCCATATTTTCTGAAAAACTAAACCGTGTTTTATTCCTCTGGAGGAGCAGCCATGTTAGGCTTCCGTTCTACTCATTCTTGTCAAAGAAAATTCAACTTTGCTTCAAAGAACATTACTTTTTAAAAATGTGTCCACATTCCTATCTAGGAAAGCATGGTTAACGAAAATACTCCATGAAAAAACACACCAAATACCCCTATTCGGGGAATTATTGATATTAGTTGAAACTTTGAATGTTTGGTGAGAAAGTTTCACTTTGGTTGAAAAAAAAAACGATTCAGGTATATTGATGAAGTGAAACCTAGTTAAATCTACGATGAAACATACTCACTAAAAAGCTAATGAATATGAAGGAATCAACTGAAAAAACCTAGGTAGAAAGAATAGTAAATATCGATAGAGTATTTTGCTATTAGACCAATCATCGTAGCCCAATGGTAGAGTGCTTGTCGCCATTTCTGTATGCTTTGATTCAATACACAACATACCAAAGACTTTAAAAATGGTATTTACTGTCTCTGCTAAGCATCCAGTACAAGTACTAGGATTGAGAGACCTTTTCTCCGAGGCTGAAGGGTTGCAGCTTAATCGGTTTGGATACATCAGTTCTTGGAAGACGACTGCAAATTCGAGCCTGGTCATTACTTAAGTGACCATTGGGGAATACCTATGCCGTAAGCAAAACGAAGCTTCGACAAGCCTGGAAAGCCGGAAATAACTCCCTCGAGTTTTCCATGTGTAACTAATTCTGTGACATCCTCGATAAGGGGATAAGCGAAGAACGTGGATACATGCATCCGTTGTTTTAGTATAAGTTGCTACTAATTAATCGCTGTGAAAAATGTTTTATGAGCACAATTATTTCCTATGAATTAAAAAGTCTACTGTTACGGACAGAGAAACAGAAAAAAAAATACAGTTCATTGTACAAGTAGTTTTTCTGATATCTAGGATTACAAGTGCTATCAGAAGTTCTGATATGAACTGTCGTTAATACTCTATCAATTATTTAGACTAATTTGGACTTTATTCTTATTGCGTTCCACAGGATGCACTTTTCAGAGTTATCTGAAGATGAGGTTGAATAAGCATCAGTATTCCATGAATTCAAGTTAAGGTCAACATTGAGTTGAATTATCTTCAGTATTCCAGGGATTTGAATTAGGATCCTCATTTTTATCATTTTGATGACTACGTTTCAGCTAATGCAATTTCTGACCTCCCTACTGCTTTCTAAAGCTTTGAACCGAATTATAATTGATATCCCATGAACTCAGATTAGGATCCTCATTTCAAAAGCACTTAGTTGATTTATTATCAGTATTCCATGAATTCTGATTACGATACTAATGATTGCCATTTTGACACTACGTTTCGCTCTTTTGCCTTCCTAATGTTGCCTAAACTTTTGAGTTGAATAATCATTTCCTGAATTCGAATTATGCGCTTTATTATCTTCTTAATATATGTGTAGTATCCGGTGATCGCTAAATCTTATTCGCCATATTAAAATTGGAGATTACTAGACTAGGTGTCAACCATATCTAGAGAGTCCAGTCTGCCCTATTATTTACTCAGAGGTAGGAGAGGGGTGAGAAGAGATAGAAGCATGCGTCTCTCAAAGTCATTAGCACAAAGTGAACACAAATGTCTATAAAAACATTTACGAGGTATGTTTTTATGCTTCTATTTCGGTTTTTGTGTGACTACTTTCTCTTAGAAGTTTTGAAGTCAAGCTACTTCTCAATCGAAAAAAATGTAAAATGGTCAGTGAAAAAACGATATGAATAAATCTTCCTTTCATTACTCATCGTTGAGAAATAAAAAGCCGTTGGCATTTTCCAATTCTCGCTTGCTGGGTTTATTTTTTCCGTTTCGACATTTGTTTTCCTAAAATCAAAGAAAATATGTAATAACAAAATAAAAAATACTAATTAAAAAAATATAGGAAATTTGGAAAAAAAATGAAAAAACGCTCGGTAGATTGTCGCTTGTTAGTGTGGAAAGTTCAAATAAAGTTCAACTACCATAACAAAAAACTGATCAGGAAGACAAATATGGTGGAGGAGCTCCGATTCAATCTTTTGTGCGCTTTTGTTAGACTTTTGTTAGACTTTTGTTTCAAATCATATGATTGTTATCCTTTAGATCGTATCTTGGAAGTCAATGTCAAGAAGAGAAAAAACAGTTGGTGTCTGGAGTAACGGATCCAATGTTTTATGTTGTCAATATGATTCACCGTGCTGAATAACGTACCATTACGGGTATTTACTGAGGGAATTGAAACAAATTTTAAGGAATTATTTGTGTGTGTGTGTGTGTGTGTGTGTGTGTGTGTGTTGCATAAATAAATCAACAGACTCAAACCAATCACATGGGTCAAATATTATTCAGTGCAAATTTAGATCAAATTTCAACTAATAATCATTCCAGTCGATGAATCTTCTTGGTCCAAATCTATATATATGTTAGGGAGTAAAATATACAATCAATGCATAATACCATAAACGCATGTGAATCATGGAGTGAAGGATATTATAAAAATAATCAAGCAACAAAATAGAAGTGGGCTGAACACTTAGCAGGAAGGGTTGACATCAGATATAGCAAATGATTAGCAAAAGTAATTTGAACGGGGTGAATATTGTTCGGAATCGATTTCAAATCTCTGCAAGTTACAATGCAGTAGTTGCGAGCTGATTCAACAAAGTTGGAGCCAGAGAGAGAAGGACAATGATGAAAGACTTAATGAAATCGTTAAACGAAGGACTGGATTCCTTACACTAACTTGAATAAAGAACGGACGTCTTCGCCAAATTAGTCGCAAGCACCAACCCATTATCACGGCATTGAATTAAAAGATATATTTGACCAACACTGGAAGGCAAACAAATATTGCTTTCCGAATAATAATTCACACTTATCGATAAATTAATCAGCCTATTTTATTTCCCGTAGATTTTCCCTATTTTTTCGCACTTAGTTTTTACGACTTGTTTTTCAACAGATCATAAACATGAATCTCCATCAATCTTACTGTTCTTGTCAGACACCTTGACAATCGTAAAACAGTTCAAAGATTTTCAGGTTTCTCAACCCTCCCCGAAGCATAAACAGACTGGCTGTCTAAACAGTGATTTCCCCTACTTTTCAAATCTAGCTATACAATGATCAATCAAACAAAATCTAGTTTTCACCGGAGGTAATAGCTGAGAAGTGAAGAACTTGTCAGGAAAGCAGCTATGAAGTCGAAAAATTTACTGGAATAATCTCAGGTATCAGGTTTGGTCTATACGTTGAGCGTAATTCCTAACTATGTATTTTTGCCAATGAAGTTGTAGAAGTGTATGTATTCAGTCAAGTCCTTCCGCCCGTCTCTCTGTCTGTCTGGTCACACGATATCTCAAAAAGTTCTTGATGAATATCGATAAAATATAGTGAAAGGGTAGACTATACAGTAAGGAAAGATTGGTTATATTTTTAGGGTGGATCCACGATTTTTTTTTCATTGAGGGATATGTCTCTGTTCGTTTCTTCGTGCATTTCCGTTTGCTCTTGACTGTCCATGCAATGTCTCCAAAAGTTCTCAATGAATTTCGGCAATATTTTTTACTCTTGACTTAGCCGATTTTGATGTGAGATCCATTCTCATGATACACGAGTTGAGAAGTGAATTAATGGTTTGCAAAATCAGAACGCTAAACAAAACCTTACAGCAAAACTAGTTAATATAAATAATTATCAATCATTTTCTGAAAGAATATATGTATATATGATATATATAATAGATTCGCTACACAAAAAGTTTATATCACTTTCCTTTTGGGCTTCTTCAGGTGAATCTGAATTTCTCCTGATTCAGATTCAGATTCACCTGAAAAAACCCAATTGGACAGCAACATAAATGTGTTTGTGTAGCGAATCCATCATTTCACGATATTCAACGCTCTACTTCAACTATATGTTAATGTAAAGAGTACTATGAAATAAACCTATTACACATCGGATAGTGAATTATATATATATATAAGAAAATATCGATATATTTATGGTGTGTACGAGCCAATATCGTACATGTGTGTGTGCAGCAATGGCAGCCAAATCATTTTAATATTATGGTCATTGTGAATAATGCCCAAGGAAAAAAACTTCAGTGTATTCCTTTTTTCTTTCTGTGTCACATGTGAGACGAGGATCATATGGCCTCAAATGCACAGCATAGCAAGCTTTATTGGAGGGATAGAATTAAGACGCAACTAAATTTTGGTCCACCCTCTCGCTAATTGGTCATACGGAACTCTTTTGGGTCCAATCAACTATGTATCCTAGATATTTCAAAGGTCCAGCCTGACACTTTGACAGTTGATTGAGTCAGACCCCGTGAAAAGCAGATGCCGGTTTCGCCTTCCCATTGGTAGTCCCTGCCAGGTGTCTCTCCCTGCGTGTGTACACTACCCACATCAGACCGATGGAAAAATCCCAAATTGTCACAAACGAACAACTCCTCACCACGCCGTCCATCAAATTCACACCGACTCTCACAGCACAACACAGATTGCAAATTTTGACTGACTCACACAGTTGACCTTTGGGATTGCCATATGCCGAGCTGAGCCTTTCCATGCAGCGTCAGACCAGCAGGGACAGCGTTAAACTTAAATTGGGTCTGAGGGGTGAGAGGTGCTCTGCTCTCAAACTCTCACGGGTCTCCCAACTGATTACTGACGACACTTGTCTAACAGAAGAATTTTTAGTTTGCTCCCTCTGGATATCACTTTTGAGTGTTGATTATTCCTGGAGAACCGCCCAACCCTAATCCTACTCAAGGGACAACCCCCGCTCCCTGAATATTCAGCAAAGCCAGGGTAAACCGAGCCACCCGTTCCATCACAAATGATATATTAGCCGAGGCGTTTTTCCTCTTTTTTCTTTCCCAAACTCTTGGCTTGCAATTTCACATTTATACTAAAACACGCGAAGATTTCAAATTTTTACCAAAATTCATTCATTCATGAATTTATTTATAAATGATCATTTCGTTAGAACATATTGAAGAAGTGTTATTCCAAAAGTCAGTCAACTTTATCCTTTATTTAATTTCATGGAATCTTACTTTTTATTTCTAAAAGCAACCTTGAGTCTTTTTGAAACGTATGAGATTGAACTATGAAATGATTTTTCATACGACCAGAAAGGATATAAAAAAATTAAGCGTAGAAGAATTGAATGGGAATTAACGAAGGGCTCAAGCGGATTTTAAAACATGTTTTCCCTTCAAAAATCCATATCTGACAATATATTCAAAATTATTTCTCAACAATCTTCCATGCTTCTGAATCGTATAATGTTCCTACGTGAAAAAAGTCCTATTGGTTTTCTCATTCTTTGGTTTATGAATGCTTCTGATTAATTTCTTCACCCGTCTTCTTTGGTTGATAAATGTTGCTTGGCTGGAGTCTTCATAGACCCTAAAGTATTCGGGAAAAATACCTGTAATGTCAATGTCAGCTACTGCATGATTTCAGTTCTGGTATCAATATTATCATTCTGCTTGTTCTTGCTTGCTCTCAATAATAACTTATGGGAAAGTTTAGGTATTTTAATAAGAGGACATACATACATACATACATACATACATACATACATACAAGTCAGTTTAATTGGAGGGTTAAAAGAGTGGTGGGTCAAAAGAAAGCTAGATAGTTAAAACTTGGGTTAGGAAGAGAGAAAAGAAAATTTGGTAGTATAAAAAAAAAAGGTAGGAAGAGAAACAGAATAAAAGACTCACCTCTCCAGGTGACAAGTCAGAAAAAATCTCCTTTGTGGAGAGGTTGCTCCTCTTGGACATCAATCATCAGAAAATACGATATCTTTATCTTTAATATTAATTCAAGCTTATTATGAGTCTCGTTCAATTTCTTCTTATGAAGTAAAGTAGTTCCATTATGCTGACTACTGCATCAGCCGTCCATGCCCGAACTTCACGTTTCTCTGTCTAGGGCTAATTCTCCGAGGTTTGCCATAACTGAAATAAGACTAGAGGCGACAAGCACCTAAAGTGTCGCCATTCATTTCCCCCATGCTATTTTACTCTTAGCTGGAAGGGAGAAAAGAAGGATTCATGTTGTTCTCGAGGGCAGTAATACCAGTCTCAGTCTCAGTCGGAGTTTGAACTCGGTTCTACATTGCTCATCAATTGGCCACTGGCACTTCTTATTACGCTTTCTTTTTGATTCTCTCGATATATTTTCTTTTTTCTCCTTTAACAGCAGCGCATGTAAGAACGCCACAGAAGATCTTCCGTCTGATAAAAGGAAAAAAAAGAAAAATAACTCGCTAAGATTTAATTCAAGTTTATTGACTGTTGATTTACGACCTACGTAGAAATCTATTAGCAGAATCTCCGTTTGGGGTCCAGCTGTCAGTTAACAATCTTATGACTGCTTTCTAAATTGAGAATGGTCTAAATAAGGTACGAAGGATTTTTCACTTGGTGTAGGCATTCCTGCGAGTGTTTCATCTTTAGTTGATGACACTATCTGAAGTTTTATCGCAGAGCTGTCAGTGAGTTTTGTACTCTTGAGAAATACAGTACAACTCTATTTAGAGATTTTACTACGGTTTTGTTTTTAATTGGATAATCTATCTATCTATCTATTTATCTATCTATCTATCAATCTATCTATCTATCAATCAAGCTCAACTTCGCCTGGCACAATGCCACATATATGTGAGCACTCAGTAAAGAACGAATTCACAATAGTGATGGTTTGCTAGACTAGCTTACTATTAATTGCTGTACGATGTATATATGTTATCATATATACATGTACATATATATAAATATATATATATATATATATATATATATATATATATATATGTGTGTGTGTGTGTGTGTGTGTATGTATGCATGTGTGTGTGGGAGGGATGTGAGTGTGTGTTGTCTACATTATATATATATATATATATATATATATATATATATATATATATATATATATATGCCTACACAAACACGCACACACACATACATATATTGCTTTTCTTACAAGTTTTAACGTTATATTAATGATCAAGTTTTTCAAGTTGGCTTCCTTCTCATTTTCTACCTAATACATATACTTGAATACATGCATACATACATGATAACCTTTAGTGAAGATGTTACGCGTTAGCAAATATTGTGCGACTAGTCTGAAACCTTACTATCATTGATTGCTAGCTGTGTTGATTTAGAAAGTCTTGAAAAGTTAAGTACAAAAATACAAATGGAAAACCGTTACAAAACCTGATTTCAATTGTAGAAAAGAGAAAAGGGGAGAAAGGACATCAAAAGAGGGGAGTTGGTTGAAAGAAAAGAGACATTTTGATGGAATGAGGAAGAGACGTTGGAACGAAAGGGAAAAATAAAACAATCAAAACTGCGAAAAAAAAAGAATATGAAGCAGATAAGTCAGATGAAGAAAGAGAATGGGTCAAGGAAAAGAAAAAGAGGGGTTTAGTGAAAATGAAATATAGAAACAGTCAATGAAGAAAAGATCGAGGGTTTAGTGAAAAGGAGAGAGAAGGGGGTCAATGAAACGGAAAAAAAGAATGGGTAAGAGAGGAAGAGAAGGCAAAGGAGTTAGAGGACTTATCAAGAAAAAAGAAAAGCAGAATATCGTTTTTGACATTATAAAAAAACTTTTAGTAGAAGTTTTGTGACGGGTAGTTGGTGGGGGAACTTGATGTGGAGACACCCATTACCCACCTCGTCCGTTTTCTCGTCTTGTGTCTCTGTATTGCGTGGAATATTGACTCTGCAAATATGTCTGCAAGCATTATACTAAGACTAATCCTCTTGGACAACAATCGAATTAGATTGGGAAAAATTGCTAAGAAAACAAAAACGCCTGTAGGTAGAGGCTTGACTTGAATTTTAAAATCACTTCAGAGAATTTTGTTCGACGATTTTTTGTCGGTGGTTACAAGCTGTCTGTTTCAAATATTGGAATTGGAACTCCGGCACAATCTTTGAGAAAGAGAATCACAATTTTTCGTTTATTTTCAATAAAAATTATTCTTATTTTCAGACAAATTATTGTTGTTGTTTCTGAAAACACAGGGTTCTAAAAATTTGAAACTCATGATTGTCAACCAGTAAAATAGACCGATCAAATCATACATTTCCCATTTCCTTATATCTGGCCAACCTGTTGTCGCCACTGAAGTTATGAAGACAAAAGAAGCAATCCCATTCCTTATGCATGTGATTAAAAATGGAAGAAAAAAATAGAAACAGATTTTACGTTTGCAAAAGATGTAAGAAGAAAGAGAAAAACGTTTTGCGATGCAAGTTTGAATAAATGATAGAATCTCGTGTGTGTTAATTATAAATAAAATAATTTTTATTTTTTACTCATAATAATGTTGCTTAATTTCTAATCATAGTAACATGGGAGGTACTCATTCCAAAGGTGCATTTCTAGATTGGAAAGGACTTTATAGTGTGTGTAGCAGCCTGTCATAATCATTATGTAAAATAATCTTCCGTCTGTCGTTCAAAACTACGGCTTTGAAATATTTCGGTTACTTTCCTTCAGTGCTGCCAGTTTAGATATGAAATATCTAAATTCAAGTGATTCTGAAGTGCAGGAATCAAGGGAGATCATTTATAGAAACCAAGGAAAAAGATCTGTAATATTTTATGATTTGTTTATTTTCGTGAGATTTCTCGAGAACCGCTGATCCCCAAAACTTCAAACTGGACACTGCTCTGCCTTGTGTGTAGACTTATATAAATGAGGAGTGTCATCTTCGTACAAGTTGTCGAGCAATCGAGGTGAACACACACTCATATATTTCTTCAATTGTCGTAAGATGTTACCTAATCTTCAAACATCATAATGTTTCCTAACATTTTCCAAAACAATGTCGCTCTACATTTGGATATAATGATTTTGCTTGATCTTTAGATATTATGATGTTTCACAATCCTGAAATATATCAATGATGTCTGATCTTCCAATTTTAATGTTTGATCCTCTGTCAATTGGAATGAAAACAAATCAGTAAATTCTCACATTAACGAAAAGTTTCAAAATGACAATTCTTTGGGAATTTGCATTACCTCCATCATCCAGGAAAACTTTCATTTCACTACTAGGCTTAATGAATAGTTGTACAACAACTAATAATAGTAACTTCAAAGCTCATTTTTGCCATAAACATACGTTTTGTACATGCTATCGTGTCTGTGTTTACTGCCGTTCAAACTTCGACTTATCCATTTATTCATAATCTTATTGTCTAATTCTATCTCTGGATTTGAGTTTCCCCTGTTGATATTAATGGCAATGACAATGACAGCAACAATGATCATCATAAAAATTAGAACCCCTGCAAACAAGGGGCCTGAAATTCGGCATGAAACCTAAATGCAACCTCACCAGAAGATTTATAAGAAATTGGGTTCATACCCGTTCTCCCTCAGGCCACCATTTTATTTTTTTTTCATCTAGAATTGCCTCGAATTATATATAGAATTATCTAGATTTCCATCCATTCATCTATAAAAAATATGGAGATATATATCCTCTTCCATGGCCATATTTAATGATTTATTTTCAATTAACGGAAAACTGTTTGCACGAAAATTGGAAAGCAAGCTTCTGCCAGTGAAGAGTTTGACCCCGAAGTAGCTAACCTTGTTTTATCTGGAGTTATTCATCTTGCTGATTGACTTGGCTTTTTTTCTTTTTCTCTTTAACCTATCAAATTCCCCTGCCATCACCGAGAGAAAAAAAAATTACAACCCACACTGCACCCATAACGTTTAAACAAACCTTATCCAATGCCTCAGCATTATTCAGAGATATAAATGAGCTAAAAGAATTGAAAAGTTATTTTAATCCAGTCGACGTCGAAAAAAGTTTTTGTAAAAGAACACCCGTCCCTTCCCACCAAAACACAAGATCTCCAAATGAAAAGCCCCCCACTAAAAAATCTATTTATCTATCAAAAATTAAAAAAAAGAAACGTTAGAAAACAAGCGAACAGCAGGAGATTGAAATTTGAAACTATGGCCAAATGTTGTAGAAAAATTACTTACGCCACGAAGGACTCTTTAACTGCAACGTCTTGTATGCACAAGGGGAGACTAATGCGTAATGACTGTAGGATCAGAGGGGGTCGAGGCGTTTGATTGAACTAAGATAACAGAAGCAACGGAGAAGAAAAACAATGCTACTTGGTGACTGCTCATTTTTAGTAGACAATTTCTCCTAACATTGTTCACGGTTCTTGTCAGTTTCTTATCTTCCCATTTTATATATCTAGCAGTTTGCATGTTATAAAAAGCCCCTCTCGAGTTTTTTTTATTTTATTGCATTCATTTTGGATTTTTAGTCATTAGAAACCATCAACCAAAACTGTCACCAAAACTGTTAGCATCAGTTTCAAGTCAGGCTGGCTAGGTAGTTGGATGGCTTATCTACGTATATATATATATACATATGTATATATATATGTGTGTGTGTATATATATATATATATATATATATATATATATATATATATATATATATATATGTGTCACACGTACTGACTGGCTATGTATCCATGAATATATCATTCGTTCAGATCGCACCAATTGAGCTAGAGAGCTGAAAATTCAAACATTCACTCCTCATTGTGTCAAGAACTTTTTAAAAAATTCCCCAAATTGGAAAAAAAGTTACATGTTCGATTCACAATGTAAAATTTTGCTGAATTAGTTCTTTTTTAACCTCTTAAGCGATCACGAGCCAACAAGAAACGAGAGAAGTATTTTATCCATTGTTTGCACCCTATTCAATTATTTTATTGATCATCCCCAACACGGTGTGCTGCCAAATAACACTGGTCACGTAACGTTCTCTGTAGAGTGATTAACTAGACTTGCAGATTTTTTCCATATCATTCTTTTTTTTCTTCCAGTCCTCTCCACATCTTTTTCAAGAACGAATTTTTCTCTTTATATTTTATTTTTAACGTCTTTTTATGCATCTTGTCTCATGATCCTTCCTAACTGCATCAGCACAATGGTGATCAACTAAAAATTTTACCGTAAATGATCATGGCTATTGAAATGCCAAGTGGGAAGTAATCGATTGCTTATTTAGTTTCTAGATCCAGTGATTCTTCATCAATTAACTTTCACAATTCTCCTTCCTTTCTTTCTTCCTTTATTTCTTTCTTTCTTTCTTCTTTTCTTTCTTTCAATCTTTTTTGCTTGATTTCTCACATTTTTTCCCACCTCTTCTTATTTCTTCTCCCGGCTCTCACGAGTTTCTTTCAATAAATGCTACTCTTCAACCCCCCTTCCTCCGATGTAACAGTTCGCCTTTGACGAAAAATGAAAAACGGAAATCAATTTTGAGGGAATTGATACATGCCGAATCAGAAATACCCTTTTTCTTGAACGTCTTTTCGTGTGCGACGCCAACACGCACACACGCTTGCACGCACACACATAAACATACAAACCTCGATCAATCAGCGAAAAAAGAAGATATCAGTTCATGCCACAGGCAAGTTTCTGGGTAGAAGTTTTGAGTCAGCTAAAAATCACTGAATCATATGCCATGATTCTTTTCTTCTGAAGAGTTGAAGGAGACGAATAGTAACAAAGTTTCAAGATTTCTCACGAGCAAAAAAACAAAACAAAACAAAAACAAAACAACTCCTGACTATCTTTTTGTTAAATACTTTTCAAATAATATTTGGTCTTCTTTTAATGATAGAACGCCCGGATTACATGCATAAAAGACTAAGTTACAAATAAAGCAATTGAAACGGTTGATTCCAGCAAAATGAGAGACAGAGACGATACATTCATGTCAGACAATTAAGTTTATACATATATCACTTATTCTTCAGTCGATATCAGCAAAAGATTATGGAATTATTGTCTTGTTTGCCACCAAGTAATTCTCCATCAATTCAAATACAGAGGTAATAAAAGGTTTTTGAACTCGGCATAAATCACCATCATCAGTCAAAAGAGAAGAAAATGATTAAAACAATGAACTGGAACATCTATCAGATATAACACAAGATATTTACCAGAGCAAATTCACTGAAACTATTCATCATTTAGTACTAGAACCCTTGTTAGTGATCACTCAACTTCAATTCAGAGAGGCCACCTGGATCTAACACAGTTAAGGAGTCATTTTGGTGACTTACAAGTGTCTTGTGTATAGGGTCACAGGCCTGCTGGAACATGGTGCAGCCACAAATTTTCATGAATTTAAAGATGTAGTTCTCGAGTATACGTTTATCGTGGTGCTGGGCAAGAAATTAAACCTACCCCGTTATGCAGCTTAGTTGAAAAGCATGCAGAAACTTTTTGCTTCCACTCTATATCATTATGATCGTCTTCGCTCATTTCATTGAGAACATTGAATCAGCATGAAAGGCAAATAGTTCCCAAAATAAAGAATGACTCGGCTTATTTGTTTAGAATCGCAATTCTGCAAAATATTTAATATTTTAGAAAAATTGTCGCCTTTGATTTTCCAAAAGATTATTCAAATTGTAAAATGTTTGAAAAAAGTTGCTTTAACAGCTGGGTATAATCCAAATAAAACCAAATAAATCATAGTTCAACTGCTGATCATGTTTGGTCAAATTTAAGTTGAGACAGAACAAAGAAATCAGTTAATTTATGTCTATTTGTCTTAATTTAGCCTATAATTGCACCAAACTGGTTTTCAATAAAACTTTCAAATAAAATACATTAGTGCTCTATCATAAAATCATTAATATATTATCGTTTTTCATGAGAACTTGCTCTCGTCAATTAAGAACAAAATTCTCGAACAAGTCATTTTATACAAAAGGGTTTGATTTTATATATATCCATATATGTATGTTTGTATTTTGCATGTGAAGTGATCCAACAGAATGTTGATAAAAAATCTTGCTCATGGTTGGAACTGAGGTTGATGGTGGTTGTGTTGGTGGGTACTAATAGTGATGCTGTTTTACTTTTTGTCTGTTTGGTGTTATTCTGTGGATCCTATATGCTTTTGTCATTACACGGCATATGGAATGTCGTGGGTACTGGAGTGAACAGGAGGATTTTTTGATTGATCCTTTTTTCGTCAGTAAGGTATTTTGGCTATATATTCTGAGGACCTTTAGGTAAACGCCTATGATTAATCCTGATTAAATATCAGGAGTGCAGTGGGAGTAAAAATGTACGTGGTTGTTCTTATTGGTATCCTTTCGGAAGACGCTGCATTTGATGATGTTTTTGGTTCCGTGAAATGGGGTATCAAGGAAAAAGTAGTGCATTGTTGGATCATCAACACAATCATCATCTGCGACAAAATCTACATCTGAGAGACATAGAGATCTCTGATAAAATATACGAACATAATAAAGCCCTTGAACTAGATGAAAGGACAAACACTCTGGTCGAAAATGGAAACACTCACAACCACAACCTCAAATTCCACCAAGCCCATCTCATCGAGAACATTCATTACTCCTCGAGACACAGATTCATAGAATCAAGCTTTATATTCCAATGCAATGCAATAATACAAAGGTATGGTCACGTTCAGATTGCAAACCCTCCAAATGCATTGATTTAAAAAACAGAATTACATAGATACAATTATGACACAAACATACAGAGAATTGGCTGACAGCAAACAGTCTAATTTAGAAACTGTACAAAAATACATATACCACCCCTTTAACAAAAGAAAAAGAAGTCCAATCAACCAGCAACCAGAAAGATTAGATAAAAACGTCTCACTTCCAGTCTGGTTCACATATACCAACACCTATCCATTAAATGCTAGACATCACCTCTCCAATCAATAATTTAAAAAAAACAGCAACAACAAAAAAACACTCTCTAGAAAACTGATCATTTCAGTCCCTCTCCTCTCATGTCACTGTTCTTCTTATCTAAGACAAGCTGAACACCCACAGAGATGGGAAACGAACACCCTCTGACCATGGCTTTCACACACCCATCTTATTTCAAACCAAATATTATTCTCACCTACACTGATACAAACACCTCCCTTCCTGCTCCTGCTAAATGATCAAATACCAGAGAAATATCCTCATTTCTTTCCTCAGAATCAAACATGTAAACAGCAAATATTTCCTATGGAAAAGATAGCTATCTCCCGTCGTATGCATCAAAACTTGCTGATTGAATGATGTATTATTTTGTAATGTAACACTTACTTTTGCTTGCGTTTTTCTCTTTACCTTCCAATAGCCATTTTCATCAAAATATGTATAGAGAGAGCGCAATAATTATTCTCATAAGTTTACTTTAAACTTTGTGGAGCATCGTAAAATAACTTTATCTTACTTATTCCAATATAGGCCATGTGGGCATATTGCTGCACTTTCAGTAGCACGTAGGTTTTAAGGAGTAAATTTTCTTGATCTACTCCTCTGTTATTCACACTGGAGACAAATAACTTCATAGCCCCAAGAAATGTCATGAAGGGTTGACCATGGTACTCCAAAGATATGTTCCGTCATGGGATGATTTAGTATTTGATATTTGACAGTCATTTTTCTTCTTCAGTTCTGATGACTCAACGACTTGAATTTCATCTCTATGCAATTTTCATCGATCCAGGTCAGATCAGTTATGTCATTGTCATTTAGAAAATTATGTTTAGAGGTTACAAAATTCCATTCTGTGGAGGAATTCTTCGAAATGAGAGCGGTAATATTTTGATAGGATGAGTTTATTCATTTGTATTTTCTTCCATTTTCCTTCCACCTCCTTTAAGAAAAATTCAATTATTCTGCTTCGACCCCTTTGACTTCTCGTTGTGCTCTATTTCTCTTCTATATCTTTCTATTTTGAATCCTCCTCGTTTAAAAAAAAACTAACCTTCATCTTCTTTCTATCTATTGCTCCTTTTATTTCACCATCTCTCTCACCTTAATTTCTCCTTTCTTAGTCTTATGCCTCTTTCTTTTCTTTCAACTTTCACCTCAACCAGTTGAAAGAGGTTTATGTATTTACTCACAGTTATCCGTCTCTCCGTCTGTCCACACGAAGTTTCCGAAAGTTCAAAATTAATTTCAATGAAACTGTGGGAAAAAGTAGGTTGTGAACTACGGAAAAAAATGATTCAATTCTAGGGCGGATCCAGATTTTTTTTCGACTGAGATATATTTTTATGATACTGCAGAAAAAATAGGTTAAGGAAGAACAGTTAATAAATAAGCTACATTTAAATTCCAGTGGAAGTGACTCAATATTCCTACATATATACTTGTTTTTAATATCTTATCATCACTCCGCGCTCTAACTAAAAGGTTGGTGTAGCTCTATCTACTCCCAACAGATGTAGAAGTACGCTCTTTCTGAGTGCTTTCTAGTTTGCCTTTGTCATTTTTTTTTTTTACTTTTCTTCTCTTCCTTCATTCACAATTCAATCTTATTTTTTTACATTTACAAAGTCTCTGTTTTATACTCATGAAAATGTAGCAATAAAATTACCATTTCTTCCAATTAACAAATGTAAAGTGGCTCAATTGAAAGTAAAATACTTAAAAAGAACGAAGTAACGAGGATGTCGCTTTTGTTGTATGTATTTGCATCTTTTATCATTAGGCAAAGATGTCTGAATTCTTGTTTACCGGAACAATTACTGAGTTTCGCTTTATCGCTAAAACGAAATAAATTTTCTTGCTGAATAATCACAATCGTTTATTTCAGCCGGGCGGTTTTTGAAAGCCATCGTAGTGTAGATCTAATTATCAACAACAGAAATATCCTTATCAGTGATAGTTGGGGAAATATTAATTAAAATAATATCTCTCAAAAAGCAAAATAATGATAGAGAATTCAATTGTTCAGAATTGTTATGAAAATATAGAATAAATGCAACGAAAATTCAAGCAAAATTTCAAAAAGATTTCCAATAAAATGGAAAGTAGTCGACCTTCAGGCTTCGACAACCGAACATAATCAACCAATTTAAACAACTATAAGTATGTAATTAATTCACTGTTAGTTGAGTCGAAGCAAAAGATTTCCTTCCCTCTCTTTCATTATTTCTTTCATTTTTTTTTATTGTTAACATTTCCGAATTTCTTTTTTCGTTTTTTCTTTACTTTTTTCCTTACGTTTTTCCTTTTTATCTTTGACTCTTGATATTGAACCTGATTATATTTCCGCTTCACATTGTGATTTCCATTTTGATAAATTGATACGAAACATGAGCTCTGTTAATGACCCGGCAATATTTTTTGCCAACTTAATATTTATAAAGTAATTCCTCCTATTTTAGCTATAACACAATGAGGGCAATTTATTGCAGTGGGCATTGTAGGTCTGTTGTAAAATAAATGATTCTGACTGTATATTATATCATAGAGTCTAAATTCCAACTGGTACATAATATGTATGTTGTAAATTGGCTCTCACCTTAACAAATACAAACAACGCCCCTCGCACTCATTTAAAAAAAAACACAACATAAAATTCTCCCCACTTTATTCTGCAAATCTCAAACGTGTAAACAGCGTATAGTTTCTCTGGAAACGGTGGTTGGCAATCATTGAAATACATCAGAACATCGCCAATTGTAATATAACAACTGTTTTTCTCTCAAATTTCTCTTCACCTTCAAATTATAATTTTACCAACATGTATCTCTCTCTCTCTCTCTCTCTCTCTCTCTCTCTCTATATATATATATATATATATATATATATATATATATAATTATATATATATATATATATATATATGGAGTGTGTCCAAAAAGAAACATAACTTCCTCAAAAACAAATGTATGCGCTCTGAGAGTCGTTTGAATTGATTGTGTTCAGGTTCAGTTCCCCATCTATCAATTGTCTGACATTGACAAGTTTTCAGGAGATGATTCTAGTTTTGGGAACTAAACAGTGTCGGCAAGGACCAAATCCGGAGAGAAGGGCGGTCAGGGTCAAGCGTTGTCTCGTGTTCCGCCCGAATTTTGTTGATTTATCAGCAGATGCAGCACAAATTTTGTGGTATCACGATGCACCATCAGTTACAAAAGAACATACTGCGCGAATCTTTTCAAATTACTGTCTCTTTGGGAAATTCAGGCGACTATTTCTATGGATCACATTATGCACTTTTTTTAAATATGTTTGCCGTCCGTCGACGTGAAAGATCGTCCAGATTTGGTATCGTCTTTGGTGGATGTTTTCCCCGATTTGAAACTGTGGTACCACTTGTAGTGCGGTATACGGCACAGATAATCAACCCCATAAGTCTGTTGCGACGTTAGGAAAGTCGGCAGAGAGTCTTCTCCAATTTGCAACAGAAACACGTTGCTCTTCAAGATCATTCACTTTTCAAGTAGGAGAAAAACGACAAGTGCATCACACACACTCACTCACAGGCTTCACATGAAACCGACCTTGTGCCAAATTTGTTCTCGTGGAGAGGCAAATAATTGCCGTCTAAGACAACACTCAGAAGTCAGATCGTACAAAAAAGTTACCGTCTATTCTTGAATATCAGACGTGTTTTGTTTTACTAAAATGGCCCAAAATTAGCTGTTCAACTCATACTCAGGTCAGTCAAAAATGGCAAACACTTTTGCCTACATGAATACAACGTTGATAGACACTATGCATATTAGTGAGTGATAATGTCCGTTATTTCAACTAAATTCATTACCGTGTTTTTTAATTGCTATGCTGGTAGTGTTGGTGTGTAATATATCATATCTTTTTGAAATGATTTTTCAGTTACATTCATCGCTGACGGAAATTACGATCTCAAAAGAACAATTGATATTTTGAATATCGAAAAATTATGTTTCAGTGAGAGTTGACCAAGTGCCGTAAACTTTGTATCCATAACAAGGGGGTATCTTTCATGACAAATTCATAGCAAAATACTGTGCTCGGCTTATGTTCGATTTTGTCGATTTTTTTTTAACGTTTCATGCTGAACTTTTAACTAATTATCCAGCAAATAAAAGAGGTTAAAACTTCACGGAAAATGCTCTTGGTAACTTATCACTGTTGTACAGTTAAAACTATTTTGGAATTAAAAGGAAGGGGGAATGTGTAGATGTTTACGATGAGACGGAATGAAAATATGCTAAATTTAGGTTTGAAAGTTTTTTTCCTGCTTAGAACGCGGGAAATGATTGGGTTTGTTGAACGCAGCTATTTGATTAGACGTTGACTAAATCATATTGTACGAATAAGATGAGGCGGTAGAAGAGTTATTGGGTTATATTTCAACTCAGATTCAATATATCAGCTTTCAATTCGCCAGTTTGACTCTTATATGGCATTCAATGTACCAGGCACGTTTTATAATAAAGTCCACATTAAAAAAATATAACACCGACTCAATCTTATCATATTTGCAAAAGTAATTTAGTCAATGTTATCTTATAACAGGGTCGCTTATCTAAAAAATTGACTCTGATTGTACTTTTGATGATAAAAGCATGAACTTTGATACACTTATAGCCAAAGGCATTCCAAAACTATTTGGATATTGAACCATCGTGGATTTTCAATATGCTGTCCATGGTAGACATTTCAAAATGACCGCCAGCGATAACTATTCACTACCACTATTATCACCGCCGTCATCACCACTTCCACCACCATCATCACCACCTACATAGAGTTGTGGTGTTGACACCTGCATCTGACCACATATGTATGATTTGACACCATATAAGACTAGTTTATGAAACTTTATCGCAATTATGATTTTCATACCAGTCATGGTGGTGATCTTAAATTTGAAATGTCTTGCATTTATTACCTGAATAGCTATTCATGAAAACTATGTATGGTAGATAAATTCCACTAATTATGTGATCAATATGATATCATGTCAATTGCTGATATAGAAATTGGTCTGAAAACAGTCACTGGCAGCCATTTTGAATAGTCTGCCATGGTGACGCATCAAAAATCCATGTTGGCTCAATATCCAAATAGATTTGGAATGCCTTTGACTATAAGTGTACTGATCTTCACTCGTTTATCACGAAAGGCACAGTTATTTGGCTAAGCAGCTCATTGATCTCAAGATATGCAAGATCTACAAAACGACATTTTTGCTTATTCTTTCAAAAAGTACCAGGCTGAACGGGTTATATTTATCATTATAACATCTGAAATAGTATAAAAGTGAATCTTTCCATGTAAGAAATTATAGAT
The DNA here is from genome assembly GCA_963457665.1 of Thysanoteuthis rhombus. Lineage (NCBI taxonomy): Eukaryota > Metazoa > Mollusca > Cephalopoda > Oegopsida > Thysanoteuthidae > Thysanoteuthis > Thysanoteuthis major. The sequence continues at coordinate 13,943,351 of OY735237.1, read as the reverse complement.
TAGCTTTTCTAATATTGCCAATAATGAAAAATATCTTTTATAACCATTCTATTGGACTCTCCGAGCATTGAAGAGAGTAAACTGTCCTGAGTGCCATTCAAGAGATATCGATCTCAATTGTAATTTAAAAAAATAGACGATATTAATGCCAAACAACAGGATCCAATAATACGTATTTCTTGTTTTTATCGATCTTTTTCCTTTCATCGGTGTACTCATCTCGGTTATTATGACATTAATGATTCCAGATATGATATTTCTTAATCGTGAAATGTGATTATACAAGTTATAATTTTTTAATATATTTTACATTTTTTTGTAATTCCATCAACTTGATCTATTATTCTCTCTGCATTATCTATCTATCTGTCTATCTGTTGTCGTTTTTCTGTGAATTTCTCCCAATTATCATAAAGTATTTTGACTCTTCAAATCCTGGCTAATACGGAGCTTGAAAACGAAGGTCAGGTTCACGTTTTGAGCAATTTGGGACTGGGAAGTGGGGGTCTGATGCGTCGTCAAATACGAAATTTCAAGATGCGAATTTATTAAAACTCCTTCTTGATTATCGTCCATGAATAATGTGACTTTTATAAGTTTTCTCCAGGATTGATGCTTTTAAACTCTAATTTTGGATTTGTCTTGATTGAACTTCACTTGTACTAATAAATGTGACCGGCTCGCTACTGAACGAAGATTCTCAAATCTTTCAATCTCTGTCCTGCTTTTTTACCATCAAGTTATAATTTGAGCAATCTAGATCTAATCATTAAGTGAGCTAAAAAATTCCCAGTGATTTTTTGAAAACGACAGACTTAATTCACAGGCAAAAAAACGATTTTCCACTGGAAAATTTTGTACACACCTAATATTTCTGGTGTTTAAGAAACCAAAGTGATAAATATTATTGTACTAAATAATCCCTCTGCAATGAAACGAGCCCATTTTTTATAGAAAGAAAATAGGCAACGTTTTATAGAGTTCTCAGTGCCTAGTTGGTCTTTGATATGCATATGCATTTGTCGTGTAATTGTGTGATTGTCAATGAATTGAGTTTCTACTATTTCATTTCATGGCCAAACTTTCCTTCTCAAATAGGTTTTCTACTTTGGGAACAGAAAAGAAAAATCCATCATATCCGGTTTCAGGTTTTTTCTTTCCATGTCAGGCTCAAGGTCATGCTCTTTTGGGAAGATTATGTTGCATCAACATGGATCTGGAGAGCATTCAGGATTTAGCTCATAAAATCTCACCTTATATCATAATTTGATAACCGATTGCTATAATCCGATTCAACCTGGCAACAAAGTTGGAAGAGGTACAAGTATTCACTCGTGCTTAATGTTGATCTGTTTGTCCACGCAATATCCCCAAAGATTGTAAGTACAATCAATGGAATTTTGTGGAAAGGTAGAGTTAATAAAAAAATTACTCTTGGGGGGCGACCAAGGAATAAGTTTTCGCTTGAGAGATATTTTTATTCTGCAGCAGAGAACGATTCGTGATAATAGAAGACTCACACAATTTACAATAAACTATTTAAATGAGGTATCATAAATACATTCTCACTTGTCTGAATATATTTTTCTGGAATGAAGGAACAATTGACTGAATTTGGGCGGATCTAGGAATGTTTCTGAAATTTTTAATGACAACGGAGTTGGCAAAATTATGCATCATTTGAATGTCTTCTAATCCTTGGTTTGGACATTTAATGTGTAAGGCAATGTGTCATTTGTACTGAATATGTTGTCATTCTTCAGCACGAATTGAAATTTGAGAATGAATTGGGTTTTCGTACGGAAGCCGGTCGACCAAGGCTTCATTTTCCCTTCTATCCTTAACAGGGGTCATTGACTGATCTCTACGTTCAAACTCGGCTATTGATGGAACATTGATGCAATTTGAGTTTGCATATACATGTGCTTATTTGAATGGATTTAAGCTTGAACGTTCATGCCTCTCCCATAACGAAATGTATCGGTATTCGCCAGCAGGCTCCACCCCACTCTCTTTACCCGCTCAATCATGATGACAAAACTTCAACTTCTTTCTTGTACATTTACATGATCTTAACAACTCGTATCCTTTCACTGTCTGCAGAATGGTTCGATAGCTTCCAAGAAATGTCAAAGAAAACAAAACAAAACTTTGAAAACTTGTAGAAACATAATATTCCTATTAACTCTAATAAGCACACATATACCTCTCTGTCTCTATCCGTCTATCTTCTCTCTCTCTCTCTCTCTCTCTCTCTCTCTCTCTCTCTCTCTATATATATATATATATATATATATATATATATATATATATATATGCATGTATACGTTCTCGGATTTCATTTTAGTCAGCTCATAAAAGAAGCATTGGTGATGCAAATTCACTTTCATAACCTTTTGACTTTCCGATTGCGTCTCTGACACATTTTAATCAAGATGTGACTTCTGAATAGAGTTGTGTCATCGACACGGGACACATGAAGGGCCGCTGTCAAGAGTTTTTTCTCCCGTTGAGTGACAGGGGTTGTAGAGTCAATATATGTCCTACCTGTCATAGTCGTCATCGCTTCCTTTTTTTTCTCCCGTTCCGTATTTTCCCATTCCCTCTATTTTTCGTATTTCTTTATTTGTAATTTCTTATTCCTTCTCTTTGTTGTTCTACTTCTTTATTTGTACGTTCTTATTCGTTCTTTTTTTATTGGCTTTCTTTTTAATTTCCGTTTCTTTTCTTTTTCTTTAGGATAATTTCTTCTGTTTTGCATTTGACTCTTCTTACTCTCTGTCTTATCATGTCAGCCCATTTTGTCTTCATAAGTTTTTTTTCTTTCATCTTATTCTACCTTATTTCCTTCTTTCTTATTTTTATCTCTCATATTCATTTCCCCTTTCTCCTTTGCTTCTATTGTGAATTGTTACTATCAATTCCTATTATCTTTCTATTTCCCCAGTCTCTTTCTTCTTCTTCTTCTTCTTCTTCTTCTTCTTCTTCTTCTTCTTCTTCTTCTTCTTCTTCTTCTTCTTCTTCTTCTTCTTCTTCTTCTTCTTCTTCTTCTTCCCTTTTATCCCCTTCTCTTTTTCGTTTCTTGTCTTTTTCCAGTTATCTGTCGTTTTTACTCCCTGCGCTATTATAGTTTGTCCCATGCTATTTTCCATTCTTGAAAAAATTTTTTTTTTTCTCTTTGACTATCTTAACCTACATCTCCTTTCTTCTCTTATTTCCAATTCGTTTTTCAAAAAATCTTTTTCGGTATTCCGCCACCTCATTTTTTTTTTTTTACCTCCAGTTACTTCTCCCTTTTAATACCTCCCTTAGAGCAATTATCTATCTTTTGAACTTGCTAGATTCCATCATTTCCTTTCCTATTGCACATCCTTTTTCTCAATCCTCTGCACAGTTTCCCTCCCTTTTTATACTAAACTTTCCACCCTACTTATATTTTTGTTTGATTAGTCCATCTCTGTGTTCTTGTTTTATTCTCTCCCTTTTATGCCGTTCTTTTTTCTCTCTTTTCTTTTTTCTTCTTAACGTTTTGTTACATGACACGTATCAACTCTGTCTTTCTGACGCCTGATTAGAATATCGAAGATGACAGCAGACCAAAATATCATTGACTCTTGCGAACAATTTTCTTAGCCGATATTTTTCTTATTAACTAGCTTCCAGCAAGAGGAAAACTTTTTTTTTTTTTACTTTCCTCTCTTCCTTCTCTGCTAAAATTATTTAATGTGCTGAATATTTTCCATAAATTTTAACTTATAACTGCTCTTACATTAACACTGGATACAGTTGCTACAGAAATCATTATTTGATGTAAATTTCTTGCTATCTGATGTGTATCTCAAAATGTGTATAACTAATACATCACGCCTGTGTTATATTTTCATTTAGTGGTTTTGATTGGTGAATAATCTCTAGAAAATCTCCATAATCTATATAAAAAGCAATGCCTGAAAATGCACAGTTCATACGTCTAAAAATAGGATGAAATGCAAATTATAAAGCAGAAGAGCTTTGCCGAATCTTTCAATTGCTTATTTAGCAGATCAGTCGAGATATGGGCCATGTTTATTTCATTCCGTTGATTCTCTAGTTATGTCTTTTATCTTTGCCTGCTTCACTAATCATAGTTTTTTTGTCATTTCGTGATTTTCTTTTTACCTTTATAGCTGACCCAGTTCTTTCTGTTTGCTTTTGCTATTAGCCATGTTTTTTCTTCAGACTATTTTAATGTCTTATGTGAGTAATTACATTTAGAAATATATATATATTAAAAAAACAGTTGCAGGTAGATAACTCCTTATTGTCGCATAATCAAAGCTAATCCGTGGGGAAGAGAATTGGTAGCCCAAGAGACCCTTCAAAGAAGACACACGGAAAGAGTTTGCACCAATTTAGTTATTGATGTAACATTAACAACTCTCAACTTTCTGGGTGGAGATGCACATGCTAGGTGAATCGTCTGTTAATCATTTTACTACTGTACTGTTCATTCTTAGACATTGAAAAGACTTTAAAACGCTTGCATATAGAAAATGTAGTATTATTTTATTCCAACTTTCAGGAGAAAAATAAATTCGTGTAAACAATCACCTGTCATAATTGCTTAATTTTTTCAATGCTAGACGAAATGAATTTAGGAACAATTATAATATTATTACTACCTAAAAAAAACTACTGAGTCAACTAAATAATATGTTATTCATTTAGGAATACCGTGAGCAAAATTGGGCTAGTAGGCAGCCAAATACCCTTTTAGACAGAAACCGAAAAGCACTCAGGGAGCGCATATCTCTGCCAACGCAATTGTCACAAAAACTGGATTAAAATTAGTTCATATATACCTACAATGCAAGGGACGTAGCTATTGAAAAAATCACACGACCAGCCCCAACATGTTATCTAAACCTAAAGCCTATAGCCCACCCTTCCTATTAATGTTTTTGAAATTAATGATAACTTTCGGAGGTATTGTCGGGAGAAACAGAAAGATACGACTGGATACATCTACTCCTTCAAACCTTTTTGCCAGTGGTATAATGTGATGCAAGTCTAAATGAACATTTCAAACAGAATTTGAGGCTCTGTAGCCAAAGAGTTAGCAGCACAGAACATGGAATCGGTGAAGTGAGTGCAAAGACTAACTGGGACAATGAGTTGTGACTGTTATACTTTGATTCTCTTTGATTAACTTCTTCGTCTTTGTTGTTTTCATCATAACGTTGTTGATCCTTCCTTTGTTTCAGTTTCGATTCAATCATCCAAGATTAAGTAAAAGCTCCTTTTGAAATCTTTAATATCTTGCAGAGTATTCCAGGCCCTGCGGATTACCTTATCAGAAGACAATTCGATGATGGAGTAAAACCCAAGGATGATCAAGAAATGGAACATCCTCCGTTCTTGAGTCAAGCAAAGGTAAATCCACCAAGTTCTTTGTCCTATCCAGATTGTGTTTAATCCTTCTAATAATAACCTTGCTTCCTCGCTCTTGAGAGTCAGAAAGCTTCGTAATCCTAGGACACTGCGAAAATAGTTCCGTTGTTGGTCTTGAATAAACTGATCGAAGAGCAATCAGTGAGTGTACATGTAAAACTCATTTCCGCCCCAAAAGATGGGATTGCGCGAAAATGGTATACAGTGGACGTTAACGACTCACGACATGGATCCCTCGAGATCAAATGCGCAACCGAGGTCGGCAGAATATTAGATGGAGGGACGAGCTAGACAAATTCAGAAAGTACTGGCTCCGTGTCGCTCATGATCGAGAACTGCAGCGAATCCTGGGGAAGGTCTATGTCTTACGACGGACATTAAAAGACATGATGATGATGATGATGATGATGATGATGATGATGATGATGATGATGATGATGATGACAAATTTGATGCTTTACCGGATGTATTTCATACAAAGAGTATTGATAATGAGAAGCCAAAAAGTACAGGCTAAAATGACTCTTAATTATTCTTTCAAATTTTATCCGGCATATAAAATGAATGAACCTAAAAGTAATTATGTTAACATGGTGGTATGTAATTAATTGATTGTTAAACGAATCAATAAATTCTTGGAAAATACATTGGGCAAGCAAAATTTAATTAAAAAAATGAAGGAATAGTTTATCAAAAAGAGTAAATCAGAGCAATTAATTTAGGCAGCATTGTTTACTAATTCTAATTTTGAAAATAATGCACTGAAATCTTTATGTGCTGTTGCTGCAAACTAATTTCTGAGAATAGTCTTGTGAAAATATGAAAACAAAAGTTCTATTAGAAAACGTATGTCATTAAATAGGGCCGTCACAACGAGAGTTTACTTTAATAAATAAAACAAATACTAACAAAAAATGAATCTATTAATTTTTCCTCTCCTGAAATTCCGCGTCTGAGCCATGTCACTAGCTAAGAACACACTTCCTCTCCGTCAGTCATCACTTACATCTATATATTCCTGCAAAGTTAACTCAGCGCATTGTATTTGAACATACTGACCCCTTACCGCAAAGCCTATCGTTAACAGTACTACAACTCTAGGCAGTGGTCTTATTGAATAATGATATTACTGTTTTAGAAGCATTTTTAACGTTGAGGTTGCATTAGATGTAGAAACCTATTTTAGGAGCAGAAGCATTAATAGTATTAATCATCAAATAGTAGTAGTAGTAGTAGTAGTAGTAGTAGTAGTAGTAGTAGTAATAATAATAATGATAATAATAATAATAATATGGAGAATTTAAAAAAAGGATACAGGATGTGGCAGACGAGAGATCATGGACATGGCTACGAAAAGGAAATCTGAAGAGAGAAACGGACTCGCTAATCATGGCAACCCTAAACGAATGCATTAGAGCAAACTATATCTAAACAAAAATCAACAGAACACAGATAATCAGCAAGTGCCGCCTAAGCAGTGAAAGAGATGATACCGTAAACTACATAATGAGTGAATGTACTCAACTAGCCCAGAAGGAGTATAAGCACAGACACGATAGAGTAGCAGCAGTGATACACTGGAAACCGAGTGAACGAATAGGATTTAACCATACGGAAAAGTCATGTCTGCACAAACCGGAGACAATCCTGGAGAATGGAAACCACAAATTACTTTGAGACTTTGACATCCAAACGGACCACCTCATACAAGCGATAAGACCGGACTTAGTAATCATAGACAAGGAGAGGAAAACCTGCCAAATAATTGACGTGGCTGTACATGTAGACCATAGAGGAAAGAGGAAAGAGAGTGAAAAATTAGAAAAAAAAAACAGGAAATGGTAAGAAAATTGAAGAAGGTGTGGAACATGAAAGTACCAGAAATTATTGGTGCACTCAGAACTGTACCAAAGACACTGAAGGTGAGATTGGAGGAACTTAGGATAAAGGGAGGGATTGAGACTGCACAGACCACAGCACTGCTCGGAACTGAACGGATACTGGGGAAAATGCTAGAAATTTAAGATCTGCGACCCCAGCTGTGAGTAGTAGCCTGACGGAAGAGAAGGTGGAGGGAAAAACACCCAAATAGAAGTGGTGGTACGAACCACAGCACTGCTGTGATAGGTGAGGGAAATATGAGATGAGATGAAGGCTGAAGACCTGGGGGGACATATAGTCACAGCCTTCTGCGATAACCACTGGTCAACTGGCGTGAAACTGTAAACCACAGTATTGCTGTGGACTATAAGAATGTGGAGAGGAGGGCTGGAAACTCGAGGAGACTTACTGTCACTCAACGTCCAGCTGCAACCACTTGGCAACTGGTATGAAATTAGTAGTAGTAGTAGTACTACTACTACTACTACTACTACTACTACTATAATAATAATAATAATAATACAGTGGGTTTCGGTAATTGGAACAAATGAAACAAAACTGTGAATTGTGTTTGTATTGATCGCTGTTCGAGCGCTTAAAACGGTCCTAAAGTGCCTAGCCAAAAGCCTGGAAAAACTGGAAATCCAAAGATAAATCTTGACCACCCAGACAACAGTACAAGTGGAAACACCAAAAAATATAAGAATAGAGCAAGGGTTTTGAGTATACTTGCTGTCAACTGGTATCCAAGGTAATCCACCAGGTACTTCTGACATGAACACCTGATGATAATCCAGAAAGCCTCGCAGAGAGATTGGAAAAAAATGAAATGGAAGAATGGTGACCATTTTGAGGACAGCATTAGTAAAATAAACTTTAGAAGAATTTTGGCTGCTGCTTACAGAAAGAGGACTTTAATAGTCAAACAGATCACCTAATCAATGACAAAGGATCGAATCTAGTTAACGTAAACAGGGAGGAGAAAGTTCATAAGTGGATTTCTCAGTTCTAGTTGACCACTGTAGAATTGAAACAATGAGAAAGTTTAGAAAGATGTCTATACATTGCTAATGAACAGAGAGAATTGTGGAACATGAAGGTGTCAATAGTATATATCGTTGTTCGAGTGCTTGGAACGCTTCAAAGAACCCTTACGAATTGTTGGAGGCACTGAAAATCCGAACTGTTACAGTACAAAGGGTAGTGCATGAGTATTAAAGAGAATTGTTTTCACTTCATCTCCAGTGTAATCTACCAGCTATTATTAGAAAACTCAGTATGCGTTTAGATAATTATAACTGGTCATTCCATCCAAGCAAAATGACAGAATCTGGATATGGTGAACAAAGAAAAGAAAATCAAGTAGATGCTAAATGTGACCGTAACAGAAGACCCCAGAGAGATCATAGGAAGAGAAAATATAACAATACCTGAATCTCTTTCGAAAACGAAATATGCTCTTGAACTTGGGGATCGCGTGAATTTGGTGAATGCACGAATGGTATGATGCATGAATTGTATCAGTGGACATCCAACGAAGGACTGAAACCATCAAGGTAGTAAGCTTATTGAAATTAGCAAAATTATTTCAGTAAGTGTAGGTATTTTGAACCAACCACTCGAAGGGTTCGTGCTAAAAACGCTTGAATTGGCTCTGCTACTTCAATTTTAGATGTTGAATCGTTTTCGGTCAGGAACCGACAAAACATGCCTGATATTTGAGTACAGACCCCAGTCAACTTTTCCTTCTCTTGGTGTCACGCACAATTAACGTTTTGGCTTCTTCATCATTGCTTTCACTCATTGAAAAAAAGACAAGAAGCAAATTTTTGTTGGTTTTCTTGCCAATTTTCTTTGTTCTTGTAAAGATCTTCATTTTTTTCCTTTCCATCGAATTCGTGACATAATATTACATTCTTCCTTTTTTCCTTTTATCTACCTGGATTAAATGTATGTGTTTTACATGTGTACGCAGGTACATCAATGTCTGTGGTCAAATTAAGTACACAGTATTTATTTTACAGATCAAATCTTAATTTTCCAACATAGTCCCTTTATTGTCAATGCATAATGATTAATTTGGTTAATGTGGAAGGACGTTTACATTTTCATTACTCTATCTGTTAGGCGTCAAACGATTGATCTGGTAACGCCTCCCTTTGTGAAATTCACGACTTCTCTGCCTTGTAAACCTTGCACACTGCTCATCATTGCACATTGTTCAATGTTTGGCCTATATCAGTCAGTGAAAAAGAAAAACGTTAACGCTGAAGGTGTTAACGAGCATACATATTCTCCGTTGTCTGCATTTCTGTCTGAAAAGGCAATGGTGTAGTGGATATATACATTAGTTAAGTATGTGGAAGTTGTGGTTGTGGGTTCAATCCCAGGGTTGGTTAGTGAAATCAGTTGAATGAATAGAAGTAGGATACTAGGGACGAATTAACACAGAAAAATTCATGATTACGAGATGCCCACCATTATGGACAGCGGTCTACTCTCATTGATTGACCAGAGGATTTGGTAATCGAATAAGATTTGCACATGAAGAAGGCTGGATGTATGATGACCGAAATTCTGTAACTATTACAGCAAAGATGAGGACATCATTTCAGATAAATCAGTGAATAATAAGGTTCTCCTTTGCGGCACATTTGATATATCTTATATTATCTCGTCTATGTCTTACTCACTGTTACCATTTTCTACTAAATGGAGTCACCTAACTCTGCTGGGGTAAGTTTCTACAGTTTAGGCTTCAATATCCAGGTTCCAACTGAGTATGGACAACTGGTTGTAGAATTTAATCGCCAGTATATAAGAACAAATACACTCATCGTCCAAGCACTTTCTATCATACAAAAAAACATATAGGTGCATATTAAGACTAAACCGGACAATTTGGGAACACTGGTATGAATGGAACAACATTGTGTAGCACACAGTAAACAACTATCGGATAGCTTACCTGGAGAAATTCATAGGAAAACCTAACCCATTGTAAAACGTACCCTGTGCACGAACACTGCATGCCCTGTAGAATAACATTGTCGAATATTTCAACTGTAACTATGAGAATAAAAATTGAAAAAAAAATTGCGTGTGTATATAGATAGATTAATAGGTACAACAAGAGGATAATACATTTGGTATAATTGTACCGAGGCTCAATGGGTAGAGTCATGTATTGAAATTTTTAATACGATGCCCATTAATAAAATGGGTTGACTCTTTCATTTACCACCGAGCGAATACAGTGTGGTGTACTTACAGGGTTATAGCAGATTAAAACAATGTGGTTAATGGACGAGGGTATTTTGTTCGGTGTGTGTCTATGGTAAGTGTAGAACAGCTTTGCATCGATTCATAAAATTCCTCTCTGAGGCCCTATTGAGAGATAGATACATACATGAATAAAAACTAGCTGAAACAGGCAGACAACCAAACAGATCAATCGGTAGAGATGAACAGGTAGAAAGTGACGGATATTTATAGCCATTGAAATTATGTAAATCGTAGATTTTGGTATCAGGTTATCATTGGTTTTACATAATAAAAATAGCTCATTGTGATGAGTATATTTGCTTAATTAGAGGATTACCAAGTCCAAGGCCTGGCACAGTTGGCAACTGGATTTCGATATGAAAATTCCATTGTATGATGTTTGTCTTATGACATATTTGGAGGAGCGTTAGATATTACGCTGAAAAATGATTATTTGTTGTGTAAAATAAGTATTTTCCATCGATAGACTGCATATTTATCCTGTGCCTACGTATATATATATATATATATATATATATATATATATATATATATATATATATATATATATATATATATAAGTTCTCCTTACTCATTGACTTGAACCATAACCAGACGGCTTCATGCTAGTATGACTTGTTTGAAACAATGTCTATACCAGATGAGCATCGACACCCAGCTGGGTTTTACTTGAAGGGGGAGTAAGTCAGTGGGGGTGAGTAAAGTGTTCAGTCGTCCTCCTCGTTAGATATTTCATGGCTGAACAAAGCACAGCAGGACTTCTCTTTTCTACTGACAGCTCTTATGTCAGCCAACCAGCATTTTGTACCTTGCCACTTGGGCATGTAAACCGAATCTCAAGGGCTTAGCAAGAGGAGGCAATAAGGAAGGGCGAAGCAATCGAGCTGGGTCGGACAGAGTTTTAGAGGAAAAATCCAAAGAAGAAAAGGAAGGCGAAAGAAGAAACAAAAAAAAGTTGCTTCCTGTGTCGCACGACACATGAGGCGATAATTTTTGTCGCCACTTCTCGAACGATCCATTGGGACCCTATCATTGTTCTCTGCAATTCAGAGACAGAAAGAGAGGGGGGAAATAGAGAGATAGGGATTAAGTTTCTCCTATTCTCATTTTATCTAACCACTTCCAAATACAAGGAGATATAGGGGAGAATGCAGCCGTCTCAACAGCTATGATGCTCATTCATTGGTTAGTACATGTTTTAAGTTCAAAGCCACTTAATTGTGACGTGTACCCAAGTCACCTGACTGGTCTACGAGCTTTGCATTTATTCAACCACATGTATTACTGACGTGGTTCTCAAACTCTATCGTATGATGGCACAGCGAGTAAAATAATTAACTTACGCAGTACACCAATTGTAAAAATGACATGAATAAGACAAAACGAGAAGTTAATGAAATGGTCTCTTATATCGGTATACTGATATATGAACTCATCACCCCTCTTTACTTTCATCTGTCTCTAAAAAGTTTGAGATCTCACAAAAGCTGGAGATAAAATCACTAGATCAGCAATTCTTAGGCAGAAACAGGGCAGATAATATCCGCACTGGACACGTTCATGTTTGAAAATTTCGTAGCCAACTCAAGTTGTGGCCCACTATTGTGGCGCAACACACTGGGTGAGAAACACAAGAATAGAAAAAAATAGAGAAAAATGAGAGAGAAAGATAAGAAAAGAGGTGAAGGCGTTGGTGCCAAAATCTTTTGAAAGGAGATCGTAGAATGGGGAATAAGGACTAACATCAGAAGAGCGTGAACAATAATGGAAAAAGAGAATAAGACGAAAGAAAAGGGGTTGTAGGCAAATTGAAAGGGGAAAATGGAATGGGAAGAAAATGAAGAGAGAAAGAGAAGATATGTTAGGAAAAAAGATATAAAGGGAGGTATGGCGGTTAGAAACGACAGGATGTAACGAGGTAGAGATATCAACAAAAACTGGAAATAAGTGCAACAAATTATTTAAAAAATTATGGAAAATGTCTTGAACAGGAAAATTAATAAAATGGGCAAAATACACGAATAAAAAGATAAGAAATGAAAATGTAGACTTCCTTTGAGTCTGCTTTTCTCTAAGTGAGGGAATCGGTATTTCGTTAAGTGGCACTAGAGATCTATGAAAAAGGGGCATTCAGTCGTTGAAGCAGGAAAGAGCGTGTGGTGCTGAAAAGTTGAGGAAAAGACGAGATGGTTAGGTTTTAGATGGTGTTGTAATGTTACAAGAAGTGAAATAGAAGCTATAAGTGAGAAAGAGTGGATGCCACTCAGATATGAGTGTTTCAAGTACTAGATATAAAATAAAGAAAAATAAATAGGGAAAACATAAAAGAAATAAGTAAACTGAGGTGGAGGGGAAAATAAAGAGTGTGAAGAAAGAGAATGTAAGAAGGAAAGTGTTGATTAAAAAGAATATGTTGAACTAAAAAAAGACCGGATAAAGTAAACTTCGAAAAGAAATTGAGAAATGCATAAAGTAATGTAAATGTAGAAAACAAACAGTTACAAAGAATGAAATTAAGAAGGGAAACTTGGAAGCATCCAGAGAGCACATACCTTTGCCAACGCCACATGCTAACTGAAAACTGAAAGAAAAGTTCATATATATAACCACAATGAAGTGGGTAACTGTTCGATTTTGCATATTTCGGGATATTGTTTACCTTTTCTTATATAAAAATATCTCTCAATCGGAAACACATTAGATATATCCCAAAATTTGATAATTCGATTCTTAGCCTATGACCTACTCTCAAAGTTTTCATTGAAATTCATTGTGAAATTTTGGAGATATAACAATGAATTAAATGAAGTAATCTATAAAAAAGGATGGATGCACGCAATAGGCGATCGCAAAAATTGCATTGAAGTAGAAAAGGATATAATGGGAAGGAAAAGAGAATTTGAAGAAAAACAAAAGAGAATAAGGAAAGAAAGGGTAGAGACAGAGGAAGCAAAAGCAAAGAGGGAATGTAGAAAAGAGAAAAGGGAAAAAAAGAAAAAGCAAAGAAAGAAAGAAAGAAAAGATTGAAATGAAGAATGAAATGGAATGAAAGAAGGAAAGAAAGGAATTCAATAAATGAAAGAAGTTGAAAGGATGAAAAGAAAGGAAGGACTCAATAAAGGAAGGGAGTTGAAAGACTGATAGGGAGAAGGGGAAGAGAGAGATAAAGAGAGTGTGTGTGAAACAGAATGAAGAGAAGACAGAAAGAACTCCTGAAATAAAAAGAGTTGAAAGGCATAAAAGAAGAAAGAAATGGAAGGAAAGAAAGGAAGAATAATAAAAGGAATTGAAAGGAAGCAAAAGAAAGAGATAGGAGAAATTCGTAGAGAATGCAAATTGGAATCCAGTAGCCACTCGAATGAAAAGGAAGTAGGAATGGCTATTTGTGATAAGGGTGGGGGGACTCGAATAAAATAAATAAGCCACCTGGAAGTGTTGTTGGATGGAAGGTTTGGAAACCGACAATTGTTGGATGTCGATTCACTAGGGGGTTCCTTCTTTGATTGTTGTCTTGAAGGACCTTTTTTCTTCATATACATATTTTTTTTTTACTTCATGTAGAACAAATGTTTTTTTTCCTGCTAACAGATTTCTGCAAAAGGAGGCACAGATAGAGATTGATAAAAAAAAGTTGTCGTAAAGGGGGTGGGGAGAAAAATCGACTTGGCTTTTGAGTCTATCGGAAAATATGGGCATTGTTCATATCGCACTAGTATGATGGTTCCTAAGTAGAGCCAGTTCATCCAAGGAGAGATTTAAATAGTACAAAAAGCAATAAGGCTATCAGTTAGAAATGAAAGTAATTTTGAATATTTTGGACTTGTGGAGATGTGTGGTGCAACATGAAGAATAATCTAGATTTTTTCCTTATTGAAATCATTTTAAATTTGATATAATACTGTGATTGCTTATTGTCGTTATGTTTAATTGATTTTTTCAACTTTTTCGCTTCCATAGTATATATAACACACACATATATATATGTTTATGTACATTGTGTGTGTGTGTGCGTGTGTGTAGCTTAATCCAACACAAGTATAACTAGGGTGGAATTGGCGTAGGAAAACTACTTTGCAATAATATTCAAATTGGCAAATGCCCATCTGCCTAGACAGTCGTCATTCAAAACCCCAGCTTTACCTTGTCTCGAACTCGAACGTCGACTAATGAGGTGAATTGGAAGTACTGAACTTTATATATATATATATATATATATATATATATATATATATATATATATATATGTGTGTGTGTGTGTGTGTGTGTGTGTGTGTGTGTATGTGCGTGTGTGTGCATGTGTGTATGTGTGCCAATAAGGAGACCGATTGATCAATACAGAAATACAGTGGCAGATAAAGAGTGACAGAGAGAGAGAGAGAACTTGAGAAAAGGGAGAGAGTGATATAAAGACAGAAAAAGAGGGAAATCACGAAGAGAAAAGAGAAAAGAAACAGAAAAAGGGAAATCGTTGTTAAAAGATTAGCATCAAGACGAAGACATAAAAAGCACATAATAAAAAAATAGACGAAAAATCTCGAGCAACCCTAAAAGCCTGAGATTGATACGGGCAGAATTCAAGCAAAATACCCTGATATGTCAAAAGCAACATTTCCTTCATTCTTTTCTTCTGCCTTTGTCAACTTGTTCTTCTCTGTTCACTGATCATACCCCTATCCACACAGACATACGCACACACACACAGCGTCTGTACATGTGCAATCGTAAAGTTCATCGTTACGTGGCAAAGAAACTACCAGAGAACCGTAAATGGAAAAAAATATCAGTTCAGACGAAAAAATCCTCGAGGCTTTCCTTCTGTAGAAAAAAATGAATCAAAATCAAATAAATGAATGGATAGAAATAAAGGGTAAAAACATAAATAAGTGAATAAATACATAAATAGAAAGACGCGTTTATTTCTTTTGTGCGTCAATTCAGCAAGATTTTTTCCCAGAGATGCGTCACGGGTGACTTTTACAGACAGTAGGTCTCTTCAACCTTTGCAATTAGAATACGTTCCCGCTCCATTTACCGAGCAGCGGAAAACTGCTTCAAAGTAACCTCCTAATTAAAAGAAACAGTGAATAAATAAAACCAGTCTGGTTAGTCATTTAGTAGAAACCGTCAAGTTACCAAAGTCTTTTTTTTTGTCGTACGTCGTGTTAGTTAGATCAATTGAAAAAGGCATGATCAATGAATGAGTTATCTCTCTTGCATTTTATATGGCAGTGATCACTAGAAAGGTCCAGATTCTTGAAAAGCAGGCTTGGGGGCTGCAGGAGACAAACTGAGCGTCCAATTTAGCATGAACTTATATTGTAAATTGACCCCCCCAAAAAGATATTTAGCAGGCTATTAAAAAAAAAAATACTGTTTTTTGTAGACATAATTAGGGCTAAATGTTTAAATTCCAGCCGTTTAGCTTGATTGACACGGCCTGTACGCACGATATATTCTAACATACATAGCCAATTAGCCACCAAGATCAACCAAAAAACTAAAGAAACTTCTGTTGACAATTCGGTTGATAGTTTGTTTTTTCAATGTAAAATGAATTAAAAATTGTTTGGTATGAGTCGTTTCACCTTTTGTATGTTCTTGACCCCACTTACATTAGAACGCAGCGACACCACGGCTTGTGACCCTTGGTTCAAACACCATCATCATCATCATCATCACCATCAGTCTTTGAACGTCCGTCGTTGGAGATAAACCTTCCCCGGGATTTGCCACAATTCTTTATCATGGGCGTTGCAGAGCCAGTATTTTCCAAATTTGTCCAGTTCATCTCTCCATCTTGTATTTTGTCAGTTTCGCATGTGACCTCTGGGGATCCATGTTGTGAGTCGTGATGTCCTGCCCGTTGCCATTTAAGTTTTCTAATAAATTCTTTGATGATGATTCAAACACTAACCGCTGATAATTACCGAAATATTACAAATTATGGTTCTTGCTTCCAAGTGACTTCAGTCACCTACCAGTTGTTGAATCACATACGCTGAAATCTGTAAGTCCTGTTACTATACAGGTGACCCTAAGAGATCCAAGATTCTCCACCCAGTGGGAAATTTATACGATAGTGTCAGAATTGGAGAAGGATAGAGAAAATTACTAGAAGGGAAATCTTATTGTATTGAATAGATGAAAAAAATGACATTTACAGAAAACTATATGTTGCGATTGCGATTTTCACCCTTATAATAATTGCAAAGTGACAGGAATGATATCTATTTGTCTGCCAATCGATCTGTTTATCCATCTTAATCAATTTGTGCCTGCATGTTAGACTGGCAATCATGGGCGTGCGCTGTCATTTTCCAAAACAGAGATGCAAAAGGATTTATTTCTAAGGAGGGGGGCAAAATGATATATTCAGCATATAACTTAGTGGCAACCCTGATGCCAGCGAAATAAAATACCATCTTTCTATGAGAGTACATTAAGCTAGGGTAACATGTAACATCTGTACAGCATTGTTATCCTTTATTGGCTGAAGGTTCCAACTTCCAAATCCCTCACCTTAGCTTGGAAGGCCTGATCCAGGGGACGGCTAAACTGACAAAATGACGCTAAGTACATCTAATCATTTTATTTTGAGTTCACCAATATTATGAATAGTCTAACGAAGGAGTTGACCAATTGGGTTAAAAAAAAACAAAACAATGAGACAAAATGAAGGCTTTTAGCGGATTAAATACACTAAAGAATTTTTTTGCGTGCACATAAATTGAGAATTTACTTTATTGAAGCAAAAAGTCATTATCGACACTTCAGTATATGAACACTTGGGTGCCAAAATTCAACATAATAAAACACAAATGCTGCATCTTATGAAGAAGATATAATTGCTTCTCTCTTTCATTGGAATCAGTTGGTTGAAATGTATGGGTTGAAATGAAAGATTTGTAGGAGACATTACATTATCATTGATTCGAAAATAAATTTTGTGCAAAAAAAAGAATTACTCTTTACGAATATAAGAATTTTATAATTCATATTTTTTAATCATTTTGAAAATGGAGAAAAAAAATCTTCAAACCAATAAGAAAAAAAAAGTGAAATATTACTGTGCAACCCGCATGTAGTTTATAAAAATTCCCTTTTGGTCCTGTCTTATAACAATTAGGATTCAGATTTACTTTCCAGTAATCAGCTTGGTTTCTTGCAAATTTACGCAGCTTGTATCTAAACCAACTTAGTTACTTTCGTTTCTTCTATTTTCGCTATCCAAATGTCCACTAAAATGAATATTGAAATCAAAACAGTTAATCAGCATATTTACCAGCCAGTGATCACGTTACAAGCATTTACTAATGACCTACAGTTCAGTCTAATGCTTTTTTCATGCAGGGTTAGCTTTTTTTGCTCCTGATATCACACATGCAGACACATATACAAACACATGCACACAAACAATGGGGAATCTTTTGTCATACAAAGCAAACATTGACTACACTTTATCCTCTTCACTTCTATTCGTATCTATCACTTGCAATTTTCCTTTCATAGTTCCTTACATAATGCATACAAAAAACTTAACCTATGAACTCTATTAACAACTTATGTTGCTTATCAAATTTAAAAGAAATCATTTTTATCTTAGTAACCTCTGTCTTATCTTCAAATTCTATATTTATACATGTTTTATAGAGAAATGTTTTCCAAAATCTATAAAATCTGAAAGATATAACAAATTAGAGTACAACAAAGTCTGTTATCAATTAAGGTGTGTATAAAATGGACATTGACTAGCCTGGCAGTAAAAGCTTTTGCGAGCAGTGTTTCTAAGTGTGATTTTTTGTATGGAATCAAGTTACATATTCTACATCTCAGGAAGAAAAAGTGAGTAATATAATGAGAGAAAAAAGAAGATATTAAGGTCGAGGGAGAAAGAGAAATTAGGAAGGAAATTCTAAGTGAGGAAAAGAAAATGAAAGGAGTGAGTAAATTTCGAGAAACTGAGAAAGTGAGGAAGTAAGGAGAAGGAGAGGGAGAGAGAGTGAGACAAAAAAGATGAAAAAGAAGATGAAAGGGGAATAATTCCATATCTTTGAAATATCTTGCTCTGATATCTTAGAGAGACGGAACGTAGAGACTGAGAAAAACGATGGAAAGAAGGAGACACGTTTATTTATTTGTTTGTTTACTTCTTTGTTAAGGCCGGCTGTTGTACCTTTCCAGATCTTAAGGAATGATGGGTTGAAAGGCTCCGCAAGATAGTCACCGCCGTTCCACGTCTGAATAGTCGCTAATTATGTTTCCAGATCTCACATCTTGGAAAGACTGGTTACATCAGGACCATGTTGTGGTTGTGGGAGTGCGGACTGACATCTAAGCGATTTTGACTCCAACTCAAGACCTGACTCGAGCAGGCGAAAATGCAGAATCAACAGAACACGAAAGAGCACGGCCACTAAACGCAACCACAAAAATAAACATTGACAAAGATCAAGACGAAACGTTTTTCTGTGTATAAGATAAAAAAAATGTCAGTAGCCATATCGAAAACTCAATAGAAGGGGAAAAAAACAATATATGGGTATGCGCTCGTACACTCGCACACAGATACACTCACACAAACAAACACACACATATATATACGAACACCACAGAAAGATAAATAGCGAGACATAAACAGACTAACATAGATATACCTTAATAGACTGTGATAGATAGATAGATAGATAGATAACAGGTGTATTTTTCAAGACGATTCTCTTTGAAATGTGTTTCATGGTGGGTACATGAAATTATATGTGTGCGTTATTAAATGTAGCATACCTTGCAATGAAACACGTTTCAAAGAGAATTTTCTTGTTAGATATATTACAATCTCTCTATCTATATTATTATTTTCATTTTTTTTTTAGTATCTATCATTTCATTTAGCAGAATTATATCAGCCTTTTTCTATCAATCTACGTTTCTATATATATATCTATGCTATTTTAGTTCTTGTTTCTATGGCGAAATATATTCTGTTTGCGCCATTCCCAAACGTAAATCTGTCTTCAATGTGTCTTATATCCTATTCCTTTCATAACTCTTGTACTCATTCAGTTTTTAAACAATTAGTACCTGATTTGTCTCGCTCGAGATTAAGCGGAATCAAGTCTTCTCAGTAATCTAGAACAGTGCTCCTCAGTTTGGTGAGTGATTCACCTCAGGGTAAATAGAATTATTTTGAGGGTGAATAAAAATCGAGTAATGAATCAAGGGTGAATAAAAAAGGAGAGGTGAATGACTAAATTTATTCAGATATTTAAAGATTTTCTATACATTCCTATATGAAATTCCTATAATTGACCTTAATATGAAACGCTGTTCATT
Source organism: Thysanoteuthis rhombus (assembly GCA_963457665.1). NCBI lineage: Eukaryota > Metazoa > Mollusca > Cephalopoda > Oegopsida > Thysanoteuthidae > Thysanoteuthis > Thysanoteuthis major. The sequence continues at coordinate 13,923,425 of OY735237.1, read as the reverse complement.
ATGACTTCAAAAATATGAATAAAATGTTTCATATCGCTGCACGCAAGGGAGACAGAAAATACCAAAAACATTACAATATGTTGCTGAGAGTGAATGAAGTTTTGTGATGAATACTCAAAGGTGTATGAGACTGAAGTGGTTTTAAAAGTATTGCTCTTCTATATATTCTTACTGATTGAGAAATGCTGATGTATGAACGGTTTTAATTCTTCTTGCAATTTCTAATTGTCCCAGACTTTTCGAATGGCTCTTCAGGGCTGTTCCAAGCACCTCATTTTTTCATATCATGTGAAATCACTAGAGTAATGTAGATTCTCATAGTCACATTGTGTGCTGTGAAAGATAGTAAAAAAAAATGAAAATGATGCTAAAAAATGAAATGATGTAACTTATTGTATTGATAAATACGACAAGAATATTGTTATGCGATTTGGTATCATATACCTTTCAATCATGGCCGACTACAATAGCCTTGGAGTTATAAATATCTGTATAATTATTGACCGATCTACTATGGATGAACATTTGCAACCAAATGTGCGATTATTTTCATTACGTTTGTATAATCTTTTTCTATTTTGCGGCAAAATCGCGTTAGGAACACAGGTTCTTGCATATGCGCCTAAGTTAAGCAACTCGAGCCTGGTCACTACCTACATAAGTGTCTGCTTGGGAACCCTGATGCCATAAGCGAGAATGGTAAAGTGAGAAGGTCCATTTCACGAGCTTGTCGCCTCTGAGACTATTTCACTCATCGCATAGAGAAACGTTATATTGGGAGCTCGGACAGGGACGGTTGATGCCGTAGCAGCGTAAGAGCAATACTTAGTTAGCTTGTATCTGTTTTTATTAGTTCTAATTCTGGAATTCATTTTTTACATAATAGCATAATATTTCCAGGAAACATTTTTCTCGGGCAATTTTGGAAGTCATCATCGATTATAAATTGTTTGCCAAAAGTTGAATCACACCGACTTTTATTCTTATTTTATGAATTTTTTTTTACATTTATACAATTTTTGTTGTTTATTCCTGAAGACTACTTTTCTTTTTTACTTCTTTTTTCAACTCTGTTTTAAATTCGCTCGTAATCTTTAACTTCCTAATAGTTCTATGCCAAGCGAACGTCTTAAAGGCGTCATAATCTGACATCAGAGATTAAGAATTATTATGGGATGGATTTAAATAATCACAAGATTTTCCGTTGGTTTTACAATCATCCCTTCATCCTCAGCTTACGCTGGTCTCCGGTGCTTGGATTGTTTGTTTTTGGTATTCACACGATATTCTTCTCCAATATTTTAGTCTTCTTTTTAAAAATCGTTTTCGTCTATTTCTTCATGATTTTTTGTTTTACTCGTCTTTTTTATCTTCAGCGTCGTTTTCTTTAATTCCTGTCTTCGTGGTTATTATTTAACTAGTTTTACCGAGCTGTCAAAAATAAGTGTATACATAAAATACTTGGAAGCTTGGTACTGCACACTGTATAAGCACACGCTAGTGGTACTGTCTACTGCACGCTGCACGTACATCACTTTGCTAGACAGTACCAACAACTTCTTTCACTCTGTTATTAGGCAATTCTATTTGTCCTGACCTCCGGAAGGACCCTCCATCACACAATTAAACGACCCAAGTGTAGACTGAAAGGCAGGGGGGAGAGTTGATGTCCAATTGGTGATTCCTATTCTAGGGTTCCATTCCCCTCTTCACTGGATTCTGATCCAGCTACCTTCACAAGTTTCACATGAAAGAATTGAAGGCTTTCACAGTTAGCAGGCGGAAAGAAAAGGACTGGTAGACAGGGACTGGTAGACTGGTTCCTGCCGGGGAGCAGGCTCTCTGGTAAGACCTGAACCCTGATCTTTGATTCAACTGAAACTTTTAACATTAAAGTTTTTGCTAACATTATTTTTAAATTTAATAACGCAAAAAATTATTTCAGTTAATCTAAAAAGATTGGCAGATTGCTCAGATTTCTACTAAATGTTTGTTAGAAAGGTGATTGGCTATCACTCGCATTCCCCTATCGTACACTACCATGAACATATCTTGTGTGCAGTATCAGGCTTCCCTGTATATAGATATACACAATGCTATTTACATACGTAGATATTAGAAATGCACATATCAGTGAGTTTCGGGAATAGCTGTCCGTTGATGAAGAAAGGATTTTTATCAGTTTCTGTTTCTGCTATTCTTCTATATTGTTTTTTTAAATTCAACTTTCTTACTACAACATCAGAACATAGAATTCTACTTTGCTACATAAGTTGCATCCCTTAACACAACAGATTACAAACAGCCATCGCTAATTATTATAAGGATGGATTTCACTGATTCCCTCTGATTATTATTATCATATATATATATATATATATATATATATATATATATATATGTGTGTGTGTGTGTGTGTGTGTGTGTGTTTATGTGTGTATGTGTGTGTGTCGATTGCGTTTTATATATGTTGATTGTAAGGTAAACCACGTCAACTTTATCAAATTTGTATTAAGTCAAGACAATTGCCTTTTTAATACCATTTTCTTCGATTTAAGCGTTTCCAAGAGACTGGTTCTTCAAATCCGGCTCCCGGAACGTACAATGATCCTAGGACGTCTCTTCAATTTACAAAAAGGATTACTGGAATGAAACAAAGTCCTTTCGGTCAGACTGCCGTGCGCTTTCACACTGAAATCCCAAGAAAAGGCTTTCCAGGTAAGTGATTTCTTGGTCCGCATTTATTTGCTTGAAAACAATTTGAGTAGACCAAGAGGGAATCAATTCAATTCAAAAGAAAATAAATCTGTATGGCAGCATTTACTCCCTATATGCTAGACAGATTTTTGGACTTAGAGAGCTCATAAATAAATCCATTGCATGACAGTTCGGGCTCTGAGCCTAAAGTATGTGATGAAAGAATTAAGAAAACAATATTTTGGGTATTTCAATACAATGACACAAGTTACATATAATTTGGGATCTGAGAATAACGTAATGTTATTCAAATCAAAATTTTTTACCTCAATCTTTGATTTGTTATCGATAACTGAATATGCCATAAACCATCGATCAAAACTGTAAAAAAAACTATCCACATAGGTTTCTCCAGTTTTTAGGCAGGCATAGCTGGCTGTCTGACTAGTTATGCATGTATGTGCTTACAGGCAATACCAATGGAGCTAGACGGGCTGAAAATTCAAACATTCCACTTTATCATGTCCACAAAAAAAAAATTTGGTTGTTTTTTCTTGAAAATTACCTGCAGAAATATGTTTTAGTTCGGGGTTCAAAATCCAATGTAAGCTAATGCTGAATTGGTCCTCTAGTCTGTGTCTGGTAGCATTCATGTCTGTTATCTTATTGTTTTTTTTTATCGACTTTTTTGGTTATAACCGCCCAACAAAAGGCAAGGCAAGTAACTCATTGATCATCTCTTTTCCCAGTTTTTGATTGCTCACCCCCAACACAGCATGCTGAGTTGAGACGTTGATCACGTGGCGGCTTTCTATTTAGAGACTAACTAGTCCTGTTTCTCGATTATTCACAACTCGTCTTTTAAAGATTACAGTTCAAAACTTTCTTCTCTTTTGACGACAGCCAATGTTAACAACATTTGATTATACATTTGATTGATTTCTTCTAATGGTTCCATGATACTTCGGACTTCTGTCTTTACTCTAATATACAATGCTGTCATGATCTCCCCGTATGATGTTGAGCATGATTCTCTCCCGTGTACGTTCCATGGTTTTCAGTTTGAAGAACAATCCTATGGTTGAATTTCATGTTTCAGCTCCATAGATAACTACCAGGAAAATTCATCGGTTGTATACTCTTCTTGGGACTAATGGAGTTTTCTTGTTCTTGAAGTTTTAGCTTGCCCTACCAAAAGCTTGTCACCTTGGTGTTAGTCTTCGCTTGTTTTCTTCTTCTTTTAAGGATTTCATTGAGATTAGTTGTCCTAGGAGATGTTGCAGTCTATTTTCTCCTACTTTGCATTTTCGATTTTGATAGTTGTGTCAATGTCCTTAACGCATTTGTTGTACATGACATTCGTTTCGCTGAAGCTCATGTGGATGCTAACTTTCTTGTTTTATTCATTTAGTTCGTCTAGCATTATTTGGAGATCATGAAAGTTCTTAGCAAAGAGAACCATGTCTTCATTTTGATACTCTGTGTTCCCAGTCCAGGTTTCGGGGTCTGTGAAGAGTTTAGGTTAGCTTATATCATCTTGTTTGATATAAATGGAATTGTTACTATATTATGTGTATTGTTAGTTTAGTTGATTATTTTGTGAATAAAACCTTATTTTCATAACAGTATGGCTCCGTTTACAGATTACACGAGCTGCGAGACTGCCATGAGTGAGGCGAGTCGAAGTTGCAGGTGCTATCTTTTTTTATATTAATTCTGAGTGGGCCATTTTTTTCATTTCCAAACTTTGTAAATGAAGCGAATTCTGATACGGAAGATGTTTTCTCTTCTCTACTGAAAATCTTTGTGAAGTTATTCTCTGCTGACCACCGGTACAGAGCTTGAACTCAAAACTTCTATTTCTAAATCCAATATTTTTCACCAGATGATCGCCGACACCCAACCTATTTGCTTTTGTCACAGTTTTCGTTTCTCTGCAATCTATGTCTTGGGGAAGTTTTTCTATTGAAATGGTATCCTTGAGAGAGATCCACTCCCGACATTTTCAAAACAAAGATGGTTGACATTACACGGCTGTTAAGAAATAGGCTACACTTCTTATTCTGAAGACTCTCTTCTCCTTTAGGCTAATGTTGACTTTCCACGAGGCCGCTACTCTGTCAATATTTGTCAACATCGCAAATTCCTTGGGGTTTGAATGACACTTTACAGACACCACAAGCAGTTGTCAGAAAGCTGACAAGGAACCGACCACATGGAGGTGACAGCAAATATGATGCCGTCTTTGGTTCAGTTCGTCTGGTAGGAGTCTTATACGCTCATGGCAATTCAGCATAAAATCTTGGATTTGGAGTTTCGTGGAGATGATGGCGATAGCAATGGTGACGCCGATCTGGGATGATAACAGTCGAAATGATGAGTTCGCTAATGCTGAGGGTGACGCTAGATTGAGATGCGACGGTACCTGTCGTTTGGACTATGATTTTAAATTAACATATATCAGCAGGACCAGCTGCGTTTGCCAGCTGGAGTTGTAATGAAGAAGGAAGAAAATGGGAAGAAAGGAAGTATGGGAAGAGGGAAAAAATGGTTTCAAGGCTGCTGAGTCAAAATCCATTCTAGCATTTATTTACTGAAGATGATTACTGCAACCTTTACATTATATATATATATATATATATATATATATATATATATATATATATATAACTGTAAAAATGTATATTTTCGTATAAATGTACGTATTTATTAGAATTAAATCATATACTCATCTGTATAAGTTTTCGTTGATATCTATGATTTGTCAACCTAGATCAGTCAGTAAGACAGCCTCTTGGCAATCATTTTGAATTCAAATTAAGGATAAGGAATGTAAAAATTACGAATAAGTTTACATCTGTAAATTTGGTGAGGATTATTCTCGCTGTTCTTGTTGTTGCAGTAGGAAATTAAGTCAACTTCAGAAATTTACCAGAGTTTGACAAAAGAAAGGGTGGGCGAAGGTAAAGGAAGAAAGCTTTGCTGTCGTAAAGCATAAAAAGAAAGATATTGTTTTAAAGCAAAGAAGATAGTACAGTGAGAAAAAGTATATAACAAAGAGAAAGGGGAACCAAGGAAGAGAAAAGAAAATATGACTCAGTTAAAAATGTTTTAAAACAAGAAAATAGAATGAAGAAGTGTTGGAAAGATGACAACGAAGAGGAAAGAAAGAAATTAGGGATATCAAAGTTATTATAGATAAGGATTCAAGAGGTATGAAACAGAATGAATTGGAAACGGGGAGAAAGGAAGCAGAAGGAAGGAAAGAAAGACAGGAAGATATAGGAAAAAGAAGAGAGAAGAAGAAGGGGGAGAAGAGAGAAATAGAGGAAAAAAGAAAAATAGGTTCAATTGAAAGAGTGAGAGAAGAAGGGTGGAAAGAAAGAAAAGGGTGAAGGAAAGACTAGAGAAAAAGGAAAGAAAAAAAAGATACGAAGAAAGAAAGAAAAAAAAAGAAAGGAAAATAATTTGATGTAAAAGGGTGAAAAAGAGAAGAAATCGAAAAAATAAAGAAAATACAGGAATAAAAATGGAAAAAGAAGAAAAAGAAAAGTGGGAAAGAAAGAAAAGTGAGAAACGAAGGAGGAAAAGGTAGATTAATTTAAAGGAAGAATAAGGAAAGAAAGAAAGATAGAAGGAACAAATGCAGAGGAGAAGAATGAAAAAACGAAAAGAAAAGAAATGAGGAAAGTAAAGGAGGGGTGGAAAGAAAGAATGAAAATAAGGAGGCAAAGAAATAAAGGATTGAATGAAGGGAGGGTGGAAGGAAAGAGGTAAGGGAAGAGGGGATATAACATGAAAGACGAATTCAAATGAAGGGAGAAAAACAGAAAAAGGTAAAAGACAAGGAAGAAGGCAAGCAAGAAAAATAAGGGAATAAAATGAAAGAAAAGGGTAAAAAAATAATGAAATAAGGAACAGAGAAAATAAACAATCAACAAAAAATGAAAAAGGAAGAAAAGGAAGCCGTGTAAATGAGGAATGAATTAAAGAAAGAACGGGGGGGGAAAGAAAGAAAGAAAGAACAAAAAAGATTAGGAGAGAAAAGCAAATGAAGGATGGAAGGAAAGAAAGAAAGATGAATTGAAAAGTAAGAAAAAAAGAGAAGGAGAAAGCCAGGGAAAGCAGAGAAAAATAAGTTATTGCGCAATAAAATCGGTAGGTAAATAAAAAAATAAAAAGGAGCAAGTAATAAAACCAAAGGAAAATCCAAGCTGAATGACGATAGGAAAAAGTAAATGGCGGGAAAAGGGAAGAAAAGACGCTGAAACAATAAACGAAAAAGAAATGAAACGACCAAAATAAAATGGAAGAAAAATCATAGAACACTCCATGAGGAGAATATGTGTGACATTGACAGACAAATGGGGGGGGGGAGGAAGACACTAAAAGTGTAACTAAACACGTTTATGAAAGAAAGGAAGACGGATAGAAATTTACAAATATAAGGCAAATATTGATGGTTCTGGTCGTCTGCTTCTGGCTCTTTTCTTGATAGAATAAAGCGCCACTCCACCTTCACATAGCCAAATGTCTTCACCCTCGTCTTGCCCAATTCACCAGCCTATCTTAATCGGCAGATCCCTTGCAGAAGTCTTCTTGGCCTCTGTATTTACTGCTTATTCACACGTCACATGCCAAATTAACACATGAGTCTAGAATTGATTGTTGCCTTCGGATGGTTTCATTCTTTCCTGTGTTCATTCATTCTTCTTTATCTTTACTGGTTTTTCTCTTCCGTTCACCTTTTATTAGACAACACTGCATTAGGGTGTTACACATGAAATGTCTTGTTTTTTTTTTCCTGACATTATAGAAAATAATCCTAAATATGAAAGATTTACGGATTTGATTGCATTTTCTGACGGATTCAATGTAAATAGAGACATAAATCGTTATTATTAGACAACTTTGAGTCCCTAACACAAATGGTGTCTACCCAAGATGTTAGATTAATTATCAATTACGATTCCGAATCAAGACATTATGCTGCTAAAGCCGTTGATAACACCAACAGAAATATGAATATTGATAATAAACCTCCAGGTGGGGGCTGAAACCTGTTTTTAATGGCGATAAATTATCGACCCACGAACGAAGGCCCGAGCACTTTCTCAAGACATTTCGATTCATATCACGTCATCTTAAGGTTATAGGACAAATTTAAAAGTTTGGAAAAATGAAATACTCCATGACAGTGTGCCCACACTTCTCAGCTGACTGAGAGTAAGATTAGAAAATTGTGATATAATATCGAGCAGCATCTTCCATGTCAATATTATACTTTACGTGCAGATTATTATCTTTTCAAGTATTTGGGCCTTCACATCTGTAATAAAAGGTTCAGTAATGGGAAAACCATAATTCATGCTTTTTCTGAATTTGTGAACACTAAACATATAGAATTTTATAGAGGTGGTTTAGTATCGTTGCAGGAAGCTTATTGCTTCAAATGGTCGTATTTTGATCTCACATGTATCGTTTTTATGTATTTCATACCTAACAACCAAGTAATTTTTTCTTGTTCCTTTTCTTTCATCTCTTAATGTTTCCTAACTTTCTATTTTCTCACATTTTCCATAACTTCCTCTTTATTTTCCAGCATTTTTACTTTTGTTTTCAGATTCATTTTATTCTAGAGCTTTTTCTTCATTCCCGTTCGTAATATGTTCTTCCTTGATTGTTGCCTCTTATCTAATCTCACCTCACAGCAATTCCTATCCTGTAGATTTTTTTCCTTGTTTCCTTCTTTAATCAGATGCGTTAGTTTCTGATTGATATACCAAAATGTTGGATTACATCCCTCGTTTACAACTGCCAATCTAGATATTGCCGAGTTATGCCCCTACCTTGATCTTCTCACAAGAAAGAACTAGCGCCTCTACAGTCTGACTCTTGAGTTTGTTCACTGATTTATTGTTTGTCTTTCCATTTCAAATTCATTTTTTTGCTACAAAAACTTCGTACTAGAATATTTAGTGAACCCGACTATTTGCTTTTCTACTCCACTTCTCTTTTGCCCCCTTTTTTCTTTCATTCTTTTCATAATCTATTTTCCTCTAAAACATAGTTTGTTCCCACCTTTGTTTATTTTTTAGTTTCCTTGAAATCATTTTTATCTTTCTTTCTTTCATCCAAAGATTCGAACCCTGTTGCTTTTCTTTATCCTGTTTCTCTATCGACCGGTTATGAATTATTCTCTTTGTTCCATGTCGGCTTCCCAATTTTCCATTTGAGTTTTGGATATATATATATATATATATATATATATATATATATATATATATATATATATATATATATATATATATATATATATATATATATATATATTATATATATATATATATATATATATATATATATATATATATGTATATATATATATATATATATATGTATATATATATATATATATATATATATATATATATATATGTATATATATATATATATATGCACTCACAGTCGAAGAAATACTGTGCAGGGCCGGGGCACCCTCAGGCAGACCTGCTTATCTCCTCCTAAAACTGAAAAAAATTGATACCTCAATACTGACTAATTTAGCATTATAGTCACTTTAGATTCCAAACTTTAAAACCTTCAAAGACTTTTTTCCCAAAAACTAAAAATCAGAAGGGTTTAAAGGTTTAATAGAACGAACACACATAGAATTAAAAGAAAACGAATTCAAATTTTCTCTGTCCTAGTTTGAACCTGTTTCACTGATTCCATTTTCCGAGCTCGTAACCGATTGACTATTTTTGACGCACCTTAGTGTAATATTTCGATTTAAAAAATCTTTACCTGACATGCTTCAACGAATATCAATAATATCAGATATCAAATTTATGAAATTAAATATCAAGTTAA
>OY735237.1:13843855-13908855 GCA_963457665.1 Thysanoteuthis rhombus | reverse complement strand
GAAATTTGGTTACACTTAAACCGTTAATGTAACGTTTTTTTGTATTTGCTTGCAGTAAGTTTTCAATTTGCATACCAAAGTTTTTTTTTATTTGCATACTGTATTTTTAGATTTGATTGTTATAATTTCCAACATGCTTGGGAAAAAGTATCAATCCAAAAAGATCTTTCCATTTTCTTGTGCCAATGCCAAGATCTGCGGTTTGATGATGGGGCTGGCCGGGTAAACACTTTGAATTTGTCGAACCTGGAAGAAAGTAAAGATTGTTCTAACAAAGAATCAAAATTATTCATGGATTTATCAAAATATTTTTATAACAAGCTACATAATGAATCGCAGTTACTTGCATTTGGAAATATTGATTTGAGGGTGTTCAAATTTCACCTGATTTTAGACGCACAATTCACAGTGAAGCAATTATAGCAATAAAGCAAGCTGGGTAGACATCGCTGATTGCCCAAAAATTAGACAACCAAACTTGGAGAAATCACTAGCTGGCTTGTCTCAGAGACCATTTATATTATATAGTGAGTTTCATCTTCATTGGGTACCCGATACTTACACTTACAGAATTTAACTAAAATCCTTTCAGTGAGAAAGAAATAGACATAGAAAGGGGGAGAGTAAGAGGAATTTATTGTTGTAATATAAATCATTAGTGTAGCAACTTCAGACTCTCTATCTGACAATTCAATGTTCTGCTAAATGGTCAATGCCTGTCCACCACCATTTGGGTTTTGTAATGGATTCTACGATATCCTGTTTTTTTCTCTAATATACTGTGGTGTCCTGTGGTCTCTCCATGTGATGTCGAATACGATCATTTCTTGCACTTGTTGCATGGTTCTTAAGTAGAAAGTCAGTCTTTTGGTTAGGTACCATGTTTCCGCTTCGAAGGTGACTATTGGTTGTAGACACTTCTTCTCAATACTAATGGTATCTTTTTGTAATTGAATGTTAACGGTAGCCATTGATATCATCGTGCAATGCAATTTTATTCCTTGGTAGTGCGTCTTATTTTCTGATTGAATATGTTTTATAAGTACAGAAGATACCTATCATTCCCTTCAAACGTTGCTTCTGTGACCAGGAAAGTAATACTCATATGTAATTGTTTTTCTTACTTCATGTGATTAAAAATGTGCAAGTTTTCCCGTTGACCAATGGGAAAATAGTAGATTTTGAATTATCACTGTTCAGGTGGTACAAGCAACGCCTCAATAAAGTAATTGGCATTTCCATTACTTTTCAGACATAACCAATCAGAGAATCACACGTATTACACAGGAAAAAAAAAGTTTTTAAAAAGTTTCAAAATGTAATTTGCACATCTATGTAATTTCCATGTCACCACTTGTACATACGTATTTAATGATTCTCTCAACTAAAACACATACATCAGTGCTTAAGATTGCTGAACCAATGATTTTTCAATTTGTTCTATCACCCTGTATTCCACATTTGTCAGACATCTTCATGATATACCCTGCAGTTTATTTTATCTTCAGAATTGAGTTTTTTTTTCTTTCGTTTAAAATTTCAATATCTCATTAGTTCTGTGACGCTTTCTTTATGGCTTATCCTTGAGGTAACAGACGACTCTTAGACAGGGTGGAAATGAAACAAAGCTCATTGATTTTTTCTCTCAAATTCGCTAAATAATTTACTGCCATTTTTTTCACCGTTTTAAAGCATGAAAAAAAAATTCTTTTCCGATTTAATTCTTTTCCCCTTGGTCTTATGTCTCGACTTTTTCAAGTCCTCTCGGCAGTACATTTTTTTTTTTCAACAAGTATTTTCTCTGGGGACAGAAAAATTACCTTTAAAATAAAGCAAAGATAATTTTGAAAGGAAGAAGATATGAGTGGCCTGCCATGAAAAGTGTCCAATGAGCAATTTTCAAAAGTTTGAAAAATCGCTATCGATATTTTCTTAATTTTTAGAGCTACAGTGTAGTTTTCGATGAGTCAAAGCATCTCTATAAGACGCTTTTCGATCGGTCGGTCAATCAATCGGCCCCAGTTTATTCCTATCAATTTTTTTACCAGAAGATATCATAAGAGAATATCCAAGGTTCAAATTAGAGCCAAAAATATCTAAAACAATTTTTATTGAAAATAATACATATTATTCCCTTATCACAATATTTTTCAAGTATGGGGATCAATTGACTCAAAGGAACACTACTTGCTCTTCCTCCTCCTCCTCCTCCTGCTGCTACTACTACCATAACTGGTGGACGCATCGATGAATTCATGATTTTTAAAATTTCGTTTTGAAGCTTGAACTCTCAACATTATGATTCCAAAGTAAATTGCAATAAATCTTGGATACGGCTTTGAACATAATCACTGATTTCGTTTTTGGTGAAAATCGCGGCATTTTCTTACGAAATCTCATCCCGCAATATTTTCGTTACATCCCAGTTAGTATGCTCATTTGAGACTTGTTTCAAACTTTGATACTATGCTTTTGATTTTTTTTGTACAGAACAATTTTCTTAAAAAAATATCTATAGCGTTAAAAAGCCATTAACGGGAGCTTTTGTTTTTTGACTATCGAAAAAAAATCCAAAAATCTCGCTTCGTGTCTGGTAACTCAGTTAGTATTTAAGATTCATTGTAATTTCAAGTTTAAAAATTTAAGAAAAAACCCGAGAATCGACCCACTGAGCTCAAGCTACGTTGTAAAATAGATTACACTGTAATCTTTCTAAGTAATAACCAGGTTTCACGCTACTCAACTACGGGTATAAAACGAGAACCAGTGCGTTCAACGTGGCTTGGCCATTAGGGAAGATGGTAGCTTTAATTACAAAAAACAACATATTTTCTGTAATACAAGGTGTAACCCAGAAGCTCTGGGCATTACCACAGCACTTGCGAACCGAATGTGATGTAGAAATTTGCCTTACATTTACAATTCAAATTCCTGAGATTTTTGCTAGCACTTTGTGCGTATGTGTATATATATATATATATATACATGCACACGCACATCACATTAGATAATTATATTTACAAGAAAGATTCTTATAAATCTAATTATTAGCTCTTTTTACTTTGATGATTATTGATCAACACATTTTTTTACAATCTCACAGATTAATAAAACATTATGAACCACGCACATAGAAACACTCGCACACACACGTATACACACACGTACAAACACACACACACACACACACAAAGGATGCCATTAACGAAACATGTTCAGTGGGTTAACATGTATACACGGAATTAGTACTACAAGAGAAATTTTATTGAAGGGGTCAGCAATAAATTGCCCCGGTAGTATGATCAAGTACTATTTGCTCTGGAACCATGATGATCTTACAATTTGGTTATCTCTTTTACATGGACATAGGAAAACTGAGGAAAAAAAAAAGAAAAGAAAATGAAAAAATACTTTGATGTCACTATATCTTCTAATTTTTAAATACTAAATAACTTATCAAAAATAATCACTAACGCAACTGAAATAACAGGTATAATAAAATCCGGAATCGACTAGTTAGACATAAAAACCTTCGAGATATTATACACAACATATATCAAACAACACTAAGAATGCGTAGTTCAAGCCTGGAATCTGCATCTCAAAAAAATATCTTAGAACTAGTAAACATATAAGAAGGAAAACGACAATGGTCGATAGACTTCAAAAATTAAGACTAACTACACAAGAAGAAAGGGGGTATAAGGAGATACTTTCAAATTTCTCACAGGAAGTGCAAAATACTAGTATCTTTCTATTTCTTTCTTTCTTTCTTTCTCTCTCTCTTTCTCTCTCTCTCTCTTATATGAATATGATTATTAATTGTGTTATATTAAATTGAACCTCTTATCTGAAATGAGCTCTGTCATCACACAAGTAATATATCACTCGGCCTAGACAACGTATATAGTATAAACAATTGAAGAAAAATGGGGCTGCTGCAGGAATAGAATATATATTCATTATAATACAACGCAATTCATAATCATTCCCTCTAATTATATATCAATTTCTTAATACATAGCTGTCGCGTTGAAAGAAACGAATTGAGCAGATATAGACCGAGAATAAATGAGATGAGGATTCAGAGTGAAAATAGTTATCTGGGCCTTTACCTTACCAGGGGCTGTTTAGCTCAATGGTTAGAGCAACGCTACGTTATAGCAGCTACACCATCGGTTGTAGGTTTGTTTCTAGCAGCTTCCCCTTTTTTCTGTTTCAGTTTATTCTATTTACGTTGTCTAGTTCAAGTGATATATTGACCGTGTAATGACGGGAGATCATTTCAAATAAGAATGTCAATATAATATAATGCAATTTATTATCATTCTGTCAGATCATATATCCATTTCTTAATACATATACATGTATATATCTTGGTACCTATTTTATGGAGTGATCAACTACATCTGAATGTTGCCTCTAAAATTTTGGTGTCATTTTATCGCTAGCGTAGATTCAAATGATGTCTCTCGGCTTAACCCCGTTCTGAGCCTATTTTTGAAGCACAGTTTTTACTTCTGCAGTCGTAACTGTCACTATCTGTTGGAATGTCGGTCTGATTGATATGGAAACAAATTCCATGGTCAGTGGATTTAGAGCCATTAGTTCTGGTATAATCATGTTTATGTGTCCGCGTGGAATAGCTAAATGGCATTCGTTTGGATGTATAATTGGCTTACGCCTAAAATTGACACACAGATTCTAAAAAAAGTGTGCAGATTCAGATATGATTTCCGTACGAAGACCACACTTGACAGAACGAATAAAAACGAATGGAGGAAAACTGAACGAAAGATAACGACATAAAAAGAATAAGAAATCCCTAGCTTAGATAAATTTGTTTTTATTAATTTCGTTTTTAAATAAAATTTTATGATTTTTTAAAATTATTCTGAAGTTTTGTTCAGTGTGATTCTCATAATATCCTCATTTTCCTTTCTAGCTTTTTCTTTTTTTTAATTTTAAAAGGTTTAGCTCCTAATGCAAACAGGGAAATATCCTTTTTACAAGTAATAGGCATTTTGCAAAGTTTATTTATTTATTTATAAACAGACCGGAGAAAATTCAATCGTTTCTTTTCTTCTTTTCTTTTCAAACTGTTCTTTTCACATTATTGCGAGTTGCTCGAGTGGAAATAAAAAGATAAGCGCTCGGAATAATTAGGTTTGTTTGTTTCATTTTGTTTGTAACGTCTTGTTTTCTTTTATTTATACACACAGTCGTTTACATTATGGCTGACACTTTCTGCAGTATTCGCTGACCGTGTACAAAAGCTGGCGCCCTCTTGGATATAACTCACTTGCAACTGAATTAAGACGTACGTTTTAAATCGTGAATTAAGGAGAAGGTTAATGGATTCTGTTTCTTCTTTAATATCTGCACCCACTATGTTGATAAGCAAGGCATTTATAACGAGATTAAGAAAATAGTAAGAAAATTAATAAAACTGACGAAAACTTGAATTTTACTCGTGAGCTTTCTTTTACATTGATAAAAATCGTAATGAACACAAAACGACTTGCTGTGGCGATTACAGATTTTTAATGCTTTGGAATCTGGTAATGTTAATAGCAATTTTTAGCAGCACTTTTCTTATATTTTTATATCGTAAATAATGTTTCTTACATCTCGTCTACAATCCATTTCCATTTTGATTCTCTAATAAACCTTTTCTTATGTATTTGAAATTTTAACAATTTCAAGGAGATTTAAGAAAAAATCTTTTCAGTTTTTTTTTTAAATAGTAAAACAACGGATTTTATTGGTGAATTGTCATGCATTTCTAATGAATGGTTCCCAAAACATTTCCTATATTTTTATAGAATTGAGTTCCCCCAATAAAGCATCTTGACTTCATCATAAAGAATACCATACGTATTCTATCGTTAATTACTTACATTGTAAATTATCTACTTTGCAATTTTAATTGGGATCCATTATGGTTGCCTTTGTATGCGTAACAATGTCAAGGTTTTTTTCTTGCAATCTGTTTTGATAGTTTTATGGAAATTCTTTTAAACACGTTCATGAATAAACATAATTTTTCAATGAAATTTTAAAAAATCGATATATATATATATGATTAATTGAGAAGCATTAAGTTAAGGTCAAATGTTACACTTTCTGTAATAAGAAAAGGGAAAGTTTGCGTAGTTTAATAAAAGGGTAGGAAGAGAGAGAGAGAGGGTGGTAGGAAGATAGAATGCAGAAAAGAAAGTTATGTATTTTGATAAGAGAGTTGAAAAGAAATTTAAGTGGTTTACTGAGAATGTTAGAAAATTTTTGAAGAGAATGAGAAGACACTGGCAGAAGGCGGGAGAAGTGGAGGGGTATCAGATAATGGATAATCTTAGTTGTCAATATCTAGGACATTTCCAAGGGTCTAGCTTGTGAATATGAATGAACCATGTGAACTAGCTGTAGTGCAATTGTTTGTAAGCCAGTCGAACAGACAATTGTAGTGAGTTCGAGCCTACTAGATGACTCATACATGAAATTTTGCGTCGTACAAAGCTAAGCTGAACAAATACTGATTTCTGAATAAACCTTAACCAGGGTAACTATAAGAGTAACAGCATTTTGTAGCTACAGCTTGGATTGGTGATTTAATTGTGCTCACTGAACTAATTGCCTCTCCATAAGCCATCATGGCATATAAGTAACAAGTCACCGTCTCAAAATAATGGGCAATGGGAGTGTGTGAAGATGTGAATTCATACGCTTATGAATGATATTAATACTATAACTATCATTGCAAAGTAAACATGAACAGCATCAGTACTCCGTATATATATATATATATATATATATATATATATATATATATATATATATATATATATATATATATGCTCCAATGTATCTACTCTAATATTTGAATCTTTTGTTTGTTTATTTGTTTTGTGTATCCGTGCCTCTTCTTCGCAAAAAACAGCAAGGCCTATCGATCTAAGTTCCTCCTAAACTGAGAAGAGGTCAATTCAAAACATAAGTTATGTGGGATTGACTTCAGAGATCATTCAAGATCCCCAATTTTCAGGTTTTCTGGAATGCAATTTTGCACCAATTATGCTTAATGAAGCATATGGGTACATCTTCTCACAACAAAGGTTGCAATATATGTGACATTGACGTAAGATAACCAGAATTAATTTCTGATCATATGCTGAGGTGACAACTGGGTTATTTTGAGGTCATTTTTTGTAATTTTTAGCCATTTTTTCATCTTCTGACATTGAAGGTACGAGGCTAGGCTAAGGTGATCTAGGAGGTCATTGAAGGTCACAATTTTTCAAGATCTTGGCAAGTCTTTTGCACCTGTGTGAATGAATTAGGCATAGGGGTAAATCTTTTCTTGGCAAAGTCACAGGCAATGCGATATTGATTTTGGAATTCATTTGAGGTTAACTGAAGTCATTTTATTCACTTCTATTCAATTTTTTAAGTTGGTAGCTACAACTTTGCACCAATGAAACTACAGTCTGGCATAGAGGCAGATTCTTTCGTGGCCAAAGTGTTCCAAAATATGACTTTGACGTCAGGATTATCAAAGATCATTTCCACCGAAATCACAATATTGCATCTAAAAAGGAGAAACTTTGCACGGGCAATGTGAGGTCTCCTGAAGTCATTTCTGGAGGTTGTAACAAGGAACAAAGTCAATCTCTTAAGATCACTGGCTTTTACCTGAGTTCTCCATCCTTTTTTCACGGACGGTTCTGTATTGGCTGTTCTAGTGTTGGATCCTGGCACCAAAGGGGAGAAACATCTATGTGGTAGTGTATATAGAAACACTGTCAAACTAAGCAATGACATCGTTTGTTCTTTTTCAAGATTATTCCTTCCGTTACGGCTACTTTTTCATTGTACATTGCGTAAATAATCGTTTTTTCATTGGTTTTGTTTTGTAAGAAAATATATCAAATGACATATTTTTCCTTTTTATGCCCCAACCCGGGCAACGCAGGGTATCTCTGCTATTATATATATATATATATATATATATATATATATATATATATATATATATATATATGGACGAGTATATGAATATATAATAGCATGGATACGTAAGTATTCTAAATATTCGCTGTTACACTCTCAAACCCACAAACTCTAAGTAAGAGGGGAAAAAAAGAAAAAGCACAGAGTGATGTAAACAAGAAAGACAGAAAAGAAAAAAAAGGATGGAAATGAATGAAAAAATGAAAGAAAGAAAGAAAGAATGAAAGAAAGAAAGGAAGGGAAAAATAAGAAAAAAAGGCGGGGGACATAAAGAAAAAGGAATGTAGATAAAAAGAAAGAGAAAAGGTAGAAAGAGGTAAAAGAGTGGAGAAAATGAGAAGAAAAAAAAGAAAGAAAAGGGAAAGAACAAATAAAGAAAGAAAGAGGGGAAAAGAGGAAGAAACAAAAGAGAAAAAATATGAACGATGAACAATTGATTTCTCGTTGTAGAAATGATTTAATGACTCTTTATGCCAATTTTATTAAAAAAAAAAAGAATTGTCCGGTTATCCAATGGTCCAACAATATGTTGTTGACCACCAGCTGCTGGAGTCTGCGAGGCTTTGGCATTGACTCAAAAGGAATATGGACATTAAAGATGTTTTTCCACTTCATTCCTCTCGTGTTCCCCGCTGTTTTGTCCAGCGCATAATATCCTATCAGTGGTTGTGTTGCATAATAACCACCATTTAGCAGATGGTCAGGTGTCCGATTTAGTAACCAGTAAGCATACCGAAGGATGGTCAAGACAGACAATGGAGAAAATAAAGCACATAGACACATTTAATGTTCCCTCTATTTCTTTTTAGGCAATGTGTGCAAAAATCTTATTCAAGCAATCTTTTCCTTCGGACAAAAATTATGTGCGCACTTTTGAATTCGACATAATGAATGGGTATTTGAGAAAGAAAATCTACAAAATTTGAATCTTTTGTGAGTGAATCAATTTCATTTGTATGCTGGTTGCAAAACGTGTGCTTACACACATTCAGCTCAAATGGAACTATGAATACATCAGATAATTCTGCAAAACTCTAATGACCTTTTGATATTTACTCCTACTTAAAAAAAAAACATGCTGGGTTTTATATTTATATAAAGCCACTTCGGTTACTTGTCGCCTCGAAGTTTACTTCAGATATCGTTAACTGAAGTCGAGACAGAGAAACTTGTGATATGTGGCAAGGACAAAGAGACGAATGAGGCGTGTATGACAAAAATCATGAAAGCTAAATGCTTTTATCTACAACCGAGGCAATGGTTTCATGCTAAGATGACTTGAATATAGATGGAGGAAAATATGATAAAGTATAAAATTCAAACCAAAATTGAACGAGCAAGTAAAGGCGATTTCTTGCTCTCAGCCGTCGCTAACCTATGAACCGTTAACCAAAACTGTCACTAAAACTGTCGAAATCAACTTCTTCAGTTTTCACGTTGGTCAAGCTGGCTGGCATTATGTATCTCACGTACAAGCCTTACTAATTGAGCTAAAGGGTCGAAAATTTGAATATGTATTCCTTATTATGTCTACAAAGTCAGTCTAAGGATGAACTCGCCTTTTTGTTATCATTACAACCCTATTTTAACATATACTTCTCCTTTTAATCATCATCATCATCATCATCATCATCATCATCATCATCATCATCATCATCAGTCTTTCAACGTCCGTCGTTGGACTTGGACCTTCCCCAGGATTCGTCACAGTTCTCTATCATGGGCGTCGCGGAGCCAGTATTTTCTGAATTTTTCAAGCTCGTCTCTCCATCTAATATTCTACCAGCCTCAGTTTTGCATGCAATCTCGAGGGATCCATTTCCTGAGTCACGATGTCCATCAGTTGTCGGCAATTCTTGTAACATAGCCAGCTCACTGCCATTTAAGATTTTTAATGGATTCTATGTGTCCCTGACTCCTGTCTCTTTCTGGATGTACTGTGATCTCTCCATGTGAGGCCCAGCATATTTCTTTCAGGTGCACGTTCCATGGTTCTCAATTTGCAGATCTGTCTCTTGGTTAGGTTCCATGCTCCAGCTCCATAAGTGACAATTGGGAGGATGCATTGGTTATACACCCTTCTTTTTAGGATTAATGGGATCTTCTTATTTTCAAAGGTTGAGCTTGCTCTGCCAAAGGCTTGCCATCCTAGTGAGATTCTTCGCTTGATTTCTTCTTCTTTTGAGGGTCTCGTGGAGATTCGTTGTCCTAGGTAGATGTAGTGATCTACTTTCTCCAGTTCTGTGTCCTCGATTTTGATCTTAGTGTTTTTATCTCCAATGTGGTTGTTGCACATGATCTTCATCTTTCTGAAATTCATGTGTAGGCTCTCTTCATTTAATTCATCTATCATTGGTTGGAGGTCGTGTAGGTTCTATGCGAAAAGGGCAATGTCGTCTGCAAATCTGAGGTTGCTCAGATTCTCGCCGTCTATTCTGATTCCTGTACTCCTCCAGTCTAGTCTTCTGAAGATCATCCCGAAGCAGGCTGTAAAGAGTTTGGGTGAGCTGGTATCACCTTATCTTACTCTTCTCTGGAGCTGAAAGGAGTCCGAGTCTTTGTGTAGCCTGATAAAGGAGCTGCTGTGATTGTATATATGTTTCAGCACTTCGACATATACTGGATCTCCACCTTGTCGAGTGTTGGCCTCCATGACCTTAGGGATTTCTACTGAGTCGAACGCCTTTTTGAAGTCGATAAATGTTACAGCGAGTGGTAGTTTATATTCTGCTGCTTTTTCTTTCAGCTGATTTATCGAATGCAGGTGGTGCATGGTCGAGTAGCTTCTTCTGAAGCCAGCTTGCTCTGGTGGTCGGTTTTCATCAGGTGTTCTTGTGATTCGGTTGGCGATGATTTTTGTGAAAAGTTTGTATACGCAATTGAGTAGGCTTTTAGGCCTGTGGTTGTCTAGGCCTTTTTGGTTTCTTTTTTATATAAAAGCATTATGATTTTTGAATGCAGTGTTCTAATCTTACCACTTTTTTTTTTTTTATCAGTACCCTTTCTTTTTGGAGATTAGCCCAACTAACGTCAACGTCCTTTTTTAACTTGACCCCTTTTGATACTAACCCTTTTTTTTTACATTAGCCCCCGTTCTTACACTAGCTCGACCCTTTTTCAACATTAGCTGAACACCCCTTTTGTACATTAGTACTCAACTTTTTCAACATTGGCCCCCACCTTTATAACAGTGTAAAAAGTGGTATCAAATTAATAAAAAAAAAAAAACAAATTAAATTAAATGCTACCTGAGTTCCATCTATCTCTTCATTTCTCTCTTGGACAGCAAAAATAATACACGTACACACACACATACACAAAAAGGATGTACGACCCATAACTCGATCAGGAAAGGCATTCATTTTCTCAATTTACTAATTCTGTTTACTGTAGCTTCAATGGTCACAAAGGCCATTGAAATTGAACAATTTGCGAATTTCGTCTAATTCTAAAGCTGCATGAGTAAAAAAATCAACATCATACATGACATGGAAAGACTTGGCTTTTCAAAGTGCTGTATAAACATTATTGTTTATTATGTTGACTAGCAAAATCACTCGGTGTAGTTCGAACATAGTCTTTTTAACTTCTAAACGAACCAATATTTTGAAATCAACTAATATCTTAGAATATAGGTCCGAAGACACTAACATATAGGTTCCAAGCAAGTATGTACAACTTTGAGAAAATTCAATTTCCCACGAAACATATAATCCCCAAATATCTTTTAAAAAACTATGGCGAGGTTTTTCAATCTTCAAAATGTCCAAGCTTCTGTTTTTAGTATTTAGTGGGAAGTTTGGGTCTCCGTTTCATCAATGATCTTTAGCTAACGATCATTTCTTTGGAGGAAATTCCTAACCAACGCCTTGATGTTAATTCCTCCATCTATTTACATAAAGTGTGATTTTTTTAGTCGTCTGACTATAACACTGGAATCCCCTACACAGAGGTAAACATTTTTCCGGTGAATATACCTCATATCCACCATTTGAAACTTTTCGCGTGAACGAATTCAGTAATTGTTTTTCTAGAAAATATCTCAACCCAAATATATCCGAGGTTTTTCCTCAAGAATCAATGAGTAGATAAAAAAACACAAACACACTTGCTGGGCGTTGTTTTTAGGTTTGATCCCCATCGATGGTTTGAAAACAACTTATGATAACTTAATCTAATTACCTAATGAAGTGTGTGACCTTTTTGTCTGTTTTTAACAAAAGATTTTACTATTCAAAGTCAATAATTTTGCTGATAAAATTGTCACCTATTCACCGTATGAAACTGTCGACTTTTCCATTAAAATGGATTCACTGTCGCATTTCTTGGGAAATTGATCCATAGAAATTCAAATACATCCATGATATTTTAACGGAGCCTAACAATGATACTTCTATTTCCATACACGTTTTCCAACTGGAAGCTGTAATTAGACACCTAAAAAGTATCATTTGAAATATTCGACTTATGACTTAGCTAACTGTGTAACCTAACATGTATGATAAATAGCACTTATATGGCATATCTATTGTCAAAGACAACAGGGTAGATGTATATCATATCTATTTACATAATGGGCTGATTATCAAGCTTAGTTTTGTTACAAAGCCACAAGTATTGGACACCAAGTAAGGATCGAAATCACTACTCACTTGTGATAACTAACTTACTAAACATTGTATCACGACAAGCTAGCAGTAAAGGCTCAGCTTGGACTGGCAAATCAAACCATCGATGCAAGGAGATCCAATGAGTTTTGGGCCCACTAACAACGGCTTTCAAAAGTAGCTTGCTAATCATTGCTATACAGCATGCGTCCTGGACAGTTTTTATTTCCACATTATTCATCACCATTGTAGTTTAGTAACAAAACCATCAATCGGGTAGGGAGACAACGAGGAATGAACTCACTCCTGGATAGTAACTGTTTGCGAGACAATCTCACTAATTTTTAAAACACAAAGTGAACTCTGTATAAGTATTTACTAAATTTAGCTTAGTTTGGCACTAACCCAAACTGCTAGACATACAGTTAGAATCAAACCCACTATGTTACTATCACACTACGACGTTTTTAGCTAACAAGGTTGGCTATAGGTGTAACAGCTCTCAGTTACTAGCACTGAGGTATGTTATTTCTTTTTCACAAGATGTTGCTTTAGATAACAGTTGTAGGTTCTCCTCGGTTCATGACATTAGATTTCAATCATAAATTTGAAAGATTTTGTTGGGTTGCCCTACTGGAGAGTAAAGAAAAAATTTATTTGCAAAGAAATTATCATGGCTTTATCGATCAAGTAACTGTTGTTCACTCAGGACATCGAAAAGAAAAGCATAACTATTCAAAAACAAAATATTCAGAGTGGTGTGGCTGATGCAGATTGGTCGATCCTAGTATAATTCGTCCAAACTCCGTTCATCTGTCTGTATGGACTTGCTAACTGCAAAAATTACTCGACATAAACCCGTCATATTTTCTGTGTGTACAGATTTGACCACGGAGTAAAGTTGTCAGCAACAGTCGAAAACCTAAATCTCAGTTCAAGCAGGTTAGATTTGATGGGGTCTGTTTACATGATTCATTTTGCTAAAATGATCTCTTACTATTTAATGAAAATAAAAAAGATGTTTTTTTTTTCAAATCAATTTTCCAAATCAAAATGTGACTTAATGTTGCGTTTTTTTATCTAAGAAGATGCTAAGACATTTCAACATGCCTCATATTGCGATGTTTATCTGTTGTACATGAGTACATTGAGTAATGCTGTTTTGATTAGTGCGAGTTTTGATGTAGTACGGTTGGAGATACTTGGGGATCGGAGGTTGTATAAATTGTATGAAGTGAACTTTTATTTTTCACTTTTAGAGGTCACAATCGATTAGAAATTTTTATTTTCGCTCGAAATATGGAGGATTTTTCATCACTTTCAGGTTTCAAAACCTAGGGTAATAGAAACGACGGTACTGCAGTTTCTATTTGGTAATGTGTAGGCGAATACAACTTCAATTTCTTTTTTGCCGAATTAAACTTATAATAGAAAGCGCTTAGAAATCGTATATCCTGCCAAGGCCATATACTAAAAACTGAATTAAAATCAATTAGTATATAACTAAGCTATTGTGTGAGTTTCGATTTTCCATATTTCAGATCATTGTCTTAATACACGATGCATTTTTCTAAATCGAGGAAAGCATTCTTGAATCCGCTCTCAAATTCAACCGATCCCTCCTTAGCCCATGGTATAATCTCCCACAAAATCTAAATGGGAAAATATCAAAAAAAAATTCTGGATCCACACCAAAATTCAATCAATTCATTTCCAGCCCATTGCATACACTTCTACAAAATATTGAAATTCATCCCGAGACTTTTTGATGTATTGCGTGGTCAGAAAGAATAGTATGGTAATAAATACATTATGCACCTTGAAACTTTTCTTTGGAAACTTTATCAGAAAAAAAAACTCGGATTATTTTCTGTTCTCATTTTGATAATTATCTTCCTTTTCCTTTAACATTTCTGCTAATGGAATCTAATTTCAGAATATTCTAAAGAAAACCTGAAAACGTCGTTCCTCTTATGTCCTCTTAAGTAACTCCTCGACGAACTCCTGCAAAGAATCACTTATTCATGGATATGCATAAATAATCTGTTTGTTTGATGGCCTGAAAAAAGCTCCAAATATCTAAATCCCTCTCCTTGGCATCCACTTTGCTCCATACTGTTACTATTCGGGCATATTGTTCGATGTAATTCTGTCTCCAGTTGCATCGATGCTCCCCGCAAGGATAGTCTGCCCCAACTAATTAAGTCTCTAATTCACAACAGACCCTGCCAAGAAATCACTGTGCCAAGGATAGTGAATGGTTTCTGTCGAGATATCTTACCATCCTGTCCTTTCTATAAAAGTTTTTTTTTAACGGTTCGTTTCAACCTGAGGGTGGATCAAGTCAGAAGTAGGGCTCAGCTTGATTTGAAACAACAAACACCTGGGGGTTACTTTAACATAATCTCCGAAATCACCAGATTTAAATCCTTGTTTGATATTTATTCATTTTTTCCTAATCTTTGGTCCCTTAAACTAAAGACGAACAACAGAAAAAAAGGGGAAAGTAATCATGTTTTTCTTTGGGCGTGGTGGTTGACTGGGTGTCGGGAGGAGGTTGCCTTCGCCTTAAAAACATAGCAATATGCAGGTTTTTATAGATGTACATTAGGGGTCGGAGTAAAGGACCAGTGCTATGCAGGAGGTCGCGGATGTCAATTCAACTTAACTGCGTTATATCGACTCAGATTGCAGAGATGTTTCTCGAGCCGTATTTCCTTCTCTGCTGGTCGCAGAGATTTCTCTGCATTCTTTAAATGGCTCTCTCGCTGTTTTGAATGCTTTCTAATAGATTTTTTGTTTAGCTTTTCTTCCTAATTTTCCGTTTGTGACTCTATAAATCTGAAATAAAGAAGTTGAGTGAAAGATTCAATCTGCAGTTGTTTGTTGCACGGCGGGATTATAATTTCTGGTTAGACTGTCATGTCAACCACGTATGCACAAAAAAAAAAGATGTAAACACACTCGCACATACTTAAAAGAAAATGTACAAATATGTTTCCCCTCAACCCGAATGTAGAGCGTTCCCATAAGAATCTTCCGTAAGGCGAAATGGCGCAAAGAAAAGAAGCAATTGCCATTAATTTATGTTGGAAAATAATTTGACTATACCCAGACTCTAAAAATGGTGGTATTGTTATCTTACGCTAGGTCGTTGGAGGTTGGAATGGGTGGAGGAACATAAGACTTGGGTATTGGAGACGGAGAGAGGAAGACGATACACAATGCCTCTATAAAGACTCGTTGCTAAACAGGGTTCTCGTTTTTGCTTTTTTTTTCCTCATAAACGTGAAAAAGTGTCGTAAGGAGAGCTTTCGGAAAACAGGCTGTAAATCTATAAAAAGATTTTTTTTTAAATTATAGAAATGCAAAAAAATCAATATTGTCCGGCGAAGTAGACATTTTTAGTTCGTGGGTATCGTAGATTTTACAAGTAGTAAGAAAAACAGCAAATGAGAACTTTAAGTTTCCGTTTGAAGTCGTTTTCATGGCACTTCGAAGGGAAAGCAGTATCAGAAATCTTAGTTTCCAATTGAAGTTTTTTCAATTTTCGTGACTGTTACTTACCTGTGCTTCTTGCTGTTAAATAAAGATTCGAAAGTCAGTCTCTAAGACCAATGCTACTGCATTGGGTACGATCCCCTGCCAAAGCCCAACCTCTGTGTCAGATTAAGCTGATTGGCCCCTAATCGTAGAGTATTGATAAACAAGCTAGTTTCGAAGACGAATACCCCTTGAGTGAATTCGATCCACATCTGATGGTCTTGTGCCAAATTTGGCTAAGCTTAGAAAATAACTTTGGTGCAGCACGGTGAAGATGGGGTTAAAAAAACTGATCAAACAGACCATTACTAATGTAGTGAGTTTAATCTTCAATGGCTGTCGAATAGTTGTGACCTTGAGCCATGCTAAGCTGACTAAATAGCTATATAGACCTCCGTTCGGAATGTAGGTTCAAAGTTCTCTCATTAGTAGTCACTGGTGACTTACGATTGATATCAAGGGACTCTAAGTATCCTCGATACAACTGCACAATTCCTTTGTATTCTAATTTATTTTAGTAGTGTCGTTGTATCGATGGTCTCAGTTCTTCACCTGATTTCCAGGTCCTCCAATCTATCCGTTTCCAGAGCTCTGATCACGGTTGGCACGACTGCTACAGATTTTTTTTTGTTCTCTGGCAAGGTTAAGACACTTATCCAGCTTCACCCTGTGGTCTGCTGGGACAGTGAAATCAATTATCTCACAGTATTTTCTTTTTCACTACAATATCTAGTCTATTGATCCTGATTTATTAGTTTAAATTTCAAAGTTCCAGAAGTTTTAAGCATTTCATTCCCGACGGCAAATTCTTGTCTGCACGTATACCACTGGTCAGTATGGTTAAAACGAAAACGCAGCCACAGTTTATAATTGATTGCTCTCTCTACCAAGTTATATCTTCTTTAGACTTCTTCTTGGCCAATTTTTTTGTCTTAAGCAGTGCCGTTGTGTCTGGATAGTTTTGGCTCATCCGTATATACCTGGTTCTTCAAGCATTTTTTTTATTATTGTTTCTTGAAGATCGTTCCAAGGGCTCCAATTGCCATCGGCGCTGCAATTACCCTCATATTCCATAACTTCTGTTTCCTGGCAAGGTCCAGATATTTATCCATATTTCACACTCTTTCAGCTTCATCTTGTTGGCCACCGGGACAGCGAAATTCTATATGTACTTTTTTCTTTATTCACCATTACAAGATCTGGTCTTCTGTCCTGGGTTGGGCGATCCGTTCGAATCTCAAAGTCACGTTTAATTTTGTCCCTTTCATTTCCAAAAAACTGATTCTGGTTTGTGAATTTACAATTACTTTGTCTGATCAAAATGTAGTTACTTGCACAGTTCCCAGTGGATAACCTTTCCCACCCATTCGTTCCTGTTCTTGTAACCCTATAGGCTAGTTTGCTGCGCCTGCTTAACATATTATTGTCTCATCACTATCCCCACACAATCTCCACTTGCTATACCCCTGTGTTCTGTCTATCTTGGTCTTTATATTAGGTTATTGTTGTTGTTGTTGTTGTTGTTCTTCTTCTTCTTCTTCTGATTATTATTATTATTATTTGATGAATGTTCACACAACTGGTGGCTTACACTGGAGATCAAGTGTCAGCAAGTTTCCCCAATTCTCCAACACTCTCTTTGGAATGCTGTTTTCTGTAATGTTGTCATTGATATGGTCTCGATTCTCCTCCAGATCTTGTGTTTTTCTAATTCACTATCAAATGTATTATTTGTGATACACTTTATGATCCATCATCCAATCTTTCACACTCTGAAACTTATGTGGCCGCACCCAGAACTTGTTTAAACTGTAATCGTTCAGGCAAATAACACCATGCAACGTATTTTTTCCAGGTAGTGAGTATAATTTTATGATTGTTTATGTGTATAAAGTATAGAAAATAACTATTATAACCCCCAAACTATGCTTTTGTGACCAAGACAATGATATTCATACATTATCGTTTTTCTTACTTTATGTGATTGAAATTGTGCTAATTCACCGGTTGCCCGATTGGAAATAAGTAGGTTTCAAATTATCCTCGTCCTGGCCACGAAAGGATAGTTTTAAGAGAGTGATTGACATCTTATATAGTTTTTAGACATAATCAATCAGAGAATTATATTTCTTACCCAGAAACAAAAAACAAAAGAGAAAAAACGTAAAAAAAGTTGTACGCAGCTTTCACCCAAAACATTCACACTCTCCCATGATTTACGGGAAGTACTTGTATGCCCAGGTGTTATAAATATTTACAGTAAAATTGATGCATTTTTTCCCGTTTAATTCTACATCAATATACTTACACGTGTAAAAAAGATTAAAAACAGGTTTCATGTTCGATGTAATCGAAGCAAAACATATTCCAGTATGATATTCAGATTAGATTGAACTTCTATGAAAATATATAAAACTATAAAAACGGATAGCTTGGCAGGTGCTACCAAGCATAGGTTATCTTGCTGTTGATTGACTATGTGTAGATTAATTTATCAAAATCACATACACATGCACATGCACACGCAAACACTCACGTACGCATACACAGCCATCAATACACGCATGTGCATACACCCATACTCATGGTGGCTCCAAGATTTGCAGCAGGATTGAAGTTAGTTGAATTTAATGGCCAGAAGCCAAAACCATGTTTTCGGGAAAAGAGTGTGGTCAGCTCCAAACGCGGCTTATGCAATTCGTTTTTTCACTAATTATCTTACTATCAATCTGAACAAAAGTGACAAATATTTATGCTTACTCATTAATTTCGTCCGTGCATTGGTTGCAAAACGTCTGTGCGCGCACAACCGCACACATTAGAGGGAACTATGATTGCAGAGTAAAAAGGTAATCGTGACAGCCAGAAACCACAGCAAAGTTGACGGAAGGACAATGAATGTTAGATCAGAAAACTCAAGCAGAAGCCAAAACAGGAAGAAAACCGTTTAGACAAATAATTTAAGAGACAAGCGCGAGGAATGACAAATGAAATAATGCGGGTTCAGTTGCACAAACGGTACTTGAAAAAGGAAACTAGAATACTTAAAATAAACAACATTCAACTAAACAGGAAATATCGCCTGTTTGGAGACCGAAATGGAACCGTCAATCATATACTGAAGGAGCCGCTTATTGTGATCACTCTGGGACAGCGCCTTATAAATAACAATAACTGGCTGATGGCATTAAGCAAAGTACTTACTGAGAAAACCGCTTATTATGATCACATTGGATCAGTTTCTTTTGAATAGCATTACTTACCTAATAAAAGTAAGCGAAATATGTTCTAGGGAAGCCATTTGTTGTGATCACTTTGAGACAACGTCTTTTAAATAACAATAACTGGCAAAGTCAAAGTGACCACTTTGAAACAAACAGGTGGATCATAGAATAAAATTCAAAGAGGAGGGAAAGTTAGACGATATATAGATCTTGCTATGAAAAAAATGTGAAAAACTAAGTTGACAATCACAGGCCCCTCCAAGTTGTGCATGTGCACACATTTTGCAACCAGCTCACAAAGGACATTAATATACACACTAAAGGTTAATGAACTAAAATTATTTCGCTGAATGCAATCATACTGTATCATATTAAAAGATGCCTAATCTGTGTTATTAGCCATGAGAGATGGGCTGTGCCCGAATTATCTTGAAATAATTTCAATTCCAAATTTGCTCAAATATTAGTACATACACATATTCGTCACAGAAAAATACTTGGAAAACATAAGATTTTTGCGCGCATTAGCTATTAAAAATTAGAGGGTACATTAGTGGCAATCGTACCAATCATTAGTGGGACGCTGGAAACAGTGCCAGAGAATCTAAAATTGGGAAGAAGGGAAATCTGAAAAAAGAATGAACCCATCCAGACAACAACATTACTGAAATCAGCAAGAATAAAAAGGAGATATTAGGATATTTTGTCATATTCCCAGCAAGCAGTACTAGTCTGGCTTGAAAACTCACCGAATACATAATGATATGCAAAAAAGAAATAGGCTGGAAGAAGACTCATCAGCATTGAGGATTGCAAGGGGAAAAAAGGGCAGAAACAAAACGCCTTCTAATGGTCACTATAACAACGCCACGAGAACTAACTATATAAAAAACAAAGATAGATAAGACAGAAGACAATAGCAAATGCAAGCGTTGCTGAGCTACAGACGAGGCAATCAACTAAATATGCAAGATAGCTTAGGAATAGTATAAAATAGGCATAGCTAGGTGGGAAGTGATATGCACTGGGATTTGTGCAAACAATTTTGAGTCGGGCATACAAATTAGTGGTAGGTGTGCCAACCAGAATCCGTCTGGAAAAGATTCAAATCCTTTCAGACTTGAAGATTAAAGTGGATCAACCTATCTAGGCTAAAAGACGAGATCTAATTGACGGGAACAAGGAAAAAACGAGTCAGATGGTGGATTTCACTGTTCGGGCGTAAATTAAACGAAAATTAAAAGAAAACGATAAGCTAGAATACCAGGGAGAGTACCAGAGTATTGAGGAGACTTGCTGTCAGTTGATTACGAGAATTATCCAAGTGTTGCTATTGGTGTGAAAACTCAATTAGCACAAATAATAGGTCTTAGAAAATGAGATAAGGAAAGGGTCTTTGAGATTCAAACAGATCGCTAAATCCAGACCAGAAATTTGTCAGATCCAAAGTACGAGGGTACCTCATCAATTCTGCTTCCTGACGTAGTAATTAGCAGAAATTTAATCTAGAGTTTTCACCGTCAAATGTTGGAACGACGTTATTAATATTCACCACTGAATTGAGTGCATTTACGAGGGATGAGATCATGTTGGAAAATGAATATTTGTTGCGTAAAACGAAAGCTTTTTTCATCATTAATTAAGCTGTGGACTTATTGATAGCTGGACAAATATCTGAAACTTACTAGAGAATTAAAAAGATTGTGCGACGCAAAGGTGATAGTCGTTCTCATCATTTCTGGAGCGCTACAATCAGTCCCTAAGAGTCTTGTAAGAAGATGCGCAGAACTCGAAACTCGAAGAAGAGTCAAGACAACAACAGCACTGCTGACAACAGCTGGAATACCCAGGAGGGTGCTGTTGTACTGAGACCATTTGCTGTCACCTAATCTGCATCAATAACTGTGAATATGCAATATAATCGCTAGACAACAATGTGATCAGTTGGGACATCCTTTGAGAGAAAATCATTGCCATCTGAAGTGATCAGAATGAACCCAGACATTTTACATATTCAAAAAAAAAAAAAAAAAAGAGTAAAGGTAGACTTCTTCATATTTAGCATTCAATAAGTATCCCATTGACAAATCAGTCATCATAATATAGATAGGAATGAGTGAGAACGAAGACTCAACACTATTATTATTATTTTGCTTGCCACCCCGTTTTTTTTTTTTGCATACTTTCAATAAGTGCATTTTGCGAGTATCTGAATTCAATGCCTCTGGCTCCAGCGCATGGTTTTGGCATCTCAGAAGTCACATACAGATAAACGAAATCAAACCTTTAGATTTACCGAATTTCACCGCGTATGATCATCACTGATTGAACTTTAATTTTGAATGAAAAATGTCTATACAATTATGTATACAAATATGTATTGCAATTATGTTTCCAAAGATAATACGCAGATTTTTTGGCAAAAAGTTTTCGGAAAAATATGGATTATACATGGTGCAATGTGGCATGTAGGTTATGAAGCGGTAGTAATTACACCTTTCAAATGCAGGTTAGGCTTAAAACATGATAACAATCATTCAATTGGATTGATGTCAAAATGAGTTAATGGTAATAATCGTAGATAGTTGCAGAATACATCAAAATATAAAAGATAATGATAAATTGTAATAATTTTATGATGATAATCTAATTACGATAATATTTTAATAACAATGAAAATAACTATAAGAATAGTAATAATTTTAATTAAGTGATGGAATAACAAAATACAAAAGAGAACCCTACCCATTTTTTCTGGTCGTCTTTTATATAAATCGCATTAAATAAAGTGAGGAGACCTTTTTTTGACAAAACGAAAGAAAAAGGCGACATTCTTTTGTTACTGAAGAAAAATCAAATTTAAAAAAAAAAACGACTCTTATAGTTTTGTAAAACTACAATGCGCTATCATTGTCACCATTTTGTTTAGTCCGATTTTAATCCATTTAAAGTGCAAAAGAAAAAAAGGAAAGGCTTATGAGAAAGAAAGAAATTGAGACAGATTCGGAGACAGAAATCAAGAAATTGTAATTATATAAGGAGAAAAAAAGAAGAAAAAAGACCCAGGGACAAGAAGGAAAAGAAAAAACAATGATAAGGTTAATGGAGAAAGAAATGAAATGCACAGCGTATACCTCTTCCAAACCCATTGTCATTAAACCCTAAATGAAAATCATTTTACAAATATTCAGGGGGAGGTAACTGAAGAAATTCCTTGATGCACCTCAAAATTTGATCAATCCTCCCCTAGCTATACCCTACTCTTTGACAAAATGTGATTGAAATTTATCGAGAACTTCGGAGATATTTTACGGACCTGTATGAAAGAAGAAAAAAGAAAAAAATCTTTGATCCGACCCCAATTGTACCATTTATTTCTTACTCCATTGTTTACCCTTTTAGGAAATTGTATTGAGATAATCTGGGAACTTTTGGAGGTATTGTTGGGAAATATACCTGCAATGCTGGAGTGGTGGGTTACCGCAAATATTTCTTGGATCCACACCCGAATTTAATCAGATCTTCCACAGCCCCGCCAAATCTTGCTGAAAGTTGCACTGAAATTCGTTGATAACTATTGGAGATATTGTGTTGTTGGCAGTGATGACCAGCGGGCAAATAAAGATATAACCTGAAAGACAGGATAGTCAGGAGAGCAAAGAAGTTCATGTCTCGTTAGTCCCTCAATAGAAACCATCACGTGACCAATATCTCTTCAGGATAATCAATCAAAACATTTGAAAAGGGGGTATAAGAAAGTTGAATAAGAAACTTCTCTCGCTTTTTGCTGGACAGTGATCACTAAAAAGCACGATTTAAAAAAACAAAAACAAGATTAAACGCTACCAGCCATGAACCAAACGACTAATTCAGCAGAAACTTATATCATATATCGAACAACTACTAAAAATTTATTTTGAGTGGAAATTTCGAGACAAAGTAAGAAGTAATTATTTAAATTCTCACCTTTGTAGCTCCATTGCTGCAGTCTATAAGCAGAAAATATGCATAGATAGATAGATAGCCGACCGATCAGAATTACTTAAAAACTGAAGAAAACTATGTTGACTGTGTTGACAGTTTCTGTTGATTTTTGATGAAAGTAAGCATTATAAATATTGAAAAATACAATGGACAAAAGAAATATATTGAAGGTAATAAAAATTTAGAATAGATATAATTATATTTGAATCAGAGGCTCTCAAACTTTATTGTATGACGGTGCACGAAAAAATATACTTGGCACACCAATTGTGAAAATGAAATGAATTGGACAAAAATATTTCAGTAATCGATGAACTGAAAAATGTTATTATCAGTATACTGATGTACGTACTTATCATCCCTTCTCCCTTTTATCGCTGGCTAAAAGGGTTCAGATATCACAAACTCTAGGGATAAAACTACTGGATTGGTAACTGTGGAGGAAGCGAGACAGACATAACACCTGCACTGGAAACGTTCAAGACTCGAAATTTATAATTACATACTTGCAAAATAAGAAATCACATGGAGCACTATGAAAACTAACTTAATCTTTTAAAAGTAATTCATATTTTTCGTGACCAACACCGTAGGAACTTTTAAAATATCATAAATACGTTACAATTTTTGACTGTTCATTTGTCTGTATTTGTTTCTATATTTAGTTATTGTTAAATAACGATTAAGGACTGATATTATGATCTTTGCACCTGTTGTTTTTAACAATGAACGGGAGATCACGAAAATTTCGTTTCATTAAAACGGGTTGCAAAAAAAAAAAAAAAAGGTTGAGAAGCCCTGGAATAAAAGACACAATTAAGATTGAAGAGTTTTACTAGTAAAACAGTCACTTCTCCGTTGTCTTTTTAAAAAAAAATTTTTTTAATCGGTGCAGAAAAAAAGACAAGTTAAAGAGATTTCTCCACAGGAAGCGGAGCTCTACTATATTTGGAATATTCAAAAAAATGTTGAAGCTGAGTGGATTCTTTTGAATGGAATGATTAACAAGGGTAAAATGGAAATAAGCGACTGTTTATACATGTGTATGTGTCAGTGTAAATATGTGTGTACACATGTGTGTGTGTGTGTGTGAGTGAGAGAGAGAGAGAGAGAGAGAGAGAGAGAGAGAGAGAGAGAGAGAGAATGTGTGTGTTTGTGTGCGTGCGTGGGGGAGTGCTTATGAAATCCACAGCCTGGCACGTTGTTATCACGTGAATTTTAATCTAGAATTTTCACTTTATAAACTTTGATTTTTCTGATAAATATTCACTACTTAATTGAGTACATTGACAAGGAAGTGGATTATCTTAAAAAAAATAAATATTTGTTGTGTAAAATAAATGCTTTTCATCGACAGACGACGAAAGTATTGATTTTCTACGTAAGTGATTCTGATTTTGTGGTAGGCATTTATAAGCTGATATTTGCTTTGTATGAATTTGTTGTTTTGAAGAAAGTACACAATTGGACTTGGTGGTACCGCAGGTCGCTGCGTACCAGTTTGTTTGTAATTCAAGCTGGGGTGGTTTAACGAATAAGTAGTTTGTTTTTTTTTTAACACTATTCGAGTTTTTTTCCTTGTGGTCATCTGAACTCAGTAGTCTATCGGATTCGGCCCAGGGTGATCGTTGCACTAAAGGAGGAAATCGTCTTTGCATGTACCAACATCAGTTCTGCCACATTGAGAAATGTTCAATGTTCTTGTATTCAGTGTATTCATAAGTGCTGCGAAGTCTGAGGCCATTAATTAGAGCATTTACTGTAGTGAACCTTTCAAATGCATTTCAACCAATGGACTCAGACTTTTTGGACACCCTCTTTGAATATGATCTATTTGAATAGAGGTATTTAGGTTTTATGTAAAAGTACTCACGTTTCGAATAAGAGTATCTTTCATAAAACAACTGTCTCTGTTTGTTACTGTGTCCCCCAATGAACACTGGGGGACCTCAATCAATTTTGGCAAACTCACTCGACCACAGGGAATCTCTGTAAGAGGTTTTGAGGAAAATCTCTTCAAAGATTTCAGAAAGTTGTTCTATTTACAATATAACCATGATGATAAACCGATCACTTACTTTTCGTTCAATGTACATATACATACAAGCTGAAATATTGAAAGACTGTAGTCGACGCTAACATAACTTCAGCGAAAACTGCTATCTATACACTGTACTATTAATATCTACTTAGCTAAGCTTAATACAGCACAAGGTTGGAGAGAGAAAATATGAAAGGAAGATAATGTTATATCGATCTTCCAATTAGAAACGTCGTGCTTGTCTAAATAGAGAAGCAGCATTCCAAATTCTGGCTTATACTTAGGTTCGAACACAGATATCTGGCACTAATTTAAAATACAAGATTATTTGCGAATTTCATTCCTTTCTTTGAAAATTGCTTTTTTTTCTTAATTTCAATATTTCTCTTTCTTTTCAATTTTCTCTCGTGTCTTTTCCTACTTATAGATGTTACGTGGATGTTGAGATCCTTTTAAGCGTGCGAGCCTGAATTTAAGGGTAAATGTATGAATGTGTTTATTTTAAGATTTCTCAGACGTATAGGTGTTATATGAATGTGTAGATCCTTCTGGTCGTGTGTTTATGAATTTAATACGTATCTATGTTGCAAACGAGTACATACGTGTTTATTTCAAGACTTTTCAGACGAATAGATGTCAAGTGAATGTGTAGATCCGTCTAGGCGCGTGTGTGAATTTAATGCTTATCCATGCTGCGAGCGTGTACGAATGTGTTTATTTTGAAACTTAGATATATAACGTTTGGATGCAATTTGTATTTTGGCGTGTACATATGCATGAGTATTTGTGCCTGTACGTCTGCTTACGAGTAGAGAAATCATGAGGGATGCGGTGGATAGGGTAAGGTATTTTCCTCTTTTCCCTCCTTATTCGCAAAGTGTGTGGAACCGCTAAAAGGTGCTCAGCTATCATTGAAAAACTTTTAGGAACTTTCAAACTGCTATTTTATTATGTTTACGAGAACTGGTGCGTTCCCTTCCTTCTATTTTCTCCCCTTTTCCATTTTCTCCCCTCAAATTGTTTGACCTCCACACCTCGCCTTCCTGCTCTTAACTTTGTCTCGTCAAAAAGTTTTTTTTAAGAAAAAAATAAATGAAAGAGAAATAATAAACAATGAAGTCGACGACTCAAGGAAATGTTAAAGATTTCTTTGTTGCAGCCAACAAAGATGAGATCATCATTTTCTTCTTGTTTTCTATGTTTCTTCTCTTTGCTTATTTTATAATTTTTTCTCTACTTTTTCTTCTCGGTTTTATTCATTTCATTTCTCTCAGCTTTCTTTCGTTCATAAGTGTACTTCCTCTTCTCTATCTCTCCTTGCAAGTTTATTTACTTTTTTCACAATTTCTTTCTTTCTTCAGAAATGTCCCTTCTTCCTTTCTTTTGAGATGACTTTCTTGTTTTATTTGAAAATTTAATTCCTCTCTTTAAGAACTTTCTTTCGCTCTCTATTTACAACTTTCTTTCTTCCTCAATAAATTTCTTGTTTTTTCTTTCTCCTTTTGCAAACTTCATTATTTAGAAATATGTTTATTTCTTTCTTCCGATTTTTCCTTCTTTCTCTAAAATATACTTTTTTGGAAATTTCTTTAGAACTTCCTTTCTTTATAATTTTCTTTCTTTAAAATCGTCATCTTTTGCAAACTCTCTTCCATTTTCATTCATTTCTTTTTTCTTCCTTTTTTATTTTCTTTCTTTCTTTGCAAACTTCTGTTTTTTGAGTTATTCCTTCCTTCCTTTTTTTCCTTCCTTTTTCTACGATATCTTTTTCCTACCCATTGCTTTTTTCAAAGTTTTCTTCTGAATTCCTTTTTCTTTTTTTCCTACTTCCAGCAACGTTTTTAGCTTTCTTCAACATCTTTGCCACTTTTCTTTTCCTTTTTTTACCCCCTTTCTCTCTTTTTTACAAGTCTTTCTTTCTTGCTTTTCACGCCTCTTTCTTTTATCTTATCAGTCTTTCTTTTCTTGTTTTTCTCTCTTTCTTCTTCCAATACAACCATATAAAGAGCAGTGACACCATCGTCACATCACAAATAAGAGCAAGAACAATAATGACATTAACAATAATGTCAGCAGCAGCAAAGAACTACTTTTAAAATGTAACAATAAAGAACTTTCAAAAAAAGAAAGAACTGGTTTAAGGAAAAGATTTGAAAAAAAAGTTCTAATGAAGATGAGGCAGCGTGATAATGGAAGATTCCTTTCTTCAATAGTCGCTCTGGTAGGTCAAACATACCATACCCTTAAAATGATTCACCCCCACCCCTTGACCTGACCTCACTTAAGTGATACTCAACCTCTTGGTTTCAAAATTAGTTTGTGTATGTGTGGTTATGGGTGGAGCGTAGTCGCTGTAGAACAATGTCCTCTGAAGGACCCAGTGTTGCTTGGTTGGTTATCTGAGTGTTGTTCACTGTTAAAGGAAATATGTCCCACCCGAAACCTGCGGTTGACTCTCCTGTGTAGTTACTCTTATTTTCTTTTTTCTCTTTCTTTCTTTTTTCACTTCATGTCTCTCTCTCTCTGCCTATTTGATTACTTTCACCCACCAACGCATTTATTGTAATTTCTTTTTTATTGCTATTTTGTATATAACTCTTTTCCCCCCTTTTTAAATTCATTCTATATCAATGTACTTTCTTTCATTTGATATATTTTCAATAATTTTCAATTTTGTCATGGTTATCTCCTTCTCTTATTCTCTTTTCTTTGTCATTAACTCTGAAGATAACGTACAATGGGAGTAAATTTAAAGCAAAAATATCACATCAAAAAATAATCTTGTGTTTATAACTGATTTTTATGTCATACCTATCCATCCCAGTTTTCCCAAATTCATCTATCTATCTATCTATCTATCTATCTATCAATCTATCTATCTATCTACTTGATATATACGAGACGGTGTATTGTTTTATAGAGGTACACCTGAAAGCATTTTCGATTTCCTATTGGGTCCAAAGATCTCATTTAGGCTTTTTGCAGGAACTGACTGGAAATCATGAGGAGATGAGAGAAAATACTGGTGAGAATAATTTGGATTCTTAATATCCAATGATCTAATGAGAAATAATCAGAATAATATTACTCTTGTTTGTTTTTTTATTTCGAAAGAAAAGACCACTCTCTGTGATAAGAATCATTAGATATTATTGCCTGTTCGATGCCTCGGATTTTACAAGCACAAAAATCAATAACCCAGACAGCCTCTCATGCTGGTATAAAAAAAACTTAGCGATAAGAATAAAAATCTTGGTGCTCCTTATCTCCCTAAAAACCTTAAAAGTCATCCACAAAATCTGTAGGGTATATTGAGTTAAACAACTTTCAGTTAAAAGTGCATTTCTTGAACTGAAGAGTATCTGATCCCCTGTGGTTACTCGTAATCAAAGGTAAGCAACCTTGTAGTTCGAGGGTGCACCGCATTGTGCTCAACAGGGCTGTGGCAGGGCCAACAACCCCTGATACCTGAAGTGTGCCAAAAACAAATACCAAGAGGACTAGACAATGTCTATCGTCACCGACGCGTTTGAATGGTGGGCCTTATTTAAACCTGACCTGGTGCCGAATTTGCCCTTGTGGATAGGCGATTAAATGCCCTGAAAGTAGTGTGATTATATATGCCTCCACCTTTGATAGACCTTACCATTGTTAAAATATGGAGATAGCACCATACCTAAAACCTTGAATGACTTGAACTTATCAATATTTTTCGTCTGTAAACCCCCCCCCCCGGGAAATAACTCTCATATTGTCACACACGGGTTACTTCTTTTTGAAGGGTTACCTTACCTCATTATTGGTAAAAAAAAAGATGATTGCACACAGTAATATTTGAATTCTATGATACTGTCTCATTTGAATTAGCTCCACACTTTCTCTTCATAATCTAATCCCATGCCTCTCTATATTATAAGATAAATTGCAAAATTAGGTAAATCCTGGCAAACAAATTGACTTTACAACAACATTTCTGCAACGTTACATTAATATCTTGTAACGTTACATTAACATTGTAAAACATTGCGTCGTAATGTTCCATTAACGTTTCTTTATAGAATCCCCACAACGCCCCCACAACGTTGCGGGCAATGTTTCTTCGACATTCCAGAAAGACATTTGAAAAACATGCATCATCTTTTTGAAAAAATATTTTGATAGATTTTATACTTCCTTTACATCTGGTTGGGAGAAAAACATATTTTAATGCATTCCCCTGAATTAGAGGGATTTTCAGCTTTGAGTTCAGAAGATACTCAATCGCTACGTTACAGTAACCTACCCAGAACGTCACATGTCCCACAACCGAAATGCAACCTTATAAGAACGGTCTGTACTGGCTGGGATACGACCGTCATTTGGTTACGGTAAAGATAAACTAGTCCTACGATAATGGTAATTGAACCAAAGTTTACCCTGACCCCATTAGGGATCCTGCGGTAACTAATCCCGGCTATATTTATTCCTCAAATGCTTCTGAAATCCTGATTCAAACTGACAGCAAGCCCTGGCTCAAATAAAACATTATTCATCCAATCCTCAATATTAACCCAACTAGTTATTTATGAGATTCGATTTCAGCTGGTAATATTGACCTATCCTTAATAAAAAGTCTTAAATCATATTTTGAGTAGTATGAATATTAGCTGAAGTACCTGTCTACGCCGGGTAAGAGGACAAGACCCGGATCACAGCTGGTTATAATGATAATAAATCGTTTCTTAAGTACTGATGGTGAGCTGGCAAGTGTTGTTTCCGATAGGGTCAAATTTGAAACTGTTGGATATATATAGGCCCTGATAAGTCATTGTGAGGATCAATCTCGTAATATTTTTTTTACATTAAAGCCTTCCTCTGTGTCAGAAAAGAATGCCTACCGAATTCGGTAGCTCTACACAAACCGTTTGGCCGTCTATAGCAGTCAGGACAAAAAACTCTTCTCAATTATCAATATAGATATAGATAAAACTTTTCCTGAAAGGTGTCATTTCGTAATAAAGTACTTTAAATTCCTGATGGCTGACTCGACGGGGAAGTTTTGTTCTGAGGAATCGGTGATTGTTGTTCGGCTTAATTTGAAAAGACAGTTGCAATGTTATTGCGCAAGACATATATCCCGTTACGCAGGATAAATACTTTTCAGGAGGAATGGTGAAACAAGATCCCAAGAGCAAATGACAGAATAACTGATGAGAATATGATATTATCGGGTTGAGAAAGTGTGGAAAATAAACGAAGCATCTTAAGTGTTGGGGTAAGGAAGAAAAAATGTAGAAAGTACGGCTTGACAGCGTGTTTAGTTTTCTTTCCAATCAACAACAGTTCCCAGTTTTGACATCGTTATGACATAACATCCATACTGATCATATCCACACGAATAGGGGGAATAGGTAAAAGTAAACGAAGAAAAATAGGCAAAATCCGTGTGTGAATCTTTTGGTAACTAGTTCTGTCCAGAAATTACTAATCGTTAAATATTAACTAAAAATAGCTCACCAAGGATAACAATGCCCAGGTCCCTCTCTAAATATTCCACTTGTAACCTCGCACACTTATTCTAGAGTCCCTCCCATTAAACAAAACGTTTGAAAAGTCCTCTATCGAGACCGCCATCAGCTGCCTCGTTGCATCTTCTTTAATCTTGTTTACAGTCTGAAACCTCCCCCATATTTTCAACAGCGAAAAATCTGAAATCGCAAGGAGCCAAATCTGGATTCCAACGGGAGAACGGGGTTTTAGTGATGTGATGTGATTTTTACCTAAAAAAGTATAAGACCCTTCAGACCATGTATGTTTTATAGAAATGTTATTAACAAACTCTCAGAAACGTATAAACCCTCAGAGTAATCAGTATTTAGATACTGAAAATGTTTTTTTCTTGTTATTTCATTGTTTCAAAATATTTTGTTGTTTAATCCACTCAATTGTTCTTTTTTTATCACTCTCTCTCTTTCTCTTCCCTTCCTACTTTCTTCCTGTTGGGCTTTCTTTCGTCTTTTATCTCTCTCTGTCTCTTTTCCTAAAGTTTGATCCTAACGTAGCCAAGCTTGTTTTTTTCTTCTGTTTTTGCTATCGTTTTCACATACTTTTCTTTCTTCTTTTTTAAAATCTTCCTTTCGATTTTTCATTTTTTTGTTTTCTTTCTATCGTGTTCTTTTTTTTTCCTTTTCAAAAATTTTGAATATTCAATAAACATAGTCTAGTACAAAACAAAGGTATTTTGTCTATCTTTTTCGAATCTATCGTAAGATTTAAAATTCTTATTTTTCTTTCGTTTATGGCAGAGTTTATTTTTCCAAGAAATACCATCATAAGATTCATATTATAATGATCCCATTTCTATATGCTTGTTTGCAAGTTTGTTACCGTAACACGAAATAATCGGTATATCATAGAGATATATTTCAGTGCAATACCGCTAAAATGGTGTAAATAGAAGTATCAAGCAATTTCCAGCCCAATTTGGAACTTTTTAGCGGTAACTACCAGGCAACTGGTGTGAGATTGCATACTACTACTACTACTACTACTACTACTACTACTACTACTAATAATAATAATGTGGGGCTTGTGTTCGCACTCACTCCAATACTCTAAATCATAATGATCCAATTTGTTACGGAATATAACTCCTGGAACATCAAATGCTATATAGTAGTTTCCCTTATTTATTCATTTATTTGCACAAGATAATGATATAATTCTATGATCAGTAAACAGCTTAACACTGAGTCTAATGGCTACCGATTGCGTTGTTCGAGCAAGAACAACTAGTAAAAACGTATTTCTAAGATGGTATAGATTACTATTCATTAAAAATAAAACAAATTCAAACAAAGAAGTACGGGCAGACCACTTGGAGTCCGACTCATTGAGCATGAAAAAGCCATGATCAAAAAGTGAAATAAAAAGGTCTGGGATGGCTAACTGCATCGGGAGAGAGAACCGCGAACACTGTCCTCTCAGCAAACTGAAAAAATCAAAGAAGCAGCATACATCAACATATCGACTGAGTGTATCAGTCAGGCAAGTGAGGAGTTCAACACGATGTGGCTTCTACTACTCAACAGGGACAAGGTAGAGAAATTCAGGCTTAACAACGAAAGAAAAATATCACACGGATCCAATGTTATAAGCGTTGTTACCATTGGAGAAAAAACACCATCACATTAGGATGGTACACCTGAAGAAAGCCGTAGAATGGATAGGTCAAAACGTCACGTTGGCAATAACAAGGAGTTCAATCGTGCGAAAAACCGTTTGAGCATTTCAGATTCTCAAACCAAATTCCAAGAATAAGAATGGCGGATTTGGTATGATATTTGTGGCACAAAGACTTTTATTTTTTGACATTTACCCGATAACATTCTTTTCATGCAGTCGACTGCAAATAATCTTTTTAGGGGAATCTAGCTTTATATTATATTTTTACATTCTCCATCCACATCTTTACGTTTTGCTGGGTTTCTTTTCTTAGATAAAATTATGTTTTCTTTGTTTCGACTTCAATCCAATTTTATTTGTTAAACGATACAGAATTGGACACTTTTTTCGGGTATTTAATTAATACAGTTTTCGTTCCTCCGTATGCTTTATCCAATGATCTAGAATAAACACTGTGCCACTTGTAATAAATAGTGCTTACTTAGAAATGGGTTGGTATGAAATGTCATCTTTTCATTGTACAGCAAGAAAAGGAAGAGACTCTGTACAAAACCTGCAACTTTGTATGTACAACTTTTGACAGCATTTGGCAACATATGTCAACATTTGTTTCTCTGACAAAAATATTTGTTTCCAATTGATTTTTCAAAATAATCCCTGTTAATACTTTCGAAACAAAAATAGATAATCATTGCATTAAAAAAAAACGGAAAAACGTCTGAAATGCAATATAACTCATTGGGGAATGAAAGAGTTATAACTTTATTTATGAAGTGTATGCATTATTTGTAAACACTGTATAAGCTACTATCTCTCTCTTTCACCATCTTCTCTTTCTCTCTCTCTCTCTTGTATTTTCTATTTTTTCATCTTGAGAATTGATTTAATAAAATATGACGTACTGTGACGGAAAGAAGCAAATGAATATCTCTCTTTCTTCACTCATTCTCTCTATCGTTCCTTTCTAACGAACGCTATTTACCGATTCAAATTTGGTCTGATTGGGGAACTTTTTGGCAATCAGTGAACTGCCAACTTTTGTTGCAATTAAAAACTAATGTAGAGATCTCTGCATTCATTGCAGGTTTGTATGCATATTATTTATGACTATTTGTTTTCCTTTACTGTTAGTATTGCCTTTGTCAACTATAAAAGAGAACTCATGAAGGATACATGAAAGAAAGCAGTCAATGTGTTAATGTTTATGCATGTTAGATGCATACGAAATAAGACTCTTATTGTCGTGCAGTGTATTTAGGGTCAATAGTAAAAGAAAGTTTGCATACAGAAGATAAAAGTGCGAATAAGCCTGGCTGCTGCAAAGTCAAACCCCATTCTGTCTGAGGATGATTACTGCTATTTTTGTATTGTATTTGTAATTAATGAAAAATCATAAATTCTTGCCATCACAGTCAATACCTGAACAACCGTAGAATAAAACTTTAAAGTCATGCAAAAAATTGTATTTATGACATCACTGACGTTTTCCACCAGAAAACATCTAAAATAGAGTAAAAACAATAGTATCTAGCTGATATCATCATGGTATTAATAAAACAATCAAAATACGGCCCCCAAAAGGTCGAAAAAGCTTTTTTCCCCCAGAAAACAAAAATAAAAATGTTAGAAAGGGTCTATTGAAGTGCTGACGCCAATTATCAACTCTGTTGACGAACTGGTATTACCAGCATCTCTGAAATACACA
The DNA here is from genome assembly GCA_963457665.1 of Thysanoteuthis rhombus. Classification (NCBI taxonomy): domain Eukaryota; kingdom Metazoa; phylum Mollusca; class Cephalopoda; order Oegopsida; family Thysanoteuthidae; genus Thysanoteuthis; species Thysanoteuthis major. The sequence continues at coordinate 13,874,580 of OY735237.1, read as the reverse complement.
GACACATGAACCAACTCATAAACATACGTATGTATGAAAAAGATGTTTGCGGTTCTTCAGTATCTACATTCTTTAGCATAAACGTATCTATAAATTAGAATGGAAAAAGCCCTTATGTATTTGTTACATAAACTTCCGTAGATATATAAAACTTGTCAGTTTGGCACACTCGGTAAGAGGGTGATCACTTGGTCGTTATTTCGAATCACGTTAGGGGAATTATGATACATCGGTTTGGATTAACGTGACTTGACAATCAAAAAGTTGATAGCTTACTCCCCTGAATTCGGCGAGGGTTATTGTTGTTAAAGTCATTATAGTAGAAACACAGAATTCATATAAAACACCAGTAGTGAATGAATATAATTTATGTGAAGAAGAATCGGTAACCATAATTATAAATAATTTATCAAGTGACCCTTTTTGAGGTATTTAATTTATATGATTTGGGTTCCTTTATGCTTTATTCAATGATCTAGAATGAATATCTGCCACACATCCTGCCACTTATAATTAATTGTGTTCGTTTAGAAATTAATTAGTATTAAATGTCATCTATTCGTTGTACGACAAGAAAAAGAACAAAACCTGCGCCAGAGTATATACAATTTTTACAGCATTTGACTACTTTTGTTTCTGTAACAAAACTATTTGTTTCCAATTAATCTTTCAAGACATTCCCCGTTAAAACGTCTTAAACAAAGAAATTTTTGCATAAAAAATAAATCAGAAGACATCGACCAAAATGCAATATAATTCATAGGGAAATGAAAAAGTAATACATTTATTTATGAAGCTTATGCCTTAATTATAGACACTGTAGTTTTCTTTCTTTCTCTCTTTTTTCTCAGTTATCTTCTTTTTCTTGTAATTTCGTTTTCTTTTTCATCTTGAGAATCGATCTAGAAAATATGAATCAAAATGTATATACCCCTTTATCCCCCACTCCCCTTCCATTCCATTTCTTACGAACGCCATAATCCTATTTAAGTTTGGTCTGAACGAGAAACTTTTTGGCAATCATAGAACTGTCGACTTTTGCCGCAGTTAAAAACTAGAGATATTTGTATTCTTTGAAGAGTTGCGTGCGTATTGTTTATGACTATTTGTTTCCCTTTACTGTTTACATTGCTTTTGTCAAATGTAATAGAGAACGCATGAAGGGAAACGAAAGAAAGGCAGAGATATTTAAATTACAATGAATATTTTATAACAAATAAGGGAGTAGTCAATGTATTAATGCATATGCGTGTTAAGTGCTGACGAAATTAAATACTTTTTGTCGTTCAGCATATTTTGAGCAAATAATTAAAGAAAGTGTGCTGACGGGATAAAAGTGCAAACAAGCCTGGCTGGGGTCAAACTACATTTCTTCTTCTATTCCAACTAAAAACAATTACTGATACTTTTGTATGGTATATATCATAAATAAAAATAATATTAGTACATATATATTTTAGCGTTAACGTATTTATACATGATAATGAAATAAGCCTATGCGTTATTTGTAGCATAAATTTTCGTAGATATGTAAGATTGTCAGTTTGACTCAGGAGGTCGTGATTAAGAATCACAGAGGGAAAATGTTGATTACATATATTGGTTTGATTTAACGCAACTAGGCCTAAAAACAGTGAAGGACTGTTATTGTTTTTGTTTTAATAGTAAAACACAGTCAACTCTTGACTAGGTAATTTAGAAGAGCGGCGTTGTTGTTGTTGCTGTTGTTGTTGTTGTTGTTGTTGTAGCAGTAGTAGTAGTAGTAGTAGTAGTAGTAGTAGTAGTAGTAGTAGTAGTAGTAGTAGTAGTAACAACAACAACAATAGAAAAACAAAGTCAACTTCAGACTTGACCTGGAGTTTGACAATGTGTATATTATTCACCAATAGAAGAATTAGAGAAAGAAGAGCTATGACGAAAGCTCGTAAAAAATACCAGTCATGAATGAGTATAATAATTAAAGAAAGAATTATTAAGTATTGTTATAAATCGTTTATCAAGTGTCGGACTGTTGTAAATAAGGAATAGTAAAAAGGTAATACTATTCAATCAGAAATATGATAGTAGTCACGGATTTTAATTCCCATGCGCCCTTATAGCCAAGAAACGTGCATAGATATCGTCTGTTTTTACCTTTTTATATGTAATGCAAGAATTGACTTAAAAACAAAAGTTTTAACGTGTTATCAATGTTGTGTTTCCTTATACTTTTATTTTAACTCGCATGAAGGTATGAAAGAAACTGTTAAGTGGTATATTGCTGGGAAACCTTATTTGTATTTTTTAAAAAATGCGTGAAGTCCATTGGTCAACGTGTAATAGAATATGTATGAAATATTCAAATAATTTTGGAACGCAGTCGTACTCACACGAGAGTTAATTTGAGTTACTATATATCGACACTTCTTGATATTTTTAAAGGCTCTCTTTGAGAGTTCCTCAGAGCTCCTTATTCTAAGTCTGAAGAATAGAATTAAAAAAAGACAAAATTGGCAAAGTTAATACCAAAACATTTAAATAACAAAATGTTGGAATTTTTCAGGTGTCAAAATTGAAAGTTTATATCAAGATATTACTAATAAAACCGTTTAACGCGCTGGCTACCAATGCACAGGTCGCTACCAATGCACATGTCTGCGAAAAAAAAGTCCGTTTACCATCGTCTTCTGGCAACCACAAAAAGTGTGCACAGCTTAGGACTGTGTATACAATTCAAGAACCACTACACCAGAGGCAGAAGACATATTACCAAAGTGCTTTGCTTGTTATTGTACCACCCTCAGAGAGTTTGTTCAATCTTCAGAGAGTGTCCTAAAGTAGAATTCGGCTTTGTCCTTGGAAATTACCATTCACTTCAGACATGAAGTTCCTACTTTATTGAAAATAACAGAAATAGGTCTGGTGAGACACTCAATAGAGACCATCACGAGACACATTTTTTGCCAGCATGTTGTGTTTTCGTTATTCAATAAAAAAGATGATGAAACGAGTGATCAATGAATTAATTACGCCTTTTACCTCTTGTTGGATCACAAAAAAAAATGAATTTTCAAAAACTGAGCGTGATCACTACCGGACACAAACTGATAGGCTAATTTAGCATAAACTTACATTGTAAATTGGCTTCCCCTAAAATCCTAGTATGGAGTGGATTATGTGTGTGTGTGTGTGTGTGTGTGTGTGTGCGCGTGCGTGTGTGTTTGTGTGTATGTATGTATGTGCACGTGCCTGTGAGTGTGTGCGTGTGTGTGTGTTTATGCGGTTTTTTGTGCGCACCAGCGCCCCTGGCCATGCCGTTTTGTCAACAAAGTTGAAAATTGGCATTAGTACTCCACTAGACCCTTCCAAAAATGTTTTCATCCATTTCGGGGGGGGGGGCTTGTTTCTACAAAATCTTGATGTTTTTTTTTTCTTAACTCTATTTTAGATGCTTTCCAGGAAACAGCAGTGGTGTCACAATTAGAAATTATTTATTTAGAATATATTATTTATTTTTCGATAGAACTTTTTTTGCATTCAAATTTTAATGCTACGGTCGTTCAATTATCGACTGTGTTGGCGAGTAAGTGCTATTACTGATTAAAGAAATCTTATAGAGTAAAAATTACACATTTAGATATTAATATACCAGAGAAGCATCCATATTAATGTTAAATCCATTGTTTATTCCAGAATAATAGCAAAATCACTTTATTCTCTCTTTCTTATTGATCATGTTGACGTCAAAGATTCTTGTGAACCTGATGAAACCATATGGTTTTTATCAAGATATTTTCCATTCATTTATTTGCTAGGCCCTGGTTCCTATAACTTCCATGGAATGAGTACAGAACTCAACAAGAAGGCTTATATGGAAAGCACTCGTCGTGGTGCATTCGGTTCCACTGAGGCACGTAAAATCACCTTTTCTAACAAGGGTCAAACCGAAAATCCCGGACCTTCTCACTATCAACTGAAAGAAAAACCTTTTCAAAGTCCTTACAAGAAGCTGACCTCTTCGTTTGTGTCGACTACCACCCGAGAAGTCCCTAAAGTGTCTGAGGTAGGTCATTATTTCATTTTTACTGCCAATCAAATAAATAATTTGAGGATTTTCATTAATTCAGAGTGACGATTTTGATTATGGAAAGCAAGGGGAAAAAGCTAAAGAATCAGGTTTTCCTGTATCATAGCGTCAGGAACAAATTTCAGATCCGGAATAACTTACTTACCCACCTTGGATTTGGAGGGCCTTGCATCAGAATAAAAATAGTCCTAAATAAAATATATTAATTCATCACGAAAATTGATAACTGAATCCAGCAAAAATGTTCTTGTTTCGACTTCTGGGAACATTTTCCCCCCAAACACATCCACTTCATATAGGATGGAAATAAATCTTGGCTGATACCACTTTGGTTTTATAGTTTCTTTTGACAACGTTTCCATAGAGATTTTATAGATTTTGTGCGTACATATATATCGCGTGGATGATTAATAACCTTGTGGTTATAAATACCGGCATCGTAAGTAAGTCATTTGGGATCTGAAATCTGTTTCGGCCGACTAAATACAGGATACCCGTCAATTTATGACGTCATATCGGCGTATTTTTTTTCAGTGATTTCCCTTTTTGAATAATCAATAGTTTTTCAGGAATCCAAACAGAAGGTTTTTTTTTTCGACCGAAGATAAGTATAATTTGATATTTATTACTGTTGTTCGTCTTTGTATTAGAGGGATAGTAGAGAGACGGTTGTCTGGTTTTAATGTGAAAATACTACCTGATAAATGCATTTGTAGGTAATTGAGATTTGGCAAACAAAAATGATTGTCCACCTTTGTTAACATTTTGATCTTGGAACAGTATCAAACTGATTTTATTTTTATCTATCATAGTATAAAAGGTATTATGAAATAGATGATTATATTTTATAATACTTCATCTACTAAAATAAATAAAAATTAGGAAAGATTGAAATGAACTACCGGTTAATTACAAACGTGGCACAGAAGAGATCGTAGATTGAGAGTGAGTTTAAGGGTCTGATTTGAACAGACGCTAGTTTAGTGGTAAGAATGGTCGTGCGTTAAGCTAGCCATCCTTCGGTATAGAAAGTCATGAGTTCGATTCTCATCCGGAACTTTTTCTTCATTCCGATCCGTACTGTTAATCTATTTACTCACTGCTAAAGAGTACCCAGCCTGAGTTTAGGTGCGAATAAAAGCGATAATTGAGAAGAAAGTAAATAGAAGCCAAAGTAAATAATAAATATCAGACCAGTATAGCATTCATTATCTGCGTGTGTGAATTGGTGTGCATGGGCGTCCACTGTGGGTCTGAGTATTTGCCCCTCTTCCCTGGATCAGGACATATCGAGGACGAGAAGGTTTGAAAGTTGGAACCTCATGGGGGCTGGGGATCAAGCGATCATTATGAACATCCATAGCTTAGGATGAGAGACAACCTAGGCCCTCCCAAGTCCTTAAACTGACAACCAACATCCGGATATATCTGTTTGCACCCCCGGATATATCAAGAGAGAGGGGATTGTCATTTCTCTCTCTCTCCATCTGTCTTATTTTTTTCCTGTGATGCGTTTACGTGGAAAGCCGACATGCGTGTATTAACGAGATGCTTCGAATTTCATGCCTTTGTTACCAACATTAGTTTTTCTCACTTGAGAAAATGTGACCTTTACCAGTTGGACTATGACGGCTCTTTTAAACTGACGATTGTTGTAAGTTTGACTATCAGTTTTGGTGATTCTGGCGGAAAAAAATTGAGAATAAACCTTGGAATTGTTCCCCCTTCTTTTATTTTCAAGAACTGAACTGTCCTAAATGACTCCACCGGCGGCTGAATGACCTTCCTCTCCCAACACCAGTTCAAGCTCTTGTAGCCCAGACGCAAGAATAAATGAATTTATCAATCAGGGATTTAATTAAGATCTCGGTTCATCTTTCTTATGAAAGGAAAAAAAAATCCCATCTCGAGTCTCAATTGCTTGGAACGCGCATAAAAGCTCTCCATTTGTTTCCCTCTAGTGGCGAGGTTTTGACTGATGTCCAGTTGAAGAGTCAGATCAAAAGGTTTTCATACTCGTTCAGTAAAAGTTGAAATGTCAACTGATCCTCGAGTATCAGACAAAACAATAGTAACATTTGATCATTTTTAATGATCACAAGAAGTGGTGTGAGCCCGTGTGTGTCATGAGGGGTCGTAAAGGCAATGTTTGTTATGTATTGGTCTTTTTCTTTCTTTTTATCATTATTATTATGAATAACGTTGACATTTAGACTAGATAGTGTCTGGTGTATTCAAGGGAGCATAAAGTCTTTCAAATTTCAAGGAAGCAAGTAAATTCAATTCTCATTTGTATTTTTAACATTTTCTTCTGTTTACGTAAAATATATTAAACTAGCTGTTCATATAAACCCATCGTACCATGGGTGGGGCTTATTTAACAAATGCGTCGTTTCATTTCCTCAACTAAGACTGTTGTCATTACAGTTTAGTCTTCATAATAATCTTCTTTCCTCTTTTCTCTTCATTCTTCTTCTTCCTGTTTTTCATTTTTCTTCTTTCTGGTCCTTTTCATTCTTTCCTTTCTCTTCTTTTAGTTCGTCTTTTTCTCTTTTTCTTGATTATTTTCCCTTGTTTTCTTATTTCTGTCTATCTTTTTTCTCTTTTTTCGACATTCCATTTTCTTTTTACCTTATTTTCTTAAGCCTCTTTCCTTCTTTACTTTCGTCTTTTTTCTTCTTTGGTTTCTCAATTTTCCTTCTCTCCTTTTTTCTTCTTTTGTTCTTTCCTTCTTCTTTTTCCTATTTTCCCTGTCCTCTTTTTTCCTTCCATGTTATTGTCATTTTCTCCCCACCTTCTTTTTATTCCTTATATTTTGACCCTTTTATTCATATTTTACTTCTTTCTGTTGTTTTCCCATCATTTCCTTTCTTTTTTTCCTGTCTTCTCATTATGCTTATTTCCTATTTTTTTTTTCCATTCTCACCTTTATTTTTTCTTTTTATTCTTTCTTTTTTTCTTCTGCTCTTCTCCTTCTTTCTTCTTCCCTTCTCCTTTCCTTTCACCCTTTGGTCTCTTTTCCTCCATTTCTCTCTTTGCATTCCTTTTCTTCCCATTCTCACGCTTTCTTTGTTTCTTTTAAACTTTTTTTTTTTTTTTTTGAATGTGTACATATTTTCTTCCTTTGGCCCCATTTATATTCCATGTCTTTCTATCTTTCTTTCTTCGTTTCTCCAAAGTTTGCCTTTATTTTCTCAAAAATAATCTTTTTTCTTTTTAACTTCTTGTTCCTTTCCCACACTCTTGTGTCACTAACAGCTTTTCTTTTTTTTTAATTATAGTATTACTTTCCTTTTAAGTCATTTTTAAATTTCTTGCTCAAGAAAATTAAGGGAAAAATTTACATAGCTTGAATCTTGCTCTTACTTTAAATGTTAACAACCATTTTCTTAGCCTTTGTTACCCTCCCCAAAGATTTTTGTAAGGGAAATTAAGCGCCACACATAGGAAACTTCCTACTTGGATTTTCAAATTTATTTTTCTCTTTCATTTATTTTTGTCAAAAAAGAAGCAAATTTCGTTTTCAATTCCATTTCGATTTTTTGTGTTTCTGTAATCCAATGTCCCCGTGGATGAGTAATTCTGTGCCCTCCTCCATTTCTACGAATTGTTTCCTTCTAAAATGCAAATGAGAAGAGTGTAGAGAAAATGAGAACAAATAACGTAAATAATTTTGGCAGGTGAAGCAGGAATTCAACTCTTTTAATACTGGGAGTTCCAACACAATGAGATTGAAAAAAAAAGCCCCCACCCAAAAAAACAAAAAAAAAAATTAAAAAAACAACCCCCCGCCAAAAAATCGAACAACAAACAAGACAAAAAAACATTAAAAAACCCAAGAAATAACAAACAAAAACAAACAAACAGAATACTATTAAGAATCAGAGAGTCAATATACAGTTTCTCCTATTCTAAAGGAAAGCGTTTCTATTGAAACCTTTCGTAAATCGAAAAAGTGTTAAGCAAAAACACAGTAACTAATCATTTTCATTGGTAACGAATTGAGCGTTCCCAGAACTAACATTTAATTAAAGCTGGAATGCTAATAGAGAAAGAAGGTTGGCGCTGTCTCTATAACAGCTCGTGGCGAAACAAACAATATTTTGCTTTTCGCTTCTATCTGCAGTAGCAAAAGTGGCGTAAAGCGAAGTTTCAAAAATATATGATTCTTTTCATTTTGGCTTCATCGTTAGGAACGAAAATGATTAAAAGTAAAAGTGAAAATTTACAGGTGGACATTTGACGATATTTTTAATTTCTAAAAATCTGTATTTTTGGATGAAACATGTTTGCAAATAAATCCTTTTCTCTTGACAAAATATCCCGTCACTGGTTTACAAAGATAGCTTATGGGAAAGAGCGTTAGTGGATGAGTGAGAACCTGGGTAAACCACTCTCCCATAACTCTATTACTTGCCTAGGCAGTGGCAGCCAAATTCCCCTCGTCAACCATGACAGGAACCAGTATCACACACACACACACACACACACACACACACACACACACACACACACACACACACACACACACGTATATATATATATATATATATATATATATATATATATATATATATATATATATATGGGCATTTTATTTACCCACACCTGAAAACACACACGTATATGTCAGAAGGATTGCTGCATAAGTATACAAAAACACTAGCACATGAACACTCAAACACACACAAGTACTCATATGCGTATATATACATGTTTTAAATAGCAGGTGCAGGTGATCTGTCATTTCCAGCTGGGACAGTTAACTTCGCTCTGATGCTCTTGGGAAATGCATGAGCCTACTTAAAAATGAAAGTAAATAGCAAGGCGGTTGAAACCGTTTAGTTCTATAGCACAGTCCAACTTGGGCGTCGGGATAGCACCATGTCCCTGTAAAAACCCACAAATGTTACACGCAATTATTGAGTCTCTACGGATCGTTCAAGGAATGGAGATAAAATCATAGCCGCTTGTGTCACGCGACACCAGAGCAACTGAGCTGAGATTAGATGCTTGAAATAAGTGTGTGTGTGTGTGTGTGTGTGTGTGTGTGTGTGTGTGTGTGTGTGTGTGTGTGTGCGTGCGTGACGAGAAAGGAGAGAAGAAAAACGAGAGAAGCGTAGAGTGAGATATGCGAAATTAATTCTCTCCCAGAAATAATCATGAAACTTGCAGAACCCGTAAAAATTCCACGCATGTTGACAAGATTATCCATTATCTTCTGCCCTTGTCATTTTTTCGCCATTTGCCTGTATCTTCTCATTTTCTCCCTTATCCCTTCCAATCTTCGTTGTCCATCCATGTTTTTATGTAAATGATATACAAACACGGATCAGTAAATACACAAAAATCTCCCTACCCCTTCAGAAAAACTAACTAATTTCCCCCTCTCATTTTCTACCTAACCTCTTACGACTACCAAACTTTCTTTCCTCTTCCCTCCGAACCTTTTGATTGGACTATCTTTCTTTTCTGTCCACCCTTGTTGTATTCTCTTATTAATCTATCTAACCTTCACCTTCACGCTGAAAGCATAGCGTTCGAACGCAGGTAAGAACAAGCAGAACAATATCATAGATCATTGCTACCTGATATTTTCTCTCCACCGTTCCATCCTAATTGTTCTTGTTCAGAATGACCCGTCTTTATCTCCCTGTCCTCCCCTCTCGCTCTTTTAGATCGGTTTACATGTCCTGTCAGTCCCACTTGATTACCATCAAGGAAACAATTCCTCTCATTGAAGACACGGAACTTGACACTTCATCAGAAGCTAAAGTTACTGACTGACCATTGTCTCATGTAATGACTGATCGTTCGGCTAATTATTTTAATATGAAGTAGGTTCAATGACAATGGAGACTGCAAGTTGAAATTAGCCATAAATTATGCCTCTTGGATCTCCTCAAGGTGTCCATTGGTCAGTTCGTCAGTCGTCTCAAGGATTCGGAGTTGTTTGTTACCATGGTGAGTTGATTAGCTTTGTATTGTCAAGTAATAAGACTTTGGGCTTGGGAAGCAGAATATGTTAGTAACCACTAATGGACCGTATATTGTCCAGTTGGTTCTTTCTGAGACGACGTCATAAACAAAGGAGACGCATTGAAGAAATTCTATTAAATCCGTCTAGCTGGGGTAGCTCTGTGGTTTGTGAACAGGACCTAGGGTAAATAAGCCAAGAGTTCGACTCCAGATGCCACGGTTTCTACCTGACCGTTTCGAGAATAGCTTAGTCGAGTAAAAAAATGATTTCTGAATATCTGTAAATTTACCACACAAACAGGGCTGATAAAAATCCTAACGACATAATTAAGTAAGACCAGAAAAATTTGATTTTTATATTTTGCTGGGTATTTAAATTTATTATCTTTAAGAGGGTCGTGTTGCTGAGTTCAATCAGAATAAGTGGTCTAGTGTTCATAAAATTTGAGGCATACCAATTATTTTTAGCGATAGAGTTGTAGGGCAGTGGAATAGTTTACCAGAGTATTTGGTTCTCTCATCAAATGTGGAAACATTTTGGAAAAATCATGATACTCATCATAACACCAGAAATGATTAAAGGTTAAAATTAGTTGCAAATTAGATCCATATATTAAGTGTACTTGAATATACATTATGTATACGCTTTTCGCACGAATAAATATATTACCGTTTATAAGACACACTGGGATGTAGAATACGCCCTGCTAGGATTGGTAAACTAAGGTGATTCAGAGATCCCAAACTTGACCCCAAAGCTGAACTTCACCTCAAAAGGGCGAGGGATTATTATGAGGATCAGATTTTGGAGAAAATGCGTATTATACGCCACATAATAGGATTTGTTTTATCAAAATAGAGCTACTTCTATGAATATGAACATGTAAAGGTAGAAGAGGACCTGCCAATCGGACGTACTGGTTGAGAATTTTCTAACGCTAAGAATAGATGGACGCAACTCTTACAAAGAATGCAAAGGGCAGTTACCTCTCGTGGTTTTATTTTAAACTACTTAAGCTCCGTGAACAAAACTACACGGATTTATTTGTATTTCTATGAAATGATTATTTAAGGGAAAAAATAAATTCCAGTGGAAGACTCCATAGTTTCAATTGATGTGTTGAATACATTTTATCGGCAATATTACTACTTTATAAGAGAATGGTCCATTGAGAAGATAAAAAATAAAAAAAAAACAGACCATCAATCAGTCCGAAAATATCACACCTTTCATTATATAAATTTAGTTTGATATCAGGCCATCAATCACGACTTTCATTATATAAATATATCAACTTGGCATAGTTTGATATCAGACCATCAACAGTTGGAGAACCAGTGAGGATCAAAGCTGCTTACAACAGCTTGCAATATCAGCTTGCTGATAATAGCTTTCTAATGTGCGTCATGGTCCATTCTTACATGATTTATTAACTCAGCATGTTTTTTGTATCGGACTATGAATAGTGAGAGATCCAACGAAGATCGAGCCCACTAACAACGGCCAGCAAGATCAACTTACTGATCATTGTTATCCGAAATGCGTTTTGATCTATCCGTTCCCCATATGATGTACTGGTTAATCCCAATGGAAAAATCCACGCATATATTTGATTAGTACTCCTTATTTTTTTTAGAAAAACCTTATACAATTCACTGGAAGAATCCACAATTTGTGGTCAGTATTTTGATTGGCAAAAATTACCTTCAATCTGGAAAATTTATTGTGACTTACAGCAATCAAGAAAATCACACTGGTCATTATATAAATAGATTGGTCGATACGGGTAGATGTCATCATCTAGTGTGTTATAGTAGTTTAGTATAATCGTTTCGGCAATTATGCTCTCTAGCCTTATCCTACGTGGTTATCAAATACAACTGACTCCTGAATATATATAAACGCATTATAATCATGGTTCTTAATTTTTAGAAAATTAGATTTGGTTACATGTAGCCAATCTCAAATACATTAATTTTCCCTTTACAAAATCCTTATTTTAATGATTAGAAGGTAAGTATACGTAACAAAAACTACAGCTGATATGTGATGACTAAGGCTGATATGTGACTGACTGCTGCTGACATGTGATGAAATCATAACGGACCACTTCGCTGACAAACGTTTCGTACGGACATTTCGACGAGAACTTTCCTGTCCATTTTTTGAAATTATAAATCAGTTGACATGTGGTATGCCAAACTGAATTTGGGGTGTGTTATGAATCTGTATATTTATTTTCTCAAAAAATTCATGTTTCATATAAAAAAATCAAAAAAATAAACTTGAGCATATAAAGTAAATTTTTTGCTATTTTTTTTAATTCGTTTTTTTTCTTTTCTCTATGTATATAAATTGTCTCAAAATATTTCTATTCCATTTTGAAAAAAGTATACACTCAAACATTTGTTGATTTATTAGAATAAAAAATGAAATTTTAGTTTTATTTAAAACAAGCCAAATAACCCATCTGTAGGACGCGTATTGGGCTAGTACCTGAAATATTCGTACCACCCATTCCTTAAAATTCATCCCACCCTCAGGGTATATATATCTACTCAACGTTGACGTAAATTCAAAAGTTTTTGAAAGAACTCAACCGGACTGAATTAATTATGCTTGGTTTAATAATTTGATTAGCCCACGCATTACATTTACATACGAAGCCAGTAATTGGTGGTGTGATTCAACGAGGGAGAGGCTGAAATATTTGTTTTAATGATTAGAAATAAAGGCAGGTGGTTTCCTTGTTTGCCTAAATTGGTTGTTTATCTCATTTGCCTGGAGAAAAACGGCGGTTGTAAATAGTTGAGTAACGTATTAAGAGCACCCCCTACATTGTCATATGATGTTTGCTAGTTCATCGCCATAATAAGCAGTTTTGCATTTGTGCTCCAGGCTCACTAAAGAGTTGTCATTGTTTTAAAATAAATGCAAATGAAGACAAAAATATATACTCATTTCGAAACACGGATATGTCGAAACACAAAACCCTATCAAAATCTACATGCTAGTATCAACGCAAATAAATCTATGTTTATGTATATGTTTATGAGCGCGTCATATATATACACACACACACACACACACACATATATATATATATATATATATATATATACACACATATATATATATATGCACATATATATATATACATATATATATATATACATATATATATATATATATACATATATATATATATATATATATATATATATATATACATATATATATGTATATATATATATATATATATATATATATATATATATATATATACTGACATTAATGCACACTATTTTTTTCTCTACCTTTATGAATCATGAGTGATAGTTTGTTTTTCAATTATCTTCATTCTCCAAACTTAAAAATCTCTCACTTTCAGTCACTATTTCTACCTCTCTATTTCTCTGAAAATATATAAACGTATAAAGCAGCTATTGTAATCCATAACAAAGAATACTTTTATAGAAAATAGATAATAATGGAACTGAATTACCTGCACCAAGATCCGAAAATTATCAATACAAAAGTTATGGGATAACACATTGGAATAACACTGTTCATATTAAAAATGATTCGCCTGGGACGTAGTCGTGGATACTCTAGGGCTACATAAAATTTGATTGATTAAATTTCCTCATCAACGATAAAATAAATGGTAAGTTTACATGACGATTTTATTTAGTTTGATGTACATATGCTTATAAAAATCTGCATTTGCATTTTCTTATATACGAATAGATATGAGTATTCGAACTAATTCACATGCTGCTAGTAAGCAAGTAAGCTGAAAATCCCTACAAAAGTGGAAAACATGAAAAAGAAAACTCAAAAACAAGTCTGGTTATTCATTAGTTGGGGGGATTCAATTTGACAGCATGACTTATTGGGTGATCAATCGAAAAATTGGAAAAGGGAGAGATCAATGAGCAATTTACTGTTCTCGTCTTTTGTTGGGCACTGATCACTAGAAAGTCTGGGTTTTCAAAAATAAGTGTGAAAGCTGCCGGACACCAACTAAGGAAACTATTTGAGATAAACTGACAATGTAAATTGTAAATAAAACGGTTCGAGAATTTTCAAAAAAAAATTCTTCCTAGAAATGATGAGTAAATGTTTAAATTTCCAACTTTCTTGTCTCATTAGTGCTGCCTGCACGCATGACGCATGGATAGGCTGCCAAATCACTTAAAAACTGAAAAAACCTATGTTGACAGTTTTGGTTGACGGTTTCTAAATACGTACACTTGTCAAATGACTGACCATACATGGCACCATAAAAAAATATTGAGAAAACAGTCAATCAGTCAACTCAATGTGAAGATGAAGCCTTTCCTTTACCCAATATTCAGTGTATATTAGTGGAGACGATTGGCATTTCCCACTGAAAGGAGATACTATTTTTTTTAACTATTCACCTATTTGCAGCGAATGCAGAGAACATAAAACGCTAAGGTTTTCACAGGTTTTTATAATTTTACATCTCCTAGTACACAGGTGCTGCTCAATATTCAGGGATATTTACTAACTCTAACTCATTAATTTTTCCCATATATATTGATTTTGATTGATTTTTTCACTTGACACCATTCTGGCATACCTAATGTTTTTTTTTCTATAGAAATACTCTAATTTCGGTCAGATACCGGGGGAAATCTACCTCTCTCTCTCTCTCTATATATATATATATATATATATCTATATATATATATCTATCTATCTATCTATCTATCTATCTATCTATATATATATATATATATATATATATATATATATATATATATATATATATATATGCGTATATCTATGTCTGTCTGGAGCACAAGCATGTATATTCATGTCTAGCTAGGCTAATGGTGTTTACATCTCAGCTGATCCGTAGATAGTGGTAAATGGTATATTGTTTTTGAGGAAATATTGTCACATGCGTGGGATTCGAATGCCTGCTGAGACACTGAGATCTTTCTCCCAATTAAATGTTCTTTTTAACTCTTCCTGCCGAGAACACGGACGTATGTTTATAAGAAAAAATATTCTTCAATAAACATCATGACCAATCCAACCATTTCAACAAAAACATAAAACAGGTCTGGATAGTCACTCAATCTTAACTGCCACAGGACTAAAATCTATTGGCAGCATGCTTTGTTGGGGGTGATCAATTAAAAAAATTGGAAAAGGGGTGATCAATGAATAAGTTACTCATTTCACTTTGTATTGGGCAGTGATGACTAAAACAGTCTGAATTTCCAATAGGATCTATAAGATCAGTCCAGCATCCTGTTGCAAGTTTAACTTATTTAGTGGGAAGCGACAAAGGGCTTTTTTCTGGCATAATAGAGAGTAAATGTTAGTTGTGTCATTCTTCTAGCTCCATTGTACGCTTACAGGATGTAGCTAGCCAGACAGAATAACGTATAAACTGAAGAAACCCATGTTGACAGTTTTGATGACAGTTTTGGTTGATGATTACAAACGAGACAAATGAACGAATATAAAAATCGTGCTCTTTCCGCTTTCTTGTCATTATAAAAACTGAGATGCTGAAATGGTCGTTGGAAGTCATTAGTTTTGTTATTGTTTCCTGCTGTCTGATTAGTTGCTGGGTGGGATGTATGTAATCTATACATGAAATGTAGATGTGATCTAGCCTGAATGAGGTGAGCGTATTTCCTTTGTTTTTTCCTGTATGAAAAAAAAACTCTTACTCTACCATTGCTCGAGGTCATAACCGTAACGTTGTTATTCTGCTGCACCGAATTCGCAAATCGAGAAAACATGCCGTGAATACAAAACTTATACATTTGCCAAACACCTACTGCTCGGCTAAGCCCGGAGACATCGAAAAAGATAAATAAGGTCTTCGGTGGGCGTTCTATGTCGTCGTCAAAAACTTGGGAATACCTAATTATATTTGCACTTATATAGTGGTCATTGAAATTTTATTGCATAGGTTGAATAATAATGATAATAATAAAGGAAAAGAAGAAAAATAGGTCTAGTTAGTCACTTGATAGAAACCATTCCGTGACCAACGTCTTCTTGCGGCATGCCGTGTCGTCGATGATCAATTAAAATTGGAAAAAGTGATTGTTAACTGATAACGGATATATTTTTTAAAATTTCGGACAGATAATGTAAAAGTACAGAGGGAAAAAACGAAGATGAGACCCGAATCGAAAAGTTTAGGAGAAAGAAAAAAAAGAAGACTTTTAAGAGGAAACGAAAAAATCAGAGTAAGAGGAATGGAAAACCTTTTAAAAAGAAGGAGGAAACAACAGTTTCTGCTTCATTTTTTTTTATCCATACTGCTTACTTAGCAAGTGTAGAATGTTAAATGGTCTGAATTTGGTTTTGGAAAGCAACTAAAACAAAATGAAAGAAAAAGTAGCTAAAAAAAACAATATTCAGAAGGCTTCATCCAACAAATTCAGACAACTCAAGACTATGTCGTCCATTTCTATAAGATCAACAAAGAATGAAGGAACAACCGGTGATAAAAAGAAACAAAAATAAAATGAAAGAAAAATAGGGTAAAAAATTAAAATGACATTGAGAAAACTACTAAGAAGTGCTACTAAATAGGTACTACAACTGAAAGACTTATATGAAGAGAGACTCAAAAAAACTACATCTTCCCACGATACAATAGAGACGTTCGACTAGTGACCGAATACACATTTACAAAATAACACACAGCACGTTAGAAATGGACACAGATACTCACAGTAAGATATGTGAACCGAGTAAAACTATACCACAGAAAACACTAACAACATCAAACAGAAGCCACAGTCACAATACTAAATGAATCACTATCCTGGAATTAGAGACAAATTTATGACCACAAGATCTTTTTCATACTTGGATTCATCATCAAATGAAACAGAAAACTCTACTTCTGTTAACAAGTTCAAAATCAACCCATCGGAAGTAACTAGCTCATCTCACAAGCATAAACATTTCTGAAATACCAACACCTTAAAAGCCAGTCCCTATTACATTTATTCGATGTATGTTCAGTTGGTAAATTTTATGATGACTAACCAGCAGGAATCATTCAAATAGAGCCATATTCTCTACTTCTTCTCATGTATTGGTTGAATTGAAAAGCGACATAAATAAGACGGAAAAAAATACTAGTCAAAAATGAATAATAGCAATGCTCCGTCTGAGGAAGTCAGAGAACTTTGAAAGAAAGCAACATTGAAAATCAGCTGAAAAAAGACGGGATTTCTTTCGGTTTGTCTCAGTCATCTTATAAAACAATTCTCTATATCTGATAGCTTTAAACTATTTATATCTTCGACTTTTCAATCTGTATGCTATTATGAATAATACGTTTAATATATTTCGAAATTTATTTGTAAGTTTTTAGTTTTCCAATTAAAGTTGGATTTTTTAAGGTAGACCTAAAATATAAAGATCATTAAAAATACATTTTTTTCTTACTGTCTGCAAATGCTTACAGACAGAAATTGAAACTTTTCTTTTTCCTTTTTTCTTCCCATACAAAGAATTTTCCCGTCCGGGTCAAGTTCATCCTCTTCCTTTTCTCACTTTCCATCCTGCGATATTCCAAATATCATTCTAATTATTTTTCAATTTAGCAAGTACAAAAGTGAACGTTTCTGGTAATTATTTTGTTTTTTTAAGGTTTCTCGCCATTAAATACAATCGGCCGAAAGATTAACAAAATAATAAATAAACGAATTTGAGATAAATTTTTCATTATGTTTCTGGCATCTGTATCTTGCGGCTGTATACAGGTACCGAACAGAACACATGCAGGCAGCATGCAACTGAAACACTAGCTAAAGGTGAAAGTAGAATGATTGTGGATGGGGGGTTGAAGACGAGCAAGGAAGGACAAGAGGCTCTACAAACAGACAGAGTCGTCTCCATCGTGTTACAAATAGGGGTCAGTCATTGAACGAACAAAGTTTAACCTTTTCCAAGTTTTCAATATGGCCGATGATTCAGTTCACGAAACTGTTTTTTGCAAGGTTTCACGCTATTCAGAGTCAGCGGAACTGGGGGAAATGTGACGATGATGGCAATCCTTTGTTCTAACCCAAAGAAAGGTGAATGGCCACAAGAATGATACAATACATTACATGGAAGAGAAGATGGAGGAACGGAGAAAGGGTGTTCGGATAAATGTAGGTGTATCAGGAAAGACTAGAGATAGTGGGAAAGGCTGAAGGAAATTGGAAATGGGTAGGTGGGAAGGGAATGAAGGGTTTGAGGAAAAAGGAGGGAAGGAGACCTTTTAGGGTGGAGGTGTTAAGGGAGGAAAGAAGAAAAGATAAAAAGCAAGAGAGGAGAGTTCAATAAAAATAGGCGGGGAGGTAAACTGAGACGAAGGAGGAAACAAAGAGAGGAATGCAATGGAAGAAACAAAGACAAGATGATAGACAAATCAGTCGGTAAAAACAGAAAAGGAAAGTAAAAAGAAGGATAAAAGAGAGTTTGGATCAGCAGTTCCTTAAACTTCGAATAACTGCACATTAGGAAATAGATTCATTCTACCAATTCTTCACTCCATTAATATATTGATCTACATTGGTATATATCAGACTAGTGGTTCCCAAACTTTTCGTTTCTCTTATTCTCCCCCACCTTAGGATTATGCCATGATCAAGTATACTCTGAAGTTGTAATGAAATAGTTTGCTGCAAGTCAATGCACTGTGAAAATGAAATAGACGAGAACATTCCAGTAGTAAATAAGTACACTTTTACACCAAAATACTGATATGAATGCTAATCAATTTTTTTTCCTTCCATCTGTCAGTAAGATGATTCAAGTCTCACAAAATCTAGAAAAGAAATCTCTTGATTCACAACTCCATTCAAGGCTCGAAATGCGTATTTTCGTATTTGGAAACATTTACGCGTCACACTTGAGAGATAGTTTCGGCAAAAGGTCGTTTGAGGATCGCTGGTTTAAAGGAAAATCTTAAAAGACGAAAGATGAAGAAGAGAGGGATATACAGAATAGGGTTGGGAAGAAGAAAAATGAATAAATGGAAATAAAGAACAGAGAGTGACGGATGGAGAAAAAAAAAGAACAAAAAAGGAGACAAAGAAACAAGAAGGATAAAGGGCTAGAAATTGTTTCAGAAGAAGAAAGGAAGAAAGAACTATGCGAAATAACTGAACGGAAAGATGAAGAAAGAGAGAAAAAGGAATCAAAACTCAAATTGACAACTGTGTGACATCAATCATTTCTCAGTTAAACTTGAACGTGTATACACAGTGCAGGTAATTCTCTAGATGTGACTGCGTTTGCCGGTGTACTTATACAATAAATATCAGTTTCATCTCTGATATATATATATATATATATATATATGAATGTATACACATGAATGTATATATATGTGTGTGTGTGTGTGTGTGTGTGTGTGTGTATCTTTATAAACAAGGCCAAATGTTGTGAAGCAGAAGACGATTGTATAATGTGAATGTATATGTAAATCAGCATTCGAGTTCTTGGTTTTAACTTGTCCCACTGAATGAATAAGCAACAGAAACGCGTACGCATACAAACACACTCACAATCACCCTCCCAACCAACATACACACACACATATGAGCACACGTACATTTTTTACATAATTGTCATATTTTTCCAGTATCACGGGAAATACCTTACAACATACAGATTGAACTCTGAAACTTTTACTCACATATCTTAAATAAGGCAAATCGCAGAAATCAGTGGTGCACAAGAGAATATGCAAAGGCAGATGATGGTGATCCCGAAAGGATACATTGCAGATTGTTTTGGAGAGTGAAAGTGACGCTTGGTTGAGTGTAATTGGTCCCAAGTGGATTATTTTGATTGGAACTAAGGTGACTTTGCCTTATCGGGGCTATTTTCTCGTTAGTATCAAACGCCTAGATAGTTTCTGAAAGGACCTCCAATACATGTAAATATATGTGTGTGTGTATCACTCTCTCTTTCTCTCTCCTCCTCCCTCTCTGTAACTCTCTGTGTATGTATGTGTGTATTAAGCGGAAATATGGATCCAGTTTTGTATTAAAGTTACTTTAAATAAATATATGAAAATGCTTTATCTCAAAACTTTTCAAACTGAATTTCAATTCAGAAAATAAGTCTCCTTCTCTTTTGACAACTTGAAGGGTTGGTCTCCTTTCACTTTACTTCCCTTAAAGAATTTTATATAAACATATAAAGTAAGAAGATATGAATACGGGCGGAAGTTGGTTCTACTTCGGCAATATAGTTACATTGTAAATAGAACTAATCTCTTTTCTCCTCTCGATATGCCAATCGTATGCATTCACAAAACATTTTAGTCGAGTGTCAGTCAATAACTTTTGGAGCACCCAGTGAAAATCGAACTTACAACGAAAGATTTTGGTCTGAGACCGTTTTTCTGACCATCACCATACATGAGCTAGCTGGCAAGCTATCTTAGTTTGTATCTCTGCCTCTCCATCTTTCAATATATGTCTATCCCATTTAGTTTGTCTGTCTGCCTATATAGATATACATCTCACTTTATTTATTCATCTATCTATCTCACCTGATATATATTTGTTTCAATCTATTTGGAAGTGACTTTGCGTTCCCATCATTCTCTGGGTGCTGTTAGGGTAGGGGTCCCCATAGGTTTTGGTTGGGTTTGGCTGAACAAATTAGGACGGGGGGCGTTTATAGTTCTTCATTTCCTGAAGGTCTGAACATAGCTAGCATTATTCTTTATTTCCTGGAAGATGTCTTTAGAAATGGTGATTAGAAATGTAATAGCAATGATAGCGGCAGGGTCGTCCGTGACAGGGTAAGGTCTGCGAAGGTGCAGGGCGTAAATAGCTGCCAGGATTGGAAAAAAAACTTTAAATGGAACTTATAATGCTGTTCTATCTTGTTGAAGCTAATCCTGATTTTGCAAAAGACAGTTCCACTAATGAAGTTGTGTATATGGGGGATTTACTTATATCATGAACAGTTTCTTTGTCCGTAAAAATGGACTCTTTTTCTTCCGAGAGATATGTCTGGAACAGACTTTTAGATGTACCAAACTGCCGCTGTGATCTGCGTTTTATGTCAAAAATATTTTACACCGTTCACACAAAAAGTAAATGAATTGTTGATAAGAATATCTCTTATCCGCCATTTGGAACCATGGTTTCTACCAGTGAGACAAATTTAGTAGTTTCTTTTTTCAATCAAATAATCTCATAGAAAGTCAAATACATCTGGGTCTTTTTTCACGAACCAGTGAATTAATGAAAAAAAAAATGAATGTACACTTATAACAACGACTGTATGTATATTAATGTATCTAGAATAAAATTTGACTACGAAGGATAAAAGTTAGGGTTGGTGTTCTGGGTTAGTGCTATATAAGTCAATCTTATTCAATTTACACTGCTGCATTTCAGAATGCGTAACCAATTTGCAGTTTTAGTTAGCCATAATCTTCCATATTGGTCAGACATCTTGGAAGATGAGTAAAAGATGCGACCGTAAGAGGGGTATTTACCTTCCATCACGCAACTTGGAGTGTACTCAATTAGCTACTAAATGCACACTGTGAAGCGTTTTGCACGCGATTCAGCCGTACCGGGGATTGAACCCGTAATCTGCACGTGAGGCAGATGTGCTGATACCTAATACATGGACACAACGTAGATATGAGAAGGCATCATAATGATGTCGATGACAGAACAAATAAAAGTAGCAAACCTTTCATTTTTGCCATGGTAGCCCTGCCACAGAAATCTCATGAGATATGTCTGGAACAGTGTTCTTGATGTACCAAACTGCCGCTGTAGTCTGCGTTTCATGTCAAAAATATTTTACATCGTTCATATAAAAAAGCGAGTTTTAGTGTATAATAAACAGAAATATTAATAAAAAAATTAAACAGGGTGGAAAATTCTTTCTCTAATTTGAGTGCTAGGTAATATTACCACTATTATCATTAATGTATGTAAAAAACCCAATAACATTAAAAATGATGACGTCGAGCGATCGAGGAGAAATGGAGAATAAATTTTGTTAGATTTGATTTTCATTCAGCCAACCGTGAGGCTGTCAAAGCTCAATCAGTTATAGCAGCTATGACGGTAGGATAGGTTTTCCAAAGAATAATGGATGCGAAATCTTACAGTATATATATGGGAATTGACTTTAAATAAATATCTCTGTGAGCTCCATCACACTTTATAAACAGAGATAAATGACACCACCATTACTTTCTACACAGCATTAACAGCTTTGTGGTGAATTCTGCCATCATCATAATCAGCGCTAATACCTTTACCATTTACAACTGTAAACATGATGTTTCTCTCACACTTTCTGATCCCCCCCTCCCCCTTCTTCAATACTTCGTCTCTTCAAGCCTTTACTATAGTCAGATATAGCGCAGTGCTGACCGTTTTGAACTTCCAATTTTGTCATACATATTTTTCTGTATTCATTCTACCTATCCCCTTTGTTAGTATTTCTGAAACCAACGAACAATTTATTCTCTTTGGATGTATTTTATGGAAACTGTCAGCCGTTGGTTGAATAAAAAAATCCTTATCTGATTTGGGTCATTTCACAGTGTTAGTCAGATTTTTGCCTACCCAAATTTTGAATAGAGATACTCAGGCTACCATATGATGTCCATAAGAAAAACACATCTTTCTTTTTCAATTGATATATAATGCACCCCTTTCACCTTGAAATGTCCGACATTTTCGTTTTGTACTGCTTTACACGCTCAAATCAGATCCCATTCGCAGACAGAGGAGGAGATAAATTCATGCCTTCCCAAAGTGAGAAATGAACCTCTCAGTCGGAGTTTGAACTCGGCTCGCCGATCCTATCTTTCGTGTTATTAACCACTCGGCCACTCACACCTCTTGCCTTGACCGATCGGCCAATCACACCTCGCATCTAATTTGCTTGCAAGGAGATGTTTCGTTAATGGACTTTTAGGTTGTTTTCACGGGTTTCATGTTGTTTACGGCTCCGCGGCACGTTGACAAGTGACGAAAGAAAAGTAAGTGTGAAATGACACTGGAGTGTCTCGGAGCATCGAGACAGGAGGCGTTTATGAATTCATCTTTTGTTATCAGCTGTCATTAGACAAACACATTTATTAGCCTACAAAAACACCCGTGCATGCACGAAAACACACACACACACACACACACACACATAAAAACATTTATACATACAGTCTTATCTATACACGGATATATAAGTTCGTAACATGTGGGTACATCGATAGCAAGTTGCTATGCCTGCAAAATACTGATTTCCGATCCATTAAAAAGCAAATTTCTATGATACTATATATAATGAGAAATACACTATCAGTTTTAGAACAAGTTTATACAAAACACACACACACGCACACACACACACACACGCGTATCCACTCTATATATTATATATGATAATTAGCAATGGACAGATGTAGTCTGTCTAGTCAAGGGGCGCCACTGTCGTATTTCATTATGTTTTAATGCATTTTAATGACGTAATAAAAATCCCTAATTTAAAGAATAAAGGAAGTAATAAAAACAAAATATCCTTGTGCTGTCAACAGGATGTTATTCTTTTTTTTTTTTTTTTTTGACTACTGATGTCACCCGTAGCGGGAAAGAACACTATCACCAAGCATCCACTACCAAAGCTATGCTCGCTTCGTCCTGCTAGGGAGGAGGGAGGCTCATCCATTGGTAAGACATCTGATATATGCCTTCCATCCTGATCACACAGCTTAAAGTGTACTCAATTATTTGCTGGGTTCACAGGGAAATTCGTCTTCGCTCGAACCGGGAATCGAACCCATGGCATTCTGCAGGTAAGGTAGACGTGCTGAAGGTTACATTACCAGAACGATATTCTCCAAGCTCGATGTGAATCTATATTATCCACGTATATAAAATGCAACGTGTATCTACATATTTCACACATGCTGTCATTCTTGATGGTACGGGTAGATTAGTACACGTATAATAGGCTAATTCTGTCAGGAAAACTTGATTCAATTCCTGGTCACGGATAATATTTTACTTGCTGAATTGTAATGCACTTCTCCAGTAAAATCATTAGCAATGCAATAACATTATACATACGATGTCTATCCACAACCAATCAGATAGGATCCTACTGTGATGCATGAACAGACACTCTCCCATGGGGTAACTTAGTCGGCTATGATATGCCATTAAGTGAGCTTGTTCACTTTGTGTTCGTTGCACACCGAGCCAGTCGGGGAATGGGACCCGAAAGACTGGCGATGCGCTGTTTTGTACCCCCCCCCCAAAAAAAAAATACAACGTGTAGAATAGACAGGGTCTGTTCTCAATATATTCTGAATAGATGGATACTGACCGGACAGTTCTCGTTTACCTATGTATGATCAATTTCAACCAACCACTGCGTTGCTGTCACAAGAAGGACCACCTACAGAACACAAAGTTTCGATTTTAAATGCACACATCAATTCATTCAGCCATTTACTTAAATTTAATAATTTCAGGGTTTTTGTCACACATGCGTTGTAATTATTAAAGTAAATAAGTTAATTTCTACGAAGTTGTAATATTTTCGGAGAGTTGGGCTGAAAAATACCTTCAAGTTAAGACCACGCTCCCCTTAAAGTACGTGTATTTTAAATGCAAGTTTTTCTTTTTAAATAAATGTATTTCCTTCGTGGCAGTTCCACATATATTCACACTTTTCGCAATACATTACAATCCTCTCAACACACTGGTATAAAAAACTAATTCTGCTCTGACCAAAAGCTAAAAAGAATGGGACTATCAGAGTTTTCAGAGGTGATTCCGTCCTGGTGGTCTTTCTCTGTCAATGGCAGCACAACACTTCTTGTAAATGACTTACTTACTATAAAGTTTTGTTTTTTTTTTTGTTCGTATCCTGTTTGGTCTCCTATTCTAAAAGGACAGTAGGTCATCTCGTTCGGTAATGGGCAAAAACAAAAATCAAAACATTGATAGCGAAAAGCACCGGAAAAGTAAAGAACTGATCGGATATTCAGGAAACAGTATTTACGTTTCCTTTCACTGCTTTCCCGATAGTTGTATTTTGTTTTCGAAGGCCGAGCTTGCTTTGCTAATGGCTCACCATCCTAGAGTGAATCTTCGCTTGATTTCTTCTTATTGAGTGGGTTTTATAGAGATTCGTTGTCCTTGGTAGATGCACTGGTCTACTTTCTCCATTTTTGCATCTTCGATTTTGACAGTTGTGTTCTTATTCTTGATGTGTTTGTTGCACATGACCTTCGTTTAATTGAGTTTGATCAGATATTCGCCGTCTATTTTGATTCCTCTATTCTCCCTGTCCAGGTTTCAGAAGAACTTCTCGAAGCAGGCTGAGAAGAGTTTGGGTAAGCTGGTATCAACGTGCTTTACTCTTTTTTGGAGCTGGAAGGGTTAAGATTTTTAATGTCGCCTCATAAAGGAGTTCCTATGACTGTATATATGTTGTAGTACTCTGGTGTATACAGGGTCTACACCTTGTAGAGCGATGGCCTCTAAGGCCATGGGAATTTCCCCAGAGTCGAATGCTTTCTTGGAATCTATAAATGCTACAGCGATCGGTATTTTGTATTCTGTTGCTTTCTCTTTCAGCTGAAATATTGAATGGAGATGGTCCATGGTCGAGTAACTACTTCTAAAGCTAGCCTGCTATTCCCGTGGTTGATTTTTCATCTAGTGTTTTAGTGATCCGGTTGGTGATGATTTTTGTGGAAAGTTTGTAGATGCAGTTGAGTAGGCTTATAAGTCTGTAGTTATTGTTGTCTTTAGGGTTTCCTTTTTTATGTAAAAGCATTATGAATGCCGTGTTCCAGTTTTTCGGGACTTTATTCTGTTTTAGACAAAAGTTGAATAGAATAGTTGGATTTTTATTGATGATCCAACCAGCTATCTGGTCCGAGGGCTTTTCTTTTTTTTTGTTTGTTTAATGGTTTGTTTAACCTCCCATGGTGTAACTTCTGGGAAGTCCTCGAACTGATTGTCAGCGTCTTGTGTATCCTGATTGTTGTTTTGTTGCCCGTGTCTTGAAGAGTAGAGGTCTTGGTAGAATTCTTGGGTGCGTTCGAGCATTCTCTCTCTGTCTGTCGTCATGTCTCCGTTATCTTCGAATATACTAGTTATCTGTTTCTATCCTATACTGAGAGCTTTGTTTATTGCTTTGAATCCCCGACGTTTTTCAAAAGTGGTTTCAATTATTGATGTCGTATACCATCTTTTGTCTTCTCTTATTTTCCTTTTGATTGTTTTGTTTAGTTTGGTTTCCTTTATCCCCCCCCCCCATTATCGTTAGTGGTTTGAGGTTTCTGCACTTTTTAACGAGTTTCCCGGTTTTGTCTGAGTTGGTGCCCATCAATTCGGCAGGGTCAACTATTGATCGTATTCTAAATGGGAAGTTCGGATGTCGTGTAAAAGGCGTTTACTGCCTTAGATTGACGGTCTGAATAGTTGCAATAAAAACTAACAAGAATTAAAATGGAAGAAATATTAATCAAAATTAACACTGCTTCATTTGAGAAACAAATAGATTCAAAAAAATAATACGTGTACGTGAGAGCAATACAAAATACGACGCCGAGCGATCAGAGGTAAATGAGGAGTAAAGTCCAAATGGTAAGATTTTATATTCTGCCAGTTGTATGGTTCTCTTATGTCAAGCGACAGAGTAGCTGGTACATGTAACCAGGCTTCCCAAAGAAAAAGGGATGAGTTTGATGATCATCATGATCTTCATTATCATCATCATTATCCTTTTAACATCTACCATTGGACATAGACCCTTGCCAACATTCGCTACATATCTCTATCGTGGACTTCTAGGTACCAATATCTCCTGAACCTGACCCCACACCATCTTATTTTCCTTCGGCCACAATTTCGCATATCGTTCAGATCTCTTGGGATACACGTTGTCTGTCGTGATGTCCAGCTTCTGTCTGAATTCTTGTAACATGGCCAGTCCATTGCCATCTGAGTTTTCTAATGGATTCTTTGATATCTCTGACTCCTGTTTTTCTTCTGTGCTTGATTGTGGTCTCTCCAACCGTGATCATCTCTTGTGCACGTTTCATGGTTCGGAAGCCAATATTTTCGGTAGATTTCATGGTCCATTTCCATAGGTAACTATTGGTACGATGCATTGGTTGTAGATCCTCTGTTTTTTAAAACTTATTGAATCTTTTTACTCTTTCACTGAGAGTTTATTCTTTATCTCTGACCCATGCTGTTTACTGCGGTCGTAGATTAATGGTCAGATTGGTTTAGATGAGAAGCAGCTAAAATTAAAAAATAAACTTTTTTTTTTTAGAGATAACCCGATCTTTCTATAATTTCGAATACTTTTCTTAGGAATAACAAGATCAAAACTATGAATATAAGTATTTTCCGATTGTGTAAATAGCAAAATTCATATTATTTTAGAATGCGATAGCCACAAAACCCAGGAGGATTTTGTTTTATTCATTATGGAAGCATTTGCCTTTAAATTTATACAAATATTTTGCTCAAAACAATGAAATTCTATTCAGAAAATAAATATCAAACGTGGCGAGCGGGAGGAAAATTGATTTTTGATCGAATTCACAAATCTATATGGGAAAAGTTTTGGATGAATAAAAGAATGCAATAAAATACAAAATCAATGAAAAAGAGCTGAAACTCACTATTTCAGAGATGCCAAGTATGACTTTCAGCCAATTGACTGTCTTGCATGTGAGCACATGACAGTAAACAACCAATGAAATTTATGTTCCAGAACAGCCAATGCCAATAACTTCATATTTTCCCCAATTTTTTTCACGTTTGTCTCTTTAATATCTGTCGTATCTAGAATCCTTTTCGACTGATAAAGCCCAATGTCCGATATCGAAGTCTTTCAATGTCCGGCCGATAAATAAAAGTGAATAAATATATGAATACGTATATTTATGATACGAACTTACATGCATATAGAAGTCATAAATACGTCGGTCTTCGAAATGAGGCCAGCATGACCTTTTGAACTAGCTGCTTTCAATCACTTTCTGTTCAATATTATTCATCTGTATCAATAAATAATAATACATATGCATGAAAAAATATCCCTGTTTTTTATGTTGTTGATATATTGCATTAGTAGACAATTTAATATTTCTTGTAGTATTCCACGATAATGTGGGAGGATATATATATATATATATATATATATATATATATATATATATATATATATAAGTATGCGAATATATATGCATATATATTTGATTATATATATTACTGTGATGTAAATTGTATGTATGCCTATGTATGTAAATTATATGTACGCGTGTGTATATATGTTTATATATACATATGTGTGTGTGTGTGTGTGTGTGTGCATATGTTTATATTTATGCTAATGTATATGTATGTATCCGGTGTATATGGGCATGTACGGTCATATATATATACGTGCATGTACATATAGGCAAGTATAAACATTATTATATTTATGACGACGTAAATAAATGCATATTTCCGTACATAGAATTTTACACCAACATCTATAATTGTACACAATTTTATATTTATATATGTTAAGAGCTATCTTTCTTTCTTTCTCTCTCTCTATATATATGTGTAGGTATGCATTTATATATCTATCTATATCTATCTATCTATATCTATATCTATATCTATCTATCTATCTATCTATCTATCTATCTATATGTATATATATACATATATATATATATATATATATATATATATATATATATGTGTGTGTGTGTGTGTGTGTGTGTGTGTGTGTGTGTATGTGTGTGGTATGTGTGTGTGTGTATAATCATGTTATATGGACGGAAAGGATTTGAAAAAAAAGGGGGAAATAGAGGATGAATGCCGTTCAATTAGATTTCATACACACACACACACACACACACACACACACACACACACATATATATATATATATATATATATATATATATATATATATATATGTATATATATATATATATATATATATATATATATATATATATACATATATGGTCTAAAAAGCTTTACACCTTTAAACATTGAACATTAAACAACTTTTCAGAAAATCTTTTGTGTCACTCCATTCACTTATTTCCCAATATCCGTCAATGCAATCTATGTAATTTTTTTTGATGTTTTTCCCTTGTTTTACATACACTTTGTTATTATGATACAATGTGTAAATTTTCTCTCGTTGGGATCATTGGTTGTTTCCCATGTAACTATTTCAGGGATTTTAAAAAACAAAACAGTTATATCACCATGGCACCCCAGCAGTGTTGATCAAACACTTCCCTTTCAGCTATGTTTTGATATATGGCTGATGTCATATGTGTTTGATATTTTATATAGGGCATTTTCATGTGTATTGTATATGAATATTATTTTGTACTATACATCATTAAATTTCTTGAAACAGGGCTTACTTACGTCGATGACCAAAAACGTATTTAACGATGGACGATCAGTAAGTGTAATAACAGACGTGACTTGCTGTTTGTGTCACATTCATTGAATGTTCAACCTTGGGAATATTAAACCCGTTGTGTCGGTTTTAATATCAGACTGCATTTATACATACATATACATATAAACAAACTAAAACGTTACTTTTTTTTAGTTTCTGGCCCATTATTTCTGACTAATAATAGTTATAGCAATCATCATTTTCGAGAGTTAACTGGATGGTGATTTTAAAAAACTAGGGCATGCCCGTTCAAGAGGTGCCGTAATAGTAATGTGAAATAATCTTCCGACTATCGTACCAAACTTCGACTTCAAAATATATCGGTTACTTCTCTTCAGTGTTGCCAATTGAGATATTTTATATTTATAATTGTAATTTTAGATAATTTTAGATAGAAGATCTTTATTTCAAATTTATTTTCGATAGATTCCTTGCAAACCGCTGATCCAAACAGCTTCAAACTTGACACGGTAATGTCTGGTGTAATGACTAATATATCTGGCGAATATCAATTTTGTACCTGGGGCGTAAAAAATTGCGGTAAGTTGAACTATAGATAATAGATAGACGGATGGGAAATAATCAAATAAAAGTATAAGTGGAAATAAGACGATATCAAGTATATTCTTTAAGGGTGATTCAAAACTAAAGTCTGAAAAAGATGGGACTAATGTTGTAATAGAGGGCTCAAATAAAATTGGTGCATAGACATTTAGGTAATGTGTTGGTTTCAAAGCATAAGTTCACTCATTTCAAAGTTTCGTTAAATTACAAAGTTAGAAATATAATTGAAATTGTTGTTAAAATTGAAATAAAGTTTTCTTTGTATTTATAAAAAAGAATAAATCTTTCTTGAGACTATCAAAAAACTCTTAGGGTAGGGTGGGGAAAAATTGGGAAATTGAAGATAAGAAAATTCGGGGCAGGGTTACGATAATTATTTTGATTTGGGTAAAATTGGGAGGGGTAATCATTCATTCACTCTACCCCCTCTCCCTATCATAGATCATACATCCTTTCTCTACCACCCTCATTATCGTAAAAAGATAAGCATGCTATTTTTATCCCCCTCTTTCTCTACTATAATGATGGACATCCTTTCTATTTCTTTCCCTCCATCTCTCTCTCATAGAGCATCATTTCTCTCTACCCCCTCTCTCTCTATCATGA
>OY735237.1:13833855-13841355 GCA_963457665.1 Thysanoteuthis rhombus | reverse complement strand
TCGTGAAATGTGTCAGGGGCTTTGCAATAAGCGTGGATCGTCAAACAAATGTTTGAATGGTGAAAAGTCATCAGTAATATTGGTCATTTTAGGGTCATTGGTTAGGGACTGGCCGTGTATGGCCTGGCACGGACAGCAAATGGCCAGCAATAAAGATGGATGTGGACTGAAGGTTTGAAGGGTTGAAAGTACAGGACACGAAGGAAATGGTTATTTGGTATGTCGAAAGTTGTAAATCATTTTCTGCATTGAACTTTGGGTTGACTAAGGAGGGAGGGAAATTCGTAGAAGAGAGATGAAAGGGAAAACTATGAAGGAAAGAGAGATCGGGGGAGAGAAATTGAAGAAAGAAGGAGAAAGAAGTAATTGTGGAGAGTTTGAAAAAGAGGACACGCGTGAAAGAGAGCGGAAGACTAAAGTTGAGAAAGCTCAAGTGAGAGAAATGGGAGAAGAAAGGAGGTGGAAGAAGTTAGGGTGTAGTGATAGAAAGAGAGGACACAGAAAAGAAAGAGAAAGAAAAGGAATAAGAACTAAAGACAGCAGAAATTAAGGAAAAACGAAAGAGAAAATAAGAGGAAAGACAAGGAAAGAAATAATTTCAAAGAGGAATAGAGAGAGGGGGATGATAAAAAAAACGAGACATGATGAATGAAGGAAATGTGTAGAGAAAGAAAGAGAATTTTGCATGAGAGTGCACGTGTGCGAGAGTATCTGAGAGAGTGGGGGAGAGTGAAAGAGTGATAAACTATGTATTCAGTATCATCACTGATTTAAATGCATTGACAAAGAAAAGAATTGTTTAGATACCAATTCGTTAGAAATTAAAATCTATATCCAAACATTTCGTTCTTTCTGTTGCCATTTGTTATATAAGTGCAGAAGGGTGTAAAGAACAGTTCTTGGCGTAGAGTGGATAATACTTGTTCCAGTAAACGTATATGTATCCCATTCATACTGTAACTAAAATTTCTGGTTACTTTAACCGTTACGCATATCTTCTCACGATGCGTTTCTTCACATAACGTTGCCGATCGAGGCCTCACGTCATTCAATTGAGACTATTTCTACTCCGTGGCCTTCAGCCAAACAAAAGTGGCGAATGGTGCCATTGGTGAGGAGAGTTTCCATTCAGCATGCTCAACACGCTGGTAAACAGTGCTTCTTTTTCGGTACTTTGATTTCTTTAATCACACCCATCTTCTTGCGGTGGTCCAGCTTTGAATACAAGACAAAGATGATTTCACGGTGATATTTTCGTTAGAATTTGAATTTTAGGGTAGTTTCCGTACCTTGATGCTTAGCAAGTCCAATCCTCTAAGGTACTGGGTTCGATCATTACTGGGCGCCTTAACATTGTACATATTTGATATGCATTTTCCTTATGACTGTCTTTGATTTGAGAATAGGTTTGGCTCTCGAATGCATACATAGAAAAGCTAAATCCTTCAAAAAATTAATTGAATTTTCCTTGTATTTTTTGTTTATATATATAAAAAAACAACATTTAACCTGACATGGGCTTGAACGAATTATAAATTTGATTACTCAAATTGTCTCACGATGTGCATCTTTCTAAACATTCGCTCACTAGAAGATTTTTTATTGTTATCTTCAATAACATGCGCAAACGTTTCAAACGTTTCACAATGAAAAACAACTGTACACATCAACTCCCACTTGCAATTTTTTAATTTGGTTCCCGAATTACTTAATGCATTCTGGAAACATCCTTCAATTATTGGAGAAACAAATATTTTCTGCGTGTTTTTTGATAGCATAGTTATTTGGGACCCTGTATCGAAATGTACCTTAACAGGAACATAGTTAACGTTCGCATTTACAAATTTCATGAGATGATGATTTACCCACCTTGGTTGCTGAATTGAGTTGGATTCTGAGTGACAGTGACGTAATTAATCTTTGGATTTATTATTAAATAACTGTAGCCATCAGAGATGGCGAAAGATTCTTTTCTTTTTTATGTGCCTTTGTTTATTTCTTTGTGTGTGTGTGTTCCAACACTCCTGGCCATACCGTTTGGTTTAGATTAGAAAATTGGCTTCAGTACTCTACTAAACCCCTTTTGAAAATACGTTTTTTTCCAATTTTCAGAAAAAAAACTTTTTTCTCTCTTTTTCAGGGCCTTATTCTGACTTTTTATACCAGCATCTGGATTCTCCAGAGTTTCGATTTTTTACTCTATATTAGATGTTTTCCAATGATGTCATAAATATAGTTCATTCCGACCATATTTATTCATTTATTCTCATTCCGTTTAGTATCACTCCTCCTCCAGTTTTGGAGATATCAACACCATTCCAATGCGAACTAGTGTGTCTTAATGCTGTGCACTGCATTTACCTACAGTTTTGAAAAAAGTTAATGTCTTAAGGTTATAGAGGGGTTTCTATTCACAATGTATGTATAATTCTAAACATTTAAAAAAAAACTCTTTTTGACCCGGGGGGGGCGTTATTTTGACGGATTTACTGATAAAATGA
Organism: Thysanoteuthis rhombus; assembly: GCA_963457665.1. NCBI lineage: Eukaryota > Metazoa > Mollusca > Cephalopoda > Oegopsida > Thysanoteuthidae > Thysanoteuthis > Thysanoteuthis major. The sequence continues at coordinate 13,838,854 of OY735237.1, read as the reverse complement.
AAAATAATATCGAGAAACATCTAAATTCTCTAGAATCTGGAGGTTCTTTTTACTCTGTTCTAGATGTTTTCCAGTGAAAATAACATCTACACTCCCCAGAATCTAGATGGTCCTGGATGTTCTTATACTATATTTTACATGTTTCCCCGTGAAAAACACGAGTGATGTCGTAAATAGAATTTACTTCGACCATATTTTTCTTTGATAGAAATTTTTTTCATGACTTCAAATGTTGAGGCAACTGTTCTTCAATAATTGACTATTGGCAAGTTTTCTGTTCTTTTTATACGGTAGGTCTTGCTATGATCCTAGTTTCCACATTTTCAACCAAATCTTCAAACAATTTTTCAGTAAAAGAAAAAAATGTCTTAAGCAGACACGTAAGTACGAAAATCGTCATATTGTGTTTTGACTTTCACCCAAGAATAAATATCATAAACACAAAAGTTGGTCTATAAATAAAGTAAGATTTTTATAGAGTCTCTGATTTGAAATTGGCATCGTTTGCGTTCTGAAAAGTCAAAGGACAGATTGAATAATGAGTCAGGTCGTACGGTATTTGCTAATCGAATGCCTTTGACTCCCGGTTTAAGTTTCCACGGCAACTGTTCCAAGATATATCGTTCCTGTCTGCCTTGTGGTCACAGAGTCTGCAAAAGTCGAGAAATCTTGGAAAATTTATGGATATTACTGAAAATTAAATTAATTTGAATTTCTTTGATTTGAGACACGGATAATTTCAGATGTACATTTTAGGTGTGACTGATGCATGTTTACTTCTTATTTTGCTTTGTATTTTTGTTTACTCCGAAGAGAACATGCCATTATTTATTCAAACCAAATTAAACACGTAATCCCTGGAGTCAGTGGAGCTTCCCCACTGGTCTTCAAGCAGCACTGGATTTTATCAAGAGGTACATATGTGGAATTTCATTATGTAATGATGAATATCTCCCTATTGGATCAGATTTTTAGCTCATCGAGTGTAAGCCACCCTCTTTGACTTTTCAATCAAGTTGACTGTATATCAAGAGTCAGACATCTTTTTGATATCAGATTTTGCAACAATTTTAGTAGCTCTATATCCTCATAGAACTCACTATCAATATGCTATTATTAACATTAAAGGCATTTTGAAATACTATTGGTCATCGAGAAGAGATGTGTTCTACAAATAGATATTTATCGAGAACAAACGCTTATACCCATCTATATTAGCAGCTAACTTTCCTGAAACATAACTCATTCTGCTTATAATATTGGAACCTTACTACACTGCCTACTCTAATGTCCACGAGAATTTTTACCTTTCATAATGTAATAGTGATTCTTTAGTGATTGAAACAGCGGTTTATAAGTGAAAAGAAAAAATGATAATTTTCTTTCAGGCTGTGGAAGCAGAGAAATATTCTTACTGATCTCTTGGCATTACAAAGAGTAAATACAGAATAGAATTGTAAAATTTTGTTTTTGATAATTTGATCAAAATAAATCATTTCGGAGCAGAGATTGCAGGGAGTTACATCATAGTAATAGTGAAAGCAGTTTTCAATGAAATATCCAACAGTTACCTCGCAGAACTTGAGCAAGGCCACTGATTAACGATCCGAGCTCAAAAATAAATTGGTGTATGCATCTCTAGACGTGAGATATTTTGCTTGTAACGAAATAGCAAATATCTATTTCAAGACAAAAATGATCACTGAGCAAAAATTTCTTGATTTTTACGTATTTGAGCATGAATGTATGCCATTTAACATAAATACGAACCTAGATATTTGTTTTTGTATATATTAGGGCCTAAACATATGTATTAGTATATATTTGAGCCTAAATACATGTAGTTAAATATGTTTAAGCCTAATTACATATGATTGTATGTATTTGAGCCTTAGTATATATGGTTTTATGTATCAATATGATATATTATATCTAAATACATTCAAGTTCATATATTCAAGCCTAGATAAACGTGATTTTATGTATTTGATCCTAAATACATGCAAGTTACTTGTGATGCTTGTAAAGCTTCTTAATTGGTCACTGCTTTGGATAGATTTCATATTAAATCACCAATTTAATTGCACCATTTGATTAAGTATATCTTCTGTCGTCTGATCTTTTGATCTGACTGAAAAACTTAATTTATTCATTTTTAATATTTGTTCTTATTTTTATCAATCCATCCTACAAGAATAGGTCTTCAAATCCAACCTTTAGTAGTACAAAGATCTGATCAAAATTCGATCTAAATGTTTTATTCACAATTATTTTTTGCTTGTGTTTCTTTTAATCCATTCTTTTTGAAAGACACAGTAAGTTTTATAATAAGTGAGTCGGTTGCAACAGCAAAATCTAACCATGCGGCTCTGTGCACTGGCTTTGTATAATCCAATCAAACGCCTTAGAAACACAGAAATAGGATTACAGGAATCGAAACTGTATACCAAAGTTAATGTAAAAAGACTCAATCTCGCGAACTCTTCAATGACAAAAGTAGTTGCAAATGTTCCTTTCATTGGGAAAGTTATAAAACTCTTATTGTTCTGGTTCGAATTGATGCTGGTCAATGACTAATCAAGAGATCTTCTTTCTCTTTTGATCATGTTCATCTTGTAATGCCCGATCAATACTTACACCTGTTCTAATTGTTTGTACTAGCACAAAGGTAAAGCATAAATACAAGCCTAGGTGGTCACTCTATAGAAACAGTCATTTGACCAATGTCTTTTTGTAGCATGTCGAGTTGGGGGTGATCAATGAAAATAATTAAAAAGGGGGAGTGATCAATGAATAAGTTACTTCTCTCTTTTTGTTGGGCTGTGATCACTGAAACGTTCGAATCCTCACCCCAAGGAAAAACAAAGGTTAACACTGCCAGAAAAAATTAAAGTGCCAATATAGCATGAAATCACATTGTAAATTGACCCCATACTGAAAACTTATTGGGTTGAATTCCAAACAAAACGAAGAAAACGTTTTCTAGAGATAATAAGGAGTAAATGTTTGAATTTTGAACCCCCCATTTGTGCGGCTTGTACACACGACACATACATGCATACGTAGCCAGCCAACCAACTAGACTCGCGTGAAACTGAAGAAACCTATGTTGACAGTTTGGATGACAGTTTTGGTTAAAGGTTTCTAAAATTTAGATGACGAACAACAGCTTTTTTTCTGAATAAAACGATGGCAAAATAGACAAACCGGCGAGAAAATTGACCAGTCGACTGAAATAGAGAGGAAAGTGAAAATTTATTGAACATCACCATTGCACAATAAATTTTCACCATCCTCTCTATTTCAGTCGGCTGGCCAAGAGTCAGAGACATCATACAATACATTAAAGAACTCAAATGGCAGTGGGCTGACTATGTTGCAAGAATGGCGGACGACCGATGGACATTGCAACTCACGACATGGATCCCCCGAGATCACATGCGCAACCGAGGCCAGCAGAATATTAGATGGAGGGACGAGCTAGATAAATTCAGAGAGTACTGGCTCCGCGACGCCCATGATAGAGTAGTATGGCAAATCTTGGGGAAGGTCTATGTCCAACGACGGATGTTGAAAGAATGATGATGATGATGATGATGACAATTGCAAGAATGGAAAAGAATGGAATTGTATGGAAATGATTACTCTGTTCACGGGTTTTTTTTTTTTCCTTCTTTTTAATTTTCATCTCATTTTAAGAAGAAACCTCACTCTTGCGTGTGTGACCTTTGACCTGGCATTTTTGGAAGGTGACAAAAGGATTTTAGCGCAGGAAGAGTAATGAGGAACAGTGAGAATTAAGGACGTGTTGGGCGGCTTCGGGCAGAGTTTCGGGAAATAGGCATTTTCTTCATTTGAGGACTTGGAGAACTTCCCTGATATTGCCATTTTATTTTTATGCTGGCAGGCATTAGGAAGCCCCGGAATATAAATGCATCTCAATATAAAGAAATGGCGGAGAGAGAGAGAGAGACAGAAGAGAGAGAGAGAGAGAGAGAGAGAGAGAGAGAGAGAGAGAGAAGAGAGGGGGAAGAAGAAGAAGAAGAAGAAGAAGAAGAAGAAGAAGAAGAAGAAGAAGAAGGAAGGGGGATGAAGATAGAACGAAAGGAGAGAAACAGCAAGGGCAAGGGAGACACAGAGGGAGATGGGAGAACGAGGAGGAACAGGGAAGAGAAAAAGAGAGGAGAGAGCGTATGATAGGGAAAAGGGATGAAAGAAAAAGAGGTAGAGCTGAAATAAATAGGGTAAAAAAAGAACCCTGCGGGAAAATTAAAGAATATTCAGAGAGAAGATCTGGAAAGAAAATATAGTGTTGTTAGTTTGATTGAAAGAGTTGCAGAAAAAAAAGTATTATGGGTGAAAACATGAAAAACATCTAGTGGGGAAAGTGAAAAAAAATTAATTATAAGATAAAGAAATCATGAAAAAAGTTATGCATATATATATATACATATATATATATATATATATATATATATATATATATATATATATATATATATGTATATATATTATTGCCCCCAAAAGTTGGGCACATGTATACATACATAAATACATACAAACTCATTTAAGTCTGCAACACATATTAAAATAACTTATGTCCAAGCAAATGATTTCTTCTATGAATTCTTATTTCCAGGGATATTTCTACAGCCAGTCTTTAAAATAAAGCAATGAATATCACGCTACTTTAGGAATTTTTCATTTTTATTCAAATCAACCTGGTTTGGCTGGCCGGCTGGCTGGGTATGTATGTATACGTACGTTTGTATGTATGTATCCATGTATGTATGTATCCATCCATCCATCCAGTGAAAATATGCCCAACTATTTGGGGCCACTCTATATATATTTAAAAGCTGAGATACCCAAATACGGGTAAAAATGACAAAACATCACAACACTGTCAAGCAAATGATATTTTATGGAGATTTCATAAAAGCGCCAGTTGGGCAAGCATAGCCCCAATTGAAACAATGAAGATGATTTTGGGGGAGAA
>OY735237.1:13563855-13828855 GCA_963457665.1 Thysanoteuthis rhombus | reverse complement strand
GTCTATATGTGTTCATGTGTGAAGGCATCTTTTTTCTATAGAACTGCTCTTTGGAGTAATTATCTCAAGTGACATATCACATACGATTCCCCATATTTTTTATAATATTTATCGCGAAGCAATTCATCACCGGTTGGCATGACTGGAAAATTCTGTCGGAAAATTCAAGTGAACGTCTAAAATTTTATTTTTAAGAAAAACTCCGCACATAAAATTTATACTTTAAAAAAAATGACGTAAAATATAATTGCAGAAATTCAGTATTTATCAATAGAGTCAACAGCCAATAAGTGCTGTCATAAGTAAGAATGTTTTTATTAGTGTTGACAGATTTTTATCAAAGTTCCTTTTTATTCCAAACATTACTCAACCTTTCTGGTATCAAAAATGTGGTGTGCAATTCGGTTAATTAGTAGCTGTTGATAAAAGACAGAATATAATGAAAAGACTAAACTTAATAGAAAATAAGAGATATATAATCTTGTTCCATTTATCTCTTATTCAATTCTATCAACAAAAAGAACAACTCCTGTACTACAGAGAGCACACGATCTCACAAACAATTGTCAGTGAGTTGGTTCTTCGTTATGCATTCCCTAGAAATGGTCTTCCAACAAAAGTAACTTATGCTTATTTGGAAACTATAAATTTATTTTGATGCTATGGTTGAACTAATATTCTCACAAGGTTTGGTAGGAAGATCGACCCTTATCGATTGCTTTCTGATTAAGACGACGCGCCAATCTTGGCTCAGTTCAATGAATATCTGTTGCAGCACTAAATACTCTTTCACCAACGTTTGGCAGAAGGTAAATGTCTTGTCGATGCAAGCTTTTAGTAGTATATATGATTATGATACGAGGTCTATCGGGAAATTATTTATCCATTTGATATTAACGAAAAAATAGACTACCAAGGTTAAAGTCGTCTTAATCTGTTTCAAAATATTCCCTTTGGAACATCACACACCTATCTCAGCTTCTTTTCCACTCTTACAAAAGTCCACAGTCTGAAATCTAGTAGCCACAGGGAGGCAAATTCGGACATTGAAGGTTCGTTCAATAGACCTATGTGTTTTCCTTAAAACCTGCACGAAACCTGAAGAAAGACTCGCACGGTCAATGTGAACGTGACATTCACTCAGTACATATGCTTACTCACTATTGTCTCACTGTCGACTTGGTTATTCAAAATGGCTGGATACTTTCCGGACATTCTTAGTATAATTGATGTATTCAGCAGTGGTCTAAATAGCTATATTCTATTCATAAGATTTTTTAAAACTTTGAAGTAAGAAACATGCTTTTTGTAATTACTAATTGATTGACCAACAGAAATACTTATTTCCTGCATCTTTCAGTGTTTGTTTCAATCATCCTCAAAAATTCACTCCTCGGATTATGTAAATAAACCTTGAAATGTCAACAACTATATATTGTATTTATTAAACCTGCTTGTTTATTTAGAGTTAGTCATTCTCTTAGTAGCCATGCATTTTCATAAAGTTTTGTTTGTGACGGATAATCAAAGCAAGATAAAACTGCCACACTTGCACAGAACTTGCGAAAGGCCCATATTTTTTGTCTCAATCCATCATTTTTCGTCACAGCTCAAATGAAAAGATCATACTGTAGGCAGACAACTCAACACCAATATCACAATGGATTCTATTTACAAGTTTTTATGAGTAGTGATTTGGAGTTCTATGCATTTATGCCAAATGCTCCATGCCAAAGATCACCAACAACACACCAATAAGATCGGTATACATTGAAATTTTCAAGTGCCTTTAGCTGGTGTCATGTACTCATATGATTATTCATGAACATTTTCACTTAAAAAATTATTGTATATATATCTATGCATGCACCGCAGAAGATATTTCGTGTCAGGATACCAAATCATTGATGCATCCTCATTTGTATGTATATGTATATAATAATTGATCATTGTGTCATCCACAGACAGCTGGCATTTTACCCCTGACCTACACAGAACTATATATATATATATATATATATATATATATATATATATATATATATATATATATATATATATCTTACTGGGTAATTAAAGATAATGGGGCTGGTGCATGAATCGAACATGCCACCAATTGAGAAGCTGCTTGAGTGTAGCGTTACTCATACCATTGAGCTAAGCAGAGATAATGCAAAGGCCCAAATATATGTATTTCTTAATAACATACTTGTCACATTAAAAGAAACAAAAAAAGTAAGTATAGACCGTGAATCAGCAAAATGAGAATTTTGAGTGCAAACAATTTTCTGAACTTCATATCACAGGTGGCTGTTTAGCTCAATAGTAAGAGCAACGCTACGTTGACTCGGCTACCCTATTGGTGGTAGTGTTAAATTCCTGCGTCAGCCCTATTTTCTTAAATTGTTTATTCTATTTATGTTGTTTAGGCCAAGTGATATATTCACCGTGTAATAACGGTAGATCGTTTTAATACAATATAACGCAATTCATAATCGTATGTATATGTATGTATCATTAGATTTTGAGAAAAAAAATCATGTAAATTTTAAATTTTGAATATAGTGCTGGCATTTCGAGATATTATCAATGATTGAATTTTTAGTTCTTTGCTCGCTTTTGTGAAAACTTGAAACCGAATTACATGATATAAAAAGAGTCATAAAAGTTACAAAATGGATAAAACATTTCCGTTTTCTATTTTCTTTGTGAAGTATCAAAATTATCAAATTATTAATAGAGCGTTCATGTTGACATGTGTTGAAGAAATAGCAGCAACAAAAACAATGATGTTTACTTAACCTACTTAAAAATATTTTTTGAAAAGAAGTGTTTGATTTATATCAGTTTAGTCAAGTATATCATTAACCATCAGCATCTCCAATAATTGTATACCGTCTGAAAGAGATATATACTAAAAAAATAACGTCGACGGTGAACCTTTGAGAATTACCGCAGTGATATACCTGATATGTGAAGTTCATTCACTCGATTTCTTGCTGAAAATATAATTCCAAAGAAAAAAGATTAACGAACGAATCAATAACAGGTCTGGTTAAACACTCAATAGAAACTGCCATATGACTAAGAGCATGTCGTGTTAGGGGTGATCGATTAAAAAATTGGGAGAAAGAGTGATTAATGAATAAATTGCTTCTCTTGCCTTGTGTTGAGTGGCTACTACAAAACATCTGAATCTTCTAAAAAACAAGCAGACATAAAGCAGGGACTGATTTTGCATAGAATTATGTTGAAAATTAATTCAAATTAAAAAGAAGACCCGTTTTTACCACACATGGAGAATATACGTTAAAATTTACAGCCCTCTGGCTCCATCAGTGCGGACTACACACGTGATACATACATACATAGCCAACTAGGTCAACTTGAAAACTGAAGAAACTTACTTTAACAATTTGGGTGATAGTTTTGGTTGATAGTTTTTAATATTGCTTGGATATCAATCAAATCATTTCTTTAGCTTTTCAATAGAATGGCCTGAGGGACTTGAAATTCGAATATGACCTTCAAATGAAAGAGATTAAAAAAACTATTCGGGTTGTTTTTGGTAAAGACAGGGTCGAATAAAAACACAGGCTTCGGGGACTGCAGTCCACGGACCTCCGCCAGCTAGAGTGTCCCTAGAGATTAAATGAAAAGACATTTCATTTGTGAAGGCTGAATCAAATTATAAGTACTCCAAAAACCACTAAACGGTGTTGTTCTCATGGTAAAACAAACAATATTTCAAAGAATTTACAATTTACTAGTGTTCGAAAAAAATATTCCCAGGAAATTATGTTATGCAAATGTTTGGATTTTTAACTCTTTTTTCCTTTTGAAAATGTCATTAGGAACCACACAGAACCAGTTGCCCTGGGGTCTATGAAATCTTAATCCGGCTCTGAGTAACGATCTTTAACTATTTAGCCTTTAAAACGGAGTCTTCAAACTTTAGACTTCAAGTTCAAGACACTACCATTGAACTGTTATAGAAATTGATGATGACATTAACTGTTAAACGCTCGTTTGTTTTTTTTCCAATTTACTCCACTTTTCATGATAGGCGCTGAATAAAATTGCTACTCCAAATCAAACCACTTAACAACACAGTCTAGACCACGATGAGATGACTCCTTGTTTACTGTCCACTGGGTTGGGTTTTGTGCCTTCCTTAAAACATTCACACAAAATGAACCAGTAATTTGACGGATATCTAGTTGATACTACACTTATAATGACCCTTTGATCAACCTGTAACGCTCACGTTAATTCCTTCCTGTGGACGATCCATTTCCTCCAACATTTCAATGCATTTCTATTGCAAAATAATTTACAGTAAACCTTTCTCTAGTAAAGTAATAAGCAGAGCATTTATATTATAGATAGCTTTAGTCAGTCAGTAAAAATTACCAATGCAAAGCAGGGAGAAGATGAAGTACCGATAAAGTCAGTGGGTAGTGATAAGAAGCTTGAAACCTGCCCACTTATAATATGTTCATGGTGCATCTTGTGGGGAACGTTTTCATTGCCACATGTTAGGTTCATCCAGTGCCACACTATCAACAAAAAATATCACCTCTTGTTACGATAAAACCTTTACGTTTCACTTTTATAAATCAATTATGGTAGACTGCGAGGAATATAATCATAAGGAGATTTTTCTTCTTCATGTAACAATATTATAAAATTATTAACTCTAATTGAGAAATATAATCTTAGAGTTTTAGTCAGGAATCAGCAAGGTCACATATAAAGCAGTCAGCTGAACACATAGGCGAAGGACTGTAAAAACAGTAACATACTTTTGAATCAATAGCTACTCTTAGCAGTTTTCTCAGCAAAATGAAAAAAAGGAAATCGCCGTTAATTTGATTATACAGTATGGAATCGTAACAGAAATGGTGAGTTCATTCAAAATAAATGAGTCTCAAAGTATTTCCAATTGTATGCACATGTATATGATATAACGGACACATATACAGAATTTTAAAAAAAGGAATGCAACCGTCTTTTTAACAACTTGTATTTTAACTATTTGAAAGTAAAGTGTTTTTTATTGACACTGATATTTTATTGACAAATACAGATAGATGCGAATTAAACATACATTTTAGATTCATCTCTCACACGTTTGTGAAATTTAAACGTGTAATAGGTCTCAACGTTGAACACACGTTCGTCCTTGGAAAACTACATATCTGCTACAACACAAAGGAATGGATGCTCGAATAAGGCTAGCGCATGATCAATCATTCTAACTTCCAAATACAGTTGTCTCTGGGTACAGTATTGTCACGCGACTAATATTGTTGCGTACAATTTACGTGCACGTAAATTCTACCCTCTTGAGGGTTGCATCTTTCATGAAACGTCCTGTGTGTTTGCAAGTAATTTACTGACACTCGAACCTGATCGATAGACATACACCCAAACAATGAATCTTCAAACATATACACTAACAACTAAATAAATGTATACACGCTCATTAAGTTCCCTTATCCAGTATTTATGCACAGGTGAGAAATTTATTAGATATGCTATACAACAAAAATCGAACAGGTTTTTAAATGGAAGGTCTGACTTTAAAATTGTCGTGGGACAGATTAACGATGCTAACGATGAATTATTGATAGCAATTAGCCCTTACAAATAGGCACATTAAGTGGGAAAACAGCAATGATGCCGAGGGGAAAGCCAGCAGGGATAAATTGTTTTATGGTTTAGATTGTAATATGTGACTAAGAATGAGCGGATGGGGGTTATTGAGGAGAATGTTGCATTGGGAAGAAGGTTGGGCGCCAAGGTGTAGGGAAGGGAGATAATCTGTGAGTGTGACAAAAAGGCTGCATATTCAGTAGATAGACGGATGGATGACGATAAATGTTGAGTGAAAGAAATGTTTGTCTTTCTGCCTGTCTGTCTGTCTATCTATCTGTCCATCTATTTCTCTCTCTTTCTCTTTCACACTCTTTCTCACTCTCTTACTGTCAATCGTTTGTTTGTTTTTCACTTTATCGACACTCTCTCGTAAATTCAGAAGAGGGAAGTTGAGATCATGATCACAGAGAGAGAGAGAGAGAGAGAGAGAGAGAGAGAGAGAGAGAGAGAGGGGGGGTAGAAGAAAAAAATAACATTTTCAGCATGTTTCTCTTTTATTTACAGAGAGGTAAAAATACGACTCAAAAAAGTAGTTTATGTGGATGAACTAATACGTCAGAAGTGAAGATTTCTTGCTGAACGATGCTCTGCACTCAGGTAGACGAGTTGAGGTTGATACTGATCAAATGAAAACATTACTTGTAAATAAACAACGTCATACGACGCGAGAGATAACCAACTTAATTAGAATATCTGAACCAAGCTCAGTTATATTATTCACTTTGAATTGTGGCACCTACAGTGAGCCAAGTGAACTAGTGGACCATTTTTGAATGCCCATTTTTTAAAACAAGATGTTACGGTAATGAAAACATATGAAATACAAGAGATTATAGGTAAAGCGAAATGAACCACCACCAACGGTATCAAAGGCCGGTCTTCATTCAAAAAAATTAATACTGTGCATACGGTAAGATTGGAAGGGGTTGCTTTGTCGCCCCCCCCTAAACCTAACGATTGATTTGTACAAATATTACTCCAATTTAGTCCAAATTAAGGCTGCAATCGACAAAAAACGCTGACAAGAAGGGCTTATTATTCTATCAGAATAACACTAGACAACATGTTTCTATAGTGATTTGGCAAAAGTTATTACAGGTTGGTTGAAAAGTTTTCATTCATCTATCATTTTGTACCCTTTGAAAACAATTTATTCGAGCTTTCACATAATTCTCTCTATCAACGATGAATTCACTTAGAAAGCTGCGAAAGGTACCTTGACTATTTTCTTTGCCCTGGAAGGTAAAATGTTATGGGAAGATGGCATTAAGAAGTTCTCAGAAAGATTTCTTTTTAATTGTGGAACTAAACTAGATATATCGTTCAATAAGTTCTATACAAAAAACGAAAAATTTCTTTATTTCAATTATTAAATCAAGTGAGATTTCTGTGTCACCAAATATTGTATATAGACAAAAACGTAAAATATTTTATGTCATAAAGTTCCAAGTATTTTTGTTCAGGAAATGATGTCATTTATCATATAGTTGAATGGTAAATTAGAAATGCCAAAGAACTACTAAATAAATGACTAATTCAATATGTTCTATTTCATTTGTAAGCATGATCGAGAGGGAAAAAACTTTATTAGCAAACACGTTGAGCTTATCATTTTGATAACATTAGTGTTGATTCTTCTATACTGGGGATGTTGACTCTTATGTTCCATATTAAACAGGACAAATGATGGTAGCTCTCGGATTTTATGTATTTGCATAAGCGAGTAGGGACCTCAAGTTCTTTTGTCTCCAAGTAAGCATTCCTTGTCCTGTAATGTCAAAGAAATACTTAATGGTTGCTAGGTTCTTGAATATAGGCCATCTAAGTCGTAAGACATGGGGGGGTATCATCACCCTACCATGCTGCCATGATGCATTGGCAGATGGGAGGATATGGATACATGTCTTTCCGAAACCACTCGGCCACCCTGAACCTCATGATATATATTGTTCGTTTAAAAGCCTATGGAAAAAAGTGAGACAAAGTTATTTAATAATAGGGATATTTCATGGCACAAATCACATTAAAATGTCAGAGTATATCTCCTCATCCCTTGCTGGTATTAAATTGATAGTCAGAACTTCATTAACTTTAAAGACTTCTTTTTTTAATTCTTAACATAAATAAGGAACGACCTTTTTTGTTGTTGAAGAAATTTAGTAGGCATCATAAAAGTGTGTGAAACGGAATGACAGATAACAAAAAATTGAAATTAGGCCATAAACTAAATGAGACTCCCATACGTCACAGAAAAGAATAAAACGGCCTGAGAATGCTAAAGGTGATGACACCTTAAAGATAGGCTCGATCGTTAACTCGGACGACTTATCACTGGAAGGTTTGAAATGTATTACAAACTTTTATATCATTTACCTATTGCAAACGTTCCAAGTTTTAAACAATGTTTGGGAAATTTGGGAAGTGTCTTTGGAGTTTTCTCTTATATACTATGCTGTTTTACGATCCTTCCATGTGATGTTGAGCATGATTCTCTCATGTGCATGTTGCATGGTTCTCAGTTTGAGGGTCAATCTTTTAGGTTCTATGACGTCGTTTTATGAACTTTAAAAAGATTCAATGGATAGAATGAGAGGTTCAACGTGAACTTCTGCCGATGTTTGCACAATTGTCCGCTTCTTCTTGCTCGACAGAGGAAAATCCCACTCCTGGACACAATCATTTCTGAATTTATGGCTCATGGGAAAAGTTATTCAAGCAACATTACAGAGATGGATTGAATAGGGTGTAATTGTTAAGATTTATCTACTGTCTATCCGCAAGGGTTGTAAAAAGGTTTCGGTTGGAAACTCCTGGAAGATAACCAACTCCGAAATACTCCTGAAGGAAACAGAAGGGCACACTGCTCGGAAGGCTGTGACCATAACAGCTGAGATGAAGACATCAATCCGACTGAATCATTGTATAATAAAGATAGTCACGAAGATTCACAATAAAATTCAAAACGACAAAAATCGTGCCTAGATTCAGGAAACCCCTCAACATTTCCAACTAATGGGAATCTACTGGGGAAAACAAGTTCTTCCGTGTGTCTATTGTCATAAAAAGGATTCCGTACTTGATTGAATTCAAAGGGAATTCTTTATCATGAATTCCTGGAGTCTGGGCTTATCATCAATACACAACGCTATTATGAGCAATTGAGTCGTTTGAATGATACATTTGAATAGAAAATGCTTTTTCTTCAGAAAAAGATATGTAGTTATTTTTTCATATCAAGGCTAACTTTCACGGTGCAAATGCGATGCAACAAACGGTCATAGATTTGGAATACGAAGTTATCTCACTTGCAGCGTATTCTCTGGACTTCAAACTTTCAAACTATCACTTGCTTTCCTTCATTCAATACTCATTGTCAGGTCAGTCATTTCAAGAAATTGAAGATATCAAAAAATTCTACGAATTGAAACCAGAATCATAATTTCCTGATAGCATGATGACATACACGATTAAGCTGGAATGTGCTGCTAGGTCATAGAAAATCAGTGAAAATACCTTGAGGACTGAATAAAGATGCAATGAATTTATATGAATGAAAATATTTTGTCACTAAATTGTCAGAAACTTTTGTATGAGCCTAATCAGAAAATGGATTTTTGCATATTCATAGACAAATTACTATCTGCTTGGGTTTGAATGTTTGGCTTCTAAGAAGGAATAGTTCTTTTTAGTCAAATACAATACAATTGGAACAGATGTTTTGCTATGTAATCATGTTTCGTGATCGTCAAACACAAAATAACCATCACAGCAATATTTCAGGAGAGTAGCCACATACCAAAAGGTTTACCGGGTACAGCTCAACTATAATTTCTAAAACAAAACTGTCTTGACCGTTATCAATTTTTATTTTCAATTGTATTTTCTTTCATCCTTGATATTATAGTTGCTTTTTAGCGCAACATTTATTCAGACCGTCAATTTCCGGTAATGAGTAAATTACACAAATTGGAAATAAAGAATAAAAAATAAAATGAAAGAACATAGTGATTGCTATAAAGGAATAAGGCTTCATGTTATTTGAAATAAATCGGGATAATATTACTACTATTACAGTAAGTGTGCGTAAAAATAAAACAAACCTAGTGCTGAACGATCATGGACGGGTATTGGGTGAGTTTAAGAGTCGTAAGAACTATTGTAGCTCAGTCGGTAAGAGCAGTGCCATGCAAAGGCAGCCCACCAGGGTTAAGATGACGCGAGTTCGAGTCTCTTTCGGTCTGATAACACTGTGCCGTTACTTTGCAATGACAAGCAATCAAAAATGAAAGAAAATACGAGACGAAAATTATAAATGGTTGACAATTCTTCATCTGATGAAAAAAAATACCTGAAAACTCTTTGGGTAATGTGATTTATCACTTCTTGTTAAGATACGAGATGATGTTTCCAAAAGTGGTTTTCGTCGAAGAAAATTTTACGATTCTCACAACAATAAAATTTTCATACTTTTCTGAAAATTATAATTAGTATTGTTCTAAAATAATTATCGTAGATGTTCTATAAAATGTTAGTTCCCATTGCCATATTTTCTTTAAAACTATGTTCACGGGTGTCTTCTTGCGAAGATACAATACTCATTGCTCGCAAAATATGAATTATCCTGTCAAAAGCCTTGTTTCAAAACATGTTGGAGATATGAAATAAAAAGGCACTGACTGATGTGAAAGAACGATAAAACATTGAGTTATAATTTATGTTTTTCTCTCATTTATACATTTATTCTTAATTTATTTTGATAAATTGGGCAGATGTCATAAAGAAAATAGAAATAAAACATCGGACGATTCAAAAATTAAGCCAGAAAAAAAAAGAAGAAACAAACGAGAGATACATATGCTCTGCTCCTTATAACAATGAAAATAATTTTTAGTTCAGGACTCCTCATAAAAACAAGAAGCATTTTATTTTATTTCTAAAAAAACAGAATTCAGCAGAAGAAGCTATAGAAATATATTAAATTGCTTAAATAGAAGAACAGATGGAGAGGAAAATATGGAAATGTGCAATCAATTTAATTTCTTTGCTATCTTCGTGAAAGTACGTCAAGTTGTAATTTAATTTATTTCACTGTTTATATTCGCCTTGTTATTGTGGAGCATTATTATTGGTGTTATCAATATTAATATTGTTGGGCCCGTTTGCAAAAGAGAGATAAGGAAGAATCGAGGCGATGGAACGAGACAGGAAGAAAAGGAACAGATATGGAAAACTAAATGTATAAATTGAATTAAATAAAGATATGTAAATGAGTAACGTATGATTGTGGGAGAAATTATTGTCTGTCCTACACCCATACAAACACATATATTTATATATTTCTCACACATACATACACACGTTTAAATATATATATATATATATATATATATATATATATATATATATGTGTGTGTGTGTGTGTGCGTGTGTGCGTGTGTGTGTGTATGTATATGTGTATATGTATATGTACGTATTTTGTTGTTCCAATGTCGACAATATAAGTAATGGATGTTAGTATCCGAAAATATGAATATATATATATATATATATATATATATATATATATATATATATATATATATTCCTCTCACAGACCCTTCTTATTTCAAACCAACCTGATTCTCACCTATATAATGCAAATACCTTCCCTCTCACTCCTATGCCCATGTGATGAAAAAGATTTCCAAAATGTCAACTCTTGAATTTTCTCTTCAATTTACAATTGTCATTTTACCAACATTCTGTCTGATCACTTCACATATACACTATGTGCACGCACTCTCACACACACATACACATATATTCTTCCAACCCCTTTCATATTCGGAACTTTTTATTCAAATCATAGTGGAAGACTCTCCTGATTCCTTAGTCCGTGCTAAGGGATATCTCGTATTAAATTCTTTTCAAGTAGAACCACAAAGCTGAATTAGCAAAATGGTTAAATACCATAAGAGTGCGAGATGATCCCTATAGTGGACTCTAAATTAGGATAGTTTACCCCTGTGAATTGAATAAAGGTTCCAAGTTGGATTTCTGAAACCGTTACCGGATACGACAGGCACCTGGAAAAGCTTGGACGGTATAAAAACAGAAAATGTTTTGACTGAAGTAACCGAGATGAGGACAACAGTTCAAATAGATCAGTTCATCATAATAATTCCTCATCCCAGATTTTAAGACTGAAATTGCTCGCATTTATTTTGTTATGAGCAAAATAATGTGGCTGACTAGAAGGAAGTTGATGATTGAAGGAGACATCGGCCGAACAAATGGCACTCGTTTTACTTCAAGATGGACAGATAGACGTACATAAAAACGAATGACAATTTTTCGTGTCCTCTCTTTTGCAATCTCTATCTCCAGTGCTGGAACCGACCCCAGCCAGTCACCCCTGTCACCTTGCCGCTACGATAGATCCATTATTTATAAGTGTTTACACCTGAGACACGAATGCACTCACCTCCAACCCTGCACTGTCTCGACGTTAAATCCTTACAGCTTTTGCAATTGTTAATGTTCAGAACCGATGCTAGAGGGTCAAGAAGCCGAGAGAGTGGGTGAAGGAAAGACTGAAAAGAGATAGAAAGGTAGAGATACAGAAAATGAAAGATGAAGTTTGGCCAACAACTGAAGGTTTACTCAGTTATTTCGGCTCTTCCCGAAAACTAGCATTCATTCACAATCTCCTAAAGAGAAATCTTCGATCATACAAAATAACACTGAAGGTTATCAAATGCTATCAACTGCGGAAGATGGCGAAAGCAATAGTTATCCCTTTCAGGATAAAAAGCCATGTCCATTGCTAGATAGTATATTGTAAGTAATCCATTGCAAGATAAAAGCCCTGACTCTCATACATAAGCGAGTTGCCATCAATCATAATAAAACGGACATTTCATTACGTTGACCATAGAACTGCAACGACAGAAATTCCCGTCATCCGCTGCTAATGGGATAAAGCTGTGTTAAATCATTAATTTGAAAGAACCCAAAATGGAAGTTGGAATAACAGATGGGGTTTGACAACAAGATCGAAGAGCGTTTAGATTACTGAAGAGATTGAAGGTTACGAGGAGAAAAATACATTGAGAAGCAATGGAGATCAACTTGGACGAAGCCCGCCGTTAAAAGTTAGCGGAATATTCGGAAGGAAAAGCAGTAATTGAACCATTGGAATAATTGCCCATAACTACAATAATGCAAAGACATCACTGCCCTTCATTCTCCAGACGTCATGTTGTAAAATATTTAACCCATTAACTGTTACCTTATATATTTGAAACATTACATAATGCCATCCTTGTTTTGTCAAAGTTACTGTTAGAAATTGCCATATAAGACTACTTATGATTCACTTACGTAAATAAAATAAAATTTATCAAACTACAAAGAATGAGTGCCATATGGCGTACATAGATGTGCTGCCAAAACCTCAAGGGAATTTAACCATGAAGAAGAAAAAAAGCACAAATTACCCTTACACCTACTTTCTTTTTCCTTCGTAATAGTTCCCTTAGGCATATATCTCATTACAGGCGCTGCTCTTAAAGAGTAGTGAAGAAAATCCGTACTGCATTGGCATTCCCAGAACTGTTGAGTAACACCTCATATATATATATATATATGTGTGTGTGTGTGTGTGTGTGTGTGTGTGTGTGTGTGTGTGTTACAAATAAGAACCTATGACTTTTTGTGAATGATACCGATGTCGTGAATTGGAGTTTGGTGAATATTTTCACTGGCTGAATTGATAATAAGAAATGACACACACACACACACACACACACACACACACACACACACACACACACGTGTGTATATATCTATATATGTCTTATTAATAACAAACTTCATTCTTAAAACAGTTTCCATTTCCCATTATCATCAGTATATATCAGTAAATGGAATTCAGGTGGAAAAAAAAACTTTAGATTTATACAATTTTTCCTGCTCCTGTATCACACGCAGCCTGATGTATTTTCATTTAAAACAATCATTTGGCATAGAAGACGTTTGCAACTGCAGATTTAACTGAGCATTAACGAGTTATTTTAGCAGTTATGATCAATAAAACGCCATTAATTTTCTTCATCTATTTAATAGATAAATGAATAAATGTGTAAATATCTGATTGAGTATCCTGTTATTCATTGCAGGAATTATTTCCGCATTTTTCTCAATTTCAAAGCTTTGTTTTAAAATTCGAGCCGCCGCTCTTAAACAGATATTTTCTATTTTCCGTCCATTAAAAACATCCTCTCATTATTTTTTTTATTCTTCTAAGCAGTAACTTCAATTTTCTCGACACCAGTCGTTTACTGGCGCAGTTTAAAACGATTAGTCTCTCTCTTATGGCAGGGGGAAATTATCAGCGGCCAAGATCTGTACACAGTGTGCACATAAATCTAATATTTACCGGCTCGAAACAACACAGTTCCTGTGAAATATTATTATTATTATTATTATTATTATTATTATTATTATTATTATTATTATTATTATTATTATTATTTTGTTTCATTTTTTTTTGCTCAACGTTTTCAGTTTTATTGTGTGGAGATAAAGCAGCTGCTCTTTTTCTTTGTTTCATATATTTATTGACTTGTACTTGAATTATTCTGTACTTTATTTTAATTCTCCTTTGGAATATTTGCTTTCTCCTTCTCCTTTCGCCTTCCTTCGCCTTCACATACAACGATCCTCTTGGCGAGAGTCGTCGTCGTCATCATCATCATCATCATCATCATCATCATCATCATCATCATCATCATCATCATCATCATCATCATCATCATCATCATCCCTTATAAGCGTCATAACAATCATAATAGCCATCATTATTAAAAATGATATCATCATCATCATCATCATCAGAAGAAGAAGAAGAAGAAGAAGAAGAAGGAGAAGAAGAAGAAGAAGAATCAGAATCAGAAATAGTTGATTCGTAGCTTTTGATACCACCATCATCCTAATCGCTATAAGCAAGTTTTTATTGTTATACCTGTAATAAATCTACTCTGCTAGTCGGTAACGCTCTCATAATTACGGTTATCATATACATCCAGGGCTACCTTAGTGGCTGAGACGATTGCGACATTTTAAACTAGTTATAGAGATCCAGTTTCAAGCTTGGGCAATATCTGCAGTTTTGAAATCTGTTTTTCATGGGAGGCAGACATGCGTCCCGCCCACTTTTGGAGAATGTCATATTACAATCTTCTAACCACCATTTTAGGTTAAGTTGAGTTAAGCAAATATCTATATACTTCGTACAGGTATTTATCGTGAAATATTCTCATAATGAAAGAAAAAACTCTTTATTTTACCACCCTAACATCAAAACAATATTTACGCCACTGAAAGCAGGATTACTAAATACATAACTGATAAGCTTGTTCGTGACTTACCCTTAAGATAGATTGAACAAATGTATGTGGTTAAAGATGTCTGTAGATTGCGTCGACTGAAAATTGAGATCTTCTTATGTTGTTTCTCGACTTGATAATATCTACATATCGAAAAGTAATCTAGAAGTGTAAAAAGAAATATTTTTTCCATTCTTCGAGTCCTCAAAATCAAATCATCGAATCTTTTTTCTTCGTTTCGTTTTTCTTCTTCTTTTGACTAACACATTCTTTACACAGACTACACTGAAGTGACCTCCAGACGCTTATTTGTTTCAATATATTTTTGTTAGAAATTTCTTGTCCTTCCCTTTTCACTTGGAATAACAAAATAACATATAATGGACGAAAACATGGCTCCATTTTCCTTGAATATTTTTGTCGACTTTCACAACTAATTTTACACCTTATTAACCTCCCTAATGTATTCCCCCAAAACAAAAATGATTACCACCAAACAATTACAATAACAAATCTATTGTTATAATGTTCATACAGTAATGGAAATCCTTCTAACGGCACTATTTAATGATCCACGCATTCTAACGGCAAGTTGATTTTTATATTCTTGCAAGACTGTCGTCGGATATAAATTTCTAGCTATTGCAAATGAAGAATTTAGTGCTTCATCTTAAAAACTAAAATTACTAAAACCTTAAAAAATAGTTCGAAAGAAAAGTCTTATCCGTTAATGATAAGCTTGAAATAATTAAGAAGATGAAATGAGGTGTGAGTAAATGTGCATTAATTTCCGAATACATGTATGGTGAGATTAATTACTTTTTGGTTCATTACTTTAATTTGCAGACCTGTAACCCGTGTATAGGTCATTAGACTGTGAAAGGGTAATAAAAAGTAATATTGTTCGTACTTTTTGGTTTCTCGTTATTAATACACATCGTATGAAATCCATCATCTATAACAGCAAATTCGTTATAACGGCACACCTGAATCCTCGTCTATATTACCCGTATTTATTATTTTTGCATCGAATTTTAATTCTCTCATGTGCTGCATATTGTACACCAGATGAAACTGTCGAAATGAATTTCAAATATTTTTATATATTTTCTCTTAATTTTATTATCTTCGGCGGGAATTCGTTTTACAGTTCATATCTCTATTCTTGGGATTTTTATGCTTTGATTTTCGTTCCATTTGATGAGTTCGTTTCATCCTATTTTGTTTTGCTTAATTACTAGAACAGTACCTGCGAAATGATAGGGTTATTTATATATGAATAGGCACTTCCACTTAAAATCAGAGTATCTATGCACTCTAATATATATCGTTCAATAATGGGTTCAATAATGTGATTAAAGTTGGTCGATCTCCGAACCAAAGATCAGACTGCAGTATTTGTGCGCTCTGCCTCTGATAAAAGTCTCACTTACCAGAATCTTTGCCTAGCATTAGAGCGTAGAATCAGTTCGCAGTACAAACTTCGGTAGCTTTGCGCCGGTGCAATGACGTGGCCAATAAGGGCTTACTGAGGCTCGGCATTGCCAGGTACAAGAGGCCTAGGATTCATCCTGTGACCTCAAAAAATAACTGCCCAGTCTTGGGGGGAGCAGTACAACCCAGGGCAGTACCTTCCCTCGGCACTAAAATGGATGGGTCTGGCTTGCCCTGGCGCCATTGCGACACTAGCCGCGGGAACTGGAGCAAACTTTGCAGCTTTTCTGTAACTGGAACCCCACATTGAAAACAACTCTGTGTCACATGTTGCTCTTGTGGGGAACCGAGCTTAGGAAAAGCTATGACGACTACCAAACCGTAGTTTTTTTCTTATTGTTACCATCTCTCAGATAAACAGTCTCAATTTGTAATCTTTGATTAGATGCCAGAATAAGATGCATGAAAAAATCTAATGATTAAAATCAGATACCGTATAACCTTAAAGTCAGCTTCAAACGAGTTATAATTCGCTGTGATTAACGGAATTATCTGCACCTTTTCTAGATATTTACTCTGTTGAGTAAGAAAGGCCTCCTGCAAAGGATATCAGTATTCCATATCCTGTTTCGTGCATGATATAACGCACTGTCTCCTGGAAAATGGGTACCTATTCCAGTCACGTTACAGACCCCTTAAATGTATGTAATAAAGAGGCTTAGCTTAGTCTAGCACTAAGCAAAACCGTACCAAGAGAAAAATTCTAAAGGATCTGGAAATAACCTAACGAGATGCAACTAGAGGATCCCATTTTCTCAGGATCATAATTCCTTGCATTTCAGCAGTCCAAATTCATATTTTGTTATGTTATTAATTCCCCTGAGCAAAAAGTTTGCCTCTCCTTGTGACAGACATGCAATGTCACATATTTCGAGTGCCTAGCAAGGGTTCGAACTTGCTTGAGCAGTAGTGGACCGAGGCACTAACCACTACACTGCGGCGATGCACTTCATTTGCAACTTTTCTGAAAAGGTCTGTTGAAACAAATTTTGTTGCGAGCTGTAGTCATTAGGTTTCGTAGACTCCCGGTCTGCTATGATCTAATAAAAATTGAATTAACAAATATTTGATTACCATTTTCCGCAGACACTCAGGATAAGCAGATCCAAATATAAAGAATCTCGGATCTCGTTTCAGTTGTGGTTCAGGGTGGAGATGTTTCATTTGCGATATCAGCTATCCTGAAAAACCAAAGTTTCTTCCCTTGGTGATTGTAAAAGACGTTTGGCAGTACACTTGAGTCGAGACATATGCATTCGAGAAGATATGGGGGTATTCCAACAAATTATAGATGAATAGATGAGGAAAAAAAAAAAACAGAACGTGAAAGGAGAGAATGGTACAATGAAAGACAAAGAAAAATGTCTCTTTTTGTCGACCAGAATGTCTCAGAATAGTGACATTTTTTATAATCTTTGTAGTCTTCCATCAATTCGAATATATAATTAAATAGATATATTCATCTGTTTTATATATATATATATATATATATATATATATATATATATATATATATATATATATATATATATATATATATTTGGAAGTTTTCATTTTTGATGCTAAATACGAAACTCTTATTAGTCACTCTTTTTATAGTCCCAAAGTATCTACGGTCATGAGATACATACAAAAAAACATGGATATTAATCAAAATTGACTATTAAAACCAACTGTGATCTTAGGAGCGCACCTAATAAAAACAAAGAATCTGAAAGTAGATAAAGTCTTCTTAAGCCATTGAACAATTAAAACCCTCCCAAAAGAATATCTCTTAACCATCAATTGCTAAGAAAAATCACCACAACGCATCAATGGTTAATTCGGATAAGCTTTATACACACTGAATCTAGGCTTATGTTCTTTTGTGCATAAACAAGGAAAGCTGACTCAGAAGTTGTAAAGGTATCCCTTGTCTTCCATTTTTAATCATACACGCGCGCACACTTACACGCATACACACTGATATATATGTAGTTTGCGGTTGAATCCAAGAGAACATCGAATGCTGATTTACCAAGTATGCATACCCCCCCCCTACTAGTATAATTGGCGAAACCAAATTTTCCTATAACCATTTCAACTACGATAAGTTGCAAGCTAAGCATAGTAAATATGAACTATAACAAAAATTTAATTTCGGGACCTCGTTGTGTTGCAGTGGTTAACAACCTAGTCTCGTAGAATCCTATTCTCACTGTTGCTGCTGGCCATATGCCAGACTAATCATCATAAATTCATATACATACATGCATATATATATATATATATATATATATATATATATATATAGAGAGAGAGAGAGAGAGAGAGAGAGAGTAAGAGAAAGAGATAGATAGATAGATTGACATAGCTATATATATATATATTTACATAAATTGAATTTATTCTGAACATATTACTTCTTTGATGGATTTTTCTTCCCTGACTTCACATTTTGACGCTACGGTCGTTCAAATATTGACTGCGATATTGAGTTATAATATTTTTGGTACGTTTTTACTCCGACCGTATTTTGCTCTGCTTCTTTTCCCTTGTATTTGTTGAGCAGCTTGTAGACGTATCGTGTATCGTTCACCTTACCCACAGGGGATTTTTCTTTCTACAATTAGATATGATTCAATGGTAATCATGGCTTCCTGCAGTCCCTAACCCAGGAGTCGACCTTTATCATTGATACCCTTCATGTCAGCTTCTCTTTCAGTAAATCCTTTGAGACGGAAATCGTGCCAGAATCAAAAAAAGCATCCTTCCTTGTTATAACATATAATATTATGTGTTTAGCTTTCTGTTGTCGGATTCCCTCAAACTTGGATGTCACAGCTCCGCACAAGGGAGCAAAATCTTGCAGGGGTTAACGTTTTTTTTTTTTTTCGTTTTTTTTTTTTTACCTCTGCTGACGAAATTGGAAGTTTCAACACAATATCCCCGAAAGTTATCATTGAATTCCAATGGAAATTGGTGGAAAGATGAGCCATAAGCTAAGGAAGAAATTATGAAACTTCAGGAATTTTTACATTTACTCCCGTACATCGCAGCTATACGTCAGCACAGTATCTCAAAAAGTTTTAATTACTTTTCCTGAAAGGCTTGGCCACGGACTAAAGAATAATTGGTTAAATTTCAGGGCACTTCAGGAATTGTTTCGATTGAGAGCTATTTTGCATTTTGTATCCACTCATGTTTGTCAATACAATTTGTCCAAAGTTCTCCATTAAGTTGAATGACTTGATGTGGAAGGATAGGCCATGGACAAGGGAGAATCGATTAAACTTAAGAACAGACTGTTGAGATGGGTCACAGCTTGGGCACAGACCATCTCATAAATAAGAAGAGTATCCTGTTTCCTCGGACAGAAATGTTAGGAACTGTACTGTTTGGCTAGGACTATTCTCAACAATATACAACACAATTGTAATCCTGAAGATGCAGGATGGCCAAACGAATAAAGGCACGGAGAATGAACTTAACGAGCTGAATTCAAACTCAAGCTGGGTTCACACCGTTCTAATACCTTTGGGAAAGGGATGAATCCATATTGTCACCAAGCTATGGGTAAAATAGCACATGTTCAAGTGAGTGACGCCTCTTTGGATGTTCGTCACCTCTTTGTCACATAACGCAACTAAGTAGTCATGTAATGTAGATCCCAAGCAGAGATTGCTGAGGCCATAGCCAGCGTAAGGTCACTGCTTGGAGTTTTACATTTCTTTTCTCTAGAGCCCGTTTAATTCCGATGGTTCCGTGATTTTATGAGCGAGGATGCATCCCAATTATTTCTTTGTTGAGCAAAGAAATCCACACTGCACTCATATGTACACTGACATGACGAAATTATGGACGAAAACACCTGTATATTCTGATAGAGACAGACTCATCTACATTCTCAAAGAAAAACTTGCGTACATTTCTTTTATTTATCCCTGCATACAGACAATCACAGATTTTTTTGGTGGATAAATATAAACAAATACTTGATATTAAATATATGATATAAATATATGATATTAAACGACCTGGTGATGTTTTTTTTTTTTTTTTCAAAAAATTTACGTATCAGCTTCTTGGAATGATTAATGTCCATAATGTTTCTGAATTTTGAGACATTCTGTTTGCGTGTGTTTGTGTGTGTGTTCCTATAAAAGGTTTGTGCATATATGAGACAGATATTACAACAGGCGACACAAAGGTTGGTCACTTCTTTGGAAAATGTCACCTCTTATTTCTAGTGAATCCTTGGTTCAAGAGAATGGGAAGAATTGATTCCTACCTCTTTGCCGGAAGACATATTTCTTGTAAACCTCTCTCGGGCCAACAGCAAGTCACAGAAGCAGGAAGTTGCGAGTATGACATGGGAAGGTAACTCAGACAGCAACGCCCTTGGGATGCTTCAATGGTCAAGATTTTTATTTCTTGAAGGTGACAATGAAAAAGGGTGATTAGAGAGTGTAGAATGTAGGAGACAAAGAAGAGAGAACACAGTGAAAAGACGGACTGAAGAAAAAACTATTGCGAAGAAAAGGGGATATAAAATGGGAAAGACTGATTGTATGAAGATGAAGATGAAAAGAAAAAGACTTATTATGAGTTTGAGAGGATAGGAGACACAGTATAGCGAAATTAATGAAATGACGAAAAAAATGTCTACGGAGAAGAGAAAGAAGACCGAAAGAGAAAGACCGGCCTGGTTAGTCACTCAATAGAAACTGTCACTTGATCAACGTCTTTTGTAAGTCGAGTCGGGGTGATCTATTGAAATTGAGAAAGGTCGATCAATGAATAAATTACTTTGCTTGCATAAAAAAGTCTGCATTAAAAAAGAATGAACACTAACAAAGAGATAAATTTAGCATAAAATTGCTTTGGAAACTAAACTAAAACCTACCCGGTGGGGGGGGAATTTTCGAAAAAACAAAAAGATATTCTGTAGATATAATAAGGAATGAATGTTTAAATATTAAGCCCACAAGCTTTATTGGCGCTGCCTGTACGCGTGATACATATATATCTAGCCTGACGGACAGACAGACCAAATGGAAAACTGAAGAAAACTATGTTGACAGTTTGGGTGACAGTTTTGGTTGACAGGTTCTAGCAGCAAAAAACATGAAAATGAAGTGGGAAAAGAAACATAGAGATAACTAGACAGAGAAAAATACTAGAGAAAACAAGGAAAAATAAAAAGTATTAGTGAAGAAAAGGGAACAGATGAAGAAGAAACAAGATAAGGACCATAAGAAGACCAAGAGGAGATAGGAGAACTGGATGTAAAACAGGAAAGACCAAGTCGTATATCAGACAAGGGAAAGAACTTTTCAAATAGAATATAAACGAAGGAGAATTACAAAAAAAGGATCAGAGGAAGAAGAAAAGAAAAAAATAGAGATAATGAAAAAAAAGAAGAAAAGAAAGCATAAGGGTTAATAGATGGCTAGCTTTGTTTTAATTGGCTTGTTCCTATGAAGTTGTCACTCCTAACCAATTATTCTCCACCATTCCGAAATTCTGGCCCTAGGCTGTCGATGATAAGCATGGATAATGGGTCTAGGGCGGCATTACTTATTCAAGACTTGTTTACAACGAAATGGATGATGCCAACGACAAACACCCTTAATTATAGTCGTAATCCAATTATTGTATATCAAACCCCAATATATTGCTAAGGGATCAAATGCATTTACAATCTTGTATCAACTAAACATCCTCAGTGCAAAATCTGTGCAAAGCAAGTTACAGAGGCAGATGTTGTTGTGACGGGGGTGACAAAGTTGATTTTATTTTAGTCAGCCATTCATTGATTTGTGCAAGAGTCCCAAGGGGCAAATGCTAAACATTTAGCGGTAAGTTTTGATCAGTAAGAATGTTGATGGAAAGGTCAAGGCTTAAATTCTAATGTTAATGTTAAGAGAGTCGTTTGGTTTAAAGGGTTAACGTTGTTTAGACTTGGTAACTGCTATCTGATCGTATTACTGGACATATTCAAGAAACAAAACAAAAATTTGGCAAAAAAAAAGGTTAATTTGTCGTCTTTGTGAAATTGGTAACAATGATCTTATTCTTTTGATAAACTCAAGAAAGACAGATGGATCGTATAACAAGAATTGATCCAAAAAAGGGAATTTTCAAAATTTTGGTCTCATAGATTTTGCTATCAAATCGTATCACTAAAATCATTTCAAGAAAAAGAATATTTTGAATAAGGTTGCAGCATCATTATTATTATCATTATTATTACTATTATTATTATTATTATCATTATTATTATTATTATTATTATTATCATTATCATTATTATTATTATCATCTCAATACATGAGTCAATACATTCTTCAACCTCTAGATCAAACAGGCATTTTGAAATAAAGAACTAGCTTCCGACGGGAATTGAACATGCATCCTACATCTCAGAGCCCGTTTTTCATGGACCCCCCCCCTTCATCCATCTCGGTTACCGAAGCTCCGATGATAAATCTGTTGTTATCTTGCCACTTCTTCCTTTCCGATTCTCAATCATCAAAGCTTCTCTGTCCGGAATGGTCTGAGAGATGCCCATTG
This sequence comes from Thysanoteuthis rhombus, assembly GCA_963457665.1. NCBI lineage: Eukaryota > Metazoa > Mollusca > Cephalopoda > Oegopsida > Thysanoteuthidae > Thysanoteuthis > Thysanoteuthis major. Next base: position 13,805,777 of record OY735237.1, on the reverse strand, counting down.
AAGCCGTGATACAGGGGTGTGCGTACAAATTAAACTCATTATTTCTGATTTTCGAGCTATTTACTTTTGCAGTCAAAGAGGATATCCTTCCAGAGTGCAATAAAAAGTGACGAAAGGATGAAGTAAAGCTAGTAATAAAAAAATGAAAATGAAGAGCGTATCGATCTAGAGTGTTTGATTCATAGAATAGGCTTAACTTTAATCAGAAGTTATTTCTTTTGAAACTGACATTCTATTTTCCTACTATGAATTTAAGAGTCAAATTTCCCAGTTCTATGCTTCCGCGTGCCTATTGACAACTTACTAAAATACACTATGTCTCAGTCTCTATATACTATAAACTCCTGTTGTGACGACAATCGTTTTAACGGCACTATTATAATGACACGTTCAAATGGCTTTGTTTTTATTTTCTTTCAAAACATTTGTAGGGTATTAGTTTGCAATAACAGCACATGAAGATTTCGGTGCATTTAAAAAAAAACTGAAATTAGTACACCCTCGAAAAAAACCGTACATGGGTCAGTGAATGGTGAAAGGGTAATAAAAAAGTAATTTTTTTCTGTACTTTTTGGTATCTTATCAATGATACACTTTGTATGAAATCCGCCCGTTATAACGGTAAATTTGTTATAACGTCACTCATGGATCCTCGAAATTGCTGTAATTACAGGAGTCTACAGTATTACGTTTAGTTGGTAGACTGTGAATTTGTATCTACACGAGAAACAATAAATACCATGAAAGAATTTTCCAAGAAATAAAGTGAAATATATACTCAGTCTGTATATTCATCTGAACGATTCACACAACTTGAAATTAAAGTTTATTATGGAAATTTTGGATGTTTTGAACGACGAAGTCATGCCACATTGCTTTGCACAAGAGTCGTAAAAATGGGAAAATCAAATTACAACGAAATAATTGCATTTAAATACTTCCTAATGTGATTTAAAATGAATTATAGATAAAATGTTAACAGTGCAAACGGTCAACTTTTTCACTCGTTGCCTTACAAGAGATATTGGTTTTTGTTCAAACACAGTTAAATTTGGAAAGTAGGAAATAAAAAGACAAAGAGGGGTTCGAGGGGGGATTTATTTCATTGTTCTTATCATTTATCTCTCACTATCATGGCAAGGAGGGAGAAATACATAATATTCTAAAAAATGGAAAAAATGAATTATAATATCGGTTACATATGTGGACTCAGGCTGGAATTTGAAGTGGATAACTGTCTTAGTTTTAAGATTATGATCAGAACTTTCCATTTGTTAAGTACATATATATATATATATATATATATATATATATATATATTTCAATGTCTCTCACTGCGTTTATATATAATCGTTGTGAGTTGCATTTTCCGATGAGCCCACAAATACTTCAATAAATGCTAAGTTGAGATCTCTGCAATTGTTGTGGGCTATTTCGGACTCCTGTCTGCCGAATGTCCTTAGTTCTGTCGGTAGGGCAGTTTCATGTTAACACTACTTCATGGTGAATGCAGGTTCATTTACTACTGTATCAACATCAGTTAAAACACACACACACACACGCACACGAACATATATATATAGAGAGAAAAATATTTTTGTATATTTATTATTAGACTTGCTACAATCTGACCACACACACACACATCCACACACACACACGTGCACATACACACGCGCACACACACACACACGTATATATATGCATATATATATATATATATATATATATATGAATGAAAGACTAGAGATATTAGATGAATGATGATTTAAATCAGTAGATATTTAAATAAGCGAGTTTCTAGGAAGTTAAATGCATTTGATCTTTCCTTGCTCATCTTTCATAAATTGCTCATTTTCACTCCCCTATCCTTTCAACTCTTCGTTGCCCGTCCATATTCAAATCTAAATCTTAAACGAATTAGGATTAGTTTCATATGCATAAGTTTTTTCCCCAAGTCTTCAATAAGCAACTCAACTTTCTTTTTCCCTCTCCCTTCTTGCCCTCTTATCAAACTACCTAGGTTTCTTCCATGTCTTCTCTCTTGCTACCTTCTTATCAAACTATGTAGCTTCTGTAACCGTCCTCTCTCTTCCAGAGCGTATCATTCGAACGTACGTAGCGACGAGCAGAATGATATGATAAACACAGTAGATATATATAATAAGAGAATCTCTGGCGTAGTTGAATGCAGTACTATTGCTATTTATAATCATTCCTGGGGAGAATTGCTGGGATTTGGCCTGTCGTTGGTAGAAGCATGTTGTCTACAGATTTAAGCAGACCATCAGTTGAAGTGTGTTGTCTACAGATTTAATCCTGTCATTGGTAGAGGCATATAGTCCACAGACTTAAGCCTGTCATTGGTAGAAGTATGTTTGATAGATTTTAGTGTGTCATTGGTATAAAAATGTAGTCTACAGTAATGCCTATCAGTGGTAGTAGCATGTTGTCTACAGATTTGAGCCTACCATCAATAGAAGCATGTTGTCTACAGATTTGAGCCTGTCATTGTCAAAATGACTCATCAGTTTTTTTTTTCAATGAAAAGGTAAAAAAATGATGCAGTCGCTTCGGCAACCTGGTGCTGGGCAGGGGGTCGGGGTCGAGAGAAACCAAATTTCATCTCCTGAGGAATTCAGCACTATTAGTACCACGTTTATCGATAAGCAGCCAATTGAAAAAATGTCCGAAAAGACTTAATTTTCTCTCGACATACTGTACCAAACGAAGAATCCTTTCAAATGGATGACTTTGTGGTGCCAAGAAACCGAAGCCTCTTTCCTGCTTTTCATTTCAGTTTAATCTTTTTCGACCAATCAGATACTAGCTCGCCATCGCTTGTGGCATGCTGAAACGGGTTATACGAAAAAAAAAGGCTCTACCGTTTCATCTGCAAACTAAATTTACCATGATGATAAGGAAGACCAGAGATGCAAATGGCTGGACGGTTTACTGCACGGAGAATGGGGTAGAATAACCATGTTCAATCTCCAGCTGATTTTGAGTTCACTTAGCACTTATAATTTTTGGAAAGGCATGTATTCGTCTTTCCATTCCTCCCAAAACGTCATGAGCCTATCAACCCCCAGTGTCTTATATTCACTTGGGGAAAGCCCACTGCAGAACTTGGAGGCTGATAAAGAAAAAAATAAATAAATGAAGAATTGTTATATTGGCTATGTAGTATCGCTGGGAACTTGACAATGAAAACGTTGAAAAAAATGTTTGTCTGTGAACATTATATTTAATCCATTTGCATGTTCACATGGTGGTTATCCCTTTAGATTAAGTGACAACCACTCTTCTCAAATCTCAAGCACCTTTCTCAGTATCCTGGCAGTCCCCAGCATCGCAGATAAATATGTAATTCGTCTAATGTCGACTGTAGCTTTTTTTGTTCACGCTTCGCCAACTATTATATCCACAATCCCAACCTTTTTGTTCCATATTTTTCTCAGCTCCCTGGCAAAGTCAATGAAATTTCCCAATTTTTCATTTCTTTTCGTCTTTACCTTGTGATTCGCCCGTGGAATTGCTTTTACTATCTGGCTGATATCCTTTTCCTTGTTCACGACACTTACATCTGGTCTTCTCGTTTTGTCGGGTCGGTCAGTCTGGTTGTCAAATTCCCAAATATCAAATATTAACATGTTCACACAAAGTGTCTGGTGGTTATCAGAGAAGATTGAGTGATAGCAAATCACTTCAATGCCCCTAAACTGCCTTATTCTGTATTTTGTCATGCCCATTTCTCTGTAGTGTTGCTCCTACTGTTTTTTGTCACGGCACTGAACCGACTATTTGGAGTACAACAATAATCGTAAACTTTTATACTTCAGTTCTTAGGCGTGGTTTTCTTATTTTCCTATTTTTTGTTTTGTTCTATCTTTACTCTGCAGTTTGCTGACAAAGTTACGGCTATGATCTTCCTTTTCTTCCTACCTGATCAAATACTTTGGGGCTTTGATAGGATATTCAGTGTGCAAATCGAAGTCCTCAAGTATTTTACTCTATATTTTAAAGACAGCCACTGATTAGTGTTTATTCCATCTAGTTACATGTTCGAACTGTAATAATTTGCACAATTCCTAGTGTATTGTTGTTCCCACTCTGTCATGCCTGTTTTATATTGATGCGAAAGAGTCTGCTGCATTCACTAATAGGTTCCATTTTACTACGATATTCTCTAACACGGAAGCCACAGTCTCAGATAATTTTCTTGAGTTATTCATTTATTTTCGATGGTCTCATTCTGCACTCTATGTCAGCTTTTGCCAGTCCTAATCAGGCCTTTGCATGTCGTCCCTTGATAGTGCAGAACAGGAGCTCTTGTACGACATCTCTGTTAATCAACCCTTTGCTTTTTTTCTTTTTAAAAAAAGGGTTAAAAAAAAGGGGGAAACAAGTTCCATCTACTCGCCACGCCCGACACGCAAACGACTCTATTAAGTTAATAGGAATGGTAGAAGCACAGTAGCCCGTGCCAAGGGGGCAGCATGGGTTGTAGGAAGCGGCCCCTAGCGTGTCACTGTCTCAGTCACCAAATGACTTAACCCAACTCTTCATTTTCATGTTGTCTAATGCTTCGTCGTCCACTTGTCCTTGTCATTTCCTTTTTTCGTTGCCGTCTCCTCCAAAAGATCTGTCTTTCTATCCTCTTTACTTCTGGCTTATCTCTCAATTCTTGTTCCAACTGGCCCAACAACTGGTGACATTCTTCCTGCTATCTCTTCTTCAATTCCCTCAGACCATTTTTCCTTTCTTTCCTTCACTTTCTGCTTCTATTTTGCCTTTCCTTATTCCGCTATGCTTTTTTCGGTTTCTTCCGTACTACGATTCCTATAATTTATTTCTATTTTTCTTTCATTTCATTCTCTTCCCCCCTTCTCTCCCTCTCTCTTTTCCTCTCATTTTTATCTCAATTTCCCGCTTTCTTCGCGAAGCCACCATTCTTTTCTCTGTTCTCTTCCCTCTGATTGTCTTCCTTATACAACCCTAACTCCCATCCTCTTAGTCTATTTTCCCCGACAGTGCTGGACTTTTCGTAAGTGTCCCATCTAGTCCCTGTCGTGTGTCTCTGGAGCACTTGCTCTTTGCTGGTTGCTTGCTTGCGTATTCATTATGCGCACACGGCCTCAGGGAAGATAACTGCAATGGATGTGAATTATACATTTTTTGCCTTGTGCCGGCGGTTCGTGAAACGATGAAGCCGCCCCAATTTAATGTTTCTCGATTTGGGGATGCCAGCTGGTGGGACGGGCGGCCACACCTACTTGTGTTCATGAATCTTCTTTCTACGCCCATTTGAACAGAGTGGGCTTCTGTTTGTCTAGTTCTACTTGGTCGTATCTCTTTTTGATTTCCGTCTTTTTTTACTTCCCTCGTTTCTCTGTCTCTGTCTGCCTGTCTATCTCTATCTCTATCTATCTCGAATTTGTCTTATTTATTTATCCTGGATTTATCATATTTTTCTTTTTTCCTCTCTTTTTTTTCACACTTTTTTTTTTTGTATACTTATTTTCTTGATTCTTTTCTTCCATAGTCAATCTTTTTACTCTGTGTTTTTTTCAATAGAACCCCCAACCTTTCCCGTCAAGCCTTGCAGTGGATTCCCTTTCTGCTTTACCCATTTAGTCCCCTCTTTCTCTCCTGACAACTCCTCCTTCTCCTCAGATCCTTTTTTCTTCCATTTCTCTCGTTTCAGTTCCTTTCTTTCTTTCTTTCTTTCTTTCTTTCTTTCTGTTTGCTTGTCTGTTAGACTGTTTTTCATTCTTTTTTCAATGTCAGCTATCTTCCCATGCACTCAGATCTTTATTCTATTTTTCCTTCGGTCTCTATTTATTCTTCTTTGTTCTCTTTCCCCCCTTTCTTTCTTATGTTTTCGCTATCTCACTCGCTTTCCTCCCATTTCACTTGCATTTCAATCACTTTCCCTCCATTTTCCTTGTCCCCCATCTCATTTCATTCGCTTCCTCTCTGTCTCACTCTTTTTCCCTCCATCGTATTCATTTTCCCTCCTTTTCATTTTCTTCCCTTCCATCCCACTTGCTGTCCCACCGTCTTACTCACTTCCCTCTTTCCCAATTATTCAACGCTCTACTTCTTTCCAAGTTTTCATCTCTTTAATTACTTCTATCTTTACTTTAATTGCGACATAAAAGGCACGAAACTATCCATCCCTTCTAACTTAAACAATCTTATTTGTCTGAGTTCTTTGTCGCGTCTCCTTCTCTTCGTTTGCCCCCTCTCTCTTTCTCTTTCTCAATTTTACTTATTTCTTTACTTTTTTTTCAATTTTGAACATCTCATTTATCCTTTACCAATGTATTGCTACTTTTGCAAATATATCTCCACCCACTTTTTCATCTATCTCACCAATCTTCACGTATACAGGTCGCAAGCACTTACTTCCTCCACATCTATCTCCCCCCCCCCCCCATCGTCGCGTCGCGTCGCCCAAATATTGTACGCATATGATTATCCACTGTTTGGCTAAAACTCTCTGCGTCGAGAGGTGACAGATGTAACTCGGAAATTTTTTTTCTATTATGGTAATCGCCTGCCGATTGCTATGTTTTTATCGATGATTTGTCCGGGGCCTTATTATTGAAGGGCCTTCCAGTCAGGACGAGGCACGTGGGCCTCCGACTGTTACGGTAAAAGGAAGTGTATGGGGGTCAGCGTGGCACGCCAAGGCGCATGGGAGGGATTTGTACTAGGAACCACATGGGGCTAGACTTGGAATGAGCAAAGGGAAGACAGGGTTTTGATATTGAGTGCAAGAGGTCAGATATGAAGGCAAAAATGAGAAAAAGAGATAGATAGATAGGTAGGTAGATAGATAGATAGATAGAGAGAGAGAGAGAAAGAGAGAGAGAGAGAGAGCAGGAGTTCTCTTTAAAAATAATCAAAGAGATAGTGAGAAAGAACAGAATTTGCGACTAGTTTGAAGATAGAGAAGGTAAAGAAAATGACTTCAAAGAAGAAAGGAGAGAGAAAGAGAGAGAGAGAGAGAGAGAGAGAGAGAGAGAGAGAGGAAGAAGTAAGAAGCTGTTACATATTTCATGCATTTGCAAGTTCACACCAAACGTCTGGTGGTTATCAATCGACTTTGAGATCTGCTGGTCTCCTCAAACCGCCAGCACCTTCCCCGGTATCCTCACCCTCCAAAATTGATGTGGAATGGACAGTCGCATTTCTTCTTTGAATTTCCAATTTGTCCAACATCGAATTTGATATTCTTGGTGCAGTTCCCAGATCCCAATCTTCATGTTCGGCAGTTTTCCTGGCTCTTTGGCAAAGTTATACTATTTCTCGATTGTTTGCTTTATTTTGTCTCCACCCTGTTATCCGCCGTTAAAGCTACATCCACTATCTGATTGATCATTTTTTCTTTGTTTACGATTATCAAACCCAGTTTTCTAGCTTGGATGGAAAAGTCGGTCTGGATCTTAAAGTTCCAAAGTATCTTATTTTCTTTCTTTCGGCATTCTCTGATATTTGTTGGTGTAATTTCTCCAAGTGCTCGTTTTAGCTGAATTTTGATATGAATTTTTCATTTCATAATGATTGATATGATTGATATTTATCCCTGAATTAGGCTCCTTTGCAATGAAGGAGGTCTTTCAGAAAAATAGATATTTGTAAAAACAAACATTTCTTTTAGAAAAATATTTTCCATCATTAGGCTACGGAATATTTATGCATCTACTTATCTTTTAACAGAATATAAACAGCATATTCTACATTTTAACCGAGCGAAAGGCAAAAAGTAAAGATAATTGAATCTAACTAACCATCTTGATACAAAGATACTTTCCTTTTTAAATTGTATCTCATTTGAATACTTTTTTTTTCTTGAAGATAAATCTTATTTTGTTTTACTGAACTTCTTTCTATAGCCCATAAACCTGGAATCATGTTCACAAAAGATGTCGGCTTGGCGGTCACTTGACTCAGTGAAGGGAAAATATTTGAACTGGAGAAAGAAAACTTCTCATGACACTCTCGATCAAGAAGATAAACTGAATTTATTGATTAGAGTTATTTGCCTATCATAGAACTTATTCTTTATTGTAAGATATGTTTTAGTGTGACTGGTGGTCACGGCGCGGAGAATGGGATTGGTGAAATGAGTGCAAATTCTGGCTACTACCAATGTCCCTTGGAAAAGCATGTGTTCCATATACTCCCACCGAAAGGTCATGGACTACCGTGGTATGATAAGGTGTATCACCAGTATGTCTTATACTTACTTGGGGAAGGCTTATGTCCAACAACGGACCTTGAATGGTGAAGAAAATGCCTGATATGAAAGTAGCACCTATATGAAATGGATTCAGATTAAGTGATAAACCAAAAAAATAACTTTAGCATGAGATAATAGACTAAAACGATGTCCCTTGCTTCTCGAAAATTCACTTTACGCCCATTTTCCGCTTTTACGAAGAAAAGATGAAAGCGAAATAGCGTTCAGGCTTTCAGTTTGCTTTGAGTCATTATAACACCAGCGTTCACCTTCTTCCCCATTATCAATCTTGGACTCTGATATATTGTACCTCCAATCAATATGCATCTGTGTATATATATGTATATGATTGCATAGGTATGTATCTGTGTGTGTATGTGTAATATACTTATTCCAATTTCCGTTTTCCAATTCATTACTTTGACAAATCATTTATTATTAATGAGTGAATTTTTTTGATACTTTTACATTCTTCGTTCGTACTTTTCTTCTGTAATTCTGTTGTCTTTATACTAATTTCTATCCAGCTTTTCAACATTTCTCATTTTCTCTTTAATTTTTTCACTTTTCTTTTCAATATTTTTCTTCCCCATTCATTTATCCCTTCTCTCTCTATTCCTTCCTTTTCATTCTTTTCTTTTTTTCTTTCCTTTTCATTCTTTCTTCTTTTTTTCTCCTCTGTATTCTTTCCTTTGTGTTCATCTCTTTTTTTCATTTCTCTTTTTTTTTTTTTCACCTATTCTCAGATTTTGTTTCCTTTTCTCTAATATCAATCAACTCATCTTTCACTGTCTTTCACAGTCTATTCATCCTCGTTTATATAAGAAACTGTAAACAAAAACTGTCAACATATGTTTCTACGGTTTTCAACTTGATCCAGCTGGAGAGCTGAAAATTTCAATATTTACTCCTCATGTTTTGTTTTTTTAAAATTCCATCTCTAAATAGGTTTTTTTTAGGCAGTTCAATTTGCAAACCTAAGTTTTTGCTAAATTGATCGCTTACTTTGTGTCCAGCAGCATTCATGCTTATTTTTTTTCTTCAAACTTTTTTGTGATCACCGGCCAACAAAGGATGAGAGAAGTAACTTATCCATTGATCACTCTTTTTCAAATTTTTGATTGATCATACCAAACACGACATGCTGCCAAAAGACAATGATCACGTGTTAGTTTCTATTAAGTGACTAACCAGACCTGTATCTTTCTGGTCAAGTAGACCGTTGTGTTCTTTCAGTCTTCTTTGCACATTACTTCCATCTTTTTTTTTTCTGATCCTCTTGATCCCATATGATCCGTTGTGATCCGTGTGATCCCAGCATTTATTTTCTTGCGGTTTATGAAGCATCTACCCCACCCTCTTTTTCAGATGAGAGAAATTGATGGCTGATCTGTACATGTGCATCTTATGAACAATACAAACCACAATATAGTTAGGATCTGCATCATTAAACTAATAATTTTCGGTTTGATGCTTTTGTAGGAATTTTTGCACGAGATTTTTATTCGACAATATTATCTTTATCTGTTTTTCAATCCAATTCAGCATTCTCAGCCATTATTAGTTTTGTCTCTACCTTCTCCCAATAAAATTGAAAAGTGCAGCAAATTAAAAATTATTGCAATCAAATTTGAAAATACGCCAACCAAATTTAAAAATACACCAAGCAAATGAAAAACTACTTCAATTAAATTGAATAAAGTCAAAATTCAATTCAAAATACGTCTCTCAAATTAAAAAATTCGCCACACAAACGAAAAAAAAAAACAGGCCACGATTCAGTTTGCATGTCCTTTTAATAATCTAATTCGATTACCATAGCTCTTAGTTTGGTCGGTGAATTTTAAAATTTCGTTCCCGTATTCTAGTATTATGTTGACTTAGTTTTCAATTTGGTCGCTGTAATTGGAAATAGGGTCGTTGTATGTTTCAATTCGCTCGCTTTATTTTTTAATTTGCTTGGGAAAAGGTATAGTATTTTTTTCATCATAATTTTCGTAGCTGCTTTTTTATCGCAACGTTTTTGTGGCCATCAATCTACATCGATGATGTTTAGCACGGATCAGAAACCGTACCAACTGCTCTTGCCGACTGAGCTATGCAAACTTGACGGTTGACAGAAATTCAAATCTTACTTCGAGAACCATCCTCTATTCTATCCCAGTCTCTCTTTCAACGCCATATTTATCACTGTTTTTGCCAAATTCCTGTCCATTTATGGCTTTGAATTTGTTTTCCTATCGCAACAATTCTCTCCAGATTTAAGAAAGTAAAATTTACGTCATAAATACATCATGTCATCTCATTCTAATGAATAAATACATCTATAGAATTAAAATTTGTTTACCGTGGTTTTAAATCACGATCAAGTCATTGATAGCCAGCTCTCTTACCGGCTGAGCCAAACTGATAAATCTTATTCACAAGTATTTGACATGACTAAGAAGTCATTCATTATTTGATTTTCTCAGAGGAAGCATTATCAATTATTATTAATATACGAGCAGTATTTCTTTAATCGCATTTCTGTTCGTTTTTGTCCCAATTCTCAGACCGTTATCCAATACCGATTTTTATTCGATGTATTCTTATCATATTATACACATAACTTCGAGATATGTCTCTGTCGGGAAAAATTGTATGATTACTTGTGCTTGCTTATTAAATGAAAAAATATTCAAAATGTTGTGAGATTTCAGACGCGGTCTACTTCGAATAACAACGAATCAATCTAATATTGACTGTTCACCAAAATCAATCTTTTTAAAACGTTTTTATTTCATTTCATTTATTTATTTATTTTTTTTATAAAACTTCATGATATTTTGCTGAAGTAACTTATGTGAAAATCTTGAATCGGTTATGAATTTCTAGGTTTGTGCAAAAAACGTTTTTCAACTCAGTATACAGTCACTGGTTTTCAAAAAAGAGCGCTGATGCTTTTAGCATGCACTCACTACACTAGACTAGATAGAATGAAAATGTTTAAAAATAGGGTTGGCATTTCGTAACATCGTGACAGCGTTAACAACTTAGTCTACTGCCACAGGAAATAGAAAGAAAAACTATAGCAAAGTATGCAGACGTTTGCTGGTATTAGCTTCTTTTTAATCTACAACTATAGCATCAGTATGTGGAGAAAATTAGGTCTTCTTTGCTCCAAATATCTGTGATTCCGGACGATATAAGAGAGATTTTATTATGTGCACTTTTTGGAAGAGAGTGATGAAACGCCCTGCAAGTTTAAGTGTTTATTCCAGGGGTAAAAACGCGTGCCTTAATCATAAGCACTTCCTTCCTGTTGGAAAGAAGGAGGAAAGGAAATTGCTTATTTTTTGTATGCAAACACATCCTAAAAACATCCACCTTATAGAACTGGAAGAAGAAACTTTCTCTTTCTTTCTGTTTGAATAAAAGTACTCATAAGCATCTTCAAATGATGATGAGACGTTCTCACCTAACTACTTCTTGGACTTTTAATTCTTTTATGCCTTCACATCTTTGAGATCTTAGCTAGATCACTGGATCTGTGGAGATGGTAATGGCATAATCACCCTCTTCTTTAACGAACCATGAAAAGATTAGTGAATTCATTTTGGAGCTATGAACTATTTTATTTATTTATCTAATACTTACAAGAATACTTGTATGGATCCAAAGTTTCCAGAATTTCTGACAGAATATCTAATTCATATAAATTTATTGCCGCATTATTCATCTAAGTTATTTCTTTGAATTTCTATGTGTTTATGCAACCTTCGGGTAATTTGCGTATTCCAATCAATCCTGCAAACGATTCTGGATTTGGTTTGATGAACTCTTTGAGGGATTTCACAATGTCTTGAACTTGATGGAACTGCTGACCAGATAATGAATTTTGCACGGGGGATAGCATGTAATAGTCTGAAGGCAACAGATATTAAGAATACGCAACTCAATCTAATCTCGTTTGGTGTGTTGCATGAGGACGTGAAGACGATCATAGAGCAGCAGAATCAGGGGTAGATTTCCTAGACCAGAAAAAAAAAGACTTTTCAGTTCCAACGCACCATTCAGCCAAGCCAATCGTTCACTATACTATCGCTCAGTGACAGAAGTTTATCTAGATTTCAGCAATTCGTAATGAGAAAATCAATTTGAATGCTTCAAAACATGCCAGATTAAGATGCTGAAAGCTATCCAGGACCAAAGCACGATTTTTTTCGTTTTTAATTTTTATAATAAATCAGTCTTTATTGTCAATGAGGATCTTGTCGAAAATGCCATTTTCTATGTCGAGAATTCAACTACTAACCAATGTTCATTTCGGTGAATTAATGAAGAACCTATATTACCAGCATCAGTATTTTCCTGAATTGTAAACGACGGAATGCAGTTCAACTAAAAAAGCACTCAGAGAGCGCTTACCTCTCTCACTTCCATTGTATGGGAGAATAATTTTGTATGGACCCATCCCAACATATAAGCACTTCATCTACCCTTGCAGAAAGTTTCATTGTAATTCATCGATAACTTTTGGAGATATTGTGTGGACAGACATGATCTTTTGGCGATATTACGTGGTGTGAACGCATAACTACAACGTAGGGGAGGTAATTGTGGATGAATTCACCACAAAATCCGATCAATTCTCATTAATCCCATATAATACATATACCTTTCCAACTTAAGAGGCACTTCTTAGATTTCTATTGATGATGTATGAGATGGCATTCGGAACTCCAGCTAAATAGCATAAATTATTCATCAAATCCTTTGGTGAAAGCAATCCATGATTTTGAAACCTGATTACATAAGCTCTTTAGCTTGAGATGCAAAATATTTCAGGGATTATTTGAAATGAATAAAGCCGGGAATTAGCAATTCATTAATCTCAGCGCCAAATTTGTGGAGCATGTGGAAGTTGGAAGACGCTTCCCGTTGATTTTAAAACTGCTCTTTATGATCATTGCGTATGATATGGTCGAGCTATTTCCTAGTCTATGTGCTCATTCGGTAACAACTTTCCGGTTGTGTACCTTCCGGCCTTCGTCGGGTGTTCTTGGCTCTAAAATGTTGAATCACTTCTTAGAGCGCATGCTTGATTGAACTGGACACGCCACATACCTTTTTTGTATGTCCTGCATGTCAGAGCTCCGTTGATAGTGTTGAATTCCGAGTTGCTTTCCTTGCATTGGATGATGTTTGTTTTTTTCTCCTTGTCGTTCTTGATGAGAAGTTCCCAAATACAAATGATATCGATACTCAGTCGGCTGAGTAGTTCGATTGAATAGCGTATATGTGCTGCTTCCTTTAGGCGCTGTATTCGCCAGATAATCTCCCTGTTGATAATTTGCACTCACATCTCACAATGACCTATGTTCAACCCCCCTCCACGTATGGTCCACCATATCAGATTTGTACGTGTCGTGGAGTGTTACAGACTTCCTATCTTCTTTTTACAAGCCTGTATATTTCATCTTCATAATATCTACTACAGCTACAAGGAATAGACTATACACAATTTCGGTTCATGTTTTGGGCGGTTCAGTTCTGAAGAGTTGTGAGCGTATGGCGGCCCCACTCCGGAGCACCGTCCAGACGTTGTACTGATGGCATAATCTTTTTAATTTCTAGCATGCGCAGCTGATGTACGGAAGGACGACTGTGATGTTTTGGTGTCGTTTTACCGTCCGGTTGTCTGCGTTTGCCCTTGCTGTTATTTAACTAGCATGCTAATTGTTTTTAAGGAGAATGTTTTTTTTTTTAGTTACTGAATATCAGTTTATATCAGGGTTGCTGCATATTTATTTTTCCCGGTGTTGTTATTACTTGATGACTAGAGACATAGCTCAGGTACCTCCCCGTGAAGATGTGTTTATGGTATACGGATGTCCTGGATCCATGCAGAGGGGCTATTTTTTTCGTTCGCCTCAGAATGAATAGTCACAGCATGTTCACATGATCTAATAGCTTTTGTTGATGCCAGAGTATGAGGGCATCAACTACATATCTTAGCCAGGTGAATAGTTTCAACATTTCTGACTGTAGCGCTATTTCCTGGAAACACTGCAATATGAACGTTCGATATCACCGTAAACAAAGTTGATCCCATGGCCATCCCTTCATCCTGTCGATGGACTTCCAATTTCAGCTGGAATTGTGTCGTTTGGACGCAAAAGGTCAACGTCCTCATTAAATTGTCAGTTGAGATGTTGGTACGTTTTCCGTGTTTTTGATTTGATTCCAGTTTCACTCCGACCACAGACATAGTGTAATCCATGGGGACTTCGGTGAAAAAGCTCACTTCATCGAAGCTCACGCCTAATAACCTAACAGTGAAATAAAAACGTGAAATTTGGGTAAAAACAGGGGGCAAAGGGGGAAAAACAAAAAGAAATATGGTAAGAATTGCTAATTCTTCTTTCTGTCAGCGCAGAAAAATCGACAATTCTAGTAACATTTACTGTATCTAATGATTTTTTAAAAATCATTCTTTGATTTATTCATTGAATCTTCCATATCTTCTCCATTCGATTACTTTTTAAATACTCATTCGTTCAAAAAGTTGAAACATTTTGGAAAGGGCATTGTTGGAAATATTCGCGATGGATTTAAAGAAAAACAGACAAGGAATTGAAGTGAAACAAATTGGCAAGAAATAAAATTGAAATTTCTTCTATAATGCTGTATCTTCCCCTATTTTGTCACATTTACAAAAACTTAATCAATAGAAAATAAACAATTGAAAATTCTAATCCAAATTACGGTTAAAAGGACTCTGTCCCAGAGACATCTGGGCATTTCTTGCCGAATTATGGCTTCTCAATTAATAAAGCATTTATTGCAGAAATTAAGTTCAAAATGCTGGAGAAGATGATTATCTGTGGGAGCATTGTCAGGTAAATGGAAAAGATACTGCAAAACTTCATATCCCAATTCACTAAGCCCAGACGCAGTCAGTTGGGATGTGTGAATGGTAGGCACTGTCATGGAGTATTTCATACATATCATACATAGCACTATCTCCCAACGTTTAACCTTTCTTATTGTCTTATGATGACATTTGATCGCTGTTGAAGTTATGAAGTCCCAAGAATGAGCTCG
Source organism: Thysanoteuthis rhombus (assembly GCA_963457665.1). Classification (NCBI taxonomy): domain Eukaryota; kingdom Metazoa; phylum Mollusca; class Cephalopoda; order Oegopsida; family Thysanoteuthidae; genus Thysanoteuthis; species Thysanoteuthis major. Next base: position 13,790,440 of record OY735237.1, on the reverse strand, counting down.
AACCGTTGTTTGTAGCTTGTTGGCTACTGCAGTCGTTAATACTTCATCATAATGACTGGTTTGGGCCTTTTCCGAAGTTTATGATTGGTATCCATATTTCGATATTTAATCCCATTGAATCAATACTGAGGAAGCGATTACATTATACATATAATCACCCTTTTTCTGTCAGTAACACTTGCATTTATTCCTGTTTCTGACAATGATTTTTTTTAAGTAGCAGTATCCACACCACATAATTTATTGACGTTATCTCCTTCTTGACAGCACGATGTACTAATTCGAATTAGTGTATGAAAATTAGTTTAATTCTTTTGATAGACACTATTGCTGTTAAGGGCTGGAAAACCTCCAGTAATGACGAAACATGTTTCTATTTACAGGGATTCTACAAAGAAATATGCAATTATTTCAGTAAATCTTTCACTAGAAACTTTTATTTTCTATGATGTAAAAAAAGACATTTCATGTGTAACAACCTAATATTTATATGGTCTCATATATCAGTCCAGTTAATAGCTCAAAAGACTTTTTCATCTCTTCTGATGTGTGCTCCAAATCAAAGACTTTCAACAGGTCTTCATTTCCTTTTTGGGTTTTTTCCCCAGCTAGCAACACGCACCCTGCTATCCACCCCCGAGCTATTGAAGAATCCCGCCGCTTTTTACCTCTCTTACTCTTAATTTGCACAAATGTAATATACAGTACTCGAATCCTAACCTCAAGCTTTTTTGTCAACTGAGAGTTCCTGTGATGTTTGTTTACGAATGTTGTCAGAAGTAACACAGGTGGAGAAAATTCGTTTGTTTATTTGTTTACATCTATATTGATACATGTATAATTCTGAATAGGAATAAGTATGCACACATACAAATACACACAGACACACACAGACACACACACAGAGACACACACACACACATATATATATATGTGTGTGTGTGTGTGTGTATGCATGTGTGTGTACTGGAAACTATTTTCCAGTGGCGTGCGTCATCCTTCATTTTCTGTAGCTGTACTGATGACTTTTCATGAAATTTATTAACTCCTCTTTTCCTTCTCTCTTTCCCCAACAGAAATAAGGAAAGGAAATCGTGTCTCCTATGTTATCATAGTCCTATTGAAAGAACCTCACTCACTCAACCAATCCATAAAGCTTGCAAGACTGACAGAAAGTATTATTTGTCTTCAAATAAGTCATCATAGTTATTTATTCAATCCCATAAACAGTACCATTATAATTGGTTTATCTGTAAAATTCTAAAGGTCTGATTCTGTTGATCTGTATTTAACCTCTAATCAGATATATATTTGACCTCTAATTAGCTGAAAGGGCGCATTGTATCAAGAAGTTTTGAATTAATGGGTACCTTCATTTTTAAAAAAATTAAAAATACTGATTCGCAACTCAATATTGATGACAGCGCAGTATATCAGGAAGAAAACAGGAGTCTGAGACATCATAAAAACTGTTTTAAAAAACTCAAATGGCAATGAGTAGGCCTTGTTGCAAGAATGAAAGACTACCGATGGACATCACGACTCACAACATGGATCCCCAGAGATCACATGCGAAACCGAGGCCGACTGAATACAAGATGGAGAGATGAACTAGACAAATTCAGAAAATACTAGCTCTGCAATGCCATGATAGAGAATTGTGCGGATCCCGGGGAAGGTCTACGTCCAATGACGGACGTTGAAAGACTGATGATGATGATGATGATGATGATGATGATGATAGCAGGGTGGTGTTCGTGACCGATATTACAAGGGAGATGACCATTGAATGCTTATTATAATGCAATCCGACTATCTATTAGCAAATCTATAAAATACTTGTGATTTAAAGAAATGTTATCCTTTAAAAACGTGTGATAAGAATATGAGGTCAGATAAACACTTTTCCTGGAGTAAGAATGACAAAAGGGTTAAAAAAAAGTTATATCGTCGTCAATGACTTATATTTTTGGCTTGTTTTGATTGAACTGATGAGGTGGGGTTCTCGTACGTCATGCTTCAACTGAGGGGTTTTGTCCTAAGGGGTTTGGTTCAAGGGGGTTTTATCCAAGGTGGGGTTGTCCTTGGGGGTACCTGGACTATGTTTTAGAAGTGCTCACTAATAAGGAGACATCTCGTTAATTATAACGACTTCGTCAAACAATGCTTGCATCTACAAATACTAAGAATACAGGCAAATCCTTTCTTGAAAAATCCTCGAGGAAGGCTCAGTCAGTTATGCGGCTTAGTTTGGAATGGCATCAGTGCCACATCAATCAGAGAATTTGCGATCTGAAGTCATTCTCGTTTCTCCTTCCCTTTCAAAAATCCGACAAGACCCGGCCAGACCGCTCATTAAACCCCCTCACCTCACCCCTAAGCCCTACTTGTTTCAGTCCTGCCACCCTGCTGGGGTCATGAATCATTGTCAGGGCGCCGTGTTAAGCCGTTGCATTTTCTTGGCGCCCTTAATTTTTCAACTATTACTCGCGTTAGGGAAGCTTCTCTCCCTACCCCACTGTTCTGGTGCTACGGGCGTGGAAGGGTTGGCTCAGAAGATGGGCTTACGCAGTGGTATCTAAAGGAATTAACCCTCTCGGAAAACACATGAGATATATCTTGTATTTTTTCGGCATGCATGACACTTTAAAAATAGTTCCCTTGATTTGTATCTTCAACAGAAGAACATCACACACGCTCAGAGAGAGAGAGAGAGAGAGAGAGAGAGAGAGAGAGGACAAATTTATTGCGTGTACGTCACAAAAAAATCTGCTTTTCTTTTTTTTTTTATAAATGAGCTACGAGGATCAAAAGTATAACCTTTAACCCAGGAAAGAACTTCTGAATCTGTTACAGAATCCTAATATAGTCTGGAATAATAAAAATAATACCTTTGCACAGTCAGTTAGTTCTGCTTCCCCTAATTCGTGACCGTATTTTCTTTTCTTTCTTATTCTCAATACATTTCTTCGGTAAAATCTTTTACAATGCATTCTTATGGAAAAAAATCATCTGTAATGCATTTCTGCAGTAAACTAATTAGCAATGCATTTATTCATATGATACTTATAATAACCTTATTCTAATAGCTATATTTGCATTAATTCCTGACCAGTGACAATCCCTTTTTCCTGATTTTCAATGCACTGCTACATTGAAAAAATCACAATGCTTTCTTGTAACTAAATTATTTTTGTACATTTCTTTAGTGAAATTATAGTCAGTGCACTTACATTGTTACATTCCTATTTTGTCAGTAACGCTTGTATTATTTCTTAACCACTGACAGCTCGATTTCCAATGCATTTCTCTTTCAAAATCATCAGCTATGCATTTACATGATATATATAATCGTCTTTTACTGACAGTAGCATTAATTCTTATTTTCTGACAGAGGATTTTCAAGTGATTTTCATTATATTTGTATAGTTAAAAATAGTCAGTGTTATATTTTCATTATAGATATAACAGCCATAATTTGTCAGTAATATTTGCTAAATTCCTTACTACTAGCAATTACTTACTTTAAAAAAAATTTCAATTCAACACAGGTTGAGTGCAACAACCTGTTAAATTTCAAGTAGGAAATTGCAAAATTCATTATTCAGTCATCAAATTTTCTAAGCTGCAAGAAATACTTAATTTTCTGAATGATTAACGTTAAGCGGTCGGGTTGCAGTCAACAACATATAACCATGATTATTGACTCATTTTCTCCTCTCATTTTTCTGGTTATTATCAGGTCATCAGCACGATAATACTACTTTAGATGACCGGCGATAGGACATGATACGAAAAGGTTTTGTTTCGTTTTGTTGCTTGCAAAATTGCTTCAGTGAATTAAGTTAGTTATTTTCTGAGTTACCACTAACTGAGCCCATTTACAACTCCAACAACCTGAGAACTCTTATCAGATTTTACTGGATGAATCTAGAGATATGTTTACTGATCACATTCTGTAACTGACTACACAAGCTGTGGTTGGATATATGTATATACAAAAAGCTGTGATATATATATATTCCAATGCAAGAATTGACAAGAATATGACTCATTCCAAGAAAATGTGTGTGTGTGTGTGTGTGTGTGTGTGTGTGTGTGTGTGTGTGTTTGCACAAGTACTCAAATAACATTCTAAATTCTCAAATGTAGACTCAAACCACTTTTTTTTCTGGGTCCACTCTTTTTTGAGTCCCTTGGTTTAAGCCTGCTTGATCTAACGGTCAATCTACCACTCCAAAAAAATATGCTTTGCAATAACATTAGATGACTGGACTGTAGTGGAATCTTTTGATTAAATATTCACACAGCTTAGCTTAGCTTAGACCCAAGGTCACATTAGTGATGGTTCTTGGGAGAAGTGAACTTTTTAGCAATGGTATATAAGAATAATGGGCTTATCATCGATTTAGAGCGTCTGCCGAAAAATAAATGGAAAGATGACAGTGGAAAAAGTATTCCTTAGATTCTTAAAATCTCTGATCCTTTGAGCTATGGGAAAATTGGATTTTTTATACCTGGATTTCTGTGATAAGGTGTTGTTACTATTATTCCATGATTTTTTCGTACCAGTTACTTATTTTTTAATTAAAACGTTCCAGTCCCTTTGCTCTCAGGCCTTCTTTCTATCAGAATTTCCGAGACGGGTCGTTGTTACTTTTTTTATACAACGATTCTTTCAAACACGAGTTCAAGTTGGAGTTGATTTTGTTTATCTCCTGTAACAACTTGAAGAACAATAACAAAAGCTAATCCTCACTTAATTAAGAGAAGTAAACCCCTCACTGTCTTCGTGTTAAACAAAACCGATGTATAAAATCAACATTTTCCATGATTTGAAATGAAGTGATTGTTGGGATTTCTAACCACCCGAGTCAAACTGACGAGTCTTATGTATTCACGAATCTATTCATTGTATATGTGATAGAAAAGTTTCAGTAACCATCTTCAGTCGAAAAAGAAGTAGGGGTCGAGTTTGACCCTGCAGCAGCCAGACCTGTCCTCGACTTAGTTGCCATTATCACAACGTTCCAGCTACTTTAACCCCCGGTCTTCTTTTGGACTGAATTTCTGAGATGACGTGTTGTTACAATTATACACTGATTCCTTCCGACTAGTTTCTTCGTCTTCGGTGTTTTCATCATAACGTACTGGCTCCTATACCCTCTAGCCTTTTTTGGCTGAATTTCTGAGACAAGGTGTTGTTATGATAACATCGATTCTTCTGGACTAGTTCCTTTATTTTTATCACAATGTTTGGATCGCTGGGGGAACTGGAAGCAGTAGATCTCGAAACGTTGTGTTAAAGAAAGACGACGAAGCATGTCCAAAAGAATAAATTTATAATAGTAACAAAGACAATTGTCAGATTGGTACAGCACTGATATGACTCAAGAACGGAGGTGATTGAAAATAACAAGGAATGCCAGCGGGTACGGAGGCTAAAATGTAGAGATAAAAATAACAAAGACGAAGACATTGGTCCGGAACTATCAATGTATGATAGCAGCGATCATCGTCTAAGATAATTAAGAAAGAGAATTGCCAACTTAAAATCATCCATTTAATAAAATAGTGTTACTTTTTCTGTGTGTTTTTTTTTGTCTTGAAAATGGACTCTTCCTCCTATGTAACAATTTGGCTGATGAAAACATCCCCTACCCACTGCTTGGAACAATGGATTCTTCCACGTAAACAAGCTCCGTCATTTTTCAACACTATTCTACTGTAGTAATTGCTTTGAACTGGTGTATACTGGAATCTTAAAGTAAGAAAATGTGAAGAAACTGCTCAAACTCTACAGAAACAGGGGTATATATATATATATATATATATATATATATATATATATATATATACATATATATATATATATATGTATGTATGTGTGTGTGTGTGTGTGTGTGTGTATGTATATATACCGGATGTATGTGCACATATTTACAATGGCCTATGATGAATTTTTAGCCACCCCTTATTTTACCGTTTTCCAATAATTAATCTCATTTTTATCTTTTTTTTTTTTTGATAAATGAAATCCTGATTATTTACAATACTTAGTAAAATATAGTGTTAGTTCTACAAGTTTAAACCATTAGTTCTGAAGGGAGAAGAGATATAGATGATTTTACATGTGGACAATTTATTGGTTTAAATTAATGTGGAAAGTCTAACTTTGAGAAATTGCAAGATGTTTCAACCTCCAATCATCAAACTGTAAATAATGTAGTCAACAGATCCTCAAGGAAAGGACATTGTCAAGTGAAAAACAAACCTGAGCAGTCAAAGAGAACTTCTGAATGAGGAAAGCGTGCAGTTAAAATTAGCGTGTTTAGGAATCAACGTTCAACTATAGAAGTTTCCAAGTCAATCAATGTATCAGAATATGGTGTGAAAACAGAACTAAAAGACCCGGATATGAACAAACAAAAAAGAAACTGATGATACAACAAAAGAACAAAATAGGGAGATTCAACTAGATCAAAAGGGTGTGAAAGAAAGCAGAGGACATTATGCCATTAATAATATGGTTAGACAAAATCCATTTCTGTCAGTTCTCTAATCTACGACATAATTGTGTGGTGAATGAAAAATAAAACATCGTACCCAGACTTTTGACAGGGAACGGTGAAACATTGAGAGGTGAGAGTTATGGTATGAGTGCATTTCGGATAAAAGACAAATCAGCTAATTTTTGTTGAAAACTGCTGATAGAGCCCTAAATATTGTAGAATCTTAGCAAATCTTTGATAATGTATTTGAAGAAACGGCAAAAGCGTTAATATCCCTACGTTGAACATCATTTTTGGCCACCACTGTATATATGTGTGTGTTTGAGTGTGTGAGTATATATATATATATATATATATATATATATATATATATATATATATATATATATATATATATTCCTGTGCAAGATTGACTAGACTATGACTCTTTTCAAGAAAATGGAGCTCATGTCAAAGCAGCAATGTTTGGTAAAGGTGGAATAACATCCATGGTACCAAAACTCTGCGATGTGTGGCTAAAAGTCCTGCACTCAATCCTATAGCGCAGTGGTTTAGAAACTTTGAAAACTCAAGGACTCCTTCTATAAGAGAAATATACTGGCGGAACCCTATTTCTAGCATTTAATTTTTAATGAACTTGAATAGTTAAGTAACTTTTGACACTTGAGTCGTAACCATTGCTATAGAGCATGCATGGAGGTATCTTGACAGAAGGTTGCATGCAAGATCGGCAAAAGCTTTGTCAGAGCTCGATATATCGTTAGAACAATGGAAAAACACGGATTAGTCAATTTCACTCGATTTGCTTAATCATTGCTCGAATTATGTAAAGTTTAATAGCAGTTGTTTTTTTTTAATCCTTGCCAGCACTTATCATAGGCCACTATATATATATATATATATATATATATATATATATATATATATATATATATATATATATATATATATATATCCGTGGTCATCTTTACGAGTAATAACTGCCTATGTCCATATTTTTTTTTATCATTGACAGTCTCAGATTAGGATAATCGACTCGGTTATTTTTTTATTTTTTCTCAATAATGTCAATAAGTTATTTTTCTATTTTATTTGCAATTATATACAAACGGGACGGAGGAAAAAATGGTTTGTGCAAAAAAAGACGATCTCGATAGCTATTTTAACTTACGGGACTGGCAGACATACATACGTAATATATGAACTCAAGCTAAAATGGATGATTCGCATGTCACAGAGTAGGAACTAAGGAGCTGGGATGTCACAAACCCAGGTTCACAAGTTGACAGGACTATGACGTTATCTGTCCCCGTCCATCAATAAGTCGGACGTTGTTTTACATATTGGTTTAAATGACGGCAATAGCTGTGAACGTCGATCATTTTTTTTTAAAGATTTTTTTCATACTTTATATATTTTCTTCTTCCTGTCTTTGTCCCCAGAATAACATTTCCAACCCTGTCTTCTGAGGATACCCAAAAAGGATAATAAAAAAGAATTAGAAAAAAAAAAAAAAAAAATACCCATTGTCTGGAAATTTTTGTGTGCGGCACCAAAAATGGTCCCGTATTGGAATGATCTCAGAGTATCGTTCTCATTGGCATTCATTGTTTCCATCGTCTCGAAGACAACTTCCTGGGGAGTTTGATCCTCAACACCGTCTTCTTTTCCGCTATTCTTTCTGACCCCACTCTTCTGGTCATGTTCCCCACGTTCCATAATCGTCATTCTCTGACTCTACCATTCCATCCCAGACTTCCACATCTCCCAGCTGCTTTGCAACAAAACAAACCCCTGCCCTTGTCATTTGTAGGCTTCGCCTTGTCCTTCTTTTGAGCAAGTCATATACATGCATATGGAAAAAAGCGGAGTGAAAAAAAATTCGTACTTATGCATGCACGGATTCTGTTTGAATAATAATAATAATAATAATAATAATAATAATAATAATAATAATAATGATAATAATAAGAAGAAGAAGAAGAAGAAGAAGAAGAAGAAGAAGAAGAAGAAGAAGAAGAAGAGTTATAATAATAAATTGTTTGCAAAGACCTGGGGAGAGCTTGAGACGTTGTTCAACAAAGTGGAGGGATACAGTGACGACATTGGGATGGAGTTTGGAATAGAAAAATGTGCAAAACTGGTAATGTACAAAGGAAGACTGGCAGCGGCAGGAGGAATCGAATTCCTGAACAACAGGATGATAAGGAAAATAGTACAGACCAAACTAAATAGCAGGAACCTTATAGAAGAAATGAACTCAGGGCTCAATCGGTAGTAAGATACACAAGACTATCCCTTGGATGGACAAAAGAAGAACTCCAGTCAATGGACCAGCGAACAAGGAATCTTATGACAACGCACAAAGCTTTACATCTTAGAGATGACACGGATAGACGGTACGTGAAGAAGAAACAAGACAGTAGCGGGCTCATCAGTATAGAGGATTGTCCACAGGGCTAAAGTAGGTCTGAAAAAGTATGTGCAAGCAAAGAGTGCCCGAAGTAGCGCAACGAACAACCAAAAGGTAGAAAACAATGGAACAGCACAGCAAACAATGAAAGAAAAATTGGACCAGTAAAAACTACACGGAGAATTTAAAGGACAGATACAGGGTGGGGTAGACGAGAGATCATGGACATGGCTACGAAAAAGGAATCCCGAAGAGAGAAACCGAATCGCTCATCACGGCAGCTCAAAATAAATCCATCGACAGAACTCAGACGAACTGCAAGTGCTGCCTATGTTGGAAAAAAGATGAGGCCGTAAACCACGCAACATGAATGTAGTCAACTAGCCCAGAAGGAGTATAAACACAGACATGATTGAGTAGCAACAGTGATACATTGGGAACTGTGTAAACGAATGGGAGTTAACCATGTTGAAAAGTGGTACCAGCACAAACTGGAGTCAGCCTTGGAGAATGGAAACCACAAATTACTCTGGAAATTTGACATCCGAACGGACCACCCCATCTAAGTGAGAGAATCAGACCTAGTAATCCTGGACAAGAAGAGGAAACCTGCTAAGTGTTAGACGTGTTCGTGCTTGCAGACCATAGAGTAAAGAAGAGGGTGAAAAACTGGAAAAATATCAAGATCTAGCAAGAGAACTGAAGAAGGTGTGCAGCATAAAAGCCAGAGTAGTACCAATAATAATAGGTGCACCCAGAACCGTAATAAAGACACTAGAAGTGAGATTGGAGGAACTAGGGATAAAAAGATGGATTGAGACTGCACAGTTCACAGGACTGTAAGGAACTGCACGAATACCGAGGAAAGTGCTAGTGCTATAAACAGTAGTTAGCAGTGGCCTAATAAATGAGGAGGGGAAAAAATACTCCAATGGTGGTGGAAGTACAAACCACAGCACTGCTATGATAGGTGAGGGAGAGATGAGATGAGAGGAAGGCTGAAGACCTGAGGAGACTAACGATCACTCAGCCTTCAGCGATAACCACCGTAAACTGTGAACCACAGTATTGCTGTGCACTTTGAGAGTGAGGTAAAAAGGGCTGGGGACGAGAAAACTTGCTGTCACTTAACCTCCAGCAGTAACCACCAGGGAACTGCTGTGAAATTGCTAATAATAATAATAATAATAATAATAATAATAATAATAATAATAATAGTAGTTAGGTATATAGGACCGTTCCTAGGATGGACAAAGGAAGAGCTCCAATCAATGGATAGGCGAACAAGGAAACTTATGACGATGCATAAAGCATTACACCCTCGGGATGATACAGATAGACTATACGTTAAGAGAAAAGAGGGTGGTAGGGGGCTCATCAGCATAGAAGATAGTGTCCAGAGAGCTAAAGTAGTCCTAGATAGATATGTGCAAACAAATAGTGAAGAAATCATAAAGAGCGCGAGGGATAGTGCAACAAACAATAAAGTAGAAAACAATGGAACAGTACAGCAAACTAGAAAAGAAAAGTGGGAAGGGAAAAAATTGTACGGCGAGTTTAAAAGACAGATAAAAGATATAGCAGACGAGAAATCATGGACGTGGTTACGAAAGGGAAACCTTAAGAGAGAAACAGAATCGCTCATCATGGCAGCCCAAAACAAAAGCATAAGGACAAACTACATAAAAGCAAAAATCGACAGAACACAGACAAACAGCAAATGCCGCATGTGCGGTGAAAGAGATGAGACAGTAAACCACATAACTAGTGAATGTAGCCAACTCGCCCAGAAGGAGTATAATCATAGACACGATAGAGTAGCAACGATGATACACAGGGAACTAAGTAAACAAATTGGATTCAACCATGGGGAAAAGTGGTATCAGCACAAGCCAGAGGCAGTTTTGGAGAATGACAACCACAAACTACTGTGGGACTTTGACATCCAAACTGACCACCTCATCCAGGCAAGAAGGCCGGACTTAGTAATAGTAGACAAAAAAAGGAAGGCCTGCCAAATACTAGACGTTGCTGTACCTGCAGACCACAGAGTAAAAAAGAAGGAGGGTGAAAAAAGGGAAAAATACCAGGACCTAGCAAGGGAGTTAAAGAAAATGTGGAACATGAAAACCAGGGTAGTACCGGTCATAGTGGGAGCACTAGGAACTGTCCCCAAAACGCTGAGGGAGAGACTGGAGGAGATCGGGATTAGGGGGAGGATAGAGACCGTACAGACCACAGCACTGCTGGGAACTGCACGGATACTGAGGAAGGTGCTAGAGATATAAGGACTGCAACGAATCGTAGCTCTGTCATGATATGCGAAAGAGAGAGGAGACGTTAGCTGAAGACCTGAGGAGACTTATTGTCACTCAGCCTTCAGCGATAACCACTGGGCAACCGGTGTGAAACTGTAAATCGCAGAATTACTGCGACCTATGAGTACTAGGAGAGGAGGGCTGGAGACTTGAGGAGTCTTGCTGTCACTCAAACTCCAGCGGTTACCACCAGGCAATTGATGTGAGATTCCAAATAATAATAATAATATACCATCCAGGTGACAGTATCGCTAAAATCAGTAAGGTCATTGAGGGCCAGACTGGAGGAGCTCGGTATAAAAGGAAGGATTGAGACAGTTCAGACCACAGCACTGCTAGGAACCGCACGGTTACTAAAGAAAGTGGTAAAAATATAAGGTCTGCGACACTAAATGTTAGCAGTGGCCGAACAGAGGAAGGAAAATGGAACCAGAGATGTGGACCACAGCACTGGCGTGATTGGTGAGGGAAAGGAGAGATGTGGGCTGAAGACCCGTGGAGACTTGCTGTCACTCAGCCTTCAACAATTACTACCAGAAAACTGGTGTGAGACACTAAACCACAGTATTGCTGTGGTTTATGAGAATGTTGAGAGGAGGGCTGGAGACTTAAGGAAACTTGCTGTCACTCAACCTCCAGTGGTAACCACCAAGCAACTGGTGTGAGATTGCAAATAATAATAATAATAATAATAATGATGATAAAAAAATTGTATGGCAAGTTTAAAAGGCAGATACAAGATGTAGCAGACGAGAAATCATGGACGTGGTTACGAAAAGGAAACCTTAAGAGAGAAACGGAATCGCTCATCATGGCAGCCCAAAACAAAAGCATAAGGACAAACTACATAAAAACAAAAATCGACAGAACACAGACCAGCAGCAAATGCCGCATGTGCGGTGAAAGAGATGAGACAGTAAACCACATAACTAGTGAATGTAGTCAACTCGCCCAGAAGGAGTATAAGCATAGACACGATAGAGTAGCAACGATGATACACAGGGAACTAAGTAAACAAATAGGATTCAACCATGTGGAAAAGTGGTATTAGCACAAGCCAGAGGCAGTTTTGGAGAATGACAAACACAAACTACTCTGGGACTTTGACATCCAAACTGACCACCTCATCCAGGCAAGAAGACCGGACTTAGTAATAGAAGACAAAAAAAGGAAGGCCTGCCAAATACTAGACGTTGCTGTGCCTGCAGACCATAGAGTAAAAAGGAAGGAGGGTGAAAAAAGGGAAAAATACCAGGACCTAGCAAGAGAGTTAAGGAAGATGTGGAACATGAAAACCAGGGTAGTACCGGTCGTTGTGGGCGCACTAGGAACTGTCCCCAAAACGCTGAGGGAGAGACTGGAGGAGATCGCGATTCGGGGAAGGATAGAGACCGTACAGACCACAGCACTACTGGGAACTGCACGGATACTGAGTTGAGTTGTTTGGGTTTGCGAAAATACTGAAGTAGGTGCTGAAGATTTGATGAGACTTGCTGTCACTCGATCTGTAGCACCAAATGTAAGCATGCAAATTCTAATAATAATAATAATAATAATAATGATGATAACAACAACAACAACAACAACAACAACAACAAATAAATAAATAAATAAATAAAAGCCACGTCGTAGGAATCACGCATGTTACAAAATTTGTAAACCAATACACGCACATGTGCACGTGCGTGGAACATGCCCACATGGCTGGGTGGAGCTGTTGCGGAGTTGGGATGAACGGAGGCAAGGGAAGAAGAAAGAAGCATGGGGGAAGGCACGCCATTCCTGCCCTTGCTGTATCCATCGTGACACAATACATTTGTTCAGATGCGTATTTGTCATCATTATCTCTGTCTACCTTCATTCCAGTTTGACAAAGCCAGCCCTTTCCATCCCGGCCTCCACCGTTGCCGCCATTTCCCCTGCGCCTACACCTCTTTTCTGGCCACTTCCATTCTTCATTCGGTAGACTCACTTTCCTTTGTTTCTTTCACCCTCCCTTTGTCTTCCTCTTCACCCACTCTCTTTGTCTTTCCTTTCTTCCGTTCGGGTTTTCCAATCATTCTCTTCTCTTTCCTTTGTCTTTCTCACCGTTTCCTGCCTCTTCTTCCTACTGCTCACGTTTTTTCTCTGTTTCTTTTTTCCTTTAGTCTCCCTCTTCACCCTGCCCTGTCTCTCTGTCTTTCCCTTGCTCTAGCTCGGTGTTTTCAGCTTTCTCTCTCTTTCCCTGAGTAATTCTCCCCTCCTGCTCTTTCTTTGTTTCTCCTTCCTTCACGTCACGTTTTTGTTTTTATTTCTTTCTAAACTTTCACATATCTTCCTCTTCGCCCTCTCTCTCCGCTATTTTCAGATCGAGTTCCTTGCAATCTCTTTGGCTCAGTTTCACTACTCCCCTCTCTCTGTTACATGTAATCTATCATTGCACTCATTGGTGTATATCTTCTTTCTTTTCATTTTTACGTCATATACTCCTCTTGTGCTTTCCTTTCCTTCCCCCCTTTGCTTTATCATCCTCTCTACCTTCTGTCGTTGTTTTTCCTTTCTTGAGCTCCAGTTTATAGCAATCTCACTATTCCAGTCTCTCACTCTCTCTCTCTCTCTCTCTCTCTGTTCCCTCTCTCTCTGTTTATCTCCCACGTGTTTTTTAAAAATAATTTCTTTCTCTACACTATCTTCTCTCAATTTATATTTTATACTTTCCCTTTGTGTAATTCATATTCTCCCTTTTATATTTTCTTTTTCTTTCCTTTTCAAATTCCCAGATATCTTCTCTCTTTCCCTTTGTTTGCTTTCCAAAATACTTATTAATTTCATCCTCTCAAATTTCCCCTTCCCCTCTTCTCTCCATCTCATTTCCTATTTTCAGTATCTATTCTCAATCTTAGCTTCATATATTCCCAGCATCTGATTTTCGCTTTTCGGGAGAATTCTTTCCTGATAGTCATTTTCTGTTTTTCATCTACTTTCTTTCTCGCTCGTTTCCATTTGTACATTCTTTCTTTCTTCCTCTCTTTCTCATAACTATCTTACTAAATGATTTTGTGATTCTGATTTATAATTCTCATCCCATTTTCCTTGCTATTTCTTCCTCTCTTTCTTTCTTTGCTTTTTTTCATTCCTTTAGTTTCTTTCTTTCTTTCTGTCATATTTATTTAAAAAAATTATTTTTCCTTCTTTGATTTTGTTTTTCCTTTTCTGTTTCTTATACTTTGTCTTTTCCCATTGTGTTTATTCTTTCGTTTAGTTTCTTTCTTTCTTCTTTTATTCTGTCTTTTTCCTATTTTCTTTCTTCCAGTTTCTTTTTTTATTTCAATATTTTGATTCGTGTGATATTACTCGCCTATTTCTTATATATCCCTTTTCTTTGGATATTTCTATTTTTTCTTTAGAAATAATTCTCTTAATTACATATTAACATTTCAACCCCATTGAATATTTCCCTCTCTTCTATTTCACCTTCTTCTTCCTCCAGTCATTCCTTCTCTTCTCTCTCTATCCTTTTCGGAACATCTCTTACCATTTTCTCCTTATTCCCCAGGGATTGACCCCCTCTTCGTTCTTGTTTACTCTTTATTTAAACCAGTGCTCACGTATATCCTCTTCGCACCCACTGATATAAATGGGTTTGCAGAACTAGGTATACGATAAGGTTTGGTTTCGGGAACTAGATATACGGTACACATTGGACACACACAAAAAACATGGAAATTGAGAGGTAGGTATACGTCGTGCCCCCACGTGTCCCTGTTTCCAATCCTGTTCACACTATTTTGCTTTCCCGAATCTTCTTTCTTCGCATACTTTCGTCACCTCTCTCTTAGTTCTCTTTTATTTATTTCTTATATCTCGTTCACTAGGTTTTAACTTAATTCCATCAACTTAACCCATTTACGATGCTCTCTCTTTTTCCTTCTCTCCACTCACTTTCTCTCTCTTCGCTGGTATTACTTAAACTCTTCCTCCTATAATTCCCTCTTTATATCTTTGTGTCCCACTTCTCTTTCGTCCTCTCTCTCTCTCTCCCCCTTTCCCGCCGTAACCATATTTACATTTAACTTTATCTTTATACCATTCCACGTCCCTCTCTCATTTACTCCCTCGCTACCATCCCTTTTAACTCCTCTTCTTGCTCCTCTCTCATTATATCTTTTATATCCCCTCTCTTATTTCCCCTCCACTCTCACCCTATACGCTTCTCCCTTTATTCTATCTTTCTCTTCTGATCATTATTATTCTCCCTTCTCCAAAGCCGTTCTCAAGATGATTCCTGCTGTGCCCCCCTTTCCCATCCGCCTTGACACTATGCTTTGTAAGCGAATCCTCATCATCTTCCTGGTCACCGTCGTCGTGTGCCAGTGACGCTTTCAAAATAAAACCCTGACAACAAAAATTAAATAAAGATGAATTAATTTCCCATTGCCAGGTCCGCAAAATTTGTACTGGGCTTTCGAGTCGATGCTGTTTATGTCGGGCAGACATCATATTTACGCTATTGGCATTTACAATGAGAGATGCCGTGACGGGTACAATAAAAGCCCCCCCCCCCACCTCAAAAAGAAAAAAAAGAAAAGATATGTCTGATGTTGCTAAACCCTGCATTGTGTTAAAATGGCTAAAGATTAGTTTTCATCATTCTAGGACGTAGGTCGCATCACAAAACATAGGATTGAACTTTCTGTTGTAGTCGAAGGTTAGAACTGTATTAATTCTGATTTTTCGACACATTTCTTTCATCCTAATTTCTGTTACTTTTGGTCCCCCCTCCAACAGGCCTACAATGTACGCTGATCGGAAATAGATAATAATCCTCCAGCGAGATTCGTACTCGGCACCCTTTTCTCTTTAAAAGCCAATTTTAACGCAACAGCTTCTTTACCGATTAGGTCATGGAGACCTTCTGGTTGCAGTCATTCAAATCTAACCGTATAGCTATTCCTTATTTGTTACCAACCGTCTGATACATATCCATTTAAAAAAAATAAAAGCATATGTTGCAGTGTCTTAGATTATATAATCAAAACCAAATCGTTGACATTCTTTAGAACGATATCTCTTTGGGGATTAAAAATTAGTTTCATTTTTAAGCGGATTCTCACTCTTCGTGAACACACACACACACACACACAAAACACACACACACACACATATATATATATGTATATATATATGTGTATATATATATATATATATATATATATATATATATATATATATATATATATATATATATATATATATATATATATATATATATATATATACACACGTATACTTGTGTGTGTGTGTGCGCGCGCACGAGCGTGTGTTTTATTAAGCGGTAAAATTATTGGGGGATTTGTCCAAAACAGTATGAATAAATAGAGCTGAAATTCTACCCCGAAATTATAATCTACAGTCATCAGACAATGCCTTTTTTTAGCGGTAGATTATATTGAGAAACTCGACGTGAGATATGATTATATTGCGAAAATCGATGTAATATATGATTATATTGAGAAACTATTCACGTGAAAGACTACTTTAGTGTTCGATTGTATTGAGAAATACTATCATTTAATTACATGGAGGAACTTTCTTCATTATTCGATTATATTGAGAATCTTTTTACAGTATTCGATTATATCGAGAAACATTCTCGCATGTTCGATTATATCTAAAAACTTTCTTTAATATTCGATTATATTGAAAAACTTTCTCCTGTACCCGATTATATTGAAAAACTTTCTTCAGTGTTCGATTATATTCAGACACTTCCGGTGTTTGATTATATTTAAACGTTTGATTTGTTGTTTGATTATATTGAGAAAAATTGAATTATCTTGTTTGAGAAAATACTGAGTGTTCGATCATATTGAGAAACGTCAGTAAGTGTTCCGTTATATTGAGAAAGTTGATTTAGTGTTTGCTGGAGAAACTCTACCAAGTGTTCGATCGTATTGAAAAACTCTATTTCGAGTTCGGTTATATTGAAGAATATAATTTAGTGTTTGATTATATTGAAGAACTTGATTTAATGTTTGATTATATTGAGAAACTGATTTAGTGCTAGATTGTACTGGGATTCCTGATTTTGTGTTTGATTGTATTGGAAAACTTCTGTATTTGCTAAATAGTATTTGCTTCTATTAAGAAACGCAAAATTGCCCTTATCTTGCTTTGCTCAGTGTACGACCGGAACAAGCATCGTTAGGAGAGGGATAAAGGATGCTCAAGTTCACGCCACTGAAACACATTAGCAGAACACAACATCAGATACTGGTAAACAAGAATTTAAAAGAAGGTCTTGCATTCTCTTGTAGACTTGGAGTATTTCAATGGATAAAATTTCTGCATTGCCGAGTTTAACTAACAAAGAAAAAATATGGGTGAACCACTGATGTAACGTATCTGCTTGAATCCTGAAACTTGTGTTAAGTGACTAAAGTAGTGGAATGTGTTTGGAGGAGGGAGAGAAAAAAGCGAAAGACGTTGTATACCACGAGGTAGTAATTTTCGTTGATACTTAAAACATGTTTTTCACTTAGCAAATATTCATGCATATTTTTTGCTCCTTTCCATTTTTTTTAACGCTTGCAAAGACGACCCCACAGATGGTTTTTACATTTCAGCCTGTATAAAGCACAAATGCTGCGATATATTTTATACGATAGTTCGTCCTATCTTGAACATACACGAAAATGTGCAAAATCATTTTCTGGCTGATTATAAGTTGCGATTTTGAGGTTTCCAATTAATTCTAATCCAGTTCCACAGTCATTGATGTACACATAGGTACATCGATAAGTTCGTATTCTAATGACGGAAAAAAATTACATTACAGATATTTACAAAGAAAATCCCATTCCCTCTACATACACTTAATTAATTCAGAGATGAATATCATTCACATGGATCATAATATGCAGACAATTTCAGATCAAAATTCAGCTAAAAACTCTATCAGTTTATTGATCTACCTTGAAATGGTAACACACACACACACACACACACACACACACACACACACACACACACACACACACACACACACAACAAACACACGCCTAATCCCTGTAGTAGCTCCATTTTCTTTAATTGTTTATTCTATTTACGTTGTCTTGGCCAAATGATACATTCACCGTATAATGATGAGAGATGATTTCAAATAAATGTTTTAATATGATATAATGCAATTTATGATCATTCTGCCGGATCATTCTTTATTAACATAATCATTGTGTTGGAAGAAAAAAATAGAGTAGATATAGTCCGTGAATTAATAAGATGGAAATTTTAAGTTGAAACAGTTACTTGGGCCTTTGCATTACCGGTGGCTGTTTAGCTCTATGGTAAGAGCAACGCCCTGTTGAAGCGACTACTCTATCGGTTGTGGGTTCGAATCCTGCAGCTGCCTCATTTTCTTTAATTGTTTATTCTACTCAAGTTCTCAAGGTCGAATGATACATTCACCGTTTAATAATTGGAAATATTTTCAAATAAGTGTTTCAATATAGCAAAACGCAATTTTAATCATTCCGTTGGATCATATATCCATTTCTTAAAAACATAATTGTCGCGTTGAAAGGGACAAATAGAGCAGGTATGGACCGTGATGGACAAAATGGGAATCTGGAGTTCAAATATTTGGAGTTTCGCATATATATATATATAAAATCAATTGATGGGTGGTTTGAGTGAGTAATTTGAACTCTTGCTTATCAAAGGCGTTGTTAGCTTAGTCAGTGGAGCGAAGTTGCGTTATCTCAGCTTCCTAATGGAGGCGAGTTCGAGTCCCCGGCGCACATTTTCTTCATTCATTTACACAGTCGGTTCATCGATTTTCTACTCCGTTAATTCTAGTGCCAGACGAAATATGTTTCCAAATAAATTGTCTCTACAATTAACTTAAATATACGTAAGTACCTAAATACGTTCGTAGCCTAATGATGAAAGAATTATTTATTTTACACAACAGAGTTTTTCAGCAAAATGTCTTTGGCAATACAGTAAAAAAGTGAATATTAATCAAGTAGATTTAGCATTATTCAATAGGAATTTCAGAGCAAAAATTGGCAAAATGACTATGTGGACGTATTGATCCACATTCCTAGACATATATATGTATGTACATTAATAATTCTTTCGCATAATGATTAAAAATGTATTTATTTATTTCACGCGACAAACATTAATATTTTGATATAATCCTTTCACTTTTCAATCTTCTTGATCAAATTTTTCTCGGTTTATTACAGAATTCAAACAATATGTAGTGAACATTTCATATCAAAATTCAGCTAATCACTGTGTTGGGCTACAGACCCATTAGAGAATTACGTTGGGTCTTTTAGGCGGGAGTTGAGAGAGAGAGAGAGTGGCTTGTTCAAGTGCGATCTCAACCACAATCTTCTCCCGCCAACTCTCATGACATACAAGAGATAAGACATTGTTACAAATTATCTAGGCTGATAGGGCGAAATGGTGTAGATTCATATTTTACCCAAGGGAATTGGTGCTAAGTAAACACGTGCAGCAATGGTGAAATTTGAACTCACACAATTCGTACAGCGGTTGTTGTTACCTTTACTTTTCTTTTGTTCTGTCTTTCTTACCAGTGCGTTAACGCGTATTCATTCATTCATTCACTCATTCATCCATTCATTCGTATATTTAATTCGTGTATTTCGTTATATCTTTCCTTCTTTCTCTCTCACATACTCACTTGTATTCTTCATTTTTTTTCTTTCTCGCAGGTCAAGATATATTCTTTCTTTAATCCTTTCTTTCTCTTTATTCCTTCCCTCCTTCCTTTCCTTTCTCTTTCCTTTTTTTTCTGGTGTGTTGATGTGCATTTTTTTCTGTTTATTTTTCTCTATTTCTCTCTCACAGTCTGATGTCTATTCTTTCTTTCTTTCTTTCTTTCTTTCTTTCTTTCTTTCTTTCTTTCTTTTTGTGTGACTTTCCATGAATCTCACATCCTTTTATCATTCTCTTTTCTCCTTGTCAATATTCTGGGTTCGTCTTTTAACTTTTCTCTCTTACTGGTTGTTCTTTACTTTTCTTTCTCCCTTAAAAATCAATCTGATGATGATGATGATGATAATAATAATAATAATAATAATAATAATAATAATAATAATAATAATAATAATAATAATAATAATCTTTCTTTTATATGCAAGATGGTGTGTGCACATATGGGATCTGGTTCGGGTCTCCGTTGTCTTTTTTTTATGTTCCACTTATTCATGTTCTTCATCATTATTTTCATCAGATTTTCATTGTACAGCGATTCGCTCGTTTGCATATAACGTGATGTGTATGTGCCTGTAACTGCATAGGCTGTTATTTTTTGCCTCTTTTAAAATGCAGTCCCGAGACCCTGCTCCGTAATATCATTAAAAGTCTTTTTTTTTGTCATCAAGTGGAGGGGGAGAGAGTTGGCGAAACTCAAGTCCCTGTGTACCATTGTCGTTAGCAATGCATGTCCGGTATTCCCAAGATGGATCGTTCATAATGTATTACTATCTTCATTTATTTATTTATTTTCACGGGGGTTGGGGTGGGGGGTAAACGACATAGATAAACAAAAGCAAATTCACCAGGAAAGTAAGAAACAGACTAAGATAAGTGGGGTGTGAAAGAAACGGAGAGATAGATGCGTTGGTGCGGCAGAACAGCATGCACAATGAAATACCTTGAATAGCGCGGTTTGATCAGTGGCTAGTTTTGATGTAGAACGTTTAGGGTTCTGCTGTACAAATAAGTATAAACTGAAAAAAAAAAGACATCATATTATAAGAAGACCATTAACAGTGAGGTTTTGAAAACTATGGGAAGTTTTGAAACGAATTAACTGTGCTATTCAAGGTTTATCTGAGAAAGTTTCACTGGACATTATGAAAATATAAAATCATTCTGAAAGTTCTTTGCTATGGAGCAGCGGTTAGCATCTCGATCAACCATCAGGACATCATAATGACGAAGCACTTTTCAAGATAACTGGCGATGGCACAGAGCATAGGGAGATGTCTTTCCAAGGGGCATCAGTCCGAAATGAGCGTAAAATAGCACCAGTCGATATCTGAACTCATTCAACCCATTTTCTTTCACCGTTCCGATTACCGATAGTCCAAACCTAACCCCCTACACACACACACACACATGCACGCGCGCGCGCAGAGGTTTCCTTCTTTTTTTTGTAAAAAAAGGAAAAGGTGGCGTAATTTTAAAAAGTAGGGGATACCCGTATTTATTTGAAAAATGTATCATGAAAGGATATTTGCTAAATCTATCTCGACAGATCGTAGTATGGCAGAACGTAAACGTTATTTTTTGCATATAACCGGGTTATTGACTTTTCTACCTAATTCATAAAGACAGATATTTCAAACTTTGAGAGATTCGGGCGTAGGTTACACCGAATTATATATCTAAAAAATGTATCTGCTGCCAAAGTTTTAGGTTTTTCTAGTTTTTATATTGCATCCAGAACATATATGTTTCTGTATTAGATAAATAAATACGTTTCTGCACATTTTTACGAATGAATAATATTTTTTATTTTACTTATTAGTTATTGCCCTTGGTAGAATTTTCAGATATATTTGAATTTCTATGGGGTGATTTTTCCCTAAAGAAATATATATGTACTAAAACTGTGTCCGTGTGTCAGTTACAGCAGTCAATCACGTTTTAGCTGCTGGCCACATAAGTCTTCTTCTCTTCCTCATTTTTATCAGCTTGTCACACCATGGCGTGAACAGACAAATAAACATACGAACAAACAAACTTGATCTTTATGTGTATGTATGTATCTACATTCATATCGTTTGGAAACGGACTCAGGCACACGCACACACACACACACACACACACACACACACACACACACACACACACACATATATATATATATATATATATATATATATATATATATATATACTGGAGGCAGGACTGCATTGGGTAAAAATATCTACCCAAGTTTCTGTGGAGTCGGATCGATTTCTTCACATACACTTACTTTAAGATTAATAGCCCACTACTTAAAAGCTGTAAAAAGAGTAGATAAATGTTTGCGTCTCCTAGTGTGACAGTGTTTGAAAGTTAGAACCTTATAGTCAATAAAGGGTAATGGTACTGTACAATTGTTTCATGTAATCCTAACTTAAAAACGTTGTGTAATTCTTAGCTGGTAACAGGGTTGATGCTTAGATATATGTTGAGTATACATTTTGCCCCCTACTTTGAAATATATCGTTTTTTCCTGACCCCACCCCAACCTGGAAAAGAGTCAATGATGCACATGGTAGGGCATATTATTATCAGCAAAATGAATTATGAATTTTATCTTACTTTTATTTTGTATTACAGACTGAGAAACAAAGAGACAAATCAAAAGTTGCACTGTTCATTGTACAAATGGATCATTCGGACTACATAATTAACCACCTCAGTCCTTATTTCCTTTGTACACAGACAGTTAGCTGGCAGTGAACGTTATTAGGACGGAAAAAGGAATTCGCAAATCTAATTCGGCTGTATATGCTATTTTAACATCAATTCAGAAAAGCTACGATCATCTGAACGAGTCGGGCGAGAATGTTCGGATAACCTGAAATTTGGATATTTGATGTTCGGATAATGGAGGTTTGTCTGTACACAGAGGAAAGGAATGCATCCCCGCCGCTGGCAAGCCACGATGGTTGAAAGCATGTTAGTGAGCGGGTACTTGGGCAAACATAAAAACTCCCATCATTTCCTTGCCGCCAAAATCGTAGTAACAGAAAAAAGCTGTTACACCGATTGGTAACGTGATTTGTAGTATATATATTAACTGTGTATGAGGTTTGATCAATAAGTCTGCCGCATGTCACAGTTAATAGCTGAATTCTGATCTGAAATTTTCCCTGAGTAATATTCGGTCCGTGTGATCTATGGATGATTGTTGGAATAAGTGTGTTGAAAAGTAAGGATATTGTGTGAAAAACATCTGTTGTTTTCAAGCTGAAGATCTACTGATGAACCTGCGTATATACCATCATCATCATCATCATCATCATCCATTGTATGTCCATTGATGGAAAAAAACCTTCCCTGATCCTTTCTTGACGGCCATAATTGCGCTAACCTCTGCCATGTCTAATGTTCCTTTTTAACTCATCCCTCCATCTTGTGTCTTGTCTTTTTCCAACAATGTTTTCAGTCCTTTGGATACCAATCGGTTAACCATTTGCCTCCTTTGCTCTTCTCCCTTATTGTTAAGTATCCTACCCATTTCCATTTCTGTCATTTAATCACTTGCAAGCTATCAGATCCATGTTGATCTTTTCAGATGCGAAGGCATTTCTAGTACTGATCGCCGTCACTGACTAACTGACTAACTCCCAACTGATAGACAGACTGACGTACCTAAAAATCCAGACCATGCCATATTTCCTCCCGTTCCATCCATAATGTCTGGAAGAGCAAAAGAGATAACTTGCACATCTATGGTCTGACTTTCAGGCTTGTGTTATCTGTTAAGATTATTCCTAGCACTGTTCTGTCCATTTTTTGTTCAATTCTCAGTTTGTTTTCAAGTGGTTTCGTTGATTTCTATCTTTCACATCCGTGCGTCATAGCTGGTATTCATTGTACACTTTTCATATCAGACATATCGACAATGTGATAATCAGTACGTCTCTATTTATACCAATTAATCAAACTAATTGTTCTACATTATTTTATTTCACTTTTATAATATTTCCCCATCTTTATTATCTGACCTGAGTAAATGTATTACTGTATAAGTCTTCAGACTACACTTTTTCGGGATTTTATTGTCGAACATTACATTTTTCTTTGCTCTGTTCATCTTTAACGCACAACATACACACATGCATACACATGCACACATATATTGCAGGATAGCTAAGCGAATGAAAATCTTCAATTAATATTTTTTTAAAGAAATCGATAAACGAACGACACCATTTTGAATGTTTTCAAACTCGAATTCAAATTAGACCTCATCTTATTATTTTTCAGAACGTATTATGATGAGAGAAAATTAAAAATGATTATACCGGGCTAGTTTCCCTACGGCTATGAGAACTCATATAGCCGTCACTTTTTTTTTCATTATTTTTCGATCCAAAACTTACCTTTTTTTGAAAAATATTTGTAAATTCTCCTGCTTGCAGAAAAAATTGCTACCACTCTATCCTTAATTTTTTCAATTCACCCCGAAATATTCCAGGGGACTTCATCTTCACCCTTATCGTCTTTAATTTTATTTCCATCTGTGCCCTATGGGGTAACTGCCCTTGTTTTCATCCGTCAAATTTTAAATCCCAAACCTCAAATCTAATCAAAAGCAAATCTGCTCATGAGATTTTGCATAGCTTTAGTACATAGAATTTTTCTCCTCCTGCTTTTATGTACATTTCTGTGGTACAGAATTGAGATAAAATGTTTCTATTTCAAGGCTAGGCATGTTTCTTATTCTGATGCAAAAATTCCGTAAGAACTAATGAATAACTTTTACTTAAAAAAATGAAAAGTTAATTACATTTTAATTGACATGAATTTAAATAAAAAAAATTAGATTTCATATCGAATGTATGTAAGAAAAATCTGGTTCCATTTATTCTGCTTCTGCCTCAAGGCTTTAATTAAGATAAAACTCATAGGTAATTACCACTAACGTAAAGTTTTTTTTCATTAAGTATTAACTAGCCTGATAATGAGGACTTGAAAGAAAGAGTTCTCCGAGAATTTCTCAGTTAATTTCATGAGGCATTTTAGAGTTAATTTGAAACTAATCCTACACGCGTGTGCGTGTGCACATGTGTGTCTATATATCTATCTATCTCTCAACCAATGAATCAATCAATTTATCAATCTATCTATAATTGAAGGTTGCAATATACCTATCTATATAGTATATACAAACACACACACACACACACACACACACACACACACATATATATATATATATATATATATATATATATATATATATATATATATATATATATATATGTAACGACTATAATTTTCTGACTAGCTTCATCTTAGCATTCTATTGCAACGCCCTGGTTGTTCTTCCATTGTACGACCGTTAAGTTACCAGCATAGACTGGAAAATAAACGAGTTACCTCCGACGAGATTCGAACTCGTTTCCCACATTCTTTTGAACCTATTTGTGATGGACGGTGCAATATCGATTTGTCCACAAAGACCCATAAGCAAATGCAATTCAGATTTAGTCGCACTGCTAATTTCTTTATTTGATTTTCTCTCGATGTCATTGTTACTTCTGCCGTTTTGTGTAACAAAGTGTGTTCGAGAAAAACAGTCAGTGATATCATAAATCAATTAGAAAACTCATATGGCGATGGGCGGACGATGTTGCAAGAATCATGACTCACAAGAGGGATCCTAAGATATCATGTGAAATTGTGGCCGGCAAAAAAAGGCGGTTTTAACAAATTAAGTATATATTGGCGTAGCGACGCCCATGATGGAGAAGTTTAGCGAATCTTGGGGAAGGTCTATGTCCAAGGATGGACGTTAAAACACTGACGATGCATAATCCTGACTTGCCGATTCTTGTTTGTTTTGTTTTTTTTTTAAATTTTCTTGTTGGTCTGAAAAGTAATAAATAACTTCAGATTACTTGAACCGTGTCTCAAGTTCACTAACAAGTCTCTCACGAAATGTCTCCACTTCCAATTCTGTTTATAATGGCTTTGACATTGTCCTTCGAACTAGATTCTCTTGCAATGCTTCCGTTAAAGAAGTGAGATTAAAAGAGACAAATAAGTAGTGGCAGGTAAAGTCACAGTGGTAATGAGAGTACCCCAAAGCGAGACTGTTTATTTACTCCAAGTAGAAGAAAGTGTAGTATTCTCAAGTTTCCCGAATTCATAAAATAGGGTATTGTCATATTTGTTTGTTTCTTTCTTTTATTGCCTTTTACCATAGCGCCCAGGCTGTTTTTATATTCTCCGACCGTTAAGCAATATGGATAGGAGAATATAGTAGCTTCAAATGAGATTTGAACATGCATCCAGTACCCTGGGGACTTTGAAGAATACTATTAAAATATTTGGCCATTAATGCTACTATATATGTTCATGTTTGGGGGTTAAACTCCTGATAGGTCCCATATTTCAGCTCCATAGGTGACTATCGAGAGGATGCATTGGTTGTGTATTCTTCTTTTAAGGACTTATAGGACTTTCTTGTTCTTGAAGGTTAAGCTTGCTCAGCCAAAAGCTTGCCATCCTTGAGTAGTTCTTCGCTTGATTTCTTCTTGGACCCCCAGAGTTCACATGTGTAACCAAGGCCGGCTGAATACAAGATGGTGAGACAAACTAGACTAGTTCAGAAAGTATTGGCTCTGCGACATGCATGATAGAGAGGTCTGGCGAATGAATGTTATCCTGCGATTAGATACTAGTTCCTTCTCTTCGATAACTCGTGCTGGCAATTCAAATATCTGACGATGTCCTAATATTATCAGCAACATTTAACTAATACTACATTAGAACATATCCGATCACTCATTGTGATTTTAAACGAATCAATTGAGGAAAGTGTAAAGTGTGCAATCCATCCATATCTTGTCGCTCTAATAACGCAGGAAGTCCAATAAAAAGGCCTAGGGAAGGATGGGTTTTCTTGCTTTATCTAGCGTGGTGTAGAGATTGGTCTCCTTCTAGAAGGATTAACAAGGATCACCTCGGGAACGCTCTCTACATTTTCCACAGTATTGCAATAAAACATCCGAATCCATCCGACTCCAATTTACTGTTTAGTTTGTTAAGGCAATGCAATTAATATCGAAAGCAGCGGCAAATGTTTCCCTTAATTGTGTTAATTCCTTGGAGTCTACCCAGGATTCAGTCCCCAAAGTGTGAGTACAATGTCATTACCTGAGGATATGGAACGCATCTCAAATATTCAGGAAAGTAATTAGGGAGAAAACGCTGTAATAGCGCGTGACACACTTGAAAGAAAGATTCAAAATATACAAAACTACGACGGTACATCAATTGGTCCGTAGCCTAATGATGGAAAAAGCATTCATTTCATACAATAAATATCTATTTTCGACCGTAATCTTCTTCCTTGTTAAGGCACCAGGCCCTACATTTCTCAGTATATCACCTAGATTGCACATAATACAGTGGATATGTAGGATCTTATTCTAGCTAATAGCTATGTGTCAAGCTACAGCGTTACTGACACAACCACAGATACCCATACATACTGTGCATCAAGCTGTCAAAAATGGTCTTTTGAATGTCATTTTTAGCTATCGATTTTATGGCTTGTATCTTTGACGCACATGTCATTGGTTAGTGCAGTGAGTTCGATCCTAACCTCTTTAGTGGTTCTAGGCTAGGCTAAGCAAAGTTTAATGAATATTGCTGCTTGAGGCACCTTCCGTAGAGCAATGTTTAGCATGCTTATCTAACAGATGATTTGCTTATATAGTGAATTCGATCCTCAATAGCTGCACTCCTTGAGTGACTCTGAGGAAAATGAAAGAAAGGTGAAAACATATTATGCAAATATTACATTGATTGTTTGTATGTACATCCATGATAATTTTTGGTTACCATTCATTACCTTAGTATTTTTAATCCTTCCTTTTGTAGCAA
Source organism: Thysanoteuthis rhombus (assembly GCA_963457665.1). NCBI lineage: Eukaryota > Metazoa > Mollusca > Cephalopoda > Oegopsida > Thysanoteuthidae > Thysanoteuthis > Thysanoteuthis major. The sequence continues at coordinate 13,762,559 of OY735237.1, read as the reverse complement.
CGTAATCAACAAGGGTAAACATAGAAGAGGCTGATTAAGTTTGAATGGGAGCAAAAGAGAGTCGATCTTTACTATTACTGTCTACCCCCCCACCCATCTTTGCAATGTAATGAAGAAGGAAAGGATCGCTTGAAGGGTAGCTAAAGGGGTTAATCACCACTTTAGCAGCCATTAATTAATTATTTCTCCCTCGCAAGTATGATGTTCCAAAATTAAGATTCAGTAAGTGTGGAACACAGGAATATTGACAGAAAAAAATCAATAATAATAATAATAATAATAATAATAATAATAATAATAATAATAATAATAATAATAATAATAATAATAACGACGACAACGACGACGACGATGATGATGATGATGATGATAATCGTGGATAACAAGAGGAGAACCTACCAAATAATAGACGTCGCTGTGTCTGCAGACCACAGAGTAAATAGGAAAGGGAGTGAAAAGCTGGGAAAATACCAGGACCTGGCAAGAGAGCTGAAGAGGATGTGGAACATAAAATTCTGGGTAGTTCCTGTAACAGTAGAAAAAACAAAACACAGCACACACCACAAACACTAGTGAAGGTACGAACCACAGCACTGCTGTGATAGATGAATGTGATTCGAGAGGAGGGTTGAAGACCTAAGGAAACTTACTGTCATTCAGCCTTCAGCGATAACCACCGGGCAACCGGTTCGAAACTGTAAACCACAGTAAATTTAATGCAGTAAACGATCATGGAACTGGGATAGGTAATTCTTCTTAAGATTTGTAATAATCAGAATATCAATAATTTTGCCCCATGCAACAACCTATTCATGGTCAGAAGTTTGAATAATTTCATGATTAGAATTCATATGATTAAAACAGGAACAATTCTTTAATGATGGCATAGTTGATAGAAAACGGGGAAACTGAACTGATATCGAATTTAGATAACTTTTTTGCAGGGGTGTACTTATTTTGGGACTGCTACATGCTCATACTTTTGGTTACAGATTTTCAATACTGTAGAGTTCGGTGATAACTAATACCAAATAATATCTGTTTTGATTGTATAATGCTCCATTAGAAATACTAAAAACTACGTCTGGTTTTGAAGAAAATGAACCTTTTAGAAACAATTGTTAGAGGTGTACTTATTTATGGAGATTGCTATACATAAGTAAACATCTATGTGTATTTACTTCTATTTCTATTTTTGATAAAAAAAGAAAAATACCAACTTATGAAGATGACATTTCTGCTGATAAAGTCATAAAAATGTTCCGTTTTTAATGCAAGATAACCAATTAAAATACAGCGAATGATTTTAAAAAAAAGGGAAAACACATCGCAGTAGCTCCTATTCTGCGGCCTTTCCTAACTGCCTCAACTGAAAAGCGCTATCAGGCATTTGAAGGTTTTCCAGAAGCCGACCGAGAAGAAATCAGATAAATTCCCGTGGTTGTCACTCAACTGATTTTCATAACAAAATGAAACAAGCTGAAGGTTGAATTTGAATAATATTTATCATTTTAAGCCGATACTTTCGCACATACACACAGGTACTCACACATACACATATGCACAAGCATATACATACCCACACATGTGCGCACATACACATGCATATATGAAACATATGCACATATAGATACTAGCTAGAGTACCCAGCATAACAATGGACCGAGGGGAAGTTTTCAAAGTAAAATGTTATGCGAAATCTTTTCTAAAGGTTATATTTACAACGTAACTAAAATGCTCAATTTAACTCTCTAATGTACACTAATGCATGTACATAACTTGTTATTTCACATGTTTATATATAATCCTTGAAATGGGTCAAAAGTGGAGAAAAGTTTTTCCTATTTAACGCTTCAAAAGTGAAGGGGAACTTTTCTCCCTTCAAAGAGTCAAAGAATTTATGCCTGCCACTGAGCGGTCAAAAGTGGAAGGCAAATGTTTCCCCTTTGAGGAATGCACAGGGGTAGTCCAGTCCCATCAAATAGTAAAAAATGTCCAGAGACTTTTGCCTCCTTTAAGGAGTCAAACGTGAAGGGAGAAACCTTTTAAATGAGTCAAAAGTGAAGGGAAACTCACGGGATCAAGAGTGATGGGACGCCCCGCTTTGATTGGGTCAAAAGTGAATACGTACGTGTTTATTTGTTTTGCCGTAGATGCTTTAACCATAACCCCCCCCAAAAAAACCTTACATACCATAATTTCTACTGTTTTTGCCATAATACTCCATTCGAAGAAATACTATCACATCAAATGTGATAATTATTACAAAATAATTATTTCATTAACCTTTCTAAAAAAAAAAACTGTTAACAAAACTGTCGACTGAGGTTTCTTCGCTTTTTAAGCTGGTGTAGACGATTGACTATACATCTATGTAGATATGTATGTAATTTACATACAATCAGCACCAACGAAGCTAGATGGCTGAAAGTTTCAACACCTTATCATGCCTAAAAAAAATCACGGCTTTTGAAAAAACTTCAACTAAACAGGTTTTTAGTGGGGGCAGTATGCAATGTTAGCTTATGCTAAATTGATCGCTTGATTTGTGTCCGTTAGCATTAACGCTTGTTTTTTGAAAATTAGAACTTTTTGTAGTGATCACATGGCGTAACAAAATTCGAGAGAGAAAACTTTTTATTCAACGCTACCAACATAGCATGCAGTCGAAAGATATTGATCATGTAATGGTTTATAATGAAGGACTAAGCGAAACCGTTTGTATTTGTTTTTAATTTAGCATCCTCAATATTGAGTGTATCTGTCTCCTTACTGAGTTCATGAAATAACCCAGGTGGATTTTGCAAGTTTGGAGTGAAACCTGGCAAATAAATAGGTGGGATAACTATCCACCACTAACGAGATTTTAGGATATCTGTTTTCTTTTGATAACTTGACAGTTTGAATATGTGTTGAAACAGATTAGATTCAGGCTTCATGTTGAGTTTTATAAGGACAAATAAAACTCAATATAGAAATGTCTTACAAGCTAAAATCTGTTTTCTAAAAGCAAACAGTAAATAACGAATTTCAGTTCAGCACAGTTTACTGATGATTTTGCTCCTCAAATTAGATAAATTGTTTGGCTTTTGATTTATTGACTTTTGAAGTGACACACTGGTTGGACTGATGATGGATTTCACGACATGAAAATTGTTACACTGTGTAACCAGTGCTGAAAATCGGTACGGGGGTACGGCGTATAGCGAATCAATTTCCAGGTTTTCATGTTCACAGTCTCAATGGAGTCATTACCTTATACCTGGTTCACAAACCCCATTATCATCACTTTGCGCAACAGATATTTTACTTATTTTTGTTCCTGGGGGAATAAGTATCATTTTCAATTGGTTATGTCTAAAAAGTATAGGAAAAGTCAATTATTCCCTTAGAACTTTATTTTTGTGACAAAGTCATCGATAATTTGAAATCTACTCATTTCCAATCGGAATAGAGATGAATTTGCATATTTTTGATCACATTAAGTTAGAAAAAAAAAAAAGAATACCAGTAAAGCGATTTCCATACTTTCTACACATTACCAATTAGAAAATAACTGTAACCACCCAGGAATAAAAATCACAAACAATGTTATCATTGTTTGTTGATGTCTTCCGTAAGCTATTAGGAAAAGAAGCGCAGATAGTTGCGTCCCAATGTTCTCCTTCGAGAATCGTTAGTCGACTTCATCCAACTAAAAGATCAAAAGAAAAAAGCAGCCATTCCCCTTTATTAAGAAAGAATTGCAGGATGCTTATTTTTATTTACAGAAATATTTTCAACCGCTTCGTGGATTTTGTGAGTGTTGTATTAGGTAACCCAAAACGTCAGTTCGGTTCTTTTCGTTCGATGACATTAGGAGCGTTTGGTTTTAACTTACTCCATTTAAGATGATTAAGTTTGATTGCACTGCGACAGTAGTCACATCAGCATAAATGTGTAAAGGATAATTATTAAAAAAAAAAAGATTACTTTTGTTTATAGATTCTAATATTCAAGATGGAAAAAAATAAGTAGCATTTTTAGCACGTGATATTTTTTCTTTTAAGAAAGGTATAAAATGCAATTCAAACTCAATTTTAGGTTGAATTTCGTGAAGGCTTCGGATGGGGAATAATAAATAATGATAGCTCCTGAATTTTGCGTTGCTTATAAAAGTCAGTCTTCATATGAAAGACCTATTAGGTTGGATTGAAAGCTTCTTTCAAAAAATCAAAAAAATATTGAGTTTGAGTGTACTTTAATTTGCTCACGATGATTTCGGTTTTATTATGAGATATCCTTTAATAGATTATGAATTTAACAGAGATCCAGCTATAATGGTTATAATAATCTGAATCCACAATGCGCTTCCTGGCATAAGAATTGATCTTACGACTTGTAGGGTGCAATGTCCCGTAAGATATTCAGATGATAATTTTTAGAGCCTTACATCTAATATCTGTCCTTTCCTAATTGATGGTTTTCATGTGGTGTTGACGTCTATGCTTGGCCTTTTGACTTGATGTTTTGAGCAAATCATGTACGCTACTTTTTTTGATCGTCTTATTCTCCAGTGTTGTCTGTCATTTCAGACAAAATGATTTACTGCATCATGCAACCTATTCATTAAGAAAATCTCTTGACAATCAATTCAAAAGAAATTGTCTTAAGCAGAATCTTCTAGTACCCAGGCCTTTTATTTTCTTCTATTTCATCGATCCAAATCCTCTGTGCTGCAGCACTGGCAGTATCAGCTCAGTCATAAGAACAGAGGCCAGGGCCTTCCGTCGCAGATACTGGATTAATGTAGCAAAATTCTATGCAGTTACCTACAAGAAGGAAACGTATTTCAAGTAGAACACTCCTTTCTGATAGTCAAGATAGTGTTGATCCTGATTGATGATGATTGATAACTAATTAAACTCGGGTGTTGACATCTGAAATTATCCATTACCTCATGCCCTGTTCCCCTCGCGTCATATGCATGTCTTCTCTTATTCTCTCCCTTATCCCTTCTAGCCTTTGTTGCCCGTCAATGTTTTTACCTAAATGCTATACAAGTAGATTTTACTTTCACATGCATAGTTCTTTCACCTCTGCAGTTAACTACTTAATTGTCTTTCCTCCTCCTCTCTCTCTCTTCATACCCTCTAATTAAACCGCCTGATATTCTTTTCTGTTCTCTCCCTTCTTATCTTTTTGGCAAATTACTGAACTTTATTTCCTGACATATCTCTTCCTACTCTTTTAATGAAATAACCAACCTTTCCTTTATGCTATCATCGAAAGTGTAACTTTCGAATGCGGGTACGAACAAGCAAATTAATATTATAGATAACACTGTTTGGATACTTTCTGCTCAATTTTCCGTTTTTCATTGCATAGCCACTCAAAATGTTATCTGAATAAAACTAGAATTCGTTTGCTTAAATCTGCATATCATGCGCATGCGTACATCCCTCACTGAGAACCCTAATCGTGGTGAATTCTTTCCGTCCCTACCCAGCCTACCATTCTGTTACCGTCACTTCTTACAGCAATCTCTTCTTACAGCGAATTTCCCCCATCCGGCATTGTCCCTACAATTATCATCGAGACCTGGCCATTTTTGCAATTTTATTCAATCGTGCCGGTGTGGGAGTAAAAGAGTCTACTCTGAATTTGAGTAGGGCACCCATTTAGAAACCTTCGCGGGCAAATGATGTTTCTGGCGCGAAAAGCCTCATGTCCCGTTGTCACTCGCAGAAGATCTGAGTCGCTATGTTTTACAATGTATGACCGTGTCCCTTCCCTCACCAAACCTTATGTCTCACCCTCACGTAGTACGCGCTTGATTAGCCAAGAAATCTATTCATGGAGACAATAGTTTTCCTTGTTTTATGCATCGCGCCCTTAAGCTGAGGCCACACCAGGACACGATACGGCAGAGGTCTAAACATAGTGTTAAGATGAAGTTTTAGGAATATGTGCATGTAATATCATGTATCCCGTGTGTTTGGGAGAGGATACTTGATTATTCAAGAATAGCTCTTATTCTCTTATAGATGTATGTGTGTGTGTGTGTGTGTGTGTGTGTGTGTGTGTGTGTTCTAAACGCATATGTTTGTCTATAACTTACGTATGTGTGTAAACATAGACATAAATTTATCTACATGTCCGTTATGTGCGTGATAAAGGCCATTTCAAAACTTCAAGTTTTGAGCAATCTACATCTTCGTTCTGCAAGTGATATCTCCCATCGATTTATTGAAAAGTAGTGATCTTAGTCTTTGTTGACACAGGTCACCGAGTAAAAATCAGGTGTTGGAGCACCTAGTAAAAATTAGATTATATTCACAGTAGTAATGGTTTGATAGGCTGGCTCATTAACTATTACTCCATGTTATATGATATTTATTGACCCTAATTCTGCATAAGGATACCAGTCTGGAGCACCCAATGAGGATTGAACTCACTACTGTAGTAATGGTCTGAGAGACTAGCCTGCTAACCATAACCCTTTAGTTTACTTAAGTCAGACACAAGGTTACAAGTGAGGCGCATTCTACAACGATCGAACTCACATTATTCAACAGCGAGACACCCCTGTTGATACTATTATGTGCACAAGTGTGTGTTTTGTTTTTTTCGGAATATGATTAGTTTGTTTATTCATGGAGACTGCAAGACAGGGACTCCCTTATTGACATAGTGGTTAGGTTGATGAAAAGCACGACTTAAATTGAAACAACTTCACGTGGAATCGATTTTTCCCTTGACACAATCATGTGAATCGGTGTTATTTGGTTTATAGTAGTGTAGGATTTTTCGGATTAACTTATGTTTAGCTAGAAAAATCATTTAATTCTCAATTGCATCTACAATACTTTATAATATCATATATTCATGTATTTTTCTCAATGGCGCTATAACAAAACAATGTAGAAAGTAATGGCGTTCATTGATGAGTTCCTGTGGATAAATCTATTTAGTAGAGGCGTCAAAATGCGCAGATTTTAAACGTTGAGGCGGGGTCACGTACTGAAATTGTGGTAGATGAATACTTTTGCATAATCTTTGCAATGTATACATAAAAATATTATCTTACAAATTTCCTTACAATTTTTATAAATAGAGAAATTTGACATTTGATAAAGTATTTTCATGAAAGAATATAATGTTACATTTTATTCGAGGAACCTACTTATATGAACTCACTAGCAATTATTGAATTATTCCAAAAGTGGACTTATTATCTTTTCATAGAGAAACCTGAAAGACAACTAAAATACCAAATTTATTTTCAGGTTTAATGCCAAATTTATTCTTAGGTTTATATCTAAAAAAGAGAAGAAAATTTCTTTTAGAATGATCTAAATTGCGATTTCTGACATCTAACCGCAACCCAAAATATCTAAATCTAGAAAAACATTTGAATAATAAATTTTGATTAATTATTTCACTTTAATTACCCCCTTTTCCATCGTCTTCCTAATTTGTTATGAGATTCGTCGCTGTTACTGTCCTTTCGTCGTATTGGTGCTCGTTGCCTCGGCTGCAATCAAATGGCCATCACTGGAATACACCTTAATTAACCATGACCGAATTAGAAGACTATTTGGATGTTCTGTATCGAATAAATAATGTTTATCGTGATAACGTTACTTGAAGATCGAAACATTATGCAAGTACAAACCCGATTTTCTCACGAAAAATGGTCCACCATCTTTTCTAATCTAGGCAGATTTACGAGTGGGCACAAGGGATTTTCGGAGCCCTCACTCTAGTTCATTGTGGGGCCAAAAATGTTAAAACATATGAAACAATTACGATTAATGAGTTTCAAAGCAGTAGTCCAGTATTTACAAATCCCTCAACTCAAAGTGACCAGAATGTTTCCCCTTAAACACCTTAGTTCGATTATGCAACTGTCAATTATGAAGTAACCAGCAGTTCTAAAGGCCCTTATACTAACATTGTTTTATTTTGTTGGTAATAGCAATTTAAAATTCCGTGTAGATGCAGTACTGTTTTTAGAATTAACATACCTGTAAACGTTAACCACTTAATTCATATTTGATATTTTTTTCAAGTTTTATCAGTCCTTATCGCCCTTGAATATATTTGATATAGATATTTATAAGAGAATTATTTAACTATTATTAATGACCTCTGTTGGTCCGGCAAAATAGATAACCTGGTACGGTACTGTTCTGAACCAAGAGTACAAAAAATCCAGTTGTCGCCCCTCAGTAAACTAGTGTGATAGCTGAGATAGATTCAAGTATCCATTGGAGATTCTGCATGGATTAAAAGTGTCTTGTTTGATAACGAAATCATGTTAGAACCTTTTTTTTTCCATCAAATTACATCGTTCGACACGATTTTTGTTCCTTGGTAGAAAGTGTTATTTTCTGATTGCTCATGTATGATAAGTACAGAAAATGGCTATTATTCTCTTGAAACTTTGTTCTTAGCACTTATTTGATTAAAAATGTGCGAATTCGCCCGTTGTCCCATTGAAAATAAATAGATTTCAAGTCGTCACTGTCCTAGTCACAAAGGTAAAGTTTAAAGGATAAATTAACATTTTCTATACTTTTTAAACATAATCAATCGGAAAATAACTCTCCTTGCACAAGAATAGAGATATTTCTTTAAAAAAAAGTTGCACTGTGTTATCGTTAGAGAGTGCTAATTAGAGCATTACATTTGCACCTTCATTTCATCATGATATATGAATTTAACAATGCTTTATTCCTAGTATTAGGCAAATTACATTACTTCTTTCCATAGTTAGTCACATTTTGGTGACCTATATCAAATCCCATTTTCTCAATTGTCATTATCGCTCCTATGGTACGATTGGTTATTAGATCGGTGTCCTTTGAAAAGCCACTTCTCAGACATTTTTGTAATGAAAGTAATGAATTAAACACAAATCAAGAAAGTACGATAAGATAAACGTAGTCAGAACAATGATGAATTCCTCTGTAGAGTAATCAATAAATATCATACAAATTACACTTTTTTCAATTTCTTTTTTCCGATTTTTTTCTACTCGTTTCGTCAAGAACATTGGTAATTTTTTAATTTCAATTATAATATGTATGTTTCTTGCCATTTGAATTGGTTCTTTGGAAATGAAACATTTCTATTTTTCTTGCTTTTAATTTTTCGATTTGTTGTTATTGCTATTGTCGTCATTGGATGTTCTCTGGTCCATTTTTCGTCTGCAGCTTCCTCTGTCCCCTTTCTCAGACTATTGTTCAGAGTTTGGCTCAGTTACTCAACTTCTCCTTACTCTCCTTCTGTCGCTTATCTCCCCCATACACGTTTTAATATTATTATCACTTCATTATCTTCTTCTTCTCCTTCTTCTTCTTCTTCTTCTTCTTCTTCTTCTTCTTCTTCTTTTTCTTCTTCTTCTTCTTCTTCTCATAATCTTTCCTTAAAATAGCGACATTCTCTTTCGTATTAGAAAAATCTATCCCTTTTTTCCTGTTTATCTTTCAAATGTGTTTTCTCTTTAGATTTCTCCCAATTTTCCTATACTTTTCAAATGCCTTCCCCTTTTCTTATCGTTCAATAATATTCTCTCTCCCCTTGCTTCCTTCCTTCTTTCTTCACTTCTTTCCTTTCTGTCCCCCTTCTTTCTTTTCTTTATTCCATCCTTCCTTCCTTCTTTCCTTTCTCTCTATCTCCTTTTTATAATTTCTTCATTCCTTCCAATCTCCCACCTTTCTGTCCTCCCCTTCTTCCTTTCTTCAATCGATTTTAGCGATTCCTTCCGCATTTTCTTCCAATTCTGTTCTTATCTCTTTCTTCCTATGCTATATTCTTTCAACGTTTATTCATGATTTTCTCTTTTTTTTTTCTTACGCAGATATTCATTACAATTGAAAATCAGATTCTGAGTATATATATATATATATATATATATATATATATATATATATATATATATATATATATATATATATATATATATATATATATATATATATATAACCAAAATAAGTCTTTGTTCCGCGGAGCAAACATACAAAATAGCCGCACCCATTGAAAATGAAAAGCTAAGAAACCGTGCAAAATTTTTTTTTCACTATCACGGTCTGTTTCTTGGAACTCTTTCCTCTTTTCCTTTATTCTTTTTCTTTTCTTTCTTGTTCTCTCCTTTCTTTCTTCCTTCGTTCTTTTCCGTCATATATATGTATATATATATATATATATATATATATATATATATATATATATATATATATATATATATATATATGTATTTCTCCTCGTTCACATTTTATCCTTCTCATTTTTCTCACTCACCTTATCTTACAATCTATGTTCCTCAACCCAACATCTTCTTGCTGCCCTTTTCTATTTTTATTTACCGTACTTTGGATTCTCCTTGATCATAGGCACATTCATCTTCTCTCTCTCTCTTTGTAACACTCTTACTCTCTCTTCCTCCTCTTTCTCTCTCTCTCACTCTCACTTTCTCTCTTTCTCTCTCTCTCTCTCTCTCTCTCTCTCTCTCTCTCTATATATATATATATATATATATATATATATATATATATATATATATATATATATGTATATATAAAGGCAGTAGTATTCCACAGGAGGTGTAAGAAGTAAAGAAAAGTCACACTTTAGATTATTTTAGATTTAATAATTTGGATATTTAGTAAAAAGGTCTGCTATTCATAATTGTCTTCTTCAGCTCCCAGAAAAGGTTTCTCTTGAGGAGATTCTCAAAAGAGATGAAGTTTTGATAGTGATGGGGTGTTGAGTTTCCTGGGCGATGGGATTTCACACACACACGTATGAACGTAAATGATTCTGCAAGTTAATGTTGGGAAAAAAGCATTTATTTAACACAGAGAATATTTATGTTTTCAACATAATCTCTTTCTTGTCAATACACTTATTTCTGTGGTGAAAACTACCCATGCAGATCAAACATCATATAGTAAAAATTCAGATCCAAAAGCCAGCTAATAACTACTTGTCAGGCTACGACTTATTGATCCACCCACGTATATATCAATCTGCAAATCTCACTTTTACCCTACTGTGTCTCTCTCTGAATCTTTTATTCTCACGAGATTTCTTGTTTGTCCCGTGTTTCGAGGTTGAAATCATTTGCATCAAATTATATTGAAGTAATTTAAGTTTTATCGCCGAAATCTTGACCACAGCTCATTGCAAAGTCAAAATTTTAAACAACTTTAGTTCATTACATGAATTCCGCTGATCGTATCGCATTTGGATTAACGAATTTCTTGTCGATTGTTTTTCATTTTTGCCTTCTCCACCTTTCCAGCAATTTTATTATTTTCCTTCTTCTATCTTCATTTGGCTTTTTTTCATGCCCTTGATTTTTCATTCAGGTTTTTGATTATCAGATTTTTTTCCTTTTGCTACTGAATTTCATTCTATTATCTTTTTATTTACTGTTTTTACATTCCTATCTGTTTTCTTGTCCTGTTTCATTCGGCATTTTATATACTTTTCAATTTTATTCATTCTCCTTCCTTCTCTCATTTTGCATCCTCTTATTTTCCATTCTCTTTCATTATTTCTTTATTCTCTCTGTTTTCATTTTCTTTATTCTTCCCCTCTTCATTCTTTTATTTTTCATCTATTTTCCATTCTCTTTCTGTTTACCCCTTTTTCAATCTCTCATTTTTCATTACTTTATATTCCTCCCTTCCACACCTTTAGTTTCCAATTCCTTGTTCATTCTTTTTCATTCTCTTTTCATCCTCTCTTTTTACTTCCTTTTTATTCTCATAATTTTCATTCTCTTTCTTTCATTTTCTTTTTCATCCACTCCTCTTGAATTATTTTCTTTTTTATTCTGTTATTTCCATTTCTTTCTTTTCAATTTCTTTTTCATTCTCTCTCCTTTAGCAGCTTGATGTCATAGTTTTTTTCCTTCTTTACTTCTTTGACTCTATTTTTCCCACCTTATAACCTGAAGAATATTAACATTCTAACATTCTTAAAGCCATTTCCCAATCCGTTCATTTTTATTGAAATTTCCCAATCTTTATTACTTCAACCCTTATTCTGCCTTTTCTTTCCTCCCTCTCCCTTTATTTTGTCGTCCCGCCTTTCTCATGCCTTCACGTTCTTTCTTCTTCCTCGTCTTATCTCTTTCAATCTATCCTCCTGACCTTCCTCTTTATCGTACTTTTCTTTTACTTTTTTTGCCTTTATGCATGTTTTCCCGTGTCTTCAGTTTGTTTTCCACTTGCCAGTTAAAAAGCGGCCAAATTCTATTATTCGAATCTTGAACTTGTCTCATTTGCATTTTTGTCATTAAAATGAAATGTGTGCATCTCTGCGCATGCGGGTGTTTTCCTTTTTTTAGGAATCAATTTGAATTCGCAAATTGACTTGATTTATGATTTTCCTTTTTCAATCAGAGAAAAAAAAATACCACTGTTCTTTTCATTATACCATAAAAAACAGGTGATTCTTCGTTAGCTATACACCACTCATATTCATTATCTGTAGGCCAATCAAACAGCGATTTGGACTTTTAAAGTAACTTACAATCAGATAGACATACACAGAGTAGATAATAAATATGGAATTTACTTTGGTTTGGAAATATCAAACTTAATATAGATGCTTTTAAAACTTGTCCTCAGCTGCAATACAGGAACAGTAGAAATTGAATATGAATAAGTCGTTTCTAACAATAGTTAATCATACTTGTTCCTCGACGCTTCCATATTTGTTCTGTGTGTTTCATTAAATTCGAACTGATCACCCAATCAGGACCAGAAGACTAGATATGGTCGTAGGGAAAAAGGAGAAAGGAATGTCTGATAGTGGGTTTCACTGTTTCGGTAGACCACAAGGTGAAGCTGAAAGGAAGTGAAAAACTAAATAAATACCCAGACATTTCCAGGGACATGAAGATAACAGTGGTATCAATAGTGGTCAGAGCTGTATGGACTGTCGGAGAGCTTCGAGAAAAGGTCAGAGAAACTTGAAATCCGAGGACGAACCGAAGCCATTCATTCGGCATCTCTTCTGAAAACAGCTAAAGTCCTGAAGAATCGAGGAGACTGGTTGTTACTTGATCTCCAGTCAAAACCACCAGACACTACTGGCATTAAAACTTAACAAGTACAAATAATAAATAAAATGCTTCATTGAGGAAAAAAATCAAAATAAGAACGTTGAGTAAAGTTTTGTTGGTGTCATAAAACCCCGAACTGAATGGACATTTTTGGTGGAGGAGGTGATAAAACGTTGACAAAAGCACTTGCGTCTTTATGAGTCATCTGCATAAAAGGGTTCTAGTTAAAGCCACTCGGATATTTTTGATTTTACAGTGAGTCGTAAGAGCATGAAGACAGGGTTACGGTATTCTGGTTTGAAGTCAGATCGTTTCGCTTTACTGTGTGCAGTAACTAGCACAGTACAAGGTGATCTGTTCCCTTCATATTTTTATCACATGTCGACATAATACATTAAAAATTGCCATAAAATTGTGAGATATAAAGGCCTTTTTTCAGCTTCTGTTTATGACAAGCAATAAATCGATTTATGCATTCATTTCCTTTAATTTTTAAGCATTTTTGTTTTTCGTTCCTCGTTTTCAAAATAGCAAATCTGTCGGATATCGTGTTTAGCCGAATTTTCTTGTCACATATTTATTATTCTTTTATTACTCTATAAGATTTCAGATCTTTGACTTGAAATACTTTCAATTTGTCCACCCTTAAAATGGAACTACATCCCCGAAAGAAAAAACAAACAAACAAACAAAAAACAAACAAAGCCACACCCGTGTTCCATTTTGCTTGTTTACTCTCAAGAACATGAGATCACATGGAATTCTTTGTTTTTGAACTTATCATTAATTTCATTTTTTTCACTTTTCCCCCGCAAATTCTCCTTCTATCTTTCTTTCTGTACGTACCTTTTCTATTATTTCGACCTCGTAAATCTTGTTAAAATCTGAATTAAAGCTTTAGAATGCCCGAATCAAAATTAATTCGACTGCCCTTGCGAGATTATCTAAAATAAATAGTTTATCGATGCCGTCAAAATGTTGGCAGTACTTAGATAATTTTTCGATTACACCTTTCATCCAGTGTAAAGATGGGAATTTGTATGATTTTGCAAGAAAAAAAATTAAAAAAATAAAAATAAAATGAAATGAAATAAACAAATGAATAAGGGAGACTGCTGTATTAATTAGCAAATAGTTATCTCCTTCGTGGAATGTTGAAGACTATCAAAGGTACATTAAGTACATTCTTGTAAAAAAAAAAAAAAGAAATAAGAAAGAAAAGCGAATGATCCAACTTTTCAGTTTTCAACACGCGCACATACAAAACTCGATGATGTGCACATACCTACAAGTAAAAGATATGTATGCTTTGGGAAAAAAGCTTTATGTCGTATAACACCGATGAATAAAAATATTCTTATCTACTTACCTACCGAAGGTGTTTCAAGAGGGTTTTAAAATGTAATATCAAATCATTCCATTACGTAGTACAGTGGTTTCAAAACTGGGTACTATAGACCACTGGGGTCTATTCAATAATACTTGTGGATCCCAAGCATTGTTCCTTCTGAATCTGTGATTGCGAATCTTGTGGCTGAGAAATACCATCATCCATCTCATAGTTAAAAAAAAAAAATAATTATCATACACAGTCCTCTACGATGTATTAGAATTGTAATAAATGTAATTCATTTTAGATAAATAAGATTTTTAATGGCCGATAATTGCACTCATTTGTAGTTCACCAATTGGTCAAAAAGCTAAATCTAAAAAATATGGGCAAACCAGAATATTTCTTTTACGGAAGGGAGCCTTGAGATTTCAAAGTTTAGAAACCACTCACCCAGTAGGTTCTCAGGACTATGGTGCTAACGGGTGGCATTCAATTTCCCAAATCTCAGATCACTGGGATTAGCTCAAAGCCGATTGGCCGATTCAGAACTGTTCGAAAATCAAAGGAAGACAAATCGCAGGCCTTGATGGTTAATCATTGACAAAAATACCGCATCACATTTTTAAAAAAAAGAATCAGTGCGATGAGGGTTTGTCAATGATTTATGAAAATAAAAGCAACTATTACAAAAGTATTGTCTATTTATGGTAAGATTCAGAATATATATATATATATATATATATATATATATATATATGTATCAACTCGTGGCTAGATCATCGGTGCATATCTGTTTTCCAATTATTGGGTGACAAGTTGTACTGGGTTACATGGTACCTATTAGTACCAGGGAGTAATCCAAAATCTGACCCACTTTTTTTCTTATGTCTTTCGGGATTTATTATGCAAAAGTAAAATTGAGCACTATTTTTGTATTTCATTTAGGAAAAGAAAATATTAATAATTGACAGATATCTTATGTAATAGAATCCAAATTTCTTAGAAAAAATGCCAAGCGCATTAAACACACATACACTCGCACACGTGTAGCTAAAAAATAAACTCCAATGGATCTATGCATTTTTTTTCAAAAGGGCAAGGTCACTCCTAAGTAACATAAGTCAGAGCAAGCTAAAGCCTTTCATTGGCGCGCTATTTTGAAAATTCGGTTTCTCTATGGACATGCTTGTGTGTGTGTGTGTGTGTGTGTGTGTGTGTGTATATATATATATATATATATACATACACATATAATGGTGTCAGTATTTAGGATTCAGGACGAAATAATTCTGATCGCTCTACGGTTTAAAAAGATTTTGTTACGTAGAAAGTATTCAAGAAATCTGATTAAGTGGAAGTCTCTAGGTGATAGAAAGTTTGATTTTGGATGATGCGATAAAATTATCCCAACATAAGAACCGGAGATTTTCTCAGGTTTATTTTCCCGAGTATGGGCTTGCATTATCTTTCCGGAGAATGACGCGATGGAAGGATTTTTTTTTGTTACTGGGCTTTTTTAATCATTATGATAATCAAATGGTTGCGTCAGAATACTCAAATTTTGAACATTGGGGCAAGACCACGTGCTGAAACTGTGGTACATAAAGGTGTGTTTCCATACTTTTACTATATGCATTAATTTGCGTCATTAAAATTTCGCATAATTGTTGCTATATATGCATAAAGATATTATTTCACGATCTTTTCAACAATTTTTTATAAATAGAGGAATATGACATTTGATAAAGCATTTCATAAAGCAATATAATGTTTCATCACATTTGAGAAACCTATTCAAATGGATTCACTAGCAATTAGTAGAATTATTCCCCGCTGAAACTGAATGATCACTGAGAGAGAATGCCAAATTTCTTTTCAGCATTTATGCCAAATTTATGGTCAGATTTACATTAGATATTGAGTTAAAAAAACATGAATAAAAATATCATTTTGTAAAAGATCATCTAAATAGCTGCGTCTGACATCGAGACGCAAGCCAACATATCTAGATCTCGATGGAAACATCTATAAATATCTGAACGGTGGATTCAGAATACCATCCTTCAATTACTCCACTTTCTATCATCTGCTTTTTTTGTTACAGAATTTGACACTATCACCTGCCTTCGTCCCAGATGAAAATCGTGTTTTTAACGATTAAATATAACCTTTCTTCCATTTGAACGAGGCTTAATTCCCTTCCCAAAATTTGAATTTATTTTTCCAAGCGATATAACGAACAATTATTTACTTACCGTTGATTGGTCACAAGTATGGGGCATCCAATGAAGATCCGACTCACCAATGGTGACGTAAGAAGCCGGTTTGCTAACAATGACATTTCCACGAGAAGCCAAAATAGTTATTCAGTGCGCACGTATGCACACACACGCACGCACACATACACATACATAAACACGCACATGGACATATATATATATATATATATATATATATATATATATATATATATATATATATATATATATATATATATATATATATATATACTACCAATGATGAAAAAAGACCAGTGTGAAACTCATTCTTCTATTCCTAGATATTCTGTTTGAAAACCTATGTCAACGTCCGTACCAAAGTTCTACCCTGTCCGAAGCAATCAGTGTTAGATGATAGATATCATCTATACCTACCCCTTGGTAAATGAATCGGAATAGATCTCCTTATCTGGAAAGAGTGGAATGTGAATATTTATGCAAAAATGCATTGATTCGGTCAACTGAAAGTGCACCACTTTTCGGAAAGATAATGCATGCTCATACCCTGACTTGCAAATTTGAAATAAAGGGTGTGTATTTTATACAATTAGAAATATCGTGTGGAAGAAGTATAAATGTAGTTCTTGATTTCACAAGAGAGTTTTCTGCGGAAGAAAATATATCGTTAATGGTCTTAAACATTCCAATGTGATACTCGATCAAAATACGAAAGAAAAAAATAAAAAAAATTAGATGTTATCTCCTTTTCGTCTGATTCAATCGGCTGGTGCATTTTTCCCCGGTGTTATGCTTTCAGGAGTCAATGTCAAAGTCGACTTATCGATGATTTTAATTTAAACCACAAAAGTGAATTATTTTTCGACAGAATCTTTCAATATTACGCTTCATGAAGAAGAAACAATTTCCCATTTTGAGTGAAAATTTATTCTTCATTTCCAATGCGCACCGATGGTTGTGAAATGACTGCCAGAGAGTATGCAACTATAATCAAGATGTGAGAAATCCTAGTCAAATCGTTGATCACTTTCGGTTTTAGCATCCGGATGATTTACTCGTGGTTTGCTTGGTAATATTTCTGGAAAATACATTTTAAAAATCGAGCTAATACCAGAGATATTGATTTATTTATAAAGCCCCTGCATGCACGTCTTTTAAAGTAAGAATATTGATGATTGAATAATAAAATGTGATATTTAAACGCCTCCATACGAGTGTGGCGTGTGACAAAAAGTTAATTCAACGGGGGGGGGGGGGCACACGTGCACTCGCAAGAAAGGAAAAAATGTTCAGTCCTTTCGACCAGTATCAGGAAGGTGTCCGGATTATACCTGGTCCTGCTTTACAGTGCAATGGGAAGTTACTTCCCCAGGGAAGGAATGTCGGGCAGTAGTCTCGCCTTGTTTATGCCGCGTTCTGCCTGAAGATGGGAACCCGACAAACTGATTCTACACAAGCATGACAAGTTGAGGGCCGGGTAGCAACAAACCGCTCTGAATGATTTTGACAAAGAATCCATCGTACTGGAAAAAATCATGTCACTTGGAAGTTACGTTGGGTGTTACCGATTTGATGTACACTAGAGAGATAATTGTATCCCCCCTTGTGAATCTAGCCAATAGAAAATCACCCAACACTAACATTAAATACCATGTTTTATACCCATGATTCTATGCCTAAACCCGAGACCAAAATCTGCTTGTACTTGAATATGTATGTGTATATGAAATCGAATGCCTGTGACGGATTTTATGAGTTCGTGAGGATATTTTAGTGCATGTGTTTAAGTATTCTTATGAGTAAATTCATATCCTCATGTGTGTCGCGTGGCCAGAGTGACGAAGGGATGTATGCATTCATGCGTTTTTTTTTTAGGTGAGAGGTTGGGAGAAAGAGATAGGGCTTTCTCGGTGCCCATCTCTGCGACATTCTTGTCACACAGAATCGCGAAGATAAAACCTGTCCCACCCGCCATCCCCAGAGAGATGGACCCCTTCTGATTTCTAGAGGGTTGACAATATCCAGCGTCTCTTGCCACTGGTAAGAGGGCCTGCCCCATTGTGCACGAGTCAGAATGAAAATACAAGCGGCAAACAATAACTGGTAAAAGTTCGGGCTTGTCTCGAGGAGAAATGTGTAATAGACAGTGACACTATTCTACTCGGCCCAAACAAAAGACGTCAAGATGCATTAACAACCAGGTTGTGACCAGATTAGTTTTATGCCACGAAAGGTCTGCACATGGGACAGACAAGTTTATACGGGTGTACGAGTAGCTTTTATGTATGAATGTGTGATACGCTGTGTGATTGTCTTTTGTGGAACTGGGGAAGGCAAGGAGATACACAAGTGGCTTTGTAAATTGAATTCAAATTCGTCGGTCTACGAGCGTCTTGTATGTGTCAATGTGTATCTGCGTCTTGACGTATGCAAACATATGAAACTCGGATTGATCCGAGGGTAGAAGTGTCGTTAATTGCAGTCGACAGAAGTTTCGAAACTGGCAAGCAACTACTGAAGAAATTTCACACGGAGGCATTTGAGTGAGACATATATCGATAAGAACTACTCATTCGGCACCATGTGAATATATATAAGGATGAGATTTTAGATCAAATCCGGCTGAGATGAGTGAAGGTAACAGGAAGAAAAATCTATGTGAAACCGGTAGAAACCGTACAGAATAATTCTACAATGATCTTTTCTATGATCTGGCGTGGTGCCTCGCCATGGTAACTAACCAGTCTCGCTGATCATTGTTACTTAGTAGTGTGTTCGATCAATGTTGGTCCATATTCCACGTAGCTTTGTGCCAGATTAAACTAAACCTGATAAAACCCCGCCTGTGTTCGTACAATTTTCGGCAAGTTAGTCTGATTGACCATTAGATAGTGTTAGTACTAAACTAAACTTAGTAAACATCAGGGTGTATGCATTGCACGATTAATATCGTGAATCCGACCCTCATGGTTGCTTCAGTGGTGTAGCCTTATGCCTGACTAATTTACCTTGAGTAAACAACTATAGTCCTACATCGACATTGAAGATGAAAAGAAGTTCTGTATCGAATGTCTTTACTTTTCGAAGACGAGAAGTAAAGTGGGAAAAGTGTTTAACATGTTTGAGTAGAGAATCATAACTGACAGTTGAACATCATAAATATTTTCTGATCACTTCACCAATGAAAGCCATTCATTGGAGTTTTTTCTGGAGCCAATCTGGGCGTATTTTCACGCCTAAATACGAAAGCACACAAGTACTAACAATTACCACTAGGGTCTAGGGTAGATTCCTCACACCGGCCCCTGTTGTTAACAGACTTCCTCATACGATGCACTCTGACCATTCACGCACACAAAATACTACTCACCAACTACTTACTAACTGGCAGTATACTCGACCAGCTTATTCTAGCATAAATTCACAATATTGTGGTGAGCAAACTCATTACCTTGGCAGTAGATTCGACCAGCTTCTTAACCATCATTTTGAAGCAGTTGTTTTCTGTAAAATAATGCTTGACTGATACCTACTTAGCTTGGTCTGGCACAGATCCACAATAATCAGAAACTCTGTAGGGATCAAACTTATAGAGTCATAAAATGTAATTTTCTAGGGGTCACCCCATGGTAGGCGCTACAAAGAGTGCTGTTTGCATCTTCGATTTGAATACCTTACTGGGCAAACTTTTAACCTGGTTTTCATTGTCATGAATATCGCTCATGAAAAATTCGTTTAAAAGCTGCCTTTGAGCTCGTCGTCATCAATCCCTATTATGAAATTTAAATCATAATTATTTGCTTATTCCTCTTATTTTCTTATAAGGAACTGTAATTACCATTTAATAAACCTTGGGTCATCTCATTTGGGGAGACATTTTTCTTTTGTCAATTTATACTTAATCGAATCAATCACCGGTGGCTTGATTGGATTCGAAACTGCTTCATTCTTCAAGTATTCAACAGTATTACAAAACCAAACATACCCTACAATGTTCTGTATTTGCTACGTAATGGTAACAAACCCACTTACAAACCCCCAGAAATTGAACCATTATGATATACATAAATCTTTTGAAAAGCAATGAAGAGATGAAAGTTTTTCAGACAAAAATTTCAATAATCTAAGTACTTATGCTCATGGTCATATTCTAAAAGAGTTGTTAAGAAAAATTAAACATTAGATTAAATATCATCAAAATTCACCATTGATCTGTTTATCGGCTTGTCTGTTATCATATAGCTCCAGGATAGTTTCAGATATGACCACCAAATTATCTGTTTTTTTTTTTTGTTTTTTTCTTTTGTATTTGTATTTGTTTTACTAATGGGAGCAGGATTTTCGTTCTTTAAATTTTCAAACTTTTTTGTGCGATGTGAGCATAATGCTAAACCGGATCCTTATTTTGCATTCACCAGGTTAACTAAACCGAATTTTTTTGTTTAACTTTATAAAATAGACATCTTGCTGAAATATTCCACCTATGGTGCAAGATATCTGTTGGTTTCTACAATTGAACTGATCAGCAACCACACGAGTCAAACGCTCAGAGCAAAAGAAATCGCTGTAAGAGTTTTATAGGATGGGCTGGTTGATGGTATTTTTAGTACCTTCAAAACAAAACTCTTTTTCGACTTCCTGTCGGAAAAAAATCTTTTCGGAGAAAATTACTCCAAAAAAGCAAATTGGTGGAGAAGAGAGGTAAAAACAAATTCCTAATCGATTAGCAAGTGAAAATGATTTGTGGAAATTTATCTGTAACAAAACATACGTTACTTACCATGTATCATGCAGTTATCAAAATTGGAGGAGCAAAGGTTCAAGAATGCATCTTCAAAGAAAACAGGGAACTATTTTGGAAGTGAATCCGTCCCCTTTGTAATTCATTTTCTGCCCACTTTTAATCTTTAAAAGAAGGGCTAAACACATACACACAGTGACCATAACCCTGACGAGATCGTCGGAGTTCAATAACTTTTGTGAGCATATTTAGATTGCCTTTGAAAGTTATATCTTTTTGCAGCTATTGCTTGGGAAAGTGAAGTAGTTGCCAGAGAGTTAATTATGCTCAACTGTAAGTCCACATTCTATCTACTCCGTCAACTATCGTGACATGCTGGTGACGAAATATTTTATCACGATATCTGGTGAGAGGACCGAGCAAAGTGAGACGTGGGATGACGTTTTTTCTAAGGGCATTTGTGCCAAGTGCCAAGTGAACGCAAGCAGTCTCAGACGAAATTTGAGCTCAATTCACCGACATACTAATGTAAACAAAACTGTTTATTATCATTATTGGATGAAATATTGCAACTTTTTATTAGATTTGACTAGTTTTTACCGCCATCACATTTTTTAGCTGTTTTCATACAACTTTCAATCCGAGCAATCGTTTCCAATCATGCTGTTAATCATTGCCACTGGAACGATGGCTAAAATTGTACAAAACAACTAAAAACTAACATGAAAGTAAAAACTAGTCAAATTCAATAAAGATAATATCCATAAAACTCGTTCGTTAGTGGAGATCATTCTCATTATAAATGTTTTTTCCCTTCGTTTGGTGCAGATGCAAGCACAAATGTTATTACCGTTGAAGGGTTAATTGTATCATAATTACAAATAAAGGTTGTTTCTTCAGCGGTTTGATACGAATGAGGAATGACTAACCTATTTATTAGTTCCCAAAACCTCTTTACCAAAACAATTAACGCAATAAACAAAAACTCTCCATCTGCTGGTAATATTGATTAAATATACCTATTGCAGATATTCTAAAATAGTGGTCCCCAACCACAGGGCCGCAAAAAATGTGCTACTGGGATGCGAGGAGAGGATATAATTTGGCAATATTTCTTCGTGAAAAAAATGCATCTCCTTTCAGCGTATTAGCCACTTATGAGTGTCTTATAGTTGACTCATCACTGTATTCTGGTCATGATTACCCCCACCATTGGCCAGTCTGCAAGGATATTAGCAATATTGCTGAAAGAGCTCAGGAACAATGGTACTAAAGTATTAGATTGATACAAATGCTTGTTAGAGAAATGTTCGGTGAATATGGAGGATACTACAAGAATCCAAACCCTGATTATCTAAGCTTTGGGCATTCAGCTAAGTAATGTAAGGTATTGCACAGTCATAGAACAGTTCATGTGGGGCAAATTTTTCCAACTTTTTTTTAGATGAAATGATGTGGTCATTGTTGAAATCCCAAACTTTCCAGGAAGTGCTTCGACGATTGTTTGTGTTCTGCTGCCGATTATTCTTCATTTAAGAAAGGGTTGGGCTTTCCTCGAGTTTCATTCTAGGTATTTATAATTACAGACTCAAGCACATTCAACCAATGCTGAATAGTTCGCACTGAAGTAATGTTCACTCCAAATGCTTTGTTGACGTTTCCGGCAGCTTTGGCAACATTATGATAGAACCCCAATTAGAATTCTAAGTTCTTTGGTTGGCAATTACTTCTAGGGTCTCAGAACCCTTCCATAATAACAAATTATACCTGTGTTCATATTCATTTGAATTTTATATCATATCGTTGGTACTGGCTGAGAGAATATATTCAATTCAATATCCTTGTTATTCATACAATTTATTCACATTATAAATGTTTGATGGTTAGAAATTATTTCCCAAGAAGAATCTGCTGAAAATCGATGTATTCGTTTGCAAGCATCTACCGGTTTCTTCTTTGAGACGCTTTCCAAGTAACAACTGTCACAACAAAGTCTTTTTAAAAGACAGATCCAAAGTAATCTCGCTTTCCCACCCGCTAATTGTGTCTGCAGAGTTCACTTTATGCCACTTCGCTTTTACGAAATAACTCAAGCAGATATGTAGCCTTGGACTTCGTCACTGAACATATACGCTCTAACTTGATTTGCGCACATCCGTTATTAAGATGTGCCGCAAGGCATCAGAAAAGCCATAAAAACAAGTAAGAGTGTTACGCTTAGCGTGAAACTAAGATATAGAAGAAGGTTATTTTTAGGTCTAAGATCGCTCAGAAAATTAATAGTAATTACTTTTTGCTTTTCTCCATTTCGGATCACAAAAAGATTTCATGATAACGCTTTGCTAGCGGGGTAACCTGTATTCTCTCTATTTGTGTTTGTTTTCTTCTACCGGAAAACCATCACATTGTTATTACTCAATCTTACGCCTACCAGTGTACCTGTTTCTTCTATTGCCATCGACCTGCTCTTGTTTCAAATTCTGCCTCTATTCTATACCCTGCCAATATCATTCTTTTGGCTCTTATTCAGATTCTGTGTGTATCCCGTTCTCGTGTCCTCGTTTATAATTACAATGCTAATTACAGCAAATTCTTACAAGTGCGCAATAAAAGGCTTCTCCATCTTAACTTGCGGTCTGTTCTTGACCCCCACTGACCAGAAACCCTACAACAGTCTAGGAAACTTGGGTGCAGGTTCTTTGATCTAAGATTGAAAAATTCTTGCCGAATCAAGAGGAAAAGACGAAAAGCGAAAGTATAATAATTGTAGCACTCTGACCAGCATGTAATCAAAATGTTCAGATGCCTTTC
This sequence comes from Thysanoteuthis rhombus, assembly GCA_963457665.1. Lineage (NCBI taxonomy): Eukaryota > Metazoa > Mollusca > Cephalopoda > Oegopsida > Thysanoteuthidae > Thysanoteuthis > Thysanoteuthis major. The sequence goes on along the minus strand of OY735237.1, from coordinate 13,738,374 downwards.
AAAATCTGACGTTTTGATACAATATATATATTTATATTTATAGTTGCCACAGAGTGGGTTCAAAAAGTATCCGATATATTTCAAAAATGTTTATTTTTACAGACTAATGCAGCTTAAAAAAGACTGAATTTGAACGAAAGATTTCAGTGAATAAATTTTCACTGTTCATTCTTGTTTCAATATTCACTTGATTTTTGCATATTTCTATCTTAGGTTCAATTTTGATGCCTTATAAGGATCTTAAAACAAACTTTTAAAGATTTATCGGATATTTTTTTGAATTGACTGTGTACACACATACGAGTGCATATATATATATATATATATATATATATATATATATATATATATATATATATATGGAGTGTGTCTGTTTGTATGTCTGTGTGCACGAAGCTTGCTTACTTTTATTTGAAGTTTCTATTTATATATTTATACAGAACATTCTTACGTGTCTCTAAAACGTCTAAGCAATATACCTTCAACACCTTCAATAAAAACATAAATGTTTTGGAATCTGGATGCGATGATGCAAAACGAGGCAATTGATACATTATGTAATAAATTTGTCCAGAAGTTCTACAAACAAGTTCAGTAAAAAAAAATATGTACCATCATATTTACAAATACATATTTAATATACGCAAAAAGCCGCTCATTATAATCACGTTATGTTATGATTCGGTTATTGTTAGAATGTGTCTGTCCCAAACACTTTATTTAAAGTGATGATTATAAGTGACTCATTTTATTTATCCTTCGCTTAATCTTATCAGCCTGTTATTGTTGTATCAAATACTATGTCCCAACATGATCACAATAAGTGGTTTCCTTTGAATATATGTTCGTAATTTTCATACTAATGTGTATAAATTAGTTCATGCACACATCTTGCTGACTTATAAATGTCTCTATTCGCGTAGGTATAATTTTGGCTGGCTGTAACGGCTTCTTGCATGTCCAATTACAACGAACCAATGCCCAATTATATTCACTAAATATTATACCATCTGCCACGAATTAGTAATTTAGAATTGCTTTTCTTTTCATCTTTATTGTCGTTTTTATCGCAATGCCCCAGTCGTTTTTTTTTCTGGCCGTTAATTAGGAAGTTTGGATCTGAAATAAACCAGTAGCCTCCGATGATCGAATATAATAATATGATTACATTTCGGAACCTGAGTAAGTTGCTATAAAAAGCAACGAAAAAATGAAGATGAAAGGAAATACTAGTAAAAAGGGATTGACAATGCTCCATCTAAAAATAAGAACCACACGTTCAACGATGCGTCCCCCATCCATGGTTGCAGTAGCAGAGGAAGAAAGCAGAGGAAGAAGAGCAAGTCAGTTAATCTTCATACTTGTGAAATGTTATAATATGGAAATATTCTGCAAGTATTTCTTTCAATAAAATCATAGATGGCCCTTTTTATAGTTTTATTTTTGGCGAATTTTTACTTTTTTCTATACGAAAATGCGGACTTCAGACGTCTTATTATGATCTCATGGCTGAGGGAAAAAAATGATCTGATGATGTTCTTTTAATGACGTCACAATTTTTAATGACACTGCACCTCTTCTGTCCTTCCTCTTTTTGTTGATTAATGTGATCGGAACTGACCGACCGACCAGTAAGCGTCTTATTGAGATGTGGGGACACATCGAAGAAATAAATCAAGATGATATTGCTGTTTAGATTCCTGACTGGAAGTCGTGAATCTAAGCGATGAATGTGAAGGAAATTAATTCAATGAATCGTGGTTGCTATCTATAGTTCAAGAATCTTCCACCTTCTTGAGTTTTCAGGTATTCATTTATAGTCTTGGTGAAGGAATCGAACAGTACATCTTCAAAGGACCAATTTAAACATCTCACCGATGTGCTATCGGCTGAGGGTGGAATAAACAGCAGTAGAGTGTAATTGCTTCAAAGAATTGTCTTGCTCTTACCCATCTTCCGTTTTAATTCTCGCTTTCAACGTGGAAGTGGCGGTCAGGCCCATCCCTTGCAAAGCCACAGAAAGAACCGCAATGGTGCACCATAAATAAAAGAAGAATGGACGACTGGAAGACAATTTAAAAGAATTGAAAAAAACATAGCGTCCCAGGAAGCCAAACACATCTGAGAAATAAGTGAATTACGAATCAAAAGAAGAAACGGCTAAAACAATTACCGCACCCTGATGCAATTACGTAGACCAGATGCTGACTCACCCGTCGTATAAGGTGCCCTGAGGGGAGGGGGAGATGCGGTTATTGTCAGAAAACGAGCATCGACTTCGAAAAATTTAGGAATTATGCAACCGCCTGTTCCAAGAATTGTTTGAATCGGACGGCGTATTGCTAGAATATAACTTCTAAATTAATATTCTACAACGTATGTGTCGATAACTTTGCAAGAATAATGATTTAATTTCTATCTAAATTTCCGAGACGGAGTTTTGTTGCCATTTTTTTTTCTGAGGTTAGCATCCTCAACTGCATTGTCTTTATCTCTATGCTTCAGTCGCTGTACCCTCCAACTCTTTTCAGATTTTCATCGTATTGCTAGAATATAACTTCTAAATTAATACGTAAGTGTGGATAACTTTACAAGTATAACGAAGTAATAACCGTCTGAATTTTTTAGACCAAGCATCACTATCTTCCTTGCTTGAAGATATCTTCTTTATATAAATGAAACCGTTACCTTATGTTCCCACAAAAGTATGATGCTAATTTTATGCACATACTCTTTGCTGTCGTACCTTTCTAGGACTTCACGTACATTTCTATTCTCTGCATTGCAATCGATTATAAGGGCTCATCTCCAGCAGTTTCGGGGATCTTCACAAACTTGTGAATCAGCATTGCCAATTCAGATGTTTTCTTTTTTAATTTTTCGAATTCGAGAGTGAGTGACTTCCAAGTTCAGAAAATCGGTTTTGCCTGTGCCCCTGAAAACATATTGTCTTATTCCTGGAGGACTTATTTCCCAAGGCGACACTGGAAGTGGTAGGGTCGGGGCATTGCCCGATGCATGTGGTCCTCGTGGAGAGCAGTACTTCGTCTTAGTTGTGCAGCCGTGTAGCCGTGTAGCCGCGAACAAGAAGAATGTATGCCGCGCAGTAAAATTGCAATGTTGTGCACGAATTTCAAAAGTTTCAGATAATAAAAAAATAAAAGAATCCAGAACAAAACAAGCAATCGACATACTGCTCTTACTCAAAATAGCTCCATCTGATTGGAGGAGTATGCGAAGATCATATTGTATACAAATCGGTGCCTATATTCTCAAAAGGTTCACTCCTTCAATTGATCACATGTTTGCTGGTTTCACATAGGGCATGAAAAATATAGGGGACATTGGTTAAAGTATCAATAAATCTCCATGCATAACAATTTTGACTTCCGAACAGAGGAAGTCGTTCCTGCAGTTCTGAAAAGTCTCTTATTTGGTTTCGTTAGTATAAACAAAAAATTGAGGAAAATTGATATTTCTAACACGTATGTCTCGATAACTTCAAGAGTATTCAACTTTTTTTTCGAGTAGCATAATTTCATTTTAGACACGTAGGAAAATGTGTGAAGTCTTTGTTGGGACTGAATGTCACAGAGTAATCTGATGTCTTATTTTTATGCATTAGAGATAAAACATGTTTGACTTTGAGAGAATTCGAGGTGATGAATGCGAATGTAAATATTGAAAGTGTTAACAATCCACAGTTTCTGAGCAAATTGGAATTTTTTTTTTATTAAAAATTAATTTTATACAAAGGCGACATTTGATTTAAGGACATGAATACACTAACTATAATAATACATATTTTCTTTTTGTAATCTTTTGACAACACAATTACTTTTTAAAATTAAAACACATTTTATGCCTCTTTATATGGAGTATGTTTTGCTGAAAATAATTCAAATATAATAATACATATAATTCTAATGATATTCTTTCAAAATTGTTAGTTTAAGGACCATATCATCTTTTACCCTTTATCTGTCGATCATAAAAAGAAATTTATAATAATATCTATAATATATCACTTTTAGAAGAAGAGTACTTACGACAGCAAAAATGAGAGTAAAGTTCGTACAAATACTAAAGTTTGGGCAGTTATATAGGATAATATTTTTTGGCATTTATCCCTGAATCTGGATATCAAAATTGAAGATAGAATGTTTATCAATGAATTGTTTTATCAGAATATTCAAGAAATGCCTGAGCAAATCTGAGATTTATTGATTTTATACCAAAACTTGATTCTTTAGTCGTAAGAATGGTCAGTCAAAGTGAGGAAATTAGAAAGATTTTCAGACAATTTAGTAAAGCCATGATTAGAAACCCTGATCCCTTCAAAACTTGTCAGCTTGACTATAGTGAAATAATAACGAAAATCAAAGAATATATTAACAAGAGTATACAAATACAATGAATGAATTGTTTATATTAAAATAAATCGATTTGTATTAATGTTAGAGGAATTAGAGGACGAAAAGAGATGAATCCAGTTTTTTTCAGTGTGAAAGATCATTGTATTGACTGGAACCAGGGGAAGGGTAAAACATTCGGTTCTTGTCGATTTGTCTGGCTGATAGGTAGTTGGGCTGGATGGGAGATTGAACATGGAATGCCACGTTATAGATTGTCCAAATATATCGTTCATTGAGGTGTTACTACCCCCCCCCCCCCACAGCTAGAAAGTTGTTTCAATCCGTTCCAACCATGTATATTAGGATACTTTATTTGATTATCAAGTGTTAGAGAAAACATTTGATGGAAACTTGATGGCATACAATGTGGAAAAATTAACTTTAAGATTAGTGAAAAAAATGTAAAATTCTTCAGTAGAATATATTGATAGAGAATCAGCTCAAAGAAGTTTTTTTTCTTTATAATAAGTATTCTTAAAGCTGGTTAGCATGCAGTCTGAGATTAAAACGGACAAAACAGATTTAATATTGGTATGGGTGAACATTCAATAGAGAATACACGAATAGCGAATCATGTCTGTTATACTTACTGATCTCACATCGTTAAAAACGATTTTTGGGTAACCCTCGTACGTAAGACTGTTTCAAAAAATAAATCATCCGTAGTATAAAATAAAATCAATCTACAATATACATAATACCTTTTGTAAAATGAAAAACTGCATGTATGATATAAACTATTCTGTAAGAAAGGGGGGGTGATGTTTGATCAACACTGCTGGGGTGCCATGTTAATAGAACTGTTTTGTTTTTAAAATTTCCAAAACAGTTACATGGTGAACAACTGATAATTCCAACAAAAAACAATTCACACATTGTACCAAAATGACGCAGTATACGCGAAACAAGGAAAAAAACTATATTGCATGGATAGATATTGGAAAATAAGTGGCTGAAGTGACACAAACAAAATTTTTGAAAAATCAAAAACGAAATTTTTGAAAAATTTTTCAAATTATTTTACATGTATGATATATGTGACACATTGTATTGTGCATTACACTGTTTCACTCATATTATATTGTATGTATATGCATTCATTCACACGGACTAACGTATTCTTATACAAATACAAAATCTTTCTCCCTATCAAGGAATATTAACATAGAAAGAAAAAGTTGCATATATATATATATATAAATACGTAGATAGAAGATTGTAGAAATAAAAACCACAAATCTTGAATGGTGAAATGGTAAAATGAAGAAGATTCTGTTTGTGGAACACTGAAAAGTGAGAACTGTTCAAGAAAGGAAGGAAAAGAGAGACGGAATAATAAGTATTTAAACAGGTCTGGTTAGTCACTCGAAAGAAAACTATTATATGACCAACGTTTTTGGAAGCATGCTGTGTTAGGGATGATCAATTAGAAATTGGAAAAAGGGATGGATTTAGTATTTTGTTGGGTGGTGATCAATAAAAAGTCTGAATTAAAAAAAAAAAAAGATTAATCAATTTTCCATACACTTACATTGCAAACTGAACCATCCACTAAAAGCTATTAAGGGTGAGGTGGGATGGGATGAAAAGAATGTTTTTCTTGACAGAATGAGGAGTGAATGTTTAAATTTTTATCTTTCTTGATCCATTGATATGGCCAGTACGCGTAATACGCCGGTAGTCTGTCGGACAGACAGACAGATAAACCGACGTAAAAACTGAAGGAACCTAAGTTGATAGCTTTGGTGACAGTTTTAGTGGACGGTTCCATGTACGACATCTTAAAAAGTAAAAAAATAATGAGAGGAAATTTAATACCAGGTGTGTTCAGTGCCCGTAACGAAATCGTCATGAGTTTTTCTGATAGTGCCTGAATAAAGAAACTGCTTCAAAATTGGAAGAAATTCCTTCAAATAAAAGAGAAGCCAATCAGAAATATATATAAAGCGGCTAATTAAAAATTTATATAAAGCAACTCTTTATTAGGATTTTCTGTATTGAATCAAATATACCTTCAGTTATCTTCTGTACACTCGTAGCCGACAGCAATGTAAGTCGTACCCACATTTCCTTTCTATCTTTTAATCTTTCCCCTCAATTTCCAATCTCGAGGAAAGATAGTTAGCTTTCCTTTATTGCTTAGCGTTAAACTTTCGGCAAACTGAAATTTCACGCATTTCTTCTGAAATTCAAGAACTTTCATCCGTCGCCTGAGTCTGGTTCTTATCGCATCTCATCTCCTCTTCTATCACTATATCCTGTCGGTTCATACCTAACATTGTCGATCCAAAAGTAAGACCCTGACTCTTGAAGTCGACTTTTCCTTTGTCTTATCTCTAAATGAGTAAGAATTACTTTTATCCGGGAATGAACGTTCTCAAAATTAGAGGTCACATTCCACCTCTCACGGTCTCAGGTTTCTTCAATTCCTGCTCCATTTGGAATTGCCATCTAGCATTTTTCTTTCTATCATATATCCTTCTCCTGACTGAAATTCCACCCCAATGCATCACCTGGCCTTATGGTCCCTTCCCTGAAGGCCAAGTTTTTTCTCGTTTGAGGATCTCTCTTCCGAAAGAAAGCATCATACTTTGCACCAAGTTTGAAGCGAAGTGTTCAACACTTCTACTCATTTGACATATCAGGGTATAGACCTGAATAACATGGATAAGAATAAAGTCAATTTGCTACAATGTGAGTGATGAAAAACTTCTATCAACCCAAAGTAAGAATAACAGTAATATAATCATTTTAAGACCGTTTGATCTTCTCACGGTCAACATGAATCTGGTCTGAACAAATGTATATAAATACGTCAAGCTATTCACCACAGGGAATCAATCCTCGTGCTCAAACGCGGCCACCTTCATCAGTAGTAACTTCATTGGCTACCAAGTAGCAGTGAGTGGCCGAAAGATTAACGGAAAAAGGGATCATCGAATCGAGTTCAAACTTCTGAGACAGTTTGCGTTCACTTTGCTCGTATATCGTTGAGTAAGGTGTGTATCCATCTCTTTCACTATCAACACGTCATAAGCCAACGTGACAGATTGAAGCTCATCAAACCTCTCTTACTTGAGTAAGACCCAAGTTCAACGACCAACCTTTAAAAGCTGATGAAAAAGGCTTATATATATATATATATATATATATATATATATATATATATGAGCACATTGTACAGGGCTGTTCAATTTCGCAACGATTATAAGACTTACCTCGAATGATAGATTCTAAATTTGTTTTCTAGTTGAGGCTCGATTAAAATGAGTTAGTATCAAATATTAAGCTCTCCTATCCATTAAAGAAGGCGGTGAATTCATTAAAAAAATAAACTTTTGCAAAACATCTATTGAGAAAAAAATGATGATTGATCACCTGGGTGGGGCAGACGAGGTATCAATCGAGAAACATATTTGTTCTATGTCTTCTTACATTGGCAATGAATCAGACAACTTATTGATGATGATAAAGGCAATAAAAAGCAATGATTGTCATGGAGCAGCTGACAAGATATCTCGCGAGAAATCTCAAAGTCTTGATTCCTCTTACTCAGAAACTAAATCGAGCAGAGGCAATTAGAAAATGATGATGAAAGTAAGGAAATCAATGACTGCCTTGGTGTGGTTGATGAGATTTTTTGTTGATATGACGTCATGCCAGAATATTTCGATCTAAGGGGGTTAGTTATAGTAGTATCTTAGTTCATGTGAAGAAAAATCCATCGTGTTTTTGGACATGAAAATTGATATGAACATGGACCTAATCAATACATATATTTCAGTTCAGACAGTGCTTCTATTTAATTGAATGTTCTCTATTTACTTTTAATTCTCTGTAATTCTGATCTTATGTATATAAAATAAAGACTTTAAAACGAAGATCGTGGCTAAGTTGGTATGGCTTGTGATTATGTACAAATTTCAACCTGCTTGATATGATTGTATATTTCTTGTGAACTGAGCTCTAACTTGCAGAGAATTTATGCTAGAACCATAGCGTAAGGTTCTCCGCTATGTGTAGTTATTAACGTATGTATGAATAATCCATGAATGTTTGTATTGTACAGGCATAGGAGGATTGTTTCGTAATTACTGAATTCAGGAGGAAGTCTATTGGAAAACTATTCATTTTCCTCTTGGAAGTATTGATTTATATTGTTTAGGAAAAGTCTGACTAGTGTTCAAATTTTAGACGCACCCAGTGTGAACCTAACAGGGTCCTTATAATCACAACAAATCAAAACGGCTTCTGGTCTTAGATAATTATTTTCAGCAAAAAAACCCCTTAATTTGTAGATGTTTACTAAGTCAGTACAGGGTCAAATAGAAAGGTTTTGTTGCAATTTTAGTGCCAATAGGAAATGGTCCATTCTCTAAGCTAGGGGGGGGGGGCAACTTCCAATGATAATTTTCGCTTAGTTAATGCTAGTCTAGCATCAGGCCTTTGTAGTGAACTTAGAGAGAATCGAACTCGCTTCACTAGCGAATCGCTGAGTGAGACAAGTTTGCAAACGGTTATGCTACCACAAACTCACTTCTAAGAGTGAAATGAATCTAGCGCTTTTATCAATGAAGTATGAATTAATTGATTTATCACGGAACTCGTAACAGTATAGCATATCATAAATAAACAGCTTTCCTCATGGGTTGTTTAACATAACTTTTCTTTCTGATTCCAGGTAAGAGCGACGTTTTTCCCCAACAAATCCCAGAAGGTAGGAGAAGTATTCTATTTCCTATTCCATTGCTGGTTTCTAAGAATTTTCTTGTTCTCAGTTCCCAAAGACGTATTGGAAAAATCGAGGAGTTGAGAATTTTCTCTTTTTTCCTAACAAAAACGATTTAAAGAAGAACAAAAACAGGATACGGGGATTATATTCCCTTTGATGTGATCGGTTGAAGTTTATTTGTTTATTTCTTATTCATTGGTTGGTTTGTTTATATAAAGACTGATGTGAAAAGGAGACTACCCTGTGGATGAAGACGCAGCTTATTTCCTATCGGTACCAAGTTCATACATAGAGCTTAGGATTAGGAATGGTGATTTTCAAGGCAAGCAGACTCCCTTCACATTGCATACTTCAGTAAGAAAATATTAGGTTGATGTAAAAGTTTCCATTTTTTTTTGACAGTATATTTCATCCGTTTAATTTTATAGCGCTATCATTCAGTCATCAAATTATTTTCCGTGGTTTGCAATGACCCCCGGTCAAATTTCAAGTGGAATGTGTATTCGAACATAATGTTCCAGTTCCGATTTAATGAATTACTCAAAGGATATTTCGGTATCTTCAACTTATTAGAACCACTCACCGCACAAGGATTGTTGCATACACTGAAACAAATGACAGGTCTTCTTATTGCAAGGTTGTGGTCGTTTGCTGCGTCGGATTTGCAACTTGAGGACAAGGGCTGACATGTAGCAAAATCAGCAGTTGGCTTCCTTGCAAGTACAAAGGTTTTTTTCTGTACTGATACATCATTCAAACTATCTTCACTGTGACATCTAGGTTTTGCTTTATAAAAACAACAACTTCAAACCCTGCAATACGCCTATAGCACTTTCATGTACATTAGGTTCCATTCAGAGAATGTTGAATGCTGTCCTGGATCAAGCCATGATTTTATTCATTTTAGGTTCCTATTTTGAATAAATTTTTCTGTTGATAGTGATCATCATCTCAAAAAATATCCTTTTTATGTCGAGAAAAAAAGGGGAAGACATGAATTCAAGCGCTGGCCGATGTTCATTTGTGTAAGTTCTTGTGGGACTTAATCTTCTAGCTTCTGAGTTTCTTAGATGCTTATAAACGCACGTACTATCGATGACAATAAATAGCTGAGTAAAATTCTGAGACATTTTAAAGATTTGTTCAAGAACTGTGTAAAACAAGGTACCGAAAACTTTTGCATTAGCCTAATGCTATTCAACATATAGTAAAAGAATATAAAGATATGAAAAAGTTGAGAAAAGTAAAAGTTGAGATATGAAACACTGAATAAAAAAGATTTCAAGAAAAAATTGACTTAGTCTGGAATAAACATTGTCTGCATAGACATCTGCGATAATATCTACAGTATGTTTGTTATCAATAACGCAGTGACCTTTCGAAGTGTATTGTCTCGCTGGTTTCAAATATCTATTTTCTGCAATGAATTATGAAGTCCATTGTTGTGCAGATCTTCTAGAAGTGGGTATCAGTCTTATGCAATTAAGCGCTCACTTTTTGACCTTTATGTGAACTTGCATATCAACTGCTACCACGGGAAGAAAAAAACCCTTGTTTATACAAAAAACAAAACATTCTCATCTTAAACACTCATTTTATTCAATTGATTCAGCAATTCACTGAACAAAATTCCTTATTCACAACACTGTTCCTTCCTGAGTTTGAACACTGGCTATACGAGTAAGAAGCACTCTCATCATTTATATACTCCTCAAAGCATCTATCCATATAGAAGCCATGTACATAAATCAGTATGTTTGATTGTATATATAAATGTTCTGTCAGATTCTCAGGATTACCTAAAAGTTATAATGGATTGGTCGTATGTAATAGATTAACAAATCTAATAAAAACTGTAATGATTTGGTAACAAAATGGTACAGGTTGTTATAACATAACGATCTACAATGCGTCACCGAAACGCTTAAAGCTCCATATCTGATCACACATTAAGATAGCTTGAGTTGAGGTAAGACTTTAACAAAATATTTGAAAATTAGGATACTTGAATTATTAAAATGAATTACACAATAAAATAGCTTTACGTTCCTTAATGCTGTAATTCATGCATAAAAAAACAAAGGATATATGCTAGTCTTCAATTATACGTAAATCTTTTGTCGCAGCCAGGATTACAAAATGTATTAAATATCAATCATTATGATAATGTGGAAACCCTTAGAGTGGTAAATAACAACCAAGATGTTACAGTTATTGTAATTTCCACAACTTATAAAGATATTAAAAAGCATGAATCGACCATTACATAGCAGTACCCAATTGTGTTTGTAAGGTTTTCAATGCAAAAGTTCATCTTATGTAGTGCACAACAAAACAGGAGAAACTTTTGTTGATTTTAACATCTTTATTATAAAGGTTTTCTTCTTCAATTCAAAGGTTGTTCACACCACTCATTATTTATGTTGCCTTTATTGTTGCCACTATTGGTTATATTTTTGTGTTCAAATCATTGAGGTAATTTTCATGTATCTAAGGAGCATGGTCTTTAAATCAGGCTTGAAATTAAATCTAAATTAGATTACATCAAATTATGAGTGATGGTTAAGGTTTAGGGTTAGTGTTAGGGCTAGGATTAATTAAAATCAGCGAGAAAATATATGAGAATATTAATGAAAGAAAAACAGAAGTAAATAGATCAATTATATTGTTACTGCTTTTATGAAATTATTTTATTGGTTCGCCGTTTTAACATCATGAGCGAGCGTGTGAAAATTTACAATCGGGATTACCTTCTTTACATTGTACCGTTTTTATCTCTAACACCTTGAAATGGTCATATCATATGACTCTTTCGCTTCTTTTACTTTTGACTTTTAATCTGATTTTTATTACCTTCAATTTTTGTTATTGACCTTTGAATAATAATCAAATTTAAGACGTTAAAAGCTATGATCACCACCACGATTTTTGGACAACAACATTCTACAATTTTCCTCAGATATACAATCACTATGGATGATACCTTTTAAAGAATTTCAAGATGAGTCATTTGAATTCCAAGAGTTGTTCTGTGTACTCAACCTATTCTTCATATTGTCTTTATTGTTACCACTATGGTTCTCCTGATACTGACTCTTCTCCAAGTTATAGACAGTTGTTTTACATGGTGTGCTATTAGTGTATTTTGATCTATGTTCAGGTTTTATTTTTCCTAATTCATTGGTGGTTTCTTTCTCGTGGTCCACGTAGTTTTATTTCTAGTGTTTTACCAGCTATAATGGTGTAGTCAGCCATGGTCGTGCCTTCTGGTCGACGGAAAAAAAAGGAGAAAAGCATTGTACAAATAGAGAAAAAATTGAAATGCCAGGAAAGATTTTTTTTCTTTTTTTTTTTGGTTTTCCCTGTCACATTCCCCAAAACCCTTTTCCAATCTTACCTTTTTCCCGCTCAGGACATCAGAAATTCTGTCTAGTAATCAGTCCATTTTCTGTCTACTTAGCCTCCACATTGTGAGTCATGGATTACTAGATAAAGGGGGAGCGTTTCCAATCATTGGCTCCTTTTCGATTTCTGGTGCTTCCTCAATGGCAAGGTTTCCAGGACGGAAATGGAGAAGACTGTTGTGACGACAATGATGGAAATTGTCCCTGATTTGTTCCTCTCCTCACCTATTCAACATCTGTGCGTGGCACTGAGGACGCTTTCTCCGGAAGGATCCCAAGGACAATTAGTTTCTTATGGGACGTCAAACGAGGCTCCACTTGGATGAACATTGGAGAAGATAAGTAATTCCAACTGTCGGGATGAGAAAACAACGAGAGACACACAGTCTAACAAACAGAAAAAAAAGCTAAAAAATAGAAGGGTAGAAATCTTTTACAAAAAGTTGCATGACTCGATAAGACTTATTTTATCATAGGTATTGAGTTTGCAACACCTTTTCCTCCAGTGCACGAGGGTGCTTGCACACACCTACTTGAAAATAAACCTTGACTTGGAACATGGATTAAAGAAATGTAACAACACTAGCCGCTGCAGGGTCAAAATTCACCCCTACTCCTTCTCCGACTGATTATGATTACTGCAACCGTTATAATGTATGTATGATATATATAATCGTAGATATGCGAGACTTGTCAGTTTGGCCCGGTCAGTAATATTTCTAATCACGATGAAGGAACGTTAATTTTATGTATCAGTTTGTTTTAACGTGACGGGATAGGCAAAGAGTGAAGAATTTACTCCACTAAATTATTTGAGGAATGTTCTTGTTCTTATTGCTACGGTAAAAGGATAATGTTATCTCAAGCTACCAATTTAGACTGGAGTTTAACGAAGAAATATTCCTTTGAAGGTTCATAGAAGAATAAATCCATCAAAAGGTCGTGTAGTGGTTCGACATCACTTGGAAATATTTATATTGCTCCAACCGTTTAAATAAATAAACCTTGTTTGACTCGGAGATCCGTATTCGATATTGCAGTTTTCCCATGGGCTCAACACCTGACTGCAGGTACTGCAGGAAAAATCCAATATACCTCGTTTGTGAACCTTTAATTTTAGTACTTTTCAATAAGTCAGAACTATTATGCCTGTTTTATAAATGTTTATTGCTTCAATTCTATTGTCGAGGAACATTAAAAAGGATGATGTCACTCAGTTTATGAGGACTATTACTTGAGACGTTTGTCTACCAAGATAGAATAAGTACTGATTTCAACTCTTAAGTTTATTGCAATAGAAAAACAACAAGGGAACATGAATACAGAATTGCTGATCTGTTGTTCAGCAATACAATTACTTAGGTGGGATGAGAGTGCGAACGAGCAAAAGGGATCATTTTTTAAACTCGTAGAATGTACGTTAATCCCGAGGTTTGAATGTGATACTATCAGGAACTGGGTTTTGGCATGGCACAAGAACTTAACAAATTGCAGGCAACAAGAGAAGCTGTTAAGTGCATGGTTGTCGAGTCAGTTCTAAAAAAAAGGAACGAAAAAAGAATATAGAAGTGCTAAAACTGTATAGACTTAAAAAATACGTCACTGTTCCAAAAGAAGATTCCAGTTTCATATATATATATATATATATATATATATATATATATATATATATATATATATATATATATATATATATATATATATCAAAGAGACGATGGTATAATTCATTATTAAATTGTTTTTATTTAAATAAAGAGACGTGGCTCCTTCATCAAATAGTTTGTGATTAGCTCAGTGTTTAAATCAGAACTGTTCACTGTTTGTAATATTAGATGTATGTGATCAATAGAGAAGCATCAGATTAATTGCATTGATAAGTAGAGATTTTAATGCTCTTCTTCATCCTTAGTCCATGGACTTATTGATATGTCTACGTATTTGTGTGTGATTTTTTTGCCGTGAAAGTTTGTGGACTATACTGGAGTTGACATCCTTTACAAATTGAGTATTTACATCAATTGATTGTTTGAACAGAAATACATGCATAGCAGACATTAAAAGCAAAACAATGAACTGAGTTGTACTCCTAGATAAGAAGGTCATTGGCCAAAGAAAGAAGTTGATTTTGGAGGATCAAAGGGATTGATCAGAAGCATCAGCTTTTGATAGGAAATTGCATTCATGAAGCATCCTCTATAAAAATGAACCTACGATCAATGGCTTGCTGGATTAGAACTTTAAAACAAATATAATTACAACTACCAGCAGGCTTACTATGTAAGTTTGCACTTTCTTCAAGTTTCCTTCCACCGAGTGTTCACATCCTGTGGATTAACTATCCAGGTCAGAAATGCTGTTGGAATACTCCTGCAGGCATCCGAGCCACCTCAGTGAACCATCTCATTCATCATCATCATCAGCAGCCTTTTAGCCCCCGTCGTTGGACATAGACTTCCCCAAGATTCGCCAGACCTCTCTCTTATGGGCATCGCAATACCAGTACTTTCTAAATTTATGTAGCTTGTCACGCTATCTTACTTTCTGTCTGCCACAATTTAACATATGATGTCTGGGGATCTATGTTGTGAGTCATGATGTCCAGCAGCTGTCTGACATTGTTGCAATATGTCCAGCTCATTATCATTTGAGTTTTCTAATGTTTTCTATGATATCTCGGACTTCTGTTTTTTCTATATACTGTGATGTCTTATGATCTCTCCATATGAGGTTGAAAATGATTATCTCATGTGCACGTCACACGTTTCAATGTCTCTGCTCCAAAAATGACTATCGGTAGGAAACATTGGTTGTAGGTTGTAGAACAAGTGGAATTATTCTTGAAAGTCGAGCTTGCTCAACCAAAGGCTTACCAACCTAATGTGATTCGTTGTCTTTGGTTATGGTCTACTTTCTTCAGTTCTGCATTTTCGATTTTGATCCTCGTGTCCTTGAACTCAATGAGTTTGTTGTACATGACATTCGTTTTTCTGAAGTTAATGTAGAGGCCAACTTCCTTGCTTAGGATGGAATCGACCGTGCATACGTTGCACCTAACCATAAAACTCCCTCTTAGAGGGCTATTCCGCGTACAGGCTACGCAGACTAAGGTCTTACAGTTATGGAAACCTCTCCAAACATTTGTCCGTCATTTATTGATTCATTCATTTGTTCGCTCAAGTTTCAATATCTCTCTGTCCATTGTTTGTCTTGCTCTGGAGAGTAAACAGACACATTGTGATACCCTGATGAATAATCGGATTCTATTTGTCTTTACTGATGTAAATAAATATGTATATTCAGTTTACTTTTGTCTTTGGACAATGAGATTTGGATATGCATGTTGGTGTTTTCATTTGTGCAGTATGCGGGTTTCTGTCACCACCAGAAAATAGAGCAGTCCCACAAAATATTTCGTTTGCCCAAATGACATAAAGTGATGAAGCAATTACAACAACAAGCAACACTGAATTGTATGGGAAAAAGTTTTGAGCGTTCTGAAACACCTAAAATTATTCTATTAAGCTGGGCTATTATCATTGTAGGTTGGTAGTGTGAAATTCAGAAGACTGGAGTAGAGAGAGAGAGAGAGAGAGAGAGAGAGAGAGAGAGAGAGAGAGAGAGAGAGAGTTACTATCATTGCGACTCAATGCAGAACAAACGCCTTTTCGATTTTGTCGTCTTCTTTCATAAAAACCAAAAAAAGCATAAAAAACTTCATATCCATATCTATCTATCTATCTATCTATATATCTATATATCTATATATATATATATATATATATATATATATATATATATATATATATATATATATATATATATACATATATATATACTAGGGTGTATCAATGAATGTCTAGCCTAACATGTTACAATTAGCTAAATTATGATCTGAGGTTTTCACTGTCAATATATCAAAGTATAACATTAATTGATAAAAGAATTCATTGATATCAGTATGTGAATTTAATACAATCTCTATAATACGATTAATTAGGTGTTCCCCTCACTTTACCACACGCCTTGGGAGATCTATTCAGTACGTAGTTTCCTTTATGATATAGTAAATAAAATCATCAGATTATGCTTGATCACGTATCGTGGAGTATTAATACAAAAGCTATTTCAGGCATTATTCTGACTAGTATCCTTATTTTTACTGTTTTAATCACAAGATTGTATTCATGAAACAATGGCAATATTTCGTCTTAGAACTTCAAACAACACTATAGAATAGTTGCCTTCTACTGAGAAGCAACTCTCTCAACGCTCACGTATACACACACCTATAAATATAGCTACTGAAGTATTTTTTCTTCGATATGCAAAAGCAGAAAAATCTTTCGTAAGGGGAAAATTGCTCAAAGTGAAGAAGCAATTCATATGGAATATTTTTGAGAGTCCTCTGTCCAAAAAAGTCATGATGGTATGTTCGGTTGTGTCGACTTAAGTTTGAATAGTAGGAAATATAGGAAACTGGCATAAAGAGGAGGCGCGCTGTGTCTTGAACGACTCACTTCGGACACTATATTCGCTTTTCGCCTTTTTCAGTGATGACAAAAACTGGGGCAAAGCGAACATTCAAAAGGAGAGTCGTATTTTCTAAATGCTCCAGGAATGCCACCTTGTATCATATCTGATATCAGTGAGATATAAATATGTCTACGTATGTGTGTACGAAGTAATACCTAAAGAAACGGAAATTTTGAATGCAATACAAACATTTTCTGTAAACCTTTGTGACCAGAACACTTAGTGAGTCAGTTTACGAACAGCAGGCAAATGAGTACTTCAAGTAGACAGTGGAAACTTGGTGTAGGGTGTGTGATGTTTTTTCATGATCTGATTTTCATGAACTTTTGGGTGGCAAGTACCTGTGAATATTTGCTCACGTATTCTTCAATTTGCCAAAAATTCCAGTTCGCTTTCAATCTGCGCATATGCATTAAAAACCGCTGTCAACATTTCTTCTGTTTCTAATCAATCTACTATGCATGTGTCACGCCTACACGTCAGACCAATGGAGTCAGAGGACTGGAAAGTTGAACGTTTCCTTCTTATTGTATCTAGAAAAAAATGTTCTGATTGTCAAAAATTCCCCTCAAAAATAGATTCGTAGTGTGGGGGTTCAATCCACTATGTAGTGACATAGTGAATCGGTCCCTTAGTTTGTGTCTGGCAGTGTTCATGCGTGATTTTTTGTCGTTTTTTCAACAAATTCGAACAAAAGGCGTGAGAAATAATTTATTCATTGATCATCCCTTTTTCCAATTTTTCAATTGATCATCCCCAACTAGGGATGTTGTCAAAAGACGTCGGTCAATTCATGGTTTCTATTCAGTGACAAACCAGACTTGCTTATCTGTTTTAACTAAACCTCTTAGTCTGGCACAAGATCACATATATGGATCATCTAGTGAGAATCGATATTACTTTTACCATTAGTCTGTTCACCTGTCTT
The DNA here is from genome assembly GCA_963457665.1 of Thysanoteuthis rhombus. NCBI lineage: Eukaryota > Metazoa > Mollusca > Cephalopoda > Oegopsida > Thysanoteuthidae > Thysanoteuthis > Thysanoteuthis major. Next base: position 13,720,362 of record OY735237.1, on the reverse strand, counting down.
CCTAAACATTGCATTGCAGTGATATTCTTACATACATATAACTACGTATCTATCAATCTATCTATCTGGTTATCATTAATTAGAATGTTAGAGATATCAATTCTTAAGGTTTGAACTTTTTTGATTCCTTTATTAGAGAACACATCTGATTGGGTTGTTTTTCAGCATCCGAACTGCTTTATTCAATTACATCCCGAGTATTGGCAAGGCAATATTCGTTGAAAAGAGATAACTTTAGAGTAAAAAAAAACGGGCAAATGGTGTATTGGTACTAACCAGTTCACTTTAGTAAAACAGTTATTAAACTGACATCGGAGAAGACCTTCTCGCTTTCCATCAGACTTGTAACTTTGTCATAGAGATCATATTAAAACGTCAAAATATAAAAGAAAACAAACAATAAGTCGGCTAATGATGCGTTTTCAAAGGCTGGGCATATCGCAAGATGCAGTGGTTTGTAAATTATTCATGAAGCAATGACCGATGATGCGAACAATGGACACAAAGAGAAAAACAAGGACAAAGGACGGCTTTTCAGATTTTCTTTGGTCAAGAATTTTGTTTGTTCAGTGAAACATGGTCTTTTGTATCTCTTGGACAGTATGCATTGCGCCATAAGCATTTTTCCCCTGAGGAAAAAATAACAAATTTCTCCTTCTGCATGACATAGAACCAGTGTTCGTGTATATTCGTCCGCTTTATATGCGTCGATATTTCGATACATGCATATACGTATAGACAAAAGATATAACTTAATTGTTATTGATACAAATGCGCACGCACACACAACCATATACATACGCACGCACGTTTGCATACATATATACATGTATCTCATACATAAGTGAGAGGTGCCCCTCTGTTCGTCTGTCATGTTATAAAAACATAGGTGCAGTCTAGCCAAATTTGCCATGCAAACTCATGAGACCTAGGGGAAGGTTTGAAAGTTTGAGAAAAGATTTGTTTTCAAAGGTTTTGAAGTGGGTTTTATTTACGAGGTAACCATACTACTAAAGTGGATCCTTGCTTCCTGCACACACACTTACACACACACACACACACACACACACACACACACACACACACACACGGGTGTCTATCTTACTGAACATTGATACAGCCCAACCAAATTTGACATGCACACTCAAAAGATATAGGGGGAAGTTTTAAAATGAAATGTTTTGGGGAATTTTTTCAAAGGTTTTCCGAGGGGTATACTATTTACAAAATAACTATAATGCCGGAGTAAAATTTTTCTTTACGTCCATATACGCATCTTCTCCTTTCATATGTTTATGTATAATTCTCATGAGGGTCTAAAATGAAAAGTGATCCTCTTTCTCATAGGGGAGAACTTGTGGGGAAACTTTTTCCTCCCTGTAAGTGTGTAAAAGCGTACAATGGGCTTTTTCACCTAATCCAAGGGATCAAAGTTGAAGGGGGGTTACAACCCTTCTTTCATGGGCCAGTAGTAATTTGAGACCTCCCCTTTCTAGGTCAGAGAGGAATGGAAGCTTTTTCCCTCAATAAAGTAAATGTTTGAGGGGTCCCTCAAGAAACCAAGCAAAAGGGTCGAAAAATTTTCTATACAATTGTAGTTTAACAATTGAAGTAGTCCTATAAACAGTAAAATCATATATATATATATATATATATATATATATATATATATATATATATATATAGATAGATAGATAGATAGATAGATAGATAGATAGATAGATATAGATAGATAGATAGATAGATAGATTGATAGATAAATACTTATATTTTCATATATATACATACATACATACATATATATATATATATATATATATATGTGTGTGTGTGTGTGTGTGTGTGTGTGTGTGTGTGTGTGTGTGTGTGTGTGTTATACATGCTGTAGCACAAAACAACAGTGGTGCCACCAGCAAAGCCTTCATCAGATGATGACTCTGGGGTCAGGCATGAATAGTGAAGGCATCATTACCACTCACCCAAACATCCCATTCAGGACATGCATAATACCCATAGTGGCCATGCTCAATGTTCGAAATTTGCGAATTTCCAAAAATTTATGTGACACATTTGGGTTATAGTCTCGACACACTATCGTACCGCAGCACACAGTTTGTAAACCACTGGCCTATACAGACCAACCTTTAGTATTTCTCTCTTGATGACATTTATATGAGGTTCACTTCTACGTGAACACCGATATCGGAAACCCAGGAGTCTTGATCAGCATAATAATGGCCACAGTGTGACAGAAAACGTCTTGGGAGATGGATCGGTGGTTTTTGTCAGGAAAGATTCTTATGTATGGGGGGAATCGCAGGAGGTTGTTTTCAAGGGTGGAGACTTACTGTTTCTCAATGAACACAGATGGCAATCTATTCATATTAGCATAATCTTTTGTCATGGTCTCTTTTTTTAAATGTTCTCCTCATCTCATAACCAAACTCCTGCAAATCATGAGGTCAGAGGTTCAAATGAGGTCAGAGTCTGATATGATCTTTTGAAATCAATTTTTGTACAACGTAGTCACTCCTTTTTTTTTTTTTTTTTTACTAAAACTTTATCTCATACCACATTTTATTTTGGTTTTATCTATCATTCTTTTTTCTTATTCTCCCCTCCTCCCCATCCTTCTACGTTTTTTTTTTTGCGGTAATTTTCCTTCTTTTTTTGATTTTCCTCTTGAATTCTTTAGTTCCCTCTTCGTTGATTTCCCTGAATATATATATATATATATATATATATATATATATATATATATATATATATATATATATATATATATATATATAAGAGCATTCATTCCAAACTTTCCATGTACTGCTTCGGCTATATTCTTATTCTTATTCCTTTTCCTCACTTTCAAAGATTTTTTAATTCTTGAACAGATTCCTCCTTCTCTTTTAGCTTTTTTTATTTATTTGTTTATGCCTTTTTCCTCTTTTTGAGATTTTTTCATTTTCCTTTTCGGTCCTATTGTTCCTCTCTTTTAAACTCTTTACTTCATCCTCGTCTTAACTTCAACCATTTTTGCGAATGTTCTTCTCTTTCCTCCCCTTTCCTCATTCTTTTTTCTCATAATTTCCTTTTTCCTTTTTTTTTTCTTGTTTTAAAAACACTGATATCTCTTTTCTTTTTTTTTCGGTCTTCAGTGTTCTCTTTATCATCGTCCCTCGCCTCCTCTTCTTATTTCCCATGGTCTTTTTCGTCTCTTTCTCCATCATCATCATCATCATCATCATCATCATCATCATCATCATCATCATCATCATCATTTTATGACAATGTATTATAAAGATCGGCAAAAAGGCTGCATCTTGAGTCAGTTAAACGAACGAAACCTTCGCTTTCCTCTTCGAAACTCAATTGCAAAAGCAACTCCTTGTTGAAAATAACACTGAAAATGAAAAGAAATAAAAAAAAGACTGAAACAACTTGGAAAACAATCAAAATATGAAACCCTTACAAACAGAAATTCTGTCGTGTCTCTTGGATCGACTTGGACTGTCATCTCCAACCCTTTTCATGACAACGGATGAATACAAAAACACGATATGCTCCCTTCTCCGACTGCTTCGCTCGGAATGAAAGGAGGTAAAGATGAGTAAATAAAGGACATTGAAATATAAGACATAACAATGAAAGCACGATAAAAAATATACGAAGGAACACAAAAGAGGTTGCCTGAGTTCGAAACCGGGTGGGGTGAAGGGAATAGATAGTCAAGTGAATGCAGTTATTAAAAGAGAAAATACACGTGTTCAAGAGAATAAAATATGCCTCCTGAAACGAAAGAAAAAGCAAATGAAGGAGGCATTTTAGATTTCAATTACGTTGCTGGAAACGTATTTTGAATCTTTTGTTCTGGCGCCTCTTGTTGGTGGTGATGTATTTGTTATTGAAGTTTTGAGAGGAAGAAAGGAAGAAAAAGAATAAGATATGAAAGGAAAGAGGTGAAAATATGACAGAGATAGAAAAGAAAAAAAATTGGCGGAAGAAAAAAAAAAGAAATGTGTGTGTGTGTGTGTGTGTGTGTGTGTGTGTGTGAGAGAGAGAGAGAGAGAGAGAGAGAGAAGGGGAAAAGGGGTTAAAGACAAAAGGTAATAAATAAGCATTATTCTCTATAATGTAAAAACGACATTATATGTGTAACAACCTGAGATTAGTATTTTTTGTAGTTTCATACGAATAAATTTCCCAAAACCATAGTTTTTTTTCCGCACACTTACATTCTATTCCTTTAGTACTCAAAGGTTTCGGCATCCAGCGTTAGTTTTATTAGTGAGGAGTAAAACGTTTTTTTTCCATCTCACTGACGGGATCTCATTAAATCATTGGCTGAAAAGACGAGTGACCGTGTACATAACCTAAAATTTTGCAAGTGTAAACTGAAAAATTATGATATCTTGCCAATAATGTAAACAAACGATTAGAATGTTGAGCATATGGAAGATACAAGCGATAACTTTATTTCAAATAAATCAAGGAAACGCGTAGAACATGGCGTTGTTAATCTTTTTTTTTTTTAATACTTTTGTGTATATTACACGTAAAATGTTTTACCTTCCCATGTGGGAATATGGAAACGATTACCAGATACTCTTATTTCAAAGTAATGTTAGACCCATCTCCATTGACATGTGCTGTATCGATGACGTAGCCCTAGAGCATATTGCCTGCTGGGCTGGTTATCTTCATTAAAAATTATCGCACTTGAAGAGACCGCAAAATCTTACATAAAAGAATTGAGTTTTGAACATATGGGTACTGATTTACTTCAGAGAAAGACCTTTCTCTTTATAAGTTAGGGTATCTGGTATCTTGGTATCTTTCTGGAAACCAGACATTTTTTATCGTTTTGATTAATTCATCTTTTTGATTAATTTATCTTTTTGATTAATTTCCAAGAAAAGCGGGCCTCACGCTGCTGCTCTTTCCCTGTTTTCTTCACAAATTTCTGTGATGTCTCACCAAACTAATCTCAAAGATTAAATCTCAGATCTTATTTATCATAGCTTACAGGTATTTTTATGGTTTGAGCCAAGGCCCTTTTTTCACTTTTTGTACTAAATGCTCATAGTATCATCAAAATATTCTTATTTTTTAGGGGGGTCATTCTGTACTAACTGGAGTATCAGTCTATGCAGGGTAAGAGGTCAACACTTGGACCAGTGAGTGGGTAGCAACCTAACGGGTGGTTTGATGCTTCGTGGATGGTTATAGTGATATCTCCGTGCTATACACTCAGGGAGAGATTTTTCCAACTTACCAGCAAAAATCCAGATGGATACCAAATTAGATGGAGCATAATTGATTCTATCCCTGAAATATTTAAGAAAAATAAGAACAATGTTCAGAATAATTCTGGACTGCAACAAATAAAATACCTACGTTTAATATGGAAGATTGTGTCGTTTAATATGTAATATATAATTAATCTTTAGTTGATTAATTTGTAATCGTGTAAAAATGTAAAAATATTCCGGTAGATAAGCAAAACACAATAAATAATACAAAAATAACAAAAACTTGGCTCTTCTTTTTCATCTGAGGATCGAGCTCATTGTGATTTTCTACGTTAAAACCTTTCCCTGGTTCCAATACGCGCACGTACCAAAATTTCATGGCCCTACATCAAACCGAATAGCTTTCTGTAGAGAACGGACAAATGAACTCTTCCCAATTATTAATAATAGATTCACTGCTTGCCATTTGGAGAGACTTATCACTTAATGAAGAAAGCAGGCGTGATTTGCTGTCCATCCTCATTAATATATTAATTACTTATAATTAATATAGCTGGATCTTTTCCAAAGCTCAATTCAGTCTATGGTATTCTTATCAGTTCTTATCTAATGTCTTCCACGGGAACTTGTTTTTGAAGTTACAGACATAAGTCGCTCGGGGGCCTAATACTGACATGAAAAGAAATTGAAAGATACGACCGAATCGATTACGTTACGTTTAGAGGGAGGTCAACAGTGTAATTGGAAGATATGGGCAGTATGGATAAGTTTACATGGAGAGAAAGCTGATCGTCTAGCTGAAAAAAATTCTGTGACCTGAATTCGGTTGAAGGTACGTCAGGTTAAAAGACTAATTGAATCGTATCGATAGTTCAGATTTTGTAAAAGCATCAAAGCAAGAAAATATAGTTTCATCTGATTCTTTCTTAGCCGATTCCAAACTCCGGCTGAGACTATGGCTAGCACTGAAGCACTTGGAAAAGGCATGAATCCATTTCCTCTCCTGCATCCCCAACAATGGGCAGAATAATATTGAGTGAAACGAATGACGGTACTATGGATGCTTGCCGCCTCCATATCCGTTTCACTTATCAGAGATTTATTGGAACTAGCTGAGACAGCGAAACTTAAAGTGTATGGAGACCTGGGCGAGACAGCTGCAACTGTAACCAGCTAAAGGGCACTAACTAACTAAATACTATTTTATCTATTTATTCGAAACTATATGAAAGTCATAAGTTGGCCAAATTTCTTCGATGAAGCATTGCTATTATTATAAACTAGTAAATATCCGTAAAAAAATTCACGGATATATTTGGATTTCTATGACATGATCTTTTTGGAAAAGATAATCTAAATTCATTTCAGTGGGAGAATATTTAGCTTCAAATGGTGCGTAGGAAATATTTCTGTCGGCGAAATTGTTACCTTTAAATGGAAGAGTTGATTGTTACGGACAAAGGAACGAAGAAATCATGCTGTTCATTCCATTAAGTTGGATGAACATTTGTTGGTATTTAACCAGCGATACTGAAAGATCCAATGAAGATCGGACCCACAAAAACTAACATTCATTTCATACCGAATTCGTCTTCCTAAATGAGTTCTTATTTTGAAATTGTGAGTTGGAAAAATGCTTGTAAGAAAAATTGAACCTTTGAAGAATCCAGTGTTATGGGCAGTGCACCAAATAAATCACATCGTTCATAATTAGACTAGATTTTCTACTAGATTTTCTTGCATCATATTTATTGCTTTTCATCACGATTTACAGGTTGTTTTTCACGTCCTACAATCGTTGAGTAAACAGCATGAGTAGAAAATGAATGGAAAGCTTCCGACGAGATTTGAATTTGTATCCCTCTTCATTGGGAGGCTGTTTAACAGGAGTAGCATCTTACTTATCAATATGTTAACTGCTAACGACGGGAATTACAGTTCTATGACTTACCCAATAAAATTTCCGCTTTACTGCAATCGATAGCAACTCAATTCTCTCTGAGAATCAGAGCTTTCATCATGCAATGGGCTGCTTGTACAGATTATCTTGCTGTGAACAGGGGCTTTTCTCTTGCAATGCATAACTATTACTCTTCTCTACCTTCCACATTTAATGGGTTGAGCAGAAAAAACAACTTGTGGACTTTATTATTTGGACAACTCAACACTATTATAATATCTATAACTTTGATAAGAGTCATTAACATCAATTTTTGCTCGGACAATCTGATTTCTCCTTCATATCTTTGATGTTGGCACAATGCTTCTGCCGATTCATTCTACGACTTTCTTCAGGTGTTGTATGTATATCTGCTGGGAAAGAGAGTCTCTTAAATCGATCTCTTTTTTTTAAAAAGTGATTGGGCTTCTTTGGAGAAAGAGAACGATAAAAGACACTTGTTTTCCTTGCAGATTTACCTATCACATCGAAGGAGACCACAAAATGAATCGGCCGAAACGTTGAAATCAGATAATCCAAACAAATTAACGAATAATCCCAATTCTAAACATCTTTGGAATTTCCACAGGTTCAGCTAGTCTGTATAAATCTAATAAGATATTTAAGATGTATATGTATGTGCGTGTTTCTACGCAGGGTATGTAAACGCTACAAAGGCTTTAGTGTTCCAATTCTTTGTGGCCTCCCTTCATATTCAATGATTTCTACATCACCTTTGACAACAGAATCGAGTTAGGATACTCTTAACAGAATCGCTCTGTCACTCGATATACATCCTTAAAAAACTCTTTACTTAATTCTCGGCATACAATGTGCCGGGCAAGACGAGAGATTACAGGCCGGCGCGCTGGACAATGGACAAAGTTTAGTGTTCCGCGAAAAGCCAGCCTCTTCTTGTTGACTTGCATCACCTGACAAACCCTGTCCTCCCTTGGACGTTTGTACACACACACACACACACACACACACACACAATCTTACACACGTATACACGCGCGCATACATGCATGACTCTCTCTTCCTCTGTACTAGATTATAAGCTTCTCTTTTGCCTTCGTTTTCAGCCCATAGATTTGCCGTCGTCCCGTCCCTCTTTTTGTGTCCCTCCCCTAAGACACTCTGCCCTGCCCCTGCGATTCACTGAATCAATAAGATGGAAAACGCTAAACTAACCTTGTGGTATGAGAACAGAATTTCTTCATCGAACCCATCCAGCGAGAAAACAATGTGCGCATCAGGGGGGAAAAGCTGTGCTTCAAGGTTGGGACTGTGACTAGGGTCGGGGATTGCAGCGGCAGGGTTGGGGTTCTGGGAGGGAGTGAGGCAGTCGCACTGGGAGTCGCATCGGGAGGGAGTGTAAATCATAAAACAGATTCAATTCCTTTCACATTTCTTTGTTGCTTTTTCGTTCGTCATCCTACTCTTTCTCTCTCATTCTCCTTCTTCACACATTTTATCTCCTTGCTTTTCTCTTCTTTTCAACTTTATTTTGGTTTCCTTCCTATTCTTTTCTCTTCCCTCTCTTTCTTCCACTTCCCTCCTTTTCTTTTCTCTCTGTTTTATTTTCTTTTTCTGTCTCCTCTCATTCATTCTCTCCCTTTACTCTCTTTTCCCTCTTTATTTTTTGTCATCCATTCGTCAACCTTCTTCGTTTTTTCATTTATCCTCCATTTTTCTTCTACTTCGCTACGTATCTCTTTTTGTTCTGTTTTCCTTTTTCTACTCTTCTGGGCATTATTTTTCTCCAACCTCTTTTCCTTCTTTCTTGGCCCCTGCTCTTTTTCTTCCCTATTTCTTTATTTTCTCTTTTCCATCATTTGGATCGTATTTCATATGACTTCTTGATTTTTCTTTATTCTTAAGTTTGTTCTTCCCTAATTCTTCTTCTTCTTCTTCTTCTTCTTCTTCTTCTTCTTCTTCTTCTTCTTCTTCTTCTTCTTCTTCTTCTTCTTCTTCTTCTTCTTCTTCTTCTTCTTCTTCTTCTTCTTCTTCTTCTTCTTCTTCTTCTTCTTCTTCTTCTTCTTCTTCTTCTTCTTCTTCTTCTTCTTCTTCTTCTTCTTCTTCTTCTTCTTCTTCTTCTTCTTCTTCTTCTTCTTCTTCTTCTTCTTCTTCTTCTTCTTCTTCTTCTTCTTCTTCTTCTTCTTCTTCTTCTTCTTCTTCTTCTTCTTCTTCTTCTTCTTCTTCTTCTTCTTCTTCTTCTTCTTCTTCTTCTTCTTCTTCTTCTTCTTCTTCTTCTTCTTCTTCTTCTTCTTCTTCTTCTTCTTCTTCTTCTTCTTCTTCTTCTTCTTCTTCTTCTTCTTCTTCTTCTTCTTCTTCTTCTTCTTCTTCTTCTTCTTCTTCTTCTTCTTCTTCTTCTTCTTCTTCTTCTTCTTCTTCTTCTTCTTCTTCTTCTTCTTCTTCTTCTTCTTCTTCTTCTTCTTCTTCTTCTTCTTCTTCTTCTTCTTCTTCTTCTTCTTCTTCTTCTTCTTCTTCTTCTTCTTCTTCTTCTTCTTCTTCTTCAACCAGCCAGAGAAGCGACTTTAGCGTTGAGTTGAGGTTTCAATTCTACCACCCATGTCCTAGTTTCTTACTGACTGGTCAGTCAGGGCATAGTTAACATTATTATTGCAATTATGCTAGTATCCTTTGCTCGTTTTTTCCAACTGGGACCTGTACAAAATAGTATTTATTTGAACATGCGTGCGCATTTGGATGTCGGGAGTCGAACTTGTAAAGTTTCGGTTTGCTGTGTTTGAGAAGGTACAAGAGATCGCCGGGGTGAGTTAGTCGTCATTAAATTCCATTTTATGGTGCAAAGCAGTGTTAAGTCAACTGAAATACGCACACACATACCACACCACAGCACACACACCCAGGTGTGTAGTGGCCGAGCGGTTAATGGCACGGAGAAGGAAATCGGTGAGCCGAGTTCAAACTCTGATTGAGACACTTGGTATACACTTCACTCTAATGTCATCGGGAAAGACATGAGCAAAATAGCATTGGATAGAGTGAGTGATGCGACTTTGTCTGTAAGTGCCATAAATCGCAACAAAGAGAGAGAAATCTGAGCAGAGACAAATATGGCTGAGGTGATAGCCAGCGTGAGGACAATACTTGCTACTTACTCTTACACTGGTACACATACGCACACATGCACAAAAAAATTAAAAAAATAAATAAATGAAAAAGAAAGAAGACAGATTTTCAACTGTTGACCGATGTTTCTTTCCGTTAGTTCAATAAAATTAATAAAAGAATGTCTCCTATTATCTAATGATGAACGGTGGGATTTTCTTGGTTCGAAGTCTGTAACACTTGACTTGATAAAAATAGCTCCTGCCTACATTTTGATACTATGTAATATTTAACTGAGACAAATTAACTTTTCTACTTGAAAAATTGTTTCATAGGAATTTAATTTTTTCACGAGTATTGATCACTTACTTAATAAATTGAACTATTCATGTTACATAATGATACGCCCGATGGATTACGAAAATTCAACTTTAAAAAGAGTGACTAGAAAAAATATTGGCGAAAAAGGGAAACAGATGATTACCTATTATCCCATAAACTGCAGTAGGCATCACAGAGCCAATATCGCGGGCGTCGCGGAGCCAATATTTTCTGAATGTGTCTAGTTCATCTCGACATCTTGTATTCTGTTAGCCTCGGTTTCGCATGTGATCTCTGGGGATCCATTTTGTGAGTCGTGATGTCCATAGGTTGTCTGTCATTCTTGCCACAAAGCCTGCCCATTGCCATTCAAGCTTTCTAATAGATTCTATGATATATCTGCAAGATTAAAAAAAAGAAAAAAAAAAAAGCCCTTGTCCATTGTGAATTATCCATTGCAGGAAAAAAGCACCGACTCATTGATTGAGTCACCAATCACAATAAAATCTTATTGAGTTAGCCACTGAACAGCAATGACGGAGATTTTTGTCATTCGCAGTTAGTGATTTGTAAAAAATGAGACAGCTTCAATGCATAGAAGATAAGAAACATTTAAGAGGAAGGAAAACACTTATAAAAACCAAGAAGCAGAAATCCAGATAAACTCAAAAAATGACGACTAAACGCAAATGAAAGCAGAAAGTCGAAGAACGGAGTGAAAAAAAATGACAGGAGGGAAACAAGGAATAACAAAGAAACTAAAACGACGTGTGCATAAATACGTGGGTATATCAATAAGTCCATAGCCTGATGATGAAAAAAGGTAATTTCGTACAACATATATATATTTTCAACTTCCTTGTCAATGCAACTGATTCAGAGGTAAACATCATTCATTCAGACTGAGCATTATAAACTGAAGATGATGATAAAGAACTGTGTCTGGCTACGGACACTGATCCATCTATGTATACATACATAAATACTTCAATGATTGCTTTATCAAATGGTGGAAAAAGCATTTATTTTAAACAAAGAATATTCATTTTTTCAACTTATTTTCTTTCATTGTTAACACACTTAATCCAATGTTTCTCTGATCACATTCACCGTAAATTCACGTGAAAATTCCTGATAATAATTCAGGTAATAATAACTATGTGCAACATCGATTCATCTTTGCATATAAATATAAATACAAATATAGGAGCTTGAGTATTATCCACTGGAGCCAGAGGTCAGAGTTCGAATTCAGGTGAAAGCCAGATTATCGAATGATGTTTTTTTTTCTTAGCAGGTGGGCACTCCTCACGAGGGATTTAGGCGTAACCCAATCCTTCTACACCGATTTAACTAATTTGGTTTTATTTCGTACCGAGCAACGTTATTTGATATCATGAATAAGTGTTAGTGCGTTTTAGCACTTCTGGCAGTACTGTTTTGGCTACAGACCAGAAAATTGGCACCAATACTTCACTAAACCCTTTCCAAAAATGATTAAAAAAATAAGAAAAGATTTTTGACGTTCTTGCGTCTTTATTCTCATAGGTTTATTAATAATACATTGATTCTTCAGAATGTAGATGATTCTAGATGCTTTTACCTTGTTTTAAAAGTTTCCCTATGGAAAACATCAGTGATGTCATTCATATATTCTGACCATATTTATTCTTCGATGGAATTCTTTCACATGACTTCAAGTTGTGACGCTGCGGTTGTTCAATTATTGACAGTAATGGTGAGTAATATTATAGTTTCATACAACTATGTGCAGATACAGATGAATATTTATTAGATATGCACGTATATCAATCCATTATATTATGCGATATCAAGATATCAAATGATATATATGTGATATCATAATGTTGAGTAAGAGAAAGAGATGATGATTTGAAAAAGTAAAGAGAAAGAATAAGCAAAATTAACGAATAGTATTGGCAGAGATGAGAAACAAATAATAGAAAAATGTTTTCGAATGAAGGGAAAGAAAGGATAAAGAACGAAAGCGCTTGCTTGGGAATGGCTAGAGGTATTGGGCAGTAGAAGCCGGACATCGGAGGCTGTGAGGTCGAATCACAGCGACATGTGGGTTGAAGAAGAAAACTTGGAGATAGAAAGACGGGGAAGAAAGGTGGGTAGTAGGTAGGGCTGTACGGTATGGGGGAAAAAAGTGCTCATAGGAAAGGGGTTAGGGTCCTGCTGTACCGGAATTAATTGCTTCGCTAAATCCTAAACAAGAGGACAGGATTAATTAAGGCCTACAGTCACATATTTGTGTAATATGGCTTTTAGTAGATTTAATAATGCGTAAACGAGGAGAAGTCGTTTAGCGCAGTTGATTTGTCATGTGTTACTTCCTCCAGGTGTTGACAGCGCGCGACAGACAGTTAGGAATACGGACAGACGGATAAGCATTAGGAGGATGCTCTGGTGAATCGGTGGGGGTCGTTAATAGAGGATATAAGGGCTGGGGTAGTTGGTTTTGGCAGGAGTAGATTAGATTGTTATGTGAAGAGAAAGAAGAGGCGGAAGAGAAAACGAGGTTGCAGAAGTTGTTGTTGCAGTTGAAGAAGATATGGAAAGATGAACTAAGAAGAAAAGATGAAAAGAAAGAAGATGTAAAAAGAAAAGAAGTATGTACAAAGAAGAATATGCAAAAATATCTGAATTGGGGAACATAAAATGTAAAGATGGATAGATAAAAAGATGGGAAGAGATACAAAAAAAGGCATAGATGACAGAAAGATGTGAAAAGATGTAAAAATAGGCATAAAGAAAAGGTAGAAAGACATCACAAAAATATGTAGAAATATTTTGAAATGAAGAATATATAAAAAATAGAGACGATTGAAAAACATAACATGGACATAAAAAGATGTAAAACTTACCATTACAGTCAATAAATAAACAACCGTAGCGTCAAAATTTGAAGTCATGTAAAAAGATTCAATCGAAGAATAACTATGGCCAGAATAAATTCTATATATGACATCACCGACTTTTTTCTGCGAGAAAACATCTATAATAGAGTAAAAAAGATCAAGATGCTTCAGAATGTAGATGTTATTAATAAACCTGTTAAAAATGAAAGCTTTTTTTCCAAAAAAATAGTAATCATCGTGACATCACTGGACCTTTTTCTATTGAAAAAATCCAAAATAAGATTAAGAAAACGACCCCTAAAGATAAAAAAGCAATTTTTAGGGGGTGTCTAGTTGTGTACTGATTTTCTAGTCTACAGACAAATCGGTATCGTCAGGAGTGCTGGAACAAACAAGCACACAAACTGAAGACCTTTTCGGGTAGGGATCAGGACAAAACAAAAACAACAGTTTTTCTTGATACAACAAAGAGTAAATGTTTAAACGTTTAGCCCTTTAGCTCCATTGGTGCAGTCTGCACGAGTGATATGTATATAGCCAGCCAGCCAGCCAGCCAGTTGGAAAAATTTGAAAACTGAAATAGACCATGTTGACAGTTTCAGTTGACGGTTTCTAACAAGTATGAACAAAAACAGAAAAAAGAAAAAAATACGAATCAAGATATGGACGGACATGAGTGCAGAAAAATGAAGAAGAAATGTGAAGAAGAATGTGGAGAAAAGACCAAAAAAGAAGATGCAAGATTATAGGAGTGAGAGGCAGAAGGAAAAGACATGAGGAAAAAGAAGCTTACGAAGACAGAAAATGATTAAAACAGAAGATGAAAGACGAAAAGAATGACAAAGGCTATGATAAAAAACAAAGAACAACAACAAAAAAAAAAAACAAGCAAAAAAGCATTCTCTTCCCATTACAGAAATCACTCCTCATCTGTGAGGGATATATTCCAAGCCCCCCAGCGAATTCTTGAAACCACAGATAGTACTGAACTCTTTTGATACTAGGTTCTTTCCTATACAACCTATAGGCACAATAAGAGATTAACAACAATACCCAATAACAAAATAGGACTATAATAACAATATATTGTAATGAAAGCTACGTGACAGATAGGAGATGTGTTATTATCGTAGATCTTAACAACTTGAGCATACATTTTTTTTTCATTTAAAAGAAGCACTTTATGGCGTATTTGAATTGCCAGAATCATTTTTCTAGCGATTTGAAACTATCATTAAGCAAAACTTACGAATTTTTTATTTATTTCTGAGGTTGACCATGGCTAAGGGAAACAGTGGAGAGAGAAACCACAGATACGGGGGAACCACTGTCTATCTATTTCATTATCATCATCATCATCATCATCATCATCATCATCGTCATCATCATCATCATCATCATCATCATCATTTCTCTCATTCTATGTCGATTTCTCGCTTCTTCTTCTTCTTCTTCTTCTTCTTCTTCTTCTTCTTCTTCTTCTTCTTCTTCTTCTTCTTCTTCTTCTTCTTCTTCTTCCTCCCACCGCCTCTCTTCCGGTATTTCTTCTTTGTTCACATTCTTTTCCTCTCCCACTGCCTCTATATCGTCTCTTTTCTCTCGCTCCACATGAGATTGTTTTGGGAACAGAGAATGCCAGTGACATATCTTAGACAATGCCAGATGAATCGGTATCGGTCTAGCAATTCCAAAAGTAGAAGGTGAACTTAAAATAAGGGGGAAATTCTTTGGTTTCTTGGAGGTTTTGTCTCTTTTCTACTTCCTTTGCTTTTTTTTCCATTTGACTTCACAGTGGTCCCCTTCAGGTCCAGTGATTTCCACGTTTTCCTATTAAAGAGTTTTGTAATGGGGTCCAGGACTAGAGTGAAGAAGGGGTTTTGAAAGAAAGAATAATGATAACGACACGAAAAGAAATAGGTGAAGCGTATATTTTGTGGTGCATGTATATAGAGAGATGAGCTGAAGCGGATTAGAGAGTGAGAAAAAGGATTTATATGAGAGAGGTGAAAAGAAGAAAAGATTTATGTTAGATTGATTTAAACACTATAATAAACACCACTAGCTGTTATCGACAAAAAATAATAGATGTACATATCTATCAGTCAGATGTGATCAACATTCCAAAAAATGGTACGTGCTTAAAATATTACACCTTGGGAATATGGATTTCATATCATAAATGAAGCATTCAAGACTTTCCGGTTGGAATTCGTCATCATGTTGTTCATCATCATCACTACTATATATTTTGGCATATAAGAAGCGTTGGCATGTAGATCTCACCCTTTTAGGGCATTGATGATATACTGTATATATTCCTTCTAAAGTTCTGTAGATTGTTAAATTAAGGTAAGAAGTAGTCCTCAAGCTCAACATAGGATAATTTTGAAGGCTACATGTTTTAAAAAGAGCGTTTTATATATTTAACATCATCATTATTAATACGATTCGCTAAGTTTTCATATCAGCTAGTCTCTTCAATATCACAGAACTCTCTTCAGTATTTTAGCAGTTTTATTAGTACTGTCGTCTGGATAACTTCGTTTCTTCTAAGATTCCAAGTTTCTATAGCCTATTTGCTCGGCTCGTTCAAACTGTTCCAAGGGCTCTAATGATGATTGGATCTACTGTCAGCTTCATGTTCCATATTTCTTTTAAAAATTTCCCGGCACGCCTGCATATAGATCGCATCCTGTGAGGGCATTTATAATATACTATGTACACTTATTCTAAAGTTGTCTGTATTCTTAAACTTGAGCAATTTGTACATTTCAAGTATGATGAAGGGTGCTGTCCAGAGTTGAAAAAATGAAGTGTGTATTATGCGCCACAAAATTCGATGTATGCATTCGTTGAGTTTTCACGAGTCGTTTACGTTGGCTTTCACTGGAAACAAAGAGACATTCATCATCATCATCATCATCAGTCTTTTAGCGTCCGTCGTTGGACATAGACCTTCCCCAGGATTTGCCACACTTCTCTATCATGGGCGTCACGGAGCCAGTACTTCCTGAACTTGTCTAGCTCATTTCTCCATCTAACATTTTGCCGGCCTCGGTTGCACATATGGTCTCGGGGAATCCATGTTGTGAGTCGTGATGTCCATCGATTGTCAGCCATTCTTGCAACATGGCCAGCCCACCGCCATTTGAGATTTTTAATGGATTCTATGATGTCTCTAACTCTTGTCTTTTCCCGGATGTGCTGTGCTGTTTTGTGGTCTCTCCATGTGAGGCCCAGCATTATTCTTTCATGTGCACGTTGCATGGTTCTCAGCTTACGGGTCTGTTTCTTGGTTAAGTTCCATGTTTCAGCTCCATAAGTGACTATTGGGAGGATGCATTGGTTATACACCCTTCTCTTTAGGATTAATGGGATCTTATTATTTTTGAAGGTTGAGCTAGCTCTGCCAAAGGCTTGCCATCCTAGTGTGATTCTTCGCTTGATTTCTTCTTCTTTTGAGGGTCTCATGGAGATTCGTTGCCCTAGGTAGATGTAGTGGTCTACTTTCTCGAGCTCCGTGTCCTCGATTTCGATCTTAGTGTTCTTATCTCCAATGTGGTTGTTGCACATGATCTTCGTCTTGCTGAAGTTCATGTGTAGGCCGACTTTCTTGCTCTCTTCATTTAGTTCATCTATCATTAAGTTTCCTTAAACCTCTGACACTTTAATCAGTATTCTTAGTCTCGGGAACATTCCAAATCTATCTGCACGTCTCTTCACAGCTATTCCAAGCATTTCGATAATGATGGCACAATTGTTACCATCATATTCAGCAAATTTATCAATCCTCCCGCAAGGTCCAAATGTATTTTCAATTTTTTCGCTGTATAATTATGATCTGTTCGCTCGAGTAGTGTAATGCCCCTCACACAGAAGAACCCGGTTTCAATTCTCTGTACGAGCGAGAGCTTGGAAAATTTCCGTGCACACTCAGTACGCTCTGAGCTGTGTAAGTAGGTTAGAAGTAACCCTACGATGAACTTGCCAAGTGGTTGGTCATGAAAAAACTAGGTAAGAATAAAATCCTGGTCTTGTCCAGACTTGAAACTTGCAAATTACACGAAGCTGAAGTATTCAAGAGAATCCAGGACACATTTGTCACTGGCCGTACGTACTCAACTTTGTTTACGGTGACTAGATTTGGTCTCCTGGCTTGGAATCAGATAACCCATTTGGATTTTAAAGATATGAAGATACTTTTTTGTATCTTGTGGAGTTATATATGTATATATATGGAGTGTTTATACTACAGGTTTGCCAGGTCATGTCTTTCGTAATTTCCTTTTTTATCATTTACATGTTCACACCAGATTCATCTTCGTTGTCACTGATAATCAAATCACGGCAGGTTCTCTAAAATACCTACGCTTTCCTCTGATGGCTGCTGAGGATCAAGTGGTAGCAAGCCTTTCCAGCTCTTTCGTCCTATGGTAATCACTGTGATAGAGTAACATCAACCCTTTCCAAATCCCAGTGCATTCCTTTACTTGTCACCGCTAGAGATCGAGTTACAGCAAATCGCGTCAAATATAGTGTTTATCACGGGGAATCTAAGTATAAACAAGAACAATGAAGATATTACCAACTAAGGATGGATAAGAATACAAGCCAGTCTACATTTGGGTCATTAAAATCTAACAGGTAAACAACACACACAATTCATACAATATCATTTAAAAACTATGTGTCCCATTTCAACTTCTTTATTAGTCATTAGTTCGTGTAATGAAACAAGTCGATCTGACTTAAGAGATGAAATCGTCATCGGTTTTTGCGTACGTAACTCTTTTTCGTGAATGATGTCATTGATTCTAGTAGAGTCATTGTCATCGACAAAAAAAAAAAAAAATCAGCAATACCAGGAGTTTGACAATAACTGAATATTGGAGAAGGAAACAAAAAAGCTAGAACGAAGGAGTTGATGATGATGATGATGATGATGATGATGATGATGATAGTCATGATGATTGAAGTCGAATAAAATCTCATGTCATGAATAAAAGCGAATTTGTACAATCCACGTTGTGAGACCATTTTTTTTAATCGTAGTTGTAATCTAGATTTTCAACAGCTCGAGCCTAATCCGTCAAACAATCAACAATTATTTTATTAATTCTGTGCTTAAAACTACAGGTCGTTGTTTTAGTGAAAGTTTAGACTTCACACTTCTTTCAGCCCCTATCTTGAACACACTTTTCTCGTGCATGTTCCTCATTATCAAATTCTATTTTATCTATTCAATCATTATGCGCAAATCGTGTTTGGAATTCGTTCAAAGAAAAAAATATCTCTACAATATCAAGTGAGCGAAGGCGTGTTTCTTCTATTTTGTGTGTATGTGTGCCCGCGCACATGTGTGTGCGTGTGTGTGTGCAACACCTGTTCGCGTTTCTGAACGACTTAATCACAAATGCCTGCTAATGTTTTCTGGATGTGCTAAACGTGTATAAATTGCGAGCTGTTATCGTAACATTTAGCTTCGACGTGTTAATTTGACAAGCGTTTGTAGTTGTCAAACACATTGCTTATATCTGATTCTAACAGCACAAACTTCTTTTTGTTTAGGATTTTCTATTTCCTCTTTATCTTTTCTTCTCCATTCCACTTTCCAGGAAATCTTCTCACTGCTTATCCGTATTTTTTCTTCCCTTTTTTCATCAGTTTTTAAAAGAAAATTGTTGTTGGATATAGGCCTCTCCAATTTAGGACATGGTATGGGGAATAATGGGCCTTGCTCTGCCTTACTGGCCCATCATAAGTTTGCTGGGAAGAAATGGAGGCTTGCCTTTCCCAAGGGTATTAGTGCGAGGTGAACGCAAACTGCCGTGGCCAGAGTTTGAAATCGGTTCGCCGATTCCATCTCGCACTCCCGAAAACCTTATCATTCTTATTCTTTTTCTGATTATTCTTGAGGAATTCTTTTTTCTAAATCATTCTTTGTTCTTTTTTATACTTACACCTTTCATTTGCTGTTGAATACTCCTCTTCTTATTCCTTATTCCTTTCTTTCCGTCTCCTTTCTTTCTCCCTTTCTTTCCTATATTTCTTATTATCTACCCATCATCATCATCGTCGTCGTCGTCGTCATCATCTTACTAATTTTTTTTCTCCTTTTTTTCTTTACTACACATGTTTTTTTCTCATTTTTCAAAACTTCCTCTTTCCTTTTTTTGTCACATTTTTCCTTTCTTTGTCACCTTTATCCATTCATTTTTCTTTCTTTATTGGCTTTGCTCTCTTGCTCTTGTCTTTTCTTTCTACTTCTTTCTTTTTCTTTTTTTGCTTAATTGTTCTCTCCCATCTTCTTTTTCCCTCTACTTTTTCTTTCTTTAATTCCTTGTTTCTTTCTTTCTATCATACTAATATGCAGAGTTCTTCCTCAGCATTTTCAACAATACCAACAACTCATTTTGCTTCTACTCCTAGTCCATCTGCCGTCTTCCAGTCATTCCTGGCAAAAAGAATAAATAACAGAGTCTCAACGAGAAGGTACCCTTCATAAAAAGTAACCGAAGAAGATCCCATTTGTAGATAGAAACGATCTGCAATTAAACCAACCATCAGAAGTGCCAGCCGGGCCTTCTACTCTAGCAATCGAGGCAGTGACAACATTTTATTTTTCTTTCGCCATTACTTGGTCGACTGGTCCCAACTCACAGCACTCCACCACAAGGTTTTATTGGGCACTCTGTGGCTACATCTGGTTTATGGTGTCTATCGGCCGGCTACTTGTTCTTTCTTTCTTTATCATCTTTTTCTCTTTTTCTTTCTTTCCTTCCTTCCTTCTTTCTTTGTTTCTATTTTCTTTCTTTCTTTCTTTCTTACATTTGTTTTCTTTTTTATCTTTCTTTCTTTATTACTCTTATAACTTTCTTCGTTTCTATTTTCTTTCTTTCTTCTTTTTTTCTTCATTTTCTTATATCTCTCATTCTTTTCTGCCTTCGATATTTTTTCCCATTTTTTCTCACTTTCTATATCATTTTGATTATCCCTTCTGATTTTTCGTTCTTCCTTTGTTTTTCTGTCTTTCTGTCTGGCTGTTTTCTCTCTTTCTTTTTTCTGTTCTCTTTCTTATTTTCATTTACCTCTCATTCTTTACTACCTTTGATTTCCCTCCGATTCTATTTGCTTCCTTAATTTTTCTTCGTCAACATCGTTATCTATTACTTTGTTTCCTCCTTTCCTTCTTTCCTTCCTTTTTTTCTCTCTTTCCTTCTTTAATTTCTTTTTTCTTACTTTCAATCAGCCGGCTACTTGTTTATCTGGTTAACCGCCATCACTTTCAGCTACATTTACTTTTGTTTGCCAGTTTTTCATTTATGTTGTGTTCATCTTTATACCAACCATTTAACTAAGTAAGACAAACATGCCCGTTTGACTTTCATTGCTGTTATATCTAATCCATAGTTTCCTATGATTATTCGTCGGTGTTTTCACTTCGTCCTTTTTTTTTCTTCCATCTCCCTTTCTTTCCTTATTCTTCTTTGTTTCCTTATTCTTTTTCAACATTATCTTTGTTCTTGTGCTTACTCCACCCTTTCCTTTAAATTCATTCCCCATTAATCCCTTTCTTTCACAATTCTGTGTCCTCTTTTTTCTTTGTTGTCGTTATTGCATACTTTGTTGCTATTCATCCTATTACTGTCATGCTGTTTTCTTCCCCCTCCGTCTTTTTCTTTCATCTTCATCATAACCCTTCTTTCTTTTCTTCTCCTTCTCCCACCACTTGTAATCATTGCTTCAATAGCTTCAAGCCCTTTATAACCTCTGCCATCGAAGTTGGGGAGGTATACTTATTCGGTCAAGTCTTCCTATCCGTTTGTCTCTCTGTCTACACGAGTATCCAAAAGCTCCAATTGAACTTCAAGCACATATGGAAAAAAATAGGCAACGGGCAAAAACTTTTTTTTTTTTTTAATGTTAGAGCGGACCCGGGAATTTTTTATGCGTATGTAAAAGCTCATTACTGTCCAAAGATATCTCCAAAAGTTCTCATTTAATTTCAATTCGTGGAAGGTGAACACTTACAAAAGATGTGATTGAATTTTGGAGTTGATCAATGCTAAATTATGTCTCCTAAGGAGTAATCTACAAGACTTAATATCGCCAAAAGTCAATGTCAATCAACACGATATCTCCAAAAGTTCTCAATAGATTTCAATTAAATTTTATGGAAGGATGGACGATTGGCAACAGAAGAGAGGGATTGAACTTTGGGGCGGATCCATCAACAATTACTTCCCTTGACACTAGCGTTGGCAGAGGTATGCACTCTCGTATTGCCTAGTTTCCCATCGTGATGTTTGATCATTTCCATTGTATCTGTAAAACTATTATCTCGACTGTGCGTGTAGCCATGTTGAATATAGTACGGCCTTCATCTTTTTTCTCAGTCTACTCTTTCTTTTGCCCTACCTTACTTCCGTGTATATTTTTAGTTCACGTTTTGCATTGTTTTTCTCTTTGGCTGTTGTCTTGAATTCCTGGTCCATGGGAATGGCAAATTATGTCCGCGTGCGGTCAAGAGTCCATAGAGAATTCCTTGATTTAAAGTTGAGATCAAGATTGATGGGGATTACCCGGACACCAAAAAAGCTTTCAGAATACTTCATTTTTAGCTGAACCTTTCTCTTCATTCATCATTATTTTCTCCTTCTTTAGTTCTTAATCCGAAGCATTCTTTGCCATTGTATTTTTTATTTCCTTCTACTTTATCTTCCTTCCTTATCTCTGTGGGCGGTGTATGCATGC
The DNA here is from genome assembly GCA_963457665.1 of Thysanoteuthis rhombus. Classification (NCBI taxonomy): domain Eukaryota; kingdom Metazoa; phylum Mollusca; class Cephalopoda; order Oegopsida; family Thysanoteuthidae; genus Thysanoteuthis; species Thysanoteuthis major. The sequence continues at coordinate 13,698,139 of OY735237.1, read as the reverse complement.
CTCCATGTATATATGTATGTGTGTATGAATCATTCATTCATTTCTGTATTTCATTCATTCATTTTTTCCTCTTTCCTTCCGCTATTCTTTTTCATTCATCCTCAATTCTCCTTTTCTATCATTCATTCGGTTTTCTTTCGTGTATTCCTTTTATTCCTTTGTTCATTCTTTTTTTATATTCCACGAATTCTTTCTTCTCTTGTGTTCAGCATTTCTGTTCTTTCATTCATTTTACCTTCTCGGTCATTCTTTTTTTCCCTTTTGTTCATTTTCCCTTTTTTAATTTATTTGTTTTTGCTTCTCTTTCATTCATCCTTTCGTTAACCTTTCTTCTCTTCCGTTGATTTTATCTTCTCTTTCGTTCATTTCCTCTTCTCTTTCCTTCACCTTTTCTTTCTTTCATTCATTCTTTATTGGTCTTCGTTCATTTTTTTCTTTTCTTTCGTTTGTTCTTTCTTTTACTTTGATTTATTGTTTAATATTTTTTGTCGTTTCTTCTCCTGTATCATTTACCCTCCCTTCTCCTTCGATCAGTATTTCTTTTCTTTCTCTTCATTTTTTTAATGTTCTTTTGTTTATTCTATTTTTCCTTCATTCTCTTTTCTTTTTATTCTACTCTCTCTTTTCATTCGTATATTTTTTCGATATTTCAGTGATACTTTCAGTCTTTTTCTGTCATACATTAATTATTTCTTTCTGCGCTTCATTCGTTCATTATTTATTTCATTCTTCCGATTATTCATTAATATTCTTTGCAATACTTCAATCATTTCTTCCAAAAAAGCTTTTTACTCTCTCCCCAATCTTTTCTCTTTCAACAATGTCTTCTTATATTTCCTAACTATTTCTTCACTTACTTTCATTCTTTGATTTTCTTGGATATTTTTCCTCTCTTTAAAATCATTCTTTTTTACTTAATCTTCCTCCTCCTTAATCTTGCTTCCTTTCCTTTATCCATACCCCTCCTCCTCCTCCTATAATTTCTCTACTTATTCTTTTCTCCTTTCTTTCTGAATCAGCGTTTTCCTTGCAAACCATCTATTTCCTAACGTACACACAAAGAAAAAAAGCTATCACTGATGTAATGTGTATCTTTTGGCATGTATCAACCCTTTCCAAAGTGTTATGATTGGGATCAGACAAGAGGCCATCTTGACCTGACCAACATCACTCCAGGTTAATGGATAAGAACATCAGTTCTGACTATAGTTTCGTCGAAGCTCTGCGTGTGCACGCGAGCGCACACACGTTTTGCAACAAGGACACAAAGGAAATTATTGTGCACACGATAGATCTCAAAATATGTTTGTAACTTATACAGTTTTCATTTTTATTCTAAAGTAATCACACACAATTACCTCTTTTCCAACATATTATAAACTCGACGATGGCTGAAGAAAGAATTGGCTGGAACGGGGTGAAAACGTCAAGAACCCAGAAGAGTTCAATCGTCCAAACAAAAATTTGGAATGTTAATGATTCTTCTCAAAGATATTGACCAGACAATGTTGATATTTATGAATAGAGGTATTAATTAGTGCCGGTGTAAAAATAACACATACGCACAAAACAAAACAATAAGTGAATTAATCAATAGGCTAAATTAGGAAGCTATTCAATTAAGTTCTTTTTGACAAAAAAAGTTCTTTACCATAGTCCAATTTTTTAAAAAAGCGTTCTTATTAACCCATTAAACTCTTCAATGAGTAGGATTACCCCACTTCCAAAAAAATAACAACAGGACTCTGGCGAATCGAATTAAAGAAACATCTTTAAAATGTTTTAAAAAGGGAAGTAACTTTTGATTAAGATTATTCCCCTTGAATAACTAGATGGATTCACTGTCACTGGAAAAAAATTGTGCACATTGACTACAAAAGAATTAGACTGAACATTGGTTCTGACCATTTACCATGTAAACATGCAACAGTTCCCATATCAGCAGTGACTTGACGTTTATATCATCATCATCATCATCAGTCGACCGTAAAAAAAAGGCTTCTTCAGCCCCTTCCATGTCGACGTAATTACTCTACCATATCTTTTTATCTAGTCGTTCCATTCAATTGCTGGTCTTCCCCGACTGTTTGCTATCCCTTCGAGACCAATCGACTGAATTTTTGCCCCAATAGTTATCCTTTTTTCTTGCTGTGTGTCTAGCCTATCTCCATTTCCGTCGCTTAAATTTTCTTATGATATCTCTTATTTTGGTCAGCTCTCCATGTTACCCTTTTTGTATCCCTGAGAGATATTCCAAACATAGCCTTTTTCCATTGGTCTTTGTTTGATTCTGAGTTTGCTTTCAAGTGATTTTGGAAGTTTCAAATCGGTACACCATGGATGGTATCACTGTGCATTTTTTGTTTCAAGCATATTAGTAATATTCTTTTCTACACGGCCCTGTTTATTTCATGCTTAACAACCAATCGTTATACTTCAATGTTTTTCCTCTAACTTTATCAACTGACCTTAGTAAGTGTATTCCTTAATCCCCTCCAAATCTTCATCTACTATTCTCATGGTTATTTCGGGACATTATTGTTGAACATTTTTTGTCTTTACTCTGTTGATCTTTAACCATATTTTGAAGCTTTCGTTACTCAGATCACTTTGCATGTTTCGTAACTCATCTGATGCTCCTGATATCATTGCAATGTAATCATTAGATCGTAAATGATTCAAGTATTCTCCGTCTATAAATCCTATTTTCACCAGTCAATTTTCCAAGAGGTACTTTCTAAGCTTGCTGTGAATATTTTAGGCAAAATTGTATCTAATTGTCTCACTCCTTTTCCAATCATTATGAAGTCAAGACACACACACACACACACACACACACATATGTGTGTGTGTGTGCGTGTGCACAAATCTCTCTCTCTCTCTCTCTCTCGCAATATATATATATATATATATATATATATATATATATGTTCGAACCTAGGTAAACTAGTGATGGATGATAGTAGTATATTAATGTGTAAATTCTTTAGTGAGAGAATGTAATGTGTGTCGATGATGAAAGTCACCAATCAATGTTATGATTGAAAAGGTAAGACGGTATCACATTATTGTTGCATCACATAATGAATAATAATATCAACCCCTTTTTGTTAGGATCAAACACGTCTTGCCTGAAGACAAGATACAATGGTCCTCTCATATGGGATTCCACATGTCCAACCAGGCTGTCATTATACTCCTAAAATATGACCTCTTACAGAAAACCTTTTTCTATTACTGCTAATACTTATATCCGGTTTAAGATCTTTTAAAATAATATATCCTTCACACCTGTGCGTACTGACAAGAAAACCAATTTGCCTCAACCGATTGTACTAACTATCCCCTCTTCTTTGGGATAGGTTAGTATACTTTTTCCAAAAGTTAAATTATAATGTAATAAACTCTAACAATCTTTCAGATTTAATCAACTCATCCAAAAGAAGTATGTTCTCGATAAAAACTTTGGTCATATTTGCACTTTAATGAATTAATGTCAATAGAAATTATAGATAGTAATCAGAATCATGATGAAGACGGCGATGGACGAGAGAGAGAGAGAGAGAGAGAGAGAGAGAGAGAGAGAGAGAGAGAGAGAGAGAGAGAGAGGGAGAGGAAAGAGAGAGAGAGAGAGGTAGAGAGAGATAGGAGAGACAAAAGAAAAAGGATAAGAGGGGGGAGATAGATGACAGGAGAAGATGTAGATAACATGATAGCAAGTATTGCAGTGCGAGTAAAGTGCTAGAAAAATCATATAGTAAGTAAAAAGAAGAGGCAAAAAGCACACATGAATAACGGGAAAATTGTATCAAAAGAGCAAAGAGGGGTGGGTATGAGCAATAGCGAATTTAAGCCCAAGGAAACCATCCAATAGACGGAGTCATTGAACAATTGACGAAAATCCTGACAGCAACTAAGCATTAAATTGGTTTCTGCCTGTTGCACCTTCTAATCCATATATATATATATATATATATATATATATATATATATATATATATATATATATATATATATATATATATATATATATATATATATATATATATATATATATATATCGTTGCTCTTGATCTTTAGATGACCTATAGGTATTGTACTCAGGTTGAGATTAGTTTAGTGCAGTCGGTAAAAAAATGTGAAAGTATGAATTCACGCACACATACACACACGTACGTACGCGTACACACACATATGCGCACACGCACACACATACAAATGTATATATATTTATATGCGTATCTGTAAGTACGTAGCCTTATGATGAAAAAACATATCTTACACAGCAAATATTTATATTTAAACACGGATTTCTTCCTTGTCAATGTACCAAAATTAACGCTCCTCCATTAATCACATAGATCGAACATTACACAGAGAATGATTCATATATAAAATCCAATGATTACATCCTCGTGTATACATACAAAAATACATGTATGCATCATTTGTACACACACGCGTACACACATTAAATATTCATGTATTATACATACATATATATATATATATATATATATATATATATATATATATATATATATATATATATATATGAATAATGTATGTATTGCAGACATGCACACACGTACGTGTATATATATATATATATATATATATATGCATGTATGTATGTATGTATGTATGTATGTATGTATATGTATATGTATACATACGTATGTGTGTGTATGAGTGAAAGGCCACACATGAGGAAACAGTCAACTCAAGCTCGTATTCCGACCGTGTTTCAGAAATGTAAGGCTCCTCCCTGCTCTCTGACCCATTACCATGTTGACCGATAACAACATAGCTAAGAAAGCACTCGAGTAAGCCACTCTCCCATAATTGTCATACCACCCAGGTAGTTTGGAGCAACCAATGAAGATCGAAATCACTACAGTAATATTGATCTGCAAAACCGGCTTACTAACTACTACTAAGTATAGGACTGGTTAGTCATCCGGTAGAACCTATCACGTGGCCAACATTTTTTGTCTTCATCTCGTGTCAGGGATTATCAATTAAAAAATTGGGAAAAGTAGTGATCAATTAATAAGTTATTTCTCTTGCCTTTTATTGGGCAGTAATCAATAATTGTAAAAAAAAAATCATTTCAAAATAGTGTGAATGCTGTCAGACACAAACTAGTGGTCAATTTAGCACAATTGCAAAATGAACCTTCACTAAAAACCTATTATCGGTTATTTATTAAAAAAAAAAGAAGAATTCTGCTGGCAATATAATGAGTAAATGTTGAAACTTAAGTTCGTCTAGCTCCATTGCTGCAGACTGTGCGCGTGATGCATACATACACAGCCAGCCATATCAACTTAAAAACTGACAGTTTTGGTTAACGGTTTCTAACAATGTGTTTTATAATGTTTAAATGACTCAGGGTCATAACCATGAGGCATGTATAAAGGATCGAACTCACTGCAGGGGTAATAGTCCAAGAGACTAGTTTTCTATCCATCAATCTCTGCTGAGATGCCAACTCTTAAATATCTCGCTATCTTAGTAACTTAGCCAAACATACCTATCAACACTGTGCTTTTTAAAACAAACTTTCTAAAGCACTTTAGTACCGCAGTTGAATCGATTACATATGACTACAGAACAAAAATTGGATTTAATTGAGGTACCCGTCAACAGGGCCTCCGAGGGGAATTTTATCAGGGGTTACAAAGTTTCTCTCTTTCTTCAAACGTTTTGGTTAACGCTATATTCGAGTTTACGAGAGTGAAGTCACAATCAAACATCCTCTAATATTGCAACGCATTTCAGAAGATATAATCGTTAGTGAAATTTAAAGAAAAGCAGATAGGCTTACCATCAACTTAGAAAAAGAGCTCTCTTTGGTTTCTGGGCCTACTTTGGAACCCGAGCTGGGTACAGTGTACACCCTACACCTCCTCTTGTCGGCCTTATCTGTCAATTAAACTAACTCAAGAATTAGAGATATAATCGTTAAAACCATGATATAGTCTCCAATTAACTTCGTTTTTTTGGAGTTGCCATTTTGTCCACCCTTTTCTTGGATAATTTTGTTTACATGGTAGTACGTTTGTAATACGAGAGGATTTACATCGATGACTAAACTAAACGATTCATACAAGTCCCAGTCTGCTCTTCTCTTTATGTCCTTCTCTTTTAGCCCCCACTTTCTCTCTCTCTCTTTCTCTCTGTCTCTCTCTCTCTCATACTTTCCCCTTTTTCTGTAAATTTTGTCTTTTTCTCTCTCTCCCCCCCTCTTCATATTTCCTTCTCTTTTTTTCGGGGTCTTTTCCCTCTTGTTTTCATTTTGTTGTCACTGCTCTCTCTTTCCCTTCTCTCTATCCTTATCCCTCTTTCTCCCTCTCTAGATACTTGCCTTTTTCGTGACTGTCTTTTTATCTTTTTCCATCCCGTCATGTTCTTCTCTATTTCTCTTTCTGTTTTTCTCACTTTTTCCTCCTGTCAATTGCCTCTTTTTTTAAAACTCCGTCTCTGTCTGTCTCCACCCCATATATATATATATATATATATATATATATATATATATATATATATATATATATATATATATATATATATATATATATATATATATATATATATATATATATATATATATATATATATATATATAGTCTGTTTCATTTCTATGTTGCATTTACCAGTAGTATAGATTGTGCTTTCGTTGCGTAGATTGGGTCACCTAAGATCCCTTCCCAGCAATTACGCGTAAACAGAGACCATTGCTTTTTATGTCTACAGACGCTTTCCAGCTTCCACTAAATTACCATGGCAACTGATATTTCGCTGGCCCTATATCAGAATATCTCGGTATTAAACCAATAAACTTTAAAGCAATTAATCCTAGGATATTAAACCAAAGAACACAGCAGTCCATTCTTATTTTAAACTATTTGGTTTTATGTCGAATCATTATTGCCATTTAATCTGTAAAGGCCAACCTGAATTTCGCATTGCCTGCAGTAAAGGACCAGCCTGTATATCACGATTGAATATGATTGGATAGAAGATATGCCCTGCAGGTCTTGTACTAATATGTTTCTTTCAAATGGAAGTTAATAGTAGACCCCCTGCCGCTTGGTTATGGCTTCTCGATATCTATTACTTTATTGCAGTGTGTTCTCGAATGCAACACAGTCTGCAATCAAATCAAGCTATTATAAGATGTCATATGATAAAAGTAGAAAACTTTTTCCATGTCTACTACAGACAAGTTTCAACGTCATTGTTGAAACGTATTTAGTTACGTCTTCATGAATAATTTTCGTTTTGCATCCTAGGGAGATAAGCCAATTCGTGCTAGGTTGAAATTTCAGTGCACGAGACATAAAAAGCAACAGACTACATTTTTTAATTTTCGCATGAAAACGCCAAATTGTAAAGTAATTGATAAAAATTTTAATAACTTGAGGTGAAAAAGAATGCAGCAACAGGAATTACTATGGATTTTACAAGACTTTGAATTATCGATAAAAGAATACACTTTCTATACTTCTTAAAATGGGGTTGTAGTAAAAATTTTTTTACATACCCTTGACCCTTTGGCTAACAGTCTACTACTGGGAAAAGACTTGCAAGTTATCTAAGAAAAAAATGTCATCTAGTATACACAACCGCTTGAAAAAGTTTCCAAGCAGTTTTCATTATTTGTTTCACTCTGACTTGGAAAGGAATGCACCAATTATGTTAGAAATCCACGCATAAGCAAAAACGTAAACTGTGTATATTAGAAAAGTACTTTTGATGATATAAAAACCAATAACCTCACTTGGGTTCACATCTGATGACTGGTCAGGCCTGAATATGATTTCAGAGCTGATTTTCTGCCAGACGTCTTTTAGGGCTTGGAAGACTCAAGAGGGGCGCTTGAAGGTAAAGGGCAGTAGGGAACAAAGATGTTGCTCACTAATGGAAAGAAGCCCATATTTCATATCGATTATTTCATTGTTGATGAAGTAAATTTATCTACTTTTATACAATCATGTATTTGTTATAAGAGAATAACTGAAATTGAATAGAAATATTGAAATTCAATTTTCCACTTATTATTTTTGACCGATTTTACGGAGGTCACTGATAGAATATATGCTTCTGATGGGGGCGGTAGTTCGAAAAAGTTTGAGAAAAACTGATCAAGGAGAAAGGCAAGGGGGATTGTCCGCCGTGTGCTTGTGTGTGTGAAGAGAAAGAGTGTGGTGGCAGATACAATTGGAATTCCTTCCTTTTGAAGATATATATATATATATATATATATATATATATATATATATATATATATATATATATATATATATATACACACATATATATATATATATATATATACACACATATATATATACATATATATATATATATATATATATATATATATATATATATATATATATATATATATATATATATATATATATAATCGTAGATCTTATTGTTGTCTTTACCAGGTTGTACTTTCTTCTGCCACCGGAGACAAGCCTGCAAGTATTTCTATCACTTATCGTGCTTTAATTGCTGGAGACCCTGCTGATTTTAGTTGGCCAGCTCACCAGGCTTGGGAGCAATGAATAAATCGCGATTTGACGCTTTTGGTTTTAGGGTATATCCTGTCGCTTTGCACTTATTGTTTGTCAATGTTGGTACTTAATCGGTACCCCCTAACAGATATTTATGGTTTATCAATAAACATTACCTTGCTGCAGTGAGATTTATTGTAAAACGTGCGATACTTGGTCCTTAGATCGGCAGTAACTTTCTGCAAAGACGACGTCTAGTGGTTGACAAATGGAGCAGTCATGCATTAAAAATGTCCCGTACAAATTTAATCCGTTCTACCATGGTAGAATTTACTAGTGGTGAATTTTGTTTTCTCTAGATTATTGCTGTTAAGTTGAATATAATATGATATTCACCCTGTTTTCCACATTACAATACCCGATCATCTGCATCTTGAGAACACAATTATTAGCTTAGACAGCTTAGGACATTTCAATTATAAACTAGAGTTTATTCATAAAGTAAAAAGGGTGACTGGGAATAAAGCAATCGTGAGTAAGCTAATATTGCAGATATGTGGTCGATCCTCTTTGGTGCCCTGACCTTACATCAAACTAAGCTTAGTAAGCATTTGTTGATGTAGAAAACCATTCCTACATACCTACATAGCTAAAATGAGTTAGAAATTCCGTAGTTGCCCTATAGCTATCATCCAGATGAAACTTATTTTAGCAAACGTTTTGGAGTGCTTTGCTGTGGAATAGTGGTTAAAAGCTTGTGTCACACACACACACACACACACACACAAAAAAAAAAAACAAAACAAAAAAACAAAACAATAAAACAATACCGTAGTGAGTAAGAATTTAACTGGCGGCCCAACTCATGTAGCTAAGCATAGTGTATACATACATGGGTGACTCACCATGGAATAAACACGTCTCGCAGACCATCAATACTGCAGTGAGTTCGATTTTCTGAGTGCTTAAAAATGGTGCTCCTGTGCCAAACTAAGTTCAGCACATACCTGATCAAATTAGAAAATAGGATACAAGAATGCCAATGTTCAACAGAGTCAAATTCTGTCACATAGTTGTTTAAGGCAGTTTACAGCTCATTTGACCTTGTGTCCCATGCCGAACAACGTTTCGTAAATATCATGAGTTGTAAGATGTAAAAAGAGAAGACGTTTCACTTTTTTTCGTCTAATCTTCTGTCGTGAATATACGTCAGTGTTGTTTTTAATGAATAGACAAAACAATTTTCGAAACAGATTAAAAATGTTAGGTTATATTGCTTATTTTCTTTTTGGTTTCGATTATCTTATTTTGCCAAAGCAGTGAGTATTGATGATTTTGGATTATAAAGACTGTAATCTCTCCGAAGATTGTGAACATTTCAGTGCCTAGTTTATATATTTTTTCAGTTTCTCGAATCGAAACATGATTTTGATGGAAAGCACGAAAAGAAGACTGAGGAGAGGATGAAGAAGAAAAAACACGGAAGAGAGGTGGGTGAAAGAAAAAAAATTGAAAAGGAAGAGGAAAAGAAGAAGAAAACGGTTTGAAGAAGCGGGAAAAGGTATGAAAAATGGAAAAAAATGAAGGATAAGAAACAGGAAAAGGAAATAGACAGAAAAAGAAGGAGAAAAGGAAGAAATAAGACAGAAGGAGAATGAAAAGATGAAAGAAAGGAAAAAAAGAGAAGCATCTCACAAAGAAAAATACTAACGACCAGAAAGTGACGAAAACGATGTTTTAGGTGAATTTTTTTCAAAATTGGCACGAAACGAATAGAAAGGGAAGCAAATGAAGAAGAGGAAGAAGATAAACAAAAATAGATAGATAGAAAGAGAGAAAGAAAGAAAGAGAGAAGAAGAAGAAGAAGAAGAAGAAGAAGAAGAAGAAGAAGAAGAAGAAGAAGAAGAAGAAGAAGAAGAAGAAGAAGAAGAAGAAAAAGGAAGCTGCCACTGATGATATATGTTGAAAAAAAAAAAAAAGAGAAATGATGAAAAAGTGTAGGGGAGAATTCAATGAAATTGGGAAAGAAAAGCGAAGACGGTAAAAGAGGTGATTGCACCATCGATAATGGGGATAACGATTATGGAGTGAATAATAATAATAATAATAATAATAATAATAATAATAATAATAATAATAATAATAATAATAATAATGATGATAATAATGATAATAATAATAATAATAATAATAATAATAATATACGAAATAGACGTTTGCACAAAAAAAAAACGATAAGTGCGATTATCATTGTTCTCATTTTCTTTTACAAGGTGTTGAATGTGCGATTTTCGACGATTATTTTTGAGTTGAAAAAAGAATGAAATAATAGAAAACACGAAGCATGTTTTACACTACAAAAATTATCAATGAGAATCAACATGTTCTCTTTCTCCCCTTCCTTCCTTCTTTTCTTCCCCTTCCCTTTGATCTTCCTTTCTTTCCTTTGCTTCTTTCTCTCCTACCTTTATCCTTCCTTCCTTACTCCCTTCATCTTTCTTTCTTTCTTTGTTTCCTTCTCTCTTTCTCTCCTCCTCCGATTGTTCCCTTCTCCCAATCGTCCTTTTTTCCTTTTTCCTTCCCTCTGTTCTCTTTCTCTCTCTCTCTTTCAATCCTTCCCTCCTTCCTATTTCCACGAGGGTATGAAAATTTGCAATATCAGGAATTAAGGATTCATTTCCTTTGTAAAAATTTTCTGTGATCAATATTTTTTTTTTAAGTGAAAAATATTATTAAAATTGCCTACGTATTTTTTCTATCATCAATATTTTTCTGGTAAGTAAAAAATCATTACGGCTTTTTTCGAAAAAATTGATAATAACCATAATGCATCTCTTTTGTAAGTTTTTGCTTTCGATTATTGGAACGTAATCTTCTTTTATTTAAGTAAGAAATTGCTCACATCCAGCGTCCTTGTTATAAGGAAAAATATGAAATCTCTTATTTAATTCTTCTATCTGGATTATCGATATTTCTATTTTATTGCAAATTTGAATTTTCGGGCCACAACAAATCTTAGATATGTTCAAGAACGTGTTCCGTTTGGAATACACAAGAACGGAGCAGACATATATAGAAATACCACAGTTAAATGAATTAATGAATGACATTATATTGATACATAAGTGGAAAGGGGCACTTACTGCTCGAACCTTACTGAGCCTCTTAGTAGCGTAGTTTTGTACTAAACTGAGCTAAACGTAATTAATGTTTATTCAGATCACCTGCTGGTGTGCAGTGTTCAGCGAGTTTGTATCACGGGCCACAACTTACTATTCGATCATGGTGAGTATCGTAATATTGTGTCCCTGTACCAGACTTTGCTAAACTGAGTAAATATCTAGTGATGCACGGTGGCGTAACTATTATCACTTCGATTAACGAAGTTCTGATTTTAGTTCCAGTTGCTTAGATTACCTGCATACTAATGCTAATCGAAAAATCGTTAACCCGACTTTGCGTTCTGATTCATTGATTGCTTGAGCATAGGCTTGTTACTGACATGCTACGATAGCTGGGGTGTGTTGTCTAATTTACAATGTTATTTTATGCTAAATTGATCGCTTATTATGAGTCTGGCTGCTTGCCTAAAAATAACTATCTTATTATAATTCATCAAATGTCTGTCCATCTCATATATATATTATGTGAATAAAAATATACATGGTACAAACTTTTATAGTAACGCAGTAGGACACGATTTGAAGTTGATATCTAGAAATGGCCATTATTTTCCCAAAAACCTAATATATATAGGGAAAAATATTTACACAAGCATATTCATTAAATTTGTACAAGCATATTGGTCTGATCTACCGATATGGTAATCAGTGATAAAATCGCATTACACTTATTATTTCTCTTTATTAGTCTACCCGTGCCGTGAAAATGATAACATATACGGAATTGATATTTTTGATTTACAATACCAATAGTAAAAATGAAATGAATAAAACAAAAACATTTCAGTCGTCTATGAATGGAACATTCAAATCAGCATACTGATATATGTTGTTATCACCCCTTTTCCCACCCCCTTTTATGAACAAAAAATTGAAAAAATACATACAGAGACGTACGAGTCGGGGAGGTAAGAAGGGCAACTGACCATCCGAATTCCGGCTAAATCGGTGTGATTTGGACAAAACCATGTAGAATTTTGGATGAATGAATCCCTCTACCCACCTTAACGAATAAGTTCCCATACGTCCATGTATCGGTCTGTCTATCGATATATTTGTCTGTCCACCTGTCCGCTAGTCGGCATACCTGGGGCTTCCTATCTCATCTCCAGCAGATCCCCTTCTCCATGCCACAAGGTAGGGGTGAATCATCCCCGAGGCAAAGATAAGCGTGCCTAATTTGAAGTCCAATTTCTGATCAGCCTTGCGGATTAATGCTCCAAATGTTCTAATGTCTTTTTCTCATTTCTTTCCCATTGTTTTACCTCCATCAATTATTGTCCTTCGAGCACCAATTTCGACTGAGCTCTAGCTTGAGACGGTTCTATTTGATAAATGGGGAAATTAAACAGGAAACAGAGACAGGGGAGGTGGAGAAAGGTGGGAATGTGATGGAGATAGAGAGAACGAAGGGTGAGTAAAGACAAGGAGTCAGTGGTGTGGAGAAAGAAGTGTCAAGGTTAGAGAGGTAGGATGAGTTAACAGAATAGTAGAGAGAATGAAGAAAATGAGGAAGAAGAGAGATGTGAACGAGAAAGAAGAGCAATGGGGATGAAGGAGTGGGATAAAGAGATTGAGGAATGAGAAACGAAAAAAAAAGAAAAGAGAAATTATAGATACGTGAGAGAGGGAAAAGAAACTGAAAAAGAGGAATGAGAACGGAGAGAAAGAAAGAAAGAGGAAGGAGTTGTAAGAGAAATGAGAGAGACAGACGAAAGAAAAAAAGTGGGGAGAACAGACATGAAGATTCGGGAATAAGATAGAAGAGCGGAGGGGGTGAATAAAGAGGAATAAGATGATGATGATGATGATGAAGAAGAAGAAGGAGTAGACGAGAAATAAGGAAGGGGGAAATAAATGAAGTGGAAGGTCAAAAGACAATGAGGATCAACGAAAGAAGACAAAACAAAAGTACTGGTGGAAACGAAAAAGAAAAGAAGGTGATGAAAAGAGACAAAAGAACGACGAAGAGGTAAATAGAGGGAAGGGGTGAAAGAAATGAAAAAGGAAGAAATTGAGAGGACGTGAAATATTAGGAGATAAAAACAATAGAAAAATAGAATGAAAAAGAATAAAAGAGGAAGAACAAGGACGAGAGTGAAGACAAATCAACTGAGAAGTTAGAAGAAGGAAAATAGAGAATAGAGACAGAAACAAAGTGTGTAATGTGAGAAAATCGGTCCATACAGGGGCATACTTTATGTACCCCAGCACGTCAGTATCCCAGTCTAACAATATAACGCTAGCGATAAGGAACTATTTAATGTAAGGTAGAAACAAACAAAATTTAACAAAATTTGCTTTAAAAGAATTAAATTACTCGTAAAATCGATGACTCTTGATCATTGATCAGAGGAGCAAGCAACAGGTGAAAGAAAGGGAAAAGGGAAAACATTTGTATCGTTATTTTAATAATCGATTATGGAAAATAAAACTAATAAAATCGTAATTTCGAAAAAAAGTGACAGCCTCAAAAATCAATTTTCAGTTGTTTACTAGATACTGTTAAACAAAGAATAGCCCGGCAAACTGTCATGCTGGCGTACACATAAGCAAATAATAGATTGGTATCATGGCAGATTGTTTGGCTAAACTCATTGGCGTTCTGGCGTACATGAAAAAGGATAACCGGATCTTTGTATCGATCTCTTTGTAAGTAATGACCAAAGAAAGACGTACGGGAGTGTTGGAAATGAGGGAAAGAAAACAATTTCAGTCAAGATTACAGAAAAAATAACAAAAAAGAGAGTGGGGAAGTCAAAAGAGAATGAAAATCTCTTGGAAAGCGACGTCGAGTTGGAAACTGAGGGAGTTGGAAAACAATTACTGATAGGAAATATCAGGCTGGAGGTAGTACTGTTAACGATAACAGATAAGAATCCCTTTGTGAGCTACAATTGTGGCATACCAGTGACAAGAATATCATTAAAATGGCTGACTATGGGATAGAGAGCTAGTTGATTCGATTCTATCTCTAGAGCCATCGTTTTGAAAGGGATAAAAGCAAACGACAGAATTCGAACCCAGTTCGCAGGTTTTGTTTTCATAAACATTATGACATTTGCACGAGATAAGAAAGAATAGAAAATAAATGGAGCAATAAAGAATCGGATGAATGAGGGAGTGGGAGAGAGACAGGGATAGAAAAATGCATCTCAAAAAATAGAAGGAAGAGGCTGGGATGTTTGGAAGGTGTGATAACCTCACTCTCTCTTTTTTAATCTTATTCTCTATTCCTCGCACACACATACATTAACAGACACGTTACGATATAACTGACTGAAATAATCTTATTCCTTCATCAACGACAGAAAAAATTACCAAAAAAAAAAAAAATAGGAATTAATAAAACTCTTCTGGTTAGTCACTCAATAATGACTGCCACGTGGCCTAAATCCTTTGGCAGCATGTTGTGTTGGGGTGATGAATCAAAAAATGGAAGAGGTGATCAATGAATAAGTCACTTCTCTCACCTTTTGTTGGACTATGATCGCTAGAAAATTCTGAATTTCTAAAAAAAGAAGCGTGAATGTTGCTGACCACAAACAGAGGAATCAATTTAGTATCAACTTACATTGCAAATTGAATCTGCCCCTCTAAAACCCAATTGGGTGATTTAAAAGAAAAACAGATCAGAAAAAAAAGAACATTTTTTTCTGGACATAATAAGGAGTAGTTGTTGAGATTTTTTGTCCCCTGGCTCCAGTGATGCAGCTTGTGCGCGTGATGCATACATAATTATATAATCTGCCAAGCCAACTTAATTTTGGGGGTCTGGAGACTGGCTTGGCTCATTGAAGGACTCCCTCCAATATTTAGTGAGCTTTGCCAGTACGAATGCAGTTGGTTATCTACTATTTATAAAGCTTTTTGCGCCCCACCCAACGAAAGAAACATATATTGGCAGTTTTGATGACAGTTGGTTGACGGTTTCTAATAAATAAGATAAAAAAAGAGGAGAATAAAAATATCAAAATGTGAAAAAGCGATATAATTTAGATTAAAAAGAAAAATGCACTTCCTTATTTAAAGGATCAGGAAGGAAAAAATGGCCCTTAAGGACAGGAAGCGAGGAACATTTCTGTTTTGCAAGCGTCTGTTCCAACTTGCCATTATCGATAAATAATCATGATTTTTCGTTTCGTCTGAGATTCCACTTACGCTAGCGTATTTGCAACGAATTGGCAATATTAACATTGGGAAGGCGAAGATGTGGGGGTACGAACCATTCGACCATCATCCCATCATTTAGCGAACAGACGCAATCTCTCGCTCTTCTTTTAAAATATATCCTCCAATAATTGCATAACACGTATCGTAAATGATGGGGCCAAAATGATTGGAAAGAGGGCAAAAGTGTGAAGAAAAAATACACGAAAAAAGCGAAAGAAAAATTCAGGTATTTATAGCGTAAGCCAAAATGAAATCGCAGCAGAATTCCTTTTACTTGCGTGTTTCGCCTGAGGGCTAGAGACAAAAATTATTGGCCAAAAGCTCTGTGGTTTCAATCCGAGTACAGATTAGATGAAACTGGCCATCAGACACGCATTTCTTTTTCTCGAATTCCGGGTGGATGAATTCTTTTCCCATAGCAGCTAGTGCATATTAGCTTATCTTAATCTGCTAAAAGGGCGTAACAGAGGGGTATTTAGAGAAGATCGAACTCATAAGCAGTGGTCTGCACGATTAACTGATTACTCAAACAAACTAGGCCTATTAGCGAGTTACTCATACGACTGAATAATATTTGCAATGTAACTATGTGGAATGATGTTTTCGACAATGTATAATTTATGAGATTTGAGAAATTATTTATATACGCATGTGTGCGTGTGCACATTTACGTGAGGTAATTTGTGTGTGTGTGCGTGTGTATGTGTGTAGAAGTGCACGTGCATATAGATGTTCGGGTAACTTTATGTATGTGTATGGATGCATGTATGTACTACAATTCTCCTATACACCCCAAAACACATTAAGGGACTAAAACCTCGTCACTCTGTAATTCCAAGAACTTCCTACACACTGGCCATACGCCATAGATGACAGATTTATTACAGATTTGTTGCAGGATCCATCTTCTAGAACCCATCACCCTGGAAACTAATCTGTTTTGAGAATCTCATTGAAACCGGCCAGAGAAATCTTTCCTGCAAGCTGAAAACTACAACTATGAACACAAAACCTTTTTATTAAATATCCAAGTCATTAAATATAAAATAATCTCTCTCTCTCTCACACACACACCTATCTACTTATCTGTCTATCTATCTATCTTTATATATACATATATGTAGATTCACGAATGTATATGCGAAAAATTAGTTTATCCAATTTTTCATGAACATGAATTATGTATATGTATGTACGTCTGTGTGCATATATATATATATATATATATATATATATATATATATATATATATATATATATATATATATGCATATGTAAATATATATATAATGAATTCTTGGATATCAATTTTATTAATGCACGTCTGGTTGTAAACGATGGACAAGGAACATCTTAGCCGGAAAAGAAAGGACACGGAGTGTTCGTATTCTGCAATTATTCCCACCCAACCGAGGAATTGACGTTGCCCAACACTCACCACTTCACATCAATGCATCAATGAATAAGCCAAATGACGCCTGGTTAGAATTGATTGGAATATTCCAACGTCCTTGAAGATGGCTAGTTGTTTAGCCGAAAGCGCAAGGCACAATAAGACTTTTACACTCTTTAGATATAAACATGCGTTCTCTTGTACGTAAACAATAAAAACAAGATGTTCCTAGTCCGTAGTTTCCAACTAGACACACACACACACACACACACACACACACACACACACACACACATATATATATATATATGAATATATACATATTCTTGAAGCGCATATCATCAAATTTAAAAACCCAAATTGTATAACATGTTCCTTATATGGGATACTGGGGTTTTCAATGTATTCAGCAACTGACTGATACGAAGATCCAGTATTACATACATTGAACCTTGACCTATGTTCTCTTGTACGTGAACGTGAAAAGTTAAGTAACAAATTGTATGAGTTCTTTTAACAATATATATATACAACAATATATATATATATACACGAATTAATGTTTCTTGAGTACACATTCTCTCTCTCTCTCTCACAATCTATCTGTCTATCTCTCACTCTCTCTCTCTCTCTCTCTCTCTCTCTCTCTATATATATATATATATATATATATATATATATATATATATGAACGAATGAATAGCTGGTTCCTCGGACGACATTTGAGAGGACACATAGACAGACAGAATGACAGACAGACAGACACTGGCATATATATATATATATATATATATATATATATATATATATATATATATATATATATATATATATATAACTTTCTGCTGGTAGTAGAAGGAGGATGACTACATCGTGTTCAAAGGTGACTTGTCACGTTTCAAATAGCCAGCATACATTTGTGAATATGTCAACAAGTCGTAGCTTGACGCAATTATTATCTGAATTTTCACCGTGTTTATTTTTCTTGCTACGGTTTAAAAGTGGAATATCTTTTTATGAATTCAAACAGAGTTTATAAAGCCACATGACAAACTATAAAAGTTCTATTGAAGTCAACCCATTAAGTGCAACAAGTGACGAAGTGTGTAGTTATTACTTATCCCGCGATGACTGAAATTTTAGTCATTTGTTATAAATGGGTTAAGATATAAAGAAAGTCTTTGTTCGCTTTTTACTGTGATCGTTTCTTTGCTTTGTCAAATAGTGTTCGACTTTTTTCCTTATCTATTTATACTCACCACAAAAATAAATGTAAATATGATTATAAAAAAATAAAGATAAAAGTAAAACTAGAAAAAACCCTAAATAATATAAAATGAAATAACATTTCTGTACCTGTTTGTCCGTGTTTGGACATTTATGGTGGGACTTTTATGCTTGTCCTTTATTCAGTAATTTATTTTACTCAATTCTCCTTTATTATTCTTCACTTCGGGGATAAAACGTTACATGTTTTTAGAAATCATAGTTTGAATAGAACTGCTAAATTACATTGCAATAGTAAAAGCAACTTTCTGTTTATTTATCTGAAGCATTGAAGAGGAAACTCTTTCTTTGCACAGCAGAGCGGGTATCAATTTTTTTATTTACAAAAAATCAATCAGGTGGAAAAAGAAACCCTTAAACTATTCTATTACAGTCGGTTGATCAAACGGGTATAGGTATAAAGTAGAGCACTGCTCGTTCCAAACGTGCATGTTTGGAAGGGACTAGACTTTGTGGTGTGTGAAGCAGCCTACGATAATGGTAATGTAAAATAATTTCCCTACTGCTTCGAAGTATTTTGGGTATTCCTCTTCTGTGATGCCAAAGAAACCTCTTTGATTCTTTAATTATTTCTATTAGATTCCTCGATATCTGCTGACCTAAACAACTTCAAACTTAACATTGCACTATCTTGTGTGCTGACAAATATATCTGGCGAATATCAAATTCATACAATGTTATCATCATCATCATCATCATCATCATCATCGTCGTCGTCGTCGTCGTCGTCATCATCATCATCATCATCATCATCATCAGTTTTTCAATGGCCGTCGTTGGACATATACCTTCCCCATGATTCGCAACACTTCTCAATCGTGGGCGTTACGGAGCCAGTGCTTTCGGGATTTGTCAAGCTCATCTCTCCATCTACAACTCTGTCGGCCTTGGTTGCGCATGTGATCTTTGGGATCCATGTCGTGAGACGTGATGTCCACCAGTTTCTGCCATTCTTGCAACATGGCCTGCTCATTGCCATTTGAGTTTTTAATACATTCTATGATGTATCGGACAACTGTCTTCTCCCAGATATATCGTCCTGTCTTGCGGTCTGTATTATCGAGTATGATAAAGGACAAATATTTAAATTTCCAGCCTTTTAGCTCCATTGCTGTTGTCTGTACGCATGATAAGTACATACATAGCCAGCCAGCCCAACTTGCAGACTGTAGAAAGCTATATTGGCAGTTTTGGTTGACACTTTCTTATATTCTCGGCACAGGAACGGGCTCTATTGAAAATGCAAGAATCATTTAAATACTTTCCTTCAATATAATGACTTTTTGGACGACCCCCCCCCGTTTTTGCTATCTTTATCACAACGTTTCAGTGTGTTGTGATGTTTGGCTGTTCTCATTTTTCTGTCATATTCAGTAACCTCTTAGTACTCAACAGTCTCTTCACACAGTTATTCGTTATTGACTTTTTAAGGATCCGGGGTAAATTTTTCATCGTAGCGTCACCGTAAGAGTCGTATCATGCCTGAGATAATGTAAATGTGCGTGTGTTTTGGCAGTAGTCTTCCATTAATACAGGATTGATCAGAGACCACACAAGGAATTTTTCTTTGGATATTTAGCTCACTTTTCTTGTCAACGTACAAGAAGAAATATTTCTGAATGCAATGAAAGTGAATATTGTCAAAACGTTTGTGATGAGCGTTGTCAACCAGTCTTCTGACAATTCTAGAGATCCACAGAAAATTGTAGATGTTGCAGGTTTTTCAATCTTTTTAAAACTTTTAATCTGGGCGTTCTCCGTTCAGTTGTTGTACGTACATTCATACATCCATATATGCAAACATGCATACACGAATAAACTCTAACATACATGCACACACACACGCACACGTATATATATATATATATATATATATATATATGAATGGATTCGCGAACGAAGATTTAGTGAAGGGTTATGGTCATCATCATCAGCAACAACCAATATAAGTCCATTGGTGGACAAAGGCTTTTCCCATTTCATTCTATGATAAATGCGATTGCGCTAACTTTTACCATGTGTTACTGGTTTTGATCTCATCCCTCCGTCTTTTCCTATTGCGTTTCCTGTCCGATGAGCACTAATCGGTTATCCTTTTGCTCCATCTGTCGCCATCTCTTCTTGTTATCTCTATTTTTGTTGCTTTATCATTTGTATAATATACTCCACTCTAGCCTTTTACTCATATTCCATCTAGAAGTGCTCATGTAAGTTTGAAGTTTGCAGATGAATATTGACAATCATCTATTCGTTTGTACATTTCACTTGACTTGTAAAATCTTATCAACCGTTAGAATATGCTTTTCTTAATAAGTCTTTTTTCAACATTTGTCCTCTTTTGTGTCTCTTTTGAATAGAACCGTTTGAGTCATATAATCTGGAGAGTTGCTGAAGAAACACATAAGCCTCACGTTTTGTTGGCTTTTTTCAATTTGCTATTTGTATGAACTACGTCGCAGTAAAGCTACGGAAGATAAAGAACATTATTCAAGTGACCTTTTCTGTTGTAAAGAGTGAAAAAGTTGAAGGAAGTCTTGATGAAAACAAACAAAATAGAGAGAAGGGGAGAAGGAATTTAGAAGAATATTGCCGAAAGAAGAAAGAGAAAAGTCATTTTTTCAAATCAAAATGATCAGTAACTTTACTGTCATGAGTATAAATAAAATTTCATGTTTACTTCTGTCTGTGATGCTGTCAACTGAAACAATTTTTCATTGCTCCTTCGTAAGCATTCATTTAGATAATCCCGATATTTATTTCTGCGAATTACAGAAAATGTGGCAAAAAGTGATGCTTCGGGGACGATCATGACCATCCTGTCTTTTACTTAGCTTGAAACATTTATTGACCCAAAGCTCATTGTTTCTTTCACCTCGTTCTGGAAACATTCATGCAACAATCACTACAGCACCATAATTTCTCTGTGAATTTAACTAGTCCTATATCTACAATATTAAAGTCAATGCAAATATGCCAGTTAAGCGAACGATGGGTATATCCATTGAGTGATGTCAGTTGGAACCCCAAAAGTATATACCGTAACTGAATGTGTATACCAGTAGGTCGCAAACGTTATCGCACGATAAGAAATGTAGTGGACTTTTGCAGCACACCAACCCTTTACTTCACTGAAATATGAATATAGTAAAGAAGGCGTATACCAGCGATTGACGTACTGAGCAAATGAAATGAATTTACGAAAGCATTTCAGTAGTAAATGAACGAAACTTATCAGCATACCAATGTAAGTACTTATCACAGATTTCATTCAAAATTTAGTGATAAAAGCACTTTGTAGCGGAAGCTGGAAAGACATACTACCAGCACTTTATATGTTCAAGGATCAGAATACGTGTTCAGATATTTGGCAAAATTTATTCAGTACACACCTAACCAAGAGACAGATCCGCATATTGAGAACTATGCAACGTGCACATAAAAGAATTATGCTGGGCCTCACATGGAGAGACCACAAGACAGCACAGTACATCCAGAAGAAGACAGGAGTCAGGGACATCATGGAATCCTTTAAAAATCTCAAATGGCAGGGGGCTGGCCATGTTGCAAGAAAGGTGGACAACTGATGGACATCATGACTCACTACATGGATCCCCCGAGATCACATGCAGAACTGAGGCCGACAAAACATTACTTGGAGAAACGAGCTACACAAATTCAGAAAGTACTGGCTCCGTGACGCCATTAATAGAGAAATGTGGCGAATCCTGGGGAAGGTCTATATCCAACGACAAACCTTGAAAGATTGATGATGATGATGATTATGATGATGATGATGATGACGACGACGACGACGACGATGATGATGATGATGGTTCAGTACACTTGAGGATGATTGCATCAAACTGTTTTGTCGTGGCATACAGTTTTAGGAACTCTTGCTCTACATAGATGTACGATATTCATAAAGCTGGTTCCTACTTGTAGGTTGAATTCGATAAGCTGGAGAGAATGGCAATCACTACCAAAGAAATTATGGTTCCCAAGGAAGGAATTTGACAGGGCAGGTGATATTAATGTTAGTATCATTAAGTAGAATGTTCTATTGGTGCTCGTAGACGTGTGTATCCCTATAAGTAAGCGACAAATGATACCAGTATGTTGTTTAAAACTGTCAACCAAAACTGTCACCAAAAATGTCAACATAGGTTTCTTAAGTTTTTAAGCTTGTCTTGCTGGCTCTATCTGTATGCA
Source organism: Thysanoteuthis rhombus (assembly GCA_963457665.1). Lineage (NCBI taxonomy): Eukaryota > Metazoa > Mollusca > Cephalopoda > Oegopsida > Thysanoteuthidae > Thysanoteuthis > Thysanoteuthis major. The sequence continues at coordinate 13,675,364 of OY735237.1, read as the reverse complement.
TCACCAAACGAGTCGTAACAACGAAGTCAAAAAGTTGACAGCTCAAACATCTACTCCTTATTATGTTTAGGAAATATATATATACGTATTTTTTGATCCTCCTACCCCAAATAGGCTGTTCGTGGAGGGTCAAATTTGCATTGTGAGTTTATGCTTATTTAGTCCTTCACTTTGTTCCCAGCACCATTTACGTTTGATTCCTAAAATTTTAGACTTTCTTAACGGTCACTGCCAAACAAAGAGCGAGGGGAGTAACTTACTGTTCACACCTTTTCTAAGTTTTGAAATTGGTCACCTCCAAGCTGAAAGTCGTTGGTACCGTCATAGTTTCTTTTGAGCGACTAACCAAACCTGTTTTGATTATTTTTGTTCAGCTAAGAGAGTATGTATATATATATTGAAAATGATAAATAAATTAAGAAGATAAAAAAAGTCTAGAACATGACCAAGGAGGATGGTTTCCGGTTTTCAGTAAAGTGATGATTGTCCATGCATGCCCATCAAGAGATGTTCCGGACAATTCAAGACTATTTCGGACACTGTGTGCACGGTTCATATTGAAGAAAAGATGAAAGCCGATACACACAAAGTTCCATCTCCTCACACTTCCTTTTACGTATGGGCACACACACAAGCAAGCACTGACACATTTAAGAAAAAAATATTTATGTGTGTGTGTGTGTGTATTGTCTATTTCTACCCTGGTTTTAATATTGTTTATGGAACACAGCAAATAGTGAATTGCAATTTACGACCTCCAAAGTGTATGACACGCACACACACATACATAAACAAACAAAAGGACAGTTTAATTGCAAACATAAATTGCTGCAAAATCTATAAAAATTAGTTCAAATATATCCATATTCGAGTACTGCTCCTCGTTCATTCTTGAAAATTAGTTTATACATGAATATATGTATATGTGTGTAAACTAATTTTCTTAAATGATAGCAAAGTTGAAAACATCTTGAAAGATTTAATCAGTTTACTTTCAAAATAATTGTTTTATATATATATATTAATAATATATATATATATATATATATATATATATATATTGAGAGAGAACGACAAAAGAACCCAAAACTGAAACAATTAACAGCCTTATGCAACACTCAATAGCTTTAACTTTGATAATAGTCACATCCTCCAGGTGAAACGCTACGCCATGGGCACAGATGCGGCTCCCTCCTATGCTAACATGTACATGGGCAAATTTGAAGAAACCCACATATACCCGGAGATATACAATGCTTGCATCTTTTATGTTTGATATATAGATGATATTTATATATACACACAGAACGTAAAGCCAAGTTAGAGAATTTATTGGCATAAGTAAACTCTGCACACAATTCGATTAAATTTGATTTTGTGACATCTACTGACTCCATGGCCTTCCTAGACACCTGCATAGATAGTAATAGAAACCTCCAAACCACCCACAACACTAAACCCACAGACACTCACAATTACATCCACTCTAAATCGATCTACCCCAGCACCAGAAAAGGAGCCAACCATTTTCACAAGCACAAGAAGAATTTACTCCACAGAAAGTGAACACAATAGACACAACCGTAACCTACTACATCATTTCACAAAACGAGCTTATTCACTAGATGATACAAATAACCAAATAAAAAAGGCAACTACGATACCCTGAGATGAAACACTTACGCTCTCTAACAGTAATAAACTTGCCTGCATACCACTTATAAACACCTTCAACAACTCACTCCCACCCTTAGCACATAGTATCAATAAGAGATGGATTATCTTCACACTTGAAACAGATCTCAAAGGAATATTTGGAGAATCGTGTATCATCGCCTTCCACAGACCACCAAACGTCAAAGACATGATTAGAAGCAACAATATAATAAACAATAAAGTTTCACGAAATAGCATCCCTGATACCACAAAATTCTGTCGACTGTGCGGTGGAAGAAATAGTGTATGTTGCAACAACCTCAAGTACACCAACACCTTCACTAGCTCTACCACCAACGAGAGTTTCTTCATATACCATAGCGCTAACTGTCGTAGCAAAAATATCATACACCTTCCAGAATATATCAGATGCAATTTACAATGCATAGGCAAGTCCGAATTACAATTAAACATTAGACTTAATAACTGAACAGAATTAAATCACAAAACCACCCCTGTCCACTATCTGTAGAACGACACTTTCATACCCGCAGACACAATTTTCCCATCGATGCTAGATTAATAATCATTGATAAAAATAGAAAAAATACACCCACTGATATAACTAAAATTCTAGAAAACATGAAGATATGTGGATCAGCAAACTGAAAACTCTCTCCCCTAATGGAATGAACATCAAACTTAACAACCCTAACTGCACAGATCTCTAAATCATAATCTTCCTACTAATAACAACCTCACATCCACAATCTACCTTACCTAAGGTATATATGATATTGGGAACTTCACAATCATTCAGACCCATGCCAACTAAAACCTTCGTATGGTATTTTACTCGAACAAATCAGAGACAAAAAACTTTCAATGACTTGTAAGGATAATACTTATGAAGTTCCTTGATCTCATCACACCGCCATCTTTACTATTCATAACCTACCCACACAATCCAATTCTAAATCACTACCCATTTACCCTGGCACCCTATGGCCTCTCCAATATCTACTATTGCTACTACTGCCACTTCTTGCCACAGACAATCACTGACTTCAAACTGAAATAAGTCCCACACACCAGGATGACCCTAAAAGATTACATTCCAATTCTTGCTTCCAAGCGAAGCATCTGGTGGTAAATCTATTTTCCACAGTAAGCTCTTAACCACCGAATGGTACACACACACACACATAGCACTCGCTACTGAACATTGGAATACCTTCCGAAACATGTTTAGCTCACCAATATATATATATATATATATATATATATGTGTGTGTGTGTGTGTGTGTGTGTGTGTGGTCCGTAGTCCGATGTGATCCTTTCCACAAAATAGTTCTAATATGGTGATGATCCTTGTTTTTGCAAAGTGCAACCAATATTCTGTCTTGTCTTCGTGTTCAAACAGGCTGGGCTTGGACCAAAATCTTTCTCGTCCCTTAATTTTGGATTCAATCTTAACTTCAGTTAGTTTTCGAGTTTTAGCATATATCTATATTAATCCACACATCGGGGTAATGAATTAAAGATAAACCATTTTGAACATGATTTCATCAAAAACTGAGAGTTTGTATAATCGTGTCTTTCATCTAAAAAAAATCTTTTTAGATGAAGAATTGTAAACCATTATTGATAATTCTGCCTGTGAATTTCTTTCAACTCGATTTTTTGCTGCATTTTTTCAAATCATTCGACAGTCGGAAATAAAGAATAAGCTGTCAGTGAGATTCGAACTCATGTCTGTTTTTGCTTAGGGGATCATGGTAAAGGTTGAGTTACTCCAAACTGCCCACCAAAACTCTTAGACTCGACAGAAGATCATATATAATCCTTAAACACACTTTTCATTCCTATCTCTCCGGCGCCATATTTATTTTTGTTTCTGTACTTGTAGTATTAGTAAAGCAATGGCTTTATGCACTTCAGAGAACGAGGCACGTCGAAAAACGTAGTCAAAATCAATATTGAACATTTATACTGAAAGTTTTTTTGTCAGAAGTCAAATTATGCTGCATAAGCAGAAAATCCCAAACTACCTCCTTTGAACAAAAAAAAAAAAAAAAAAATATGAGAAAATATTTTGGGTAAAGAGACTTCCAATTTTGATTCCTTATTTAACGTTCACATTGAGATTTTAATAAGCACATCCATGAGGCCTGTGTTGAGTTAAAAATTATATATCTATCTTCTTTTTTTTTGTGTGTTTTTCATCTACCATATCGTTTTTACCGCCTTCTTTTTCAGTCTACTTCATTCGTTCATTCCTCACTGATAACTAACTGCGATTCTTTACTACTTGATTGCAAAATTGGCTCTGCTGGAATATTCCAAGACATACTTATTCTGCAATCTTTGGTTCACTTAAGTAGCTTGTTTGCCCGGCCATCGTATATAAGCTAATTGCATTCCATGGATAAATCAATGAGTTACCTACATCGATCTTTTCCATATCACTTTCTTTTTCTTTTTAGGTTGAGAACTTTCCTATCTTCCTTTTCTTCTACTTTCCTCTACTTCCCCTTACTAACGTCTTGTGGCCTCTCTCTCTCTCTCTCTTTCATTTTCCCTATCTTTTCTACGTCACTTTACTGATTCGTACTTTGTCTTCGTCAAATTTATTCTTTCTATAACTCGATCTCTCTTTCATCTTTATCAAGTTAATGTATACTCCATCAATCTACCCATATTTCTATCTGTTTATCTACCTATGTGTTCATCCATCTCTCTCTCTCTCTCTCTCTCTCTCTCTCTCTATATATATATATATATATATATATATATATATATATATCACACACACATGCATATATATATATATGAATATATATATATATATATATATATATATATATATATATATACTCGTACACACACACACATATATGTATGTATGTATGTATGTATATATATATATATATATATATATATATATATATATATATATATATATCAGCGGATCTATTCTCTCTATTCACTTGGCTCAGTTTTGGATTTTGTATATATATATATATATATATATATATATATATATATATATATATATATATATATATATATATGCACAAAACATGTGTGTGTAGGGGTGTTCAGTCTCGGTTTATTCGTGCATGTGTATTTGTTATCTCTCTATCTACCTATCTACTTGTCTATCTATCTGCACAATTTTCAGTAGCTTTTCAGTTTTTCTATCATTAGAAGCAATTCACGAACGCCATCATTCCCGCCACTACATTTATCCTCAATGTAATTCCCTTGCTGTGTCTACACACGAACTACACCGATTTCATTTCCAGCAACAGGCCATCTCTCTCGGTCAGGGTCACTCGTAATCACGATTCACAAAACCAGCCATTCCCCACTCATCTCCCCGGAAAAAAAATCCACGAGATAGGGATTGGCCTTATTTTCACAAAATCAGCACTCTCAGCGATTTTCCGATTTTAAAATTACTGGTTTCTTGATTGCGACCGTCTTTTGCCTAAATTAAGAAATCGTGCTTTGTGTCGGTGGATGTGGTACTGGGGAGGGAGGCAACCATAGAGGTAGGATGGGAATTGGAAAGAAGAAAATAAAGATACTTGATCAAGGATGGAAAAAAATGAAAAATCTGCAATGTTTTTGTCTATCTTTATAACGTCTTATCTCTACGCAGAAAAGATCTATTTATAATCTTTCGATCCAGAAATCGAGGTTGCGGTTAAAATTTTTAGCGTGAGTTACGTTCTGTTGCTGGCAATATTTTAGAAGTCCATCATCTCTATTGAGTGGGATATATTTTTCTCTTTTGATATTGTCTTAGCTCCAGCCCCCCCCCCCAATGTATTCACCTGCTTATGTACTAGCCGCTTATCCGAAAGCAGAGTATTCCTCCAAAAACCTTTCGTGAGCCGCAGTGGCGTGAGGCGAAGAAACGGTCACTGTTCATCCATACGGGGAAAGTGCAATGACAAGGAAGATTACATTGAAAAGTTTGGAAGGGACAATATGATTTTTAAAAATTTATTATAATGAGATTTCTTAAGATCCACTGATCCAAACATCAAACTCGATTCTGTACTACCGTGTGTGCTGTCCAATATACGTGTCCAATATCAACTTTGTACTTTGGCCAATTATCAAGTAATTGTGGTGCATACGTGCACAGACAGATATTTTATCAATTGTTATTGAATATCCACTCTTATAAACGTATTCAGGTAAACCTACGCATATATTGTAAAGAATACTCGAGTCATCGGGGTGAATTAGATTTCTCAACAACAATTGATTTAAACAACTGCAAACTTGATAATGCAACGCCTGGTGTTCTGATATATATCTATCCGAATATTAAATGTTAACGAAAAGGAACTAGCCTTTGTAGGGCAAAGACACTTTACCCTTCTTGAGAGTGGGACCTTTCACACTTCAACTTTTCGGAAAAGTCCCATTTTAGGAACACCATCAGTTACCTTATCACCAACTTCTTAATATCATCAACGGTCCAAAATCCCTTGAGAAAGAGCCAAGTTACATAACGGCCGTGCCTGAGGTATGTAAAATAGCTGGATACTTTCTGGACAGACCAAGTAGACATACCCAAACCTTTTCTGCATCGAAAGTCTGGGGGGCTGGAATCATTTAATTTTATGCTGTTTTATTCAATTTCTTGCCAATTCGGTGGCCTGTCGATTTCCCACGGAACTCATTCCTTCTAGTCAAAACTGGCACCGAGATGTGACCATCTCTGTCGTCAGCCAGATTTCACCGCCATTATTGTCATTCGTTATGGCGTATCATGCTTCGTCTGTGCCGGGCATTAGTTAGGGATTGCTGGCTGCTAGATTAGTAGGGGAAGGTTGGCTGCTGGAACGCCCCACTCTTTTCTGCTCTTTCTCTTTCATTACCTCTCTAAATCTACCCATCCATTATAATAATCATTAGTGGTTAATATGACCATTTACCTTGTATTGTTTTCTCGCTTTTATTTGTGATTTTATTTATATTTTTTAAAAGATTTTGTCTTTCTTTATTTTAAAGGAAATATTTTTGACGATTTTGTTGTAGTTTTCTTTATTGAATATGCATTGTTAGAAATATTTTCGCTGTGGCTCTTGGGTGGAGTGGTGTCTTCGAGTGGTTGACATGGGCGATGAAAACAACGGTTTTTTTCACAGTTGAATGATAATATAATGGCCAATTTTCAAATTAGATTTCGGGAATAGGAGGGGTAGGAGAAAAAGAGATGGCAGAAAGCTGAGAAAAAAATTAATAAAGCAAAAGGGAAAAATTAAAGTAAGCTATGAGAAATAAAGGGAGGGAAAAAAGTGGGGAAAATACGAAATAAAGAAAGAGAAAAAGCATAAATAAGAAAAACTAGGCGTGGAGAATGAGGGGAAGAGAACAAGAAATGAATATAGACAGTATAAAGCAGTAGATAAAGTAATATTTAAGTAAATATCGAATGACCAAATGATGCCTCTGAAGAACGAATAAAATATTTTAGATAGAATGAAGGATGAAAAACTTTCCAACGTTTAAAGAAAGGAAATAATTTTGATCGGAAATATTAATAGGAACACAAAAAAAGACGAGAAAGGGAAAGGAAAAGAAATACTTGATGTATAGAAACAAAGAAAAAAGAAGAAGAAAATGTGAACTAAAGTAGAATAATAACAAAAGAAAACCAGTGGGAGACGTAAAAAAAAATCTTGAGGGAGGGAAAAAATTGAACAAAATGTAAATTATAAACCTGAATAGAGAAAAATGAAAAATTGAGAAGACAAAGAAGACGAAATTCACAAAGATAAAAAATTTAATTTCCTTAAAATTTTTTGGCTGCTGGAAAGGACATCTTTACCCTATTTTATTCCAATCTCCTCTATTGTAGTTCTGTTTCTATTTTGATTCAATTCAACCAATGAAGTTATCAACAAAAATGATAAACTAAAAAATTATCAAGTGGTTTCTCATTACGAGTTGACTATAAAAAAATGAAGCAAAGGCGAAAATGAAGAAGGAAGTGAGAATAGCGAAAAGAGAGGGATGGACCAATTCTAACTTACAAGTAAAGAATACAATAGAAAAGGGCCAAAACGAGCAGATAAATGGGCGGGTAGGGAGAAATAAAGAAAAAATAAGGGTAGAGAAAATAAAGTAATATAAAAGGAAAATACCGTCTTCACAAATTAGGATTTAATTAGACAATTGTCAAGAATGATAGCGCCGGTCTGGGGTCAAAGAACCACTCCAAAGAACCCCCTGAAGACACGATGTTTTCAGGAAATGCAAAAATTGGGATTCTGAATCGAGGAAGTCGGGTTGGACAGGCTGGGTGTTGCTGAGAAGAGGCTAGTTAAGTAACATTACCTTAGTGTTGAGTTTTTTCTTTCTCGTATGGCTTTACTTTGGTTATTCTATTTTATAGTCTGCTGCCAATTCACGGTTAATGGTAACTTTGCTAACGTTTCAGTTGCTGAGCTAGGGCTTAAAATAGGGGAAAAACACGTCATGTTTCTCAGCTTCAGAGACATGCAGCATCAGAAATATCAACAGAACTTGTCTTCACTGTCAATAATTTAACAACCGTACGGTCAAGATTTGAAGTCATGTGATAAAATCTCCACACAAAATAAATATGGTCAGAATAAATTCTATTTATGACATCACTGGCGTTTTTCTCTGAAAAATTATCTAAAATTAAGTAAAAAAAAAAAAAAACTTGAGATTATTTATGAACAAGTCAAAATGAAGACCGAGAAAAAGTCAAAAGAACTTTTGAAAAAAAGGAAGAAAGGGGCATCCCTAGAAATGGTGTAGTGGAGTACTGATGCCAATTTTCAAGCTGTATAACAAAATGGTATGGCCTGGAGCGTTGTTAAACACGAACACATAAACAAACATACACATACAAATTTAGAAAAGGATAGAGCTCTACGCCATCAACTAATATTACTACACATAAAAGATTCTGGTAACTTATTATATGATCATGTTAAATAGAGAACAAAATGATGGATATTTTTATAAGCTTCACCTAACGTAGGTTGTTTGAATAAGTAGTAGACGTAATAGTCTCAAGTTGTCCGAATTTCTTTTTAAGAGGCATCGTCATCATTGATAATCTGTTTAATAGTCTCTCTTTTCAAATGTTTTAATGCTTATCCTAGAAACGTTTAGGTTGTTTTTTTCCATATTCCACAATTGTTAGGTAATCTGCATGGATTGGGAATAAAATAAGCAACAAAAATCAGGTGCAAGAAAAACTAGTAAAAAATTATAAGTAATGACGATATTCCAGGTAAAAAATAAGACAATCTAAGACTATTTCGTTTTTCTACTACAAGGCGCAAGCAAGCCATATGACATGGGATCAAATCAAATCTTAAAGCCTGTAGCTATATGAATAAATTTGAATGACTCTTTTTGCTTACTTTTTTGCTGCCGAATCGGAAAGGTGCTATTCATATCAGTCTGGCTCTTAAAGATAAATGATGCAAGTTCGAATCTCGTTGGAATCTAATTTTTTAATTCCGATCCATGCTACTAACATAACAGTTGTGAGATGTAAAAAATAATTTCAAAACTGCGATTAAAAAGCAACAATAAAAAATAAATGAAAGAAAGACTGAAAGAATTATTGAAAAGCAGATCCAATCAATTTGCTGATCCCACAAAAGGGATGAACATTCAATCTGCTGGACTTGTGGATGACCTCAAGTTATGCAATGTTGAACAAGAAAATCCTCTTAGCTTTAAAAAGAAGGGTATACAACCAATGCACCTTCTCATTTGTCACCTATGGAGCTGAAAGGTCGAACTTAAATAAAAGGTTGGCTCTGGAACTGAGAACCATGTAACGGGATAAAGCTAAACATCACATGTAGAGATCACAAGACAACATATTATGTAAGATAACAAACAAGAGTCAAACACATAGAATACATTAGAAAACTTAAATGGCCGCGGGCTTGTTATGTTGCAAGAATGTCCAAAACCCGCTGTACATTATCACTCACAACATGGATCCCTTGAGTTCACATGCGAAATTGAGGCTGGCAAAATATATGATGACGTGACAATTTAGACAAGGTCAAAAAATTATTGGCTCTGAAACGGATATGTATGCATACAGTCGTGTCTGTCTTTCTTGTCTATACAATATCCTATAAAAGTTCTCAATGGACTTCAATGAATCTTTTTTTCAAATGACGTTAAAAATATTTAAATTTTGGGGCTGATCCAGGAATTTTTTTTTCGATTGAGAGTTATTTTTTCATTTTTTCATAGATTAATGTATTCACGTATATATTTTTCCATACAATATCACCAGAAGTTCTCAATGAATTTCAATGACATTTTGTGGAAGGCTGAGATATGATCAAATAGAGGGTTTCATTTTCTGGTATATTGAAGCGATAGTTTGAAAACTAAAAAAAATCAAAAGTAGTTACCTCTCTTCAACCGTAGCTATATAAAAATTGATCTCCTTTCAGTTCTGTTTAGTGTTTAGCATTGACAGAGCTATGCATTTTCATCGTCATCATCATCATCAGCTTTTAGTTGTCCGTCGACAGACATAGACTATCCCAAGGATTCGCCAAATATCTCTATCGTGGGCGTCGCAGAGCCAATATTTTCTGAACCTTTCTAGTTTTTTTCGCAATATTCTGCTAGCATCAGTTCTGCATTTGATCTCTGGGGATCAGTGTTGTTAGTCGCGATGTCCATCAGTTGTCTACCATTCTTGCAACATGAGCAATCCATTGCCATTTGAGTTCCCTAATGGATTCCATGATGTCTCACTCCTGTTTTCTCCCTAATATACTGTGCTGTGCATGCTTTTCATTTTGAGGGTCAGTCTCTTTAGTTAGGTTCCATATTTCGGTTCCATAAGTGATTATCAGGAGGATCCATTGAGTACTTCTAGTTAAATCATCCCTCTGTTTCTAAGCTGCTTTTTATGCAAGGTTGGCAAAAAGTGAAAGTATTTCTAAAATAGGTTTAGTGGACAAAAGATTTTTAGCAGATGCAGTAGAGAGAGAGAGAGAGAGAGAGAGAGAGAGAGAGAGAGAGAGAGAGAGAAAGAGAGAAAATGTGACAGAGAATATGAAGAACAAGAATGTGAGTGAACATCAAAAAAGTAAAAGAAATCGCAAAATAGATGAGAACAAATGGATGAAGAAAAAAAAGTCATATCGATAAAAGCAAGCAAGCTTAAGATTATGCAGAGAAGCAAAGACTGAGCGGAAGAATGTAAAAAGTGAAGTGAGAACCGGTGGATAGACAAAGAGAGACTGGTAGAGAAAAGAAGTGTTGAGGAAGAAAACTGTACAAAAGAGGGAACAGAAATATAAATTTTTACGAAAGAACAGGAATAGATAGACGAATATGACCACACTGAGAGATAGATTGATATATACATAGATATGAACAGACAGATGAAGATAGATGAACATAAAGACACACATACACACACTCATTGCATAGTAGAGATATATAGATAGATCTGAACGCACTGTGATAGGTAGATATATAGGTAGTTGGATAGATAAACGGATGGATATAAAGAAACTGATATAAATATGAACAGATGGATAGACATAGATATAAGAAAAAAGAATTATATATATATATATATAGAGAGAGAGAGAGAGAGGAAGGAGATGGGAACAAACTTGGATGGATAGATAGATTGATAGATATGAACCAACCGAGATTCAGAGATAGGTATGAGAAGATAGATGAACAGGAAGCAACAATCGATACAAAGAAATACATTGAAGAAGATAAAAGAGAGGAGAATACGAAATAAATAATGAAATGAATATATGTATGAAAAATAAAGAAAGAAAAAAGAGAGAAGGTGAATAAATATGAACGAAAAATGAAATAAGTATTGAAAAGGAGGATATAAAAGAAAGAAAGAAAGAATCTGGAGAAGACAGAATGGGTCAAAAGTAAGTAATTCGAAGGAAGAATTAATGAAATGAGATGAAGAAAAAAAGAAAGAAACGTCCCAAAACTGTAGAAGCCGAGCAAAGATAGAAAAGAACGGACCAAGAAGAAGAAGAAAAAGAAGAAGAAAGAAAGAGAGAAAGAGGGAAAAAGAGAGAAAAAGGAATCATTGTTTTTGATCGCATAACTATAACGATGATTTGGAAGACAAATGGCTTTCGTGGGAGATTCCAAGTTTTTGGCCGTAAGGGCAGAGGTTTGGAATGGTGAAGGAGACTGGATCTAGTTGGGGGTTGGTAATTTCAGGTTGAATGACGCCTGTGGGTTTTATAAGTGTTGTTAAAATTATGAGGATGCAGAAAATTATACGTTGAGTTGGAAGAAACATGAATTTGCTGGCTTTATATCTTTAAGGTAGTGTCTTGTATTCTTTTTCAGGAATTATTTGTCCTTTGGCGACGGGGAGGGGGAAATATGGCTGGCAGAATCTCTTCGCTTATTGTTGGCGCATCTGTTAAAGTATGAGTATAAACGATAATGTCTGTATCTATCTATCTATCGATCTATCTATCTATATTACATATTTATTTCAGTCTACTCATTATCTATCTATCTATCTATCTATCTATCTATCTATCTATCTATCTATCTATCTATCAATCTATTTGACTGACGGTTCCAATCCTTTCATCTGCGTATCAAAGTAACTTTGTATCAGCGTTACAAACAGATTGAATTCATTTTCCATAATGAACTCAATTGAAAATTTAAGGGATTTCCCCACATAGTGTGATTATACGATGGTATTTCCTAATCTTTATTTTTTTCACGAAATTTTGGCGCACGTATCGTGTAAAAAAGGGATTTTGAATTATATTTGAAGGTTAAAATTTAGTTTAAATGTTCTGATTTAACTTCAGTTCTTGTAGTATGCCCATCCTATATATATTCTTCTATGAACACATAAGTAACTAGCAAATACCCGGAGAGTGCATACCTCTGTCAAAGTAACTGTGCATGGTTCCGCCCATAAATGTTATTCGTGGACCTTTGTTTACCCTTCACGAAATCTCATTGAAATTCATTGAAGAATTTTAGAGATATCTTATGGACTATCAAAAAATAATTTCTGAATCAACCCAAAATATAACTACGTCTTCCTGATACTATTGCCCGCCTTTCTGCAAAATGTTGTCGGAGTCCGTGGTGTATTTTCGGAGATTTCTTGTGGACAGACTGATAGGCAGGGAGACGGGAACTCAAATACGTATACCCCTCCTTCTTCGTTTGAAGAAGTAACTATTTACATTTACATACTTGATGTGCGTTAGTATATACTTTATATCCTCGCACATTTTTACATACTTTATACATCGGCAGCAGTAGCCATTATACTTGCTGTACGTTATATGGTGCTTTTTTCAGTCTGTAATTACGCCTATCTCTGCCATGCCTTACCGGAAAAAAATGTTTTCAATCTCTTGGACACTAATCAGGTAACATTTTTGCGGTATATGTTATTTGTTCTTGCTAAGTGTCCAGCCAACCTCTTTTTGTTTCTTGATTACTTGTATGATATCCTAACTTCAAAGATTGATAGATTAATCAATATGTTTGAAATTTATCCAGCTCAATCTCACATATATCAAAAAACAAGAACAAAAAAATACGCAAATACCTAAGTCATGTGGCAGGCCACTCCGATTCGCTTTCTCTGACTATTTACATACACACACACACACACACACACACACACACACACACACACACACATATATATATATATATATATATATATATATATATATATATATATATATATATATGCATGCCCAGCAAACCACTGTCGAATTACTCCTCTTGAGGGGCTGTAAGACTTTTCAACATAATCGGGCATCTACTCCAATAGGGTGCCATGGATCTGCACTTCAATATATACGATAAAAGTGGACCATAGCTTGTAAACTCTTAAATTAGAGGGTGGGCTCACGTCATACTTCACTTTAAAACTCCGTTGTACAGACTGTTTGAAAAACCCTCTTCGATTTCTGTTGAAGGGCGAAGTCGCTATATATATATGTATTGTGTGTGTGGTGTGTGTGAATTTATGCATACACAATATTTTCAAGTGGATATTGTAAATTTCATATTCGAATGATTTTTATGAAGCTTTTGTCTTGTATCAACATTTGGTAGAATATTTTTTATTAACTGACCAAAGTCTTGGTCTAGCACTTTTTTTTATCTTGACCGCTTTGTCCTATTCTGCAATAGATACAACTGCGAGTATTTACATTTTGGTTTGGATTCTGACGTTTACTGAAGAGCTACAACCTGAGCCAAAAACGTTCTCAATACCAAAGGGCTATTATCCAACTTGCCATTCGTTGATCTTATCAACAATGTTATTCTGCTGCATTGTGCCAAACCGGAACTTTGTTTGACTTTGCTTTCAATTGAGCATCGAATCATTTCCTTGACCGTCTAAAACCTCTTCAAAATTAGTCATCCACTCATTTGACAATGAGATTTAAGATGCTTAAGGTTATAACCAGATTCGTGGTCAGTGGCATTGAAGGCGAGGAGAACTAAGGCCGGTAAAAGGACCTACTGAAGTTCTCCAGCCTGCAGCAATGATGTTTCTGGTTTGCATATAAAATAAGACAATCAGGTTGATCAACCGAATTCTTTTGACCAAACGTAAACTTACCAGTATGCGGTCCAAACTCTATGTTGCCACTAAGATTACTTTTGTAGTCTCACCTTGCTGTAAACTTGGTATCAATCTCATTTTTCGGTTTGAATCCTTAACATTTGCCTTTTCTTTCTATTTATAGAATTCTTTGTACTAAAACTAAATTTAGACAAATGAAAATCGACACAAACCTGTCAAATTTATTTAAAAAAATCTTCCTTCATTTTACTTGGACAATGTATCACAATCCACTTCATCTTGCTATATCTGTCAAAAATTCACTAAATCCACTTTGACTGTTCATATCAGACACGCATTTCCCACCCTGTTTACTGACTGCCTGTCATGAAGCTTTTGGAATCAGAGTTGTTCGTCCCCTTGACTTCTTGCCAACCAAGGTTAAACACTTTAACCTGACTACCTATAGCCTGAAAAGAGAAGAAAAGATGGACTAAAAGAAGGAAAATTATGAACCATTTTAATCCTTATATGTTGCTCTTCACCTCGTAAATTAGGCAGTGGTGGTGGTGGTGGTGGTGGTAAAATTATGTTACCTTGATGAAAATATTACTAGTATGATTGAATCATATATTAATGTTTCAAAAGAACATGAACATAAACTCGGGGATTAATCTGACAAAAAGTTTTTCTGTGAATTGATCCCTCCCTAAAAAACAAAAAGCATTGTGTGTGTGTGTGTGTGTGTGTGTGTGTGACATTTAAAATATCTACTATGAACGGTCAGTGCTGGGCGATATCCGGATAGATAAATACGTTGATGTCTGAACACATGAATAACCTAAGCCCAGAAACAGCGAATAAACAGGTCTGTTGTGGATGGTGGTGATTAACATATCTTTTTCAATGAGTTTGAGCTTGGTTAGCCGATTCAATTATCCATGCTGTTAACTGTTAGACCAACAGAACTTCAAGGTTTACTTACTGTATAAAATTGTTTTTCGTCACGTACTGTCAAAGTACGAATTCCACAAGTGAGATAATTGTAGAGTTGAATGAAAGAGACGTTGGAGGCAAGCAGTCAGTTTCATCACTGCATTTACGCTTTCCAGACAGCATTGTAAGCCAAGCTGGATAAATTAAAACTGACAGTCGGTGATGATTGTTGACTTCAGATTTGGCTTCGAAAAAAACTAGGAAATTTTGTTAGGCTTCTACTTCTTTATGGTTCCTAGATCTAAAAAGTAACCTCCATTTGTGTCTGCCTGCCTCCTTGTCGAAGGTTCGTTGTCTCCTGTGAATGATGTGGAAGGCGCGGTATACCCTAAAACTTGATTCTTTACATTAGCCTCAAGTATTTTATTATCGTTCAGTTAAAAACATCTTGTCTTTTTCAAAATTGAAGTCACATTTTCCTGCAATCATTGCAGCACTACAGTAATCTTCCCATAAAAAAAAAAAGAAAAGATAATTGCCTTCTCGATTTACGACACCACGGCTTTGTGAGTATTTCATAGTAACGCTCTATTTTTGGATAGCAGGGAAACTTACTTTGTTATGCTGGTTGGTGTCTTCATTTTTAAATCGTGTTGAGCTTACAAATAAGTTAATATTAGAGAACTATCGACCAAAACTGTAATCCAAACCGTCAACATAGGCTTTTCCAGTTTTTAATTGCGACTGGCTAACTATGTGTCGCGGGTACAGGCTGCACTGATTGGGCTAGAGGTCTGACAACTTCAATATTCACTCTTTATTATGTCTAAAAAGAACAGATTTTTTTATCTGAAGATTCCACCTGAAAAAAGTTTTCAGTCATGTGTTCACTTTGCAATGTAAGTTTATGCTAAATTGATCACTTAGTTTGTGCCCAGCTGCATTCACGCTTGTTCTTTAAAAGAAAAAAAATAATGATCACTGCCAAACAAAAGGGGTGGGAATTAATTCATTAATTGATGTCTTTTTCCATTTTTAAAATGATCATCCCCAGCATGCGTCCTAAACGTCAACAAAATTCTCATTCATTTCCATCTTTTCACCGAGCTTTCAACTATGTCAGTACCCACATTCTGAATACTCGTAGACAATGAAATGCAACAATGATTGCAGTAATCCTACCAAGCAAGTGATCTGATTTATTCGAGTCTAAAAATATATTCCGAGGGACAAATACTTTTACACACTTCCAGACAATACATTCACAAGAACATTGTCTTAAAATTCCTGGTTTCAATTACCGTCGTATCATTTTCTTATTCACGCAAACATTTTTGTAATCATTTCAACATGTGCTCAAAACAGTCACCCTACTGCTTTCTACCTTAGCCAAAGTAGTTAGAAGAGGTATATGTATTCACTCGTGCCTGTCGGTTTTTCCACAGAAAATCTTCAAAAGTCTTCAATGAATTTAAATTACATTTAGTTAAAGGGTGTGCCAGGAGCTCAGAATAGTGTGATGGAAATTAAGGGTGAAATTTGATGCATGAATTATTTCCCTGTTAGCTCTCTGCCTACACAATATTTCCCAGCTTATTCGATGAATTTCAATGCGATCTGGAAGGGTAGGTCATGGCACAAGGGAGAATTTTCGTGGGTATTCAGGCCATTTTTTTTAGATTGAGAGAGATTTGTTTCATACCTTCATTTATAGACATATGATTGTCCTCACAATATCTCCAAAAGTTTTAATTGAATTTCCATGATATATTGTGGAAGTTATAGTCATAGTCTAAGAAATAATTGGTTGATATTGGGCAGATCAAAAGTTACCTCCCCTGATTTGTAGGTGTACATGCACTGAATATCATTCAGTTTTTAGTAACAGTAGCGTTGGCATATGAATGCGCTCTCTGAGTGCTTTTTATTTTGAAATATTCTAAATGGTTAGCAGAATTGTAATTTATCTCGTTGCTTCTCTTTATAACAAGTTTCTTTCCGGCAAAGTGGTTCTCATAGTCCCTAGTCACATTCCTCTAATTGCAATCTAAAGTTCCCTCCATTCCTCATCCATTTTGAATTCTCATCTAAAAATGTTCCCCTATTATTTTTTTCCATCATACATTCCTCCCCTGACTGAAATTCCTCCTTAATTTCTTCATCTGGCTAAAATTCCACCCCTGGGGACAAGTGTCTCCTGTTTGTGAATCACTGTTCTGGCATCTAAACTACTACATTAACTCAAAAACCTTGCTAGATATTTTACTGGCTTAGCTTAGTCAAATACAGGCCTGCAATAATGGAGTATTCAAAGAAGATCGAACTCATTGTAAAATCAATAACTTTCATGATTAGCTTAATAAATATTGCTCTATTGCAGGCGCCCAATTTAGTTACCATGTCCAATTCAGTTTAGCACAACATCGTGACAGTTGGGTTTTAAGTTATAGTCGAAAGTGAATTTGATAACTTGTTAATCATTGTTCTATGGCAAGTAATCATACTTAACTCTGTCTGGCAATGGGCCACAATGCAGATGTAACTCAACACAGTAGCGATATCATGCATACTATATAGTTAACTATCACTCGCAACAGATATTCACTACGTTATGGTTAGTCTGGCAGAATATCTTGATTGTAGTGGAACAAGTGAGCATCGAACCCACTAATAAAATTATACAAGTCTGATGGTCAGTAGTTTTCAGCTTTAAGCCACTTTGGCCTCATTGCTCCAAATTGGGCCTCACCCCAAAGAAAGACCTGCACTATAGTAATCTGCTCTAGTGTAGTACACAGGACACTATATTGCAAAATTTGCATTGACCAATTACGATTTAAATTTTCTTCCAAGTTCTTGTAAAGTCAGTTGAGTTTATTTATATCTGATAATATTATCATGATTAATTGCTGAACCATTTATGTTCCAAATGGTTATTAGAGCCATTATGCCGAACAGGCAAGTGCTAGGTTGAGGACATTATCCTCTTATGTGCTAAAGAGATGTTATAAACAGGATCGCTAAAGTGATGGGAGGTATAAACAAACGGCAGGCACCAGTGCCGTATTCCAGGCGTTTTGAGCTGAAGGACGTACCATTTGGGTCCCACATGTGATCCTACCATTGCCAGCTGTAGAAACAATTGCAAGGGGCTGAAAAATGAACAGAGAAAAGAAAAAAAAAGACATGCTTTGAGTTTTTCTTCTGCTTTGATATTCAAAGGTCAGAGGTTGCGACCTGGTTTAACTGGATCCAGCAAAAACAAAATCAGGATCAAAATTTATAGAATGGAGAACCTAGTGGGATTAAGGGAAGGTCTTATTTGTTAACCGGGTAACATTGTGATTCGATGGTTATTACATCGAAGTTTCGTCCACTTCGGGATGTAAAAGATCACAATTTCTTTTCTGGTTCTAATACTTAAGCTTAATCAATGATCTCTTACTGCCGGCTTAAGACCCCCTTGAGGTTGTGTCTGTTCACGCATGCGTAGTAGTGACCCCTTCTGATCAGCCAAGTTAAATCTAAAGCTGCTTACGTTATCAAGATAGCTGGATACTTTTCAATCTAAGTGTATATATAATGAATGAATAAATGTTTCGATGTATTTGTTCAATAAATCTTACTCGTGATATCACAAGTTCCATAATCAATCAGTTGATAAATAAAATGAAAACGAAAGGCTATTGGTATCTCGACAATCACACCGGACCAGGCACTGTTTAAAACTCTGATCATATCTTCAACCAATTTTTCAATCTGTCTTCCTGCGGCCAGTTGAATGGTCAGTAGGCGGTTCCATTGATTTCTGGACTTCGACCGACTTCGGACATCGCAACAGTTGGTTATTTGCGTGCAATGTAAGGATGCAGATGTCGGAACTGTTGATTAGTCAGTGTTTGCCGTGATGATAAAACATAGCACATTAATCTTAACTGGTAATATTTACACAGTTATGACAGGCTTTTAGGCTGTTACGTCCAATCCGGTAACTGCAGTTCAATCGACCATCTGATCAATACCTCGCCTTATTATTCACGTGCTCGCCTGCCCTTCCCCTGAGGTCGTCTGTTGTTGAAACTCTTGTTTGTATTGCTCTAAGTGGAGTTGAGAAGTGTGTAAACGAGTCGGAGATATCAGGTCGTGAGTTGCCCGTGTGATTAGTATTCGAGATTGATTGGGCGTGTTGAGAATTGACTTGATATGGTGGTCAGGAAGAGCAATATTCTGCCTAGCAATACGATGTGTGATAATGGACAAAGCGGTTGTTGATGAGGATGAATAGTCAAAATTGGAAGGGATTGAAAAAGAAATATTGGGTCATAGTCAGGTGCAAGGAAGAGAATGATAACTGCCAAAGGCTTGGATAAGTGTTGTAGAAAAAGACTCAAACGTTTTTTTTCCTCCAGATTCTCATTTGATGGAATAGCTTAACCCAATATTTTATTGATTTATACTACTTTTTACTTTCATCGTAATTTTTACTTGTTTCTCATCTCAGCTTTGTCATCAAACCATGCAGGCTTCTGTGGTGGAGTGGTCATAGCAACCGGGTGTAAATTGGATAACCTCTGGCAATGAGGGACGTGGGTTCAATTCTTGCCGGATGCCTATTCTTCATTTTCGTCTGTGCTGTTGACCCATCGCCGTGGGATGACGGCACCCGTCAATATTGTGATAAAAGCAACTGAAAATCAGGATGAAGCTAAAAGTAGTCACAATTAAATAGGAAAAAAAAAGATTTTTTCCGACTGGGGAAAACGAAGGGACACCATCAGGGTAGAGGTTGGAAAAAAGATTTAGAGAGAGGGGGGAAGAGGACAGAAATGTTTGAATACAAAAAATCACTGGGGATAGCAATAAGAAAAAATGCTTTGTTGAAGGCGAGTGTCAGGTATGAAAAAAGATCACAAGAAGAAGAATGTTGCAGTAATATTAGATTGAAGTTTTTGAACAGAAAAGCATTGTCAACTCTCACCAATTTTTGACTAATATTCCTTCCATCTTGATTTTTGTTGCTTTACATCGCAATTAATATTTGTCTTGTGGCAACAAAAAAGCATGTAATATTCAGTACTGGGAAATCTGCCCTCCTGGGGCAGCACCTCCTCATTGCATTATAAGGTGAAGGTCGGAAAGACATTTCTGACGCCTTCATGACACTAATACTATTTATGCGATAACGGGAACTAAGAAATGTTCGTCCTGCACATACGTACGCATGTGGGCCCCCATGTTGAGCTGATGTGTCACATTCCACCATTGCAGCTACTCCTTCTCTCTCTTTCTCTCTCTGTCTGTTTATATTTATATTTGTATTCTGCCTATTGTAAAGTAAAGAAATGAGTGATATGTGCACTTCTCGAACTCTGCACACATACACACACACACACACACACACATACACACACACACACACACACACACATATATATATATATATATATATATATATATATATATATAGTGTCAGCAAAAATGTAGCTCCTCCTAAAATACATTCATAATTATCATATATATATATATATATATATATATATATATATATATATATATATATATATATATATGTTGGTTGAGGTACTCAGCATTTTCCGGGAAAAAGAAGTAATCAAAGGGATCGCAAACCTTCACTTGGGTCGCCAGAGGTCAGTGGCAACTATCCTATGTTTATCCTGGCGTCAAGTTAGCAATGTAAACAAATTTGCAACCATCAGGGTGCAGCTGTCTCTCTTCTTACTTTGAAAACGCCTATATTGACCTGAGTTCAGAAAAGGTTAGCAACAGCTTCCCTATGTTTGTAAACAACTTCGCAACCATCAGGATGCAACCGCCTGCTATAAATTTGAAAATACCAAAATTTACCTGACCCTAATTTGACCTTTTAGAAGTCAACAGATTTCATCGCCACTATGTCCATCCTGTATTACCCGTATCCACACATTTTCAGCTTGTATCGTGCAACTTTTTAGGAATAATCTATCTATCTACTTGTTTTTTATGCGAATGTCAGTGAGTGAGAAATGTTTTTTGCTTCGATCATGGATGCTCAATACGTTGTAACATTTTTGAAGATGACATGAATTTCCACCAAATTTTTTCGTTTGCTTTGAAACGACATTCTAGGCTTTTCCACCACTTGTTTGTCGACTATCTCATACTTTGAAAAAACTTTTTTTTTTAAATCACTCTCGGTAATCTGAGAGAATCAGGAGATAAATCGAATGAACTATCCAGGAATATTTAACTCTTTTTCACCAGCTTTTGAGCGTTCGTTGTTGGATATGAGCCTTTCAGAATGTGACATGGGGCGTGATAGGCCATACCCTGACTCAGAAAAGATGAAAATATGCCTTTATTCTTTTTCTTCTCACCATTTTTATTATCAAACTCAAGTGACAAGCCAGTGGCTTGGATTGATTGGGTTTTTTTTGTTCTTTCTACAATAACAACAAGGACAAAATAAAAAAAAAACAATCCTCGCCTTATTCAGGGGAGTAAACCTTCCCAACGGCATTAGCGCACATCGAATCCAAACTGTTTTAGTTAGAGTTTCAATTCGGCTTGCTGATCCCATTCTTCGTGTCGTTAACTGCTAAGCCACCTCGCACCTCTTAAGTTTGATTCAGCCAAGATAAAAACAGCTGGTTCGAAGAAGAAACAAACACGCTGCAAACTAATATTGAGATAAGCGTCTGACATTTCTCATACGTACTTTCTATGTGCTCCCCTCTAGCAGGGTCCCCAAATGGGAAAAGCAACAGTTTCATTCTTTGTGATTTTGCCAGGGTGACATTTGATGAGTTGGACTGTAGATGGCAGTCTCTGTCTCCTGCTGGGATCCTATATGAATTTCTTTTTTCTCTTTTCATTAATTTTTCAACAATAACAAGAGCAATCAGCTTGTCGTCCCATCACCACCCAGTGCTGTTAGTGCCACCTTTCGAATTTTTTGGTTTTATTTCATTTTTTATGAAATAATACCATTGATATTCATTATTATTCCACACATTCCCATGTTCAGACCCGACATATCTTGTGGCTAGTAATGGAGACTGAGGGAGAGCGAATCTTTCCTAGTGACCAGCCCTCCTACAAGCGTCTTCACAGTCCAATGCAGTGCTGTGGTTTGTGAATTGTGAAGTATATCATCCATGCTTCTCACTAGATGTTTTTTTTAAACTGAGCCACAATAAGTCTCGTCTGGTATCCTGTCCAACCTCTTAACGTATTCGCAGATCACAATAGCACTGTGGTTTATACTATCATTGTCTTCTTCAATACGTTTGTTTTCTGATTCTATATCTCTTTTTCTTTTCACCATCATCATTATTAAAATCAGTACGAGTAAGGACTGCAAGAACAAAAACAATAACAAGCCTCACCAAATTTTGAGGAGTAAACTCTTCAAAAAACCAACGCATAAAATCAACATTTTTCTACCGTGATTTGTTATCACTATCAAATGATCATTATGCAATCCTCTTACCGACTGAGACAAACTTACAAGTCTTACCATTTGCGAAGATTTTTTCTACAAATATGCAGGGAAGTAGAAATAGTATTGGAGTTTGATATAGCAGCAGCCAGGCTTGTATCTCTTTTTCTTCAGTATTATCATTTAGGCATGAACTCGTTGAGTTTTCACACCAATCGTACCCTGAGGCTTTCTCTGAAGATCAAGTCACAGAAAGTCTCCTCAATACTTCATCTCTTTTCTCAGAAATTGATTTTGGTAATGCTGTTGTCTAGATGATGTTAGCATTTACTCAGATCTGTTGATGTTTTAATCTTTATGCAAGTAATTCACAGGATAAACCTGGCCCTACCCCGTCGTTGTTGTATTCCTATGAGCCAATTTGCTGCCTTATCAATAATAATTAGAGTAACAGGCAAGGGAAAATATAAATAGAAGATGGAGGGTGATTGCTATGATTTAAATAATGCAATGAATGGTATAAAAGAAGCATCCATTAACATGATTTGCTGATCACACTATTCTTGTCTTTTGTTATGCAAGGCAAATCTCTCATTGTCAACATTTCTCTTCATTGGAAACTTGTTCTGAGAATAAATCCTCTAATTTATATTGCCCCATTAAAGTTGTACAATAAATTATGAAAATGGAAATAATTTCTTATTTCCTTTTGTTTCTTAGACGTCTATTTTAAAATTATTCAAAAATTCTAATAGAAAAATTAACGTTAAACCGTCAATATTCATTAAAGTTGGATTTAGAAGGAAGTTTCAACGTTTTGTATTTGATGAATTCCATGGATTACATAAACTGCTAGTTTCGTTGCACGCATGCCGGCTCAGACCACATATTTAGGCATTCTCCTGATAATTTGGGCATCTATTCTCGATGCAACGTTCAATCCCGACTCTTTCCAAGATGGATAAAAGTTTTCCTACCATACACCTGGGTAAAACCTTTTCAAAACCTGTCCTTTATCTTTTTTATTACTCACAAATTATCATCCCTGACAGTGAGTAAATAGCATTATTCGGGAAATGACAAATACATCCTAGGTGGGGTTCGAATACACAACGCCTTAGCCAGGCCTGCACTACCAATTATACCACTAACACTTCAACTGGACACCAATGTGCATAATAATGTACATAAACATATCCTTCATTCCAATTGTAGCCTTGTTGGTGCACATTCTGGTAGTTTCTGTATTTAATTCATTTCCTGATCTTTTTCCAAGTTGGGATAAAATGCGACTTATAAAATGAAGGTAAAAGTAGTCAAAATTTGAAAATAATTGGGATTTATGATATTTCATCTCATAAAATACTGACAAATGTACTAAATGTATTCTTTTCTTTAATAGAAATCTGTTTCTGTATCATCATTAGCTTGGTATCTGATTATGATTCTTTTCTTAATGAAAAGCAGGAGAGATCTTGGCCGTAGCTATCTTTTATATTTACTTGTCTCCCAACTCAGTCAAATTTAACACAGGGCCGATGTACAAGAACCTAACTTGTGCAATCTCTGTAACTGGTGTAGCGAAGGCGTCAGGACGAGCCAAACCCTCTCTTTCAGTGCAATCGTCGGGTGTTTCTTCGAGACAAATGGTCCAGTGAGTTTACTTTTCTGAGGAGTCAGGATAAATCCGGGGTCAGTAGGAAATAGGCATTGCTATCTCTATACATATCAATCTTGGAATTTATGGTAACGATAAACGAAAAAACAATTATCCTCCTTCTTCATCCTTTGTTCTGCATGTGAAACTACGAACGAATTAATGGTTGGGCATGTTCTCGTAAAATTGTGGGGGATACCCGCGGGCAAAGTACGACCGGGTGGATGGGGTACGAACTTGAAAGAGAAGCAGAATGAAACAAAAACTAGGCCAGGCATTAAACCGAAACTATCTGTCGGCAGGAATCAGGATACCCACCTTCTTCTTCTTCTTCTTCTTCTTCTTCTTCTTCTTCTTCTTCTTCTTCTTCTTCTTCTTCTTCTTCTTCTTCTTCTTCTTCTTTTTCTCCACAGTTACGTCACCACCATCACCACTATCATCTTCTTTGACATTTTTGCATCATTTTTCAATTTTCTCATTCATTCGTTTTCTTTTATTCTTTATTTCCCTTAACGCCTTTCACCTTCACGTTTTCTTCTTCGGTTGAGAGGGATCTAGCTTCGTTTATTAGTGCTGTTATTATTCGACCCTTCTTCATTGTGCAGTTGTTGTTGTCTTTCTCTCCTTACTCTTTTTTTCATTTTTCGATGCGGTGGCAGTTCTCCCTCGATTGCTTCTTCTTTTTCTTCATTATTTTGTGTTGTAGCTGTTATTTTTATTCTTCTACTTATTCATTGTGGCCGTTGTTCTTCCATGACTTCTCCATCTTCTTCTTCTTTTTCATCTCTTAATTCACCTGAACTCATTCTATAATTTGTTTCTAGTTGTTATTGTCCTTTTTTTTCCTTATCGTTATTTGACTCCAAAGTGTTGTTTTTCTTCTTCAACTTCTTAGATTGATAGATAAATATTGCTAGGGTGTAAAAATCACAGAAGCATAAATATTCGTAATTAATAATCAATCATAAAACAAGGGCAATGGAAAATGAATGTTTTGATTTATTTTCAACATATGTTGATGCTTATATAAGAATAGATTATATTCGTCAAGGCAATCTTTATCTTTCTTGTTCACTGCTAATCTTGTTTTGATTGCATGTAGCACCCGCACATACACACACACACACACACACACACACACACACACACACACACACATATATATATATATATATATATATATATATATATATATATATATATATACATACATACATACATACATACATATAATGATGCACTACCCAAAAGTTTGGGTGACATGAGACCAGAAATGAAATGAGGTCCTTTACCTCTAGGTGGTGTGATTTCGAGAGACATGTGAAATGTCCAACTACACAAGATAGATAGATATAAACATAGTACTACAGACCAACAGATAGATAGATAGATAGATAGATAGATAGATAGTAAGACCTTAAGATAGATAGATTGATCGATAAATAGATAATTAGAGGTTAAGATAGATAGAGAGAAATTGGAAGAAATTAACATAGATAGACGTAAATCAAAATATGCAGAGATTAATATAAACGGGGAGATAAATTGATTGATTTCTAAGATATGTTTTCTGAATGTATCATTTTGATATTTTGAGTGATTTCATTCTTTTATCATATTCATATTTATCAAAATATTTTGATATTTATAGCCAGCAATATGATTTTAGATTTTACACTTGTTTATTCAATTATTATTTTTGAAAAGCTGTTTAAAGGTAAGATATAACTAATTTTTGAAGCGGGGTGTAACGATTCAAATAGTATCAACATTTCCAGGCCAAATGACGATTGACAGAATCTTTGTGAGTGATTTGATTAAACACACTGTTGAGAAATTTGAAATTTAGCATGGACATGAACAATAACAAAAATATTTTAGAAAATATTTTCATTATCAGTCTTTTAACGTCCGTCGTTGGACATAGCCCTTCCCCTGGATTCGCCACAATTCTCTATCATGGGTGTCGCGGAGCCAGTAATTCCTGAATCTGTCTAGTTCATCTCTCCATCTTGTGTTCTGTCGGCCTCGGTTTCTCATGTGATCTCTGGGGATCCATGTTGTGAGACGTGTTGTCCATCGGTTGCCTTTCATTCGTGCAACATGGCCTGCCCATTGCCATTTGAGTTTTTAAATAGTTTCTATGATGTCACGGACTCCCGTTTTCTTCCTTGAAATGCTTTAGATAATTGAAAATCACTTGGAAATATTAAAAGATATTTTGGAATGATAAAGAAAAGGGGTAATTTTTTTAATAGAATTACCGGAGATCTGATAAAATTTGAAAAAGCCAGTTTGATCCACTCATTAAGGCACGAAAAGTTACATAGTGTATGGTCTTTGTCTTGGAAAGATATACCCCTAAGTTGAAAGTCAATTACATTGGTGCAAAACTGTTGCCTGGAACTTGGAACATACTGACAGATATGGATACATTTACATATTGATATATAGACGTAGAACTTACATCTCAAGAACTTTTTTCTTATCAATTTTCAAAAAGAACGAGTAAAAACGATGGTTAACGCGTATTTTATTTTAAGAGGTCCCAGTGCATTAGAGCCTATTTCCGTTGAACTTCATTTAAACGCCAGAGGGGAAATCATTAGAATTATCCCTTGAATGATTTATCACCAGAGCGGAAGAAATTTAATTCGATCGATGAAAAGGTGAATTAATCAGTAATCGGCAGGTTTAATGGCGTAGAAAAAATAGTGAAAACAATTTTAAAGCCCAATTTAAAAGAAAAATGAAAGAGAAAGACTCGCAATTGCTCAGTGGTAAGAGCCATCGGCTGGTATCAGGAAGGAGAGAGAAACCTTCCAATTTCATTTTGATAGTTCGATGATTTGGAACAAATAACTATCAAGATGATCTTAAAGATCAAAAAGACGTGAATTGTATTGATGATTAATTGCTGTCATTACCAATATTTAACTATTGTATCTTTCATCTAATTTTTCATTGTTCATTCACACTCGTAGTGATAGACAAAATAGTCGTAATTTGCCCGAATTCCGTATACAAAGTATCTATACTATTAATGCAGTTGTCATGATCTCCATCTGCTACTCTGTGATTGGGAAATTTCGACAAAACCTGGCTAATCATGAGAAAAATAAATTCAGAACTTTGAATAAAGCTGACAACGGAAACGTTTGTTCCATCGTTATGTCATTGTATTTCAAAGTTGTAAAATTGTTCAAACCATAGTAACATTTTATAAAAATGTACTTGTTTTACAATTTAAAATAAATGAAAAAATAACCACTTATTTCAATGAAACTATTATATATAACGATAAAAGACAAATTGAAATACAACTTATTTGAGAAAAATTCTATCATTATTATCATTATTATTATTATTATTATTATTATTGGTAGTAGTAGTAGTAGTGCTGCTACTACTACTACTATTAGCAATTTCACACTAGTTGCTTGGTGGTTACCGCTGGACGTTGAGTGACAGTAAGTCTCCTGGAAGTCTCCAGCCCTCCTCTCCACATTTTCATAGACCACAGCAATACTGTGGTAAACAGTTTCACAACGGTTGCCCTAGGGTCATCGCTTCAGGCTGAGTGACAATAAGTCTACTCAGGTCAAGGGTGGCTGTGCCCTTTCTAGGTTTCGTTAGTGGGGTACGGGTTAGGTTTTTGGCCAAGAGTAGCTACGTAATTACTGTGTCCCTCATAAAAGCTATTAAGGGTACACGAGCCGGGGGTTTGGTCAGCAGTCACAGAATGACGACCGGGTCCCTCCTAGTGGCTAACAAGGGAACACCTGCCGGTTATGACAAACAAATCTTGGATCACTGCCATATTTTTTGCGGTAAATTGATTTGGTTGCACTGTCATGATTTTTTGTTTTGTTTTTTTTTTCTATAAGGTAGTAACATACCTTGGTGGGTTGGTTAGGACTGATGTGGTTCAGATGTAACCTCAGGGCCCCACTAGCTCTTAGAACCCAGGGTATATTCTCGCTAGGAGAAGCCATATGGGTGTACGCAACATCTCTGTGGGGAAATATGTTCGTCCTCCACCACCTACCTAATACCTATTGCACTAAGATCGGCCTCTGGAGCTAATTATATACATCTAGTTAGGTCATAACCCCGTATTTTCTCCAAGTCTTGACAGAAAAAGTTCTTTCAACCCTTCCACATTCTAGTTGGTAGTGAGGCAGGCCACCGATTGCTTCTCCTGTGCTACTTCCTACAACACGTTGGAATTCAAAAGAGTCTGGTCTATTCATATACGAGGGTACCATACGAATATTTACACGAAAAAGCATTAGTCTTGTATAAGAAAACTTGATTTGGTCTGGTGGGGGAGGAGTGTAAAATTTAATTCCATCAACCCTCATAGAGTGCTAGGTCTGAGATAAAACTAGAAATGGTGTTTTGAATTGGCAGTGGTCGTTTCAAAGTCAACAAATTCAAAATCACTCAAAATCAGAAAGAATACCATTCCAGAAGTCAAAAAATTTCAAAGTAAAAATACTAATAATATAATCAATCAACAATATGAAAAATGATCCTTTGCCAAAAAGGCAGTGCTTATGCCATCTGGTTAGAGCTATCTTTCTTCCCTTCCACATTCTAGTTGATAGTGAGGTGGGCCACTGATTGCTCCCCCCTGCTACTTCCTACAACACGTTGAAATTCGAAAGAGTCTGGCTAAAGTGGTAGTATAAATTGAATAAATCAAAATATTACCTTTTTTCTTCACAATATTACTAATCTTATTTAGAAAGAAAGGGGGAAAGGAGTTAGGTAGTTTGCAAACGGTAGAAAGGAAGTCAAAGAAAACAAGAGTTTGGTAGTTTGATAAGAGGATAGAAAAGAGAGGAAGAAGGGTAGTTTTCTGTAACAGTAGAAAGAGAGTGAAAAGATAGTCTGGTTGTTTATAAAAAATATTGGAGGGAATGGAGAGAAAATGATGATTACTGTGCGTGTAGGGAAAAATTTCAAATCTGAATCTAATTTATGTTTGCATAACATTTAGATAGTGAGTCAGCAAAGAAAATTGGCAGTTATAAAGGAGTGGTCAACACATGTGGAATATCCATGGGTCTTGCTTGTTGCCATTATCGGTCATTCGACTAGTTTTTCATTTTTTGTTGATTGGTTACACCTAGTAGTAGTAATGGACTTGATAACATCAATATGTCCAAATGTCCTAGATGAAACTTTTCAGTATCAATTTTTGGCTAATACATATTCTGTTTAACTCCAGACTTGGACTGGAGTTAATTTTTGTATTTTTTAGCGTAAAAGCAAGAACAATGCTCATCAATTTCAGGAGAGTCAACTCTTCAACGCTTGTTTGTGTAGTCATGTTAAACCAAGCTGATATATGAAATTATCACTCCCCTATCGTGATTTGAAATCACAGCTGATAGTAGGCCAATCTCTTACCGACTGAACTGAAGTGACAAGTTCTACATATCTACGAAAATTATTATTACAAATATTTCATTTAGATAAATAAATACTTTTATAAATTAATCATTTCTCTAACATTTGAAATCACGACCTATATATCTGCAAATTTATTTATCATATATTAAATACAAAAGTTGCAGTATTCATCTTCAGTCAGAATAGAATTAGGATTGGGATTGGCCCTTGAAACAACAAGGCGTGTCATTATATTTTTTTTTTTCTTAGTAACATTCAAGTATTTTTCATGTTCTATGATCAACGCGTATCCAACATGGATCGGGAAAAAAAAGAAACCATTAACAAAACGTGAACTTGTATCGCCTATCCTTGAGAGCCTGGTTGAACAAGACAGCGCTCTCATGGTTAGGCTATGAAAACGAACCGGAAGTTGTCATTCAAACTTGATAATATAGCAATCCAGTTTTTATTCCATGCCATATTCTTTGTTTACATTGAATGATAGTAGTAGACGTAATGGTTTTATATTGTCAAAATTGATTTGATGAAGCATTGCCATTATTCATTGTTTTTACTAGCAATTCCTTTATCTTGTTCTGTTGCTTTTTATCGCAACGTTCAAGTCGTATTTGTATTCTATGAGCTTTGGGTAAGCAACATGGATTGCCAACAAGAGAAATAGTCTCCAATGGGATTTGAACTTACATTCCGTATCCTTGAGATCCTGTCTTACCAAGACAGTGTTTTACCGATTGCATTTGGGATATATGTTATAGAGCATCAGGGCGCACGATTGCACACAATTATGTACATGCATACATACTCACACACTCTCATACATAAACAGATGCATAAATAAATACATATATCTTCATAAAGAAAGATAGAATAGATTGATAGATCAAAACAAAACACATACATACATGCAAGCATATATTGAATTCGTAGTTACTCCCTAATAGAGAACGAAATAGAGTAAAGTGTATATGCATATCTATATGAGTGTTTGTGTGCGTGTAAAAAAGCGTGAATTTGTCTGTTGCATCTCTATATAAACATCTTGAATAGAGAGCCACTACCGAACTAACTTACATAAACATATCTTCTATTAGAGATTGTGATTATCATCTGAGTAGATCAGTTTGAATAAACACGATACGCAAACACATACTTTGCTATTTCTCGACAATCATACTCTCTCTCCCCCCTCTCTCTCTTACTTTCCTTATTTTCTTCCTTACCATTCGAGGGGGCTCTGTCCGAATTTTATCGGAATTTGTCAGCAGATGCCAAAATCCCCATTTCCAAACTTGAAATGTATGGAACCCTGAAATTTGTTCCTTTTCTTTTTTTTCTGGGCAGGAGAAAGGTTGGAATCGCGTGGTCTCTGACATTTCCAGTGTAGCGTCTGCAGAATGCTTTCTAATGGAATTCACAGCATGTCTGGCGACATTCGTGTGCCGTTAGTGACTTGGCTATGTTTTGAAAGTTTCTCCCCTGGGACACAAACGTTAGAGAACCTGTGGCTGATATCGAGTACGTGGCTCTTACCAATTAGTTCATGGAATATATATATATATATATATATATATATATATATATATATATATATATATATATATATATATATATATGTTTAATATTTATAGTATACTTAACATACATATATATTCATAAAGATAAATAGGTTGATAGATCAATACAAACTAAACACATACATGCAGCAATATATTGAATTTGTTGTTACGTCATAACAGAGAACAGAATAGGGGTGTATATATATATATATATATATATATATATATATATATATAATGATTCATTGCTATGTTTGCAGTGCCAATCACATTAATCCCCTCAAATGGTTTAATTTCTGAGAGGGGACGACACCATGCAAGGGAAAGGTTATGTTAACCACTTCTATTAAATGTATTTGCATTAATTTGCTCTCTCATACAACACAAACAAACAAGAGAGAGAGAGAGAGAGAGAGAGAGAGAGAGAGAGAGAGAGAGAGAGAGAGAGTTAGTTGCCAGACATTTTATCGCACAGTTATGCCTCGAACGTTTTTTTTTTCTTTAGGAATCATTGTACCTGATCTTGACAGCATTATATTCCAAAGACATTTCTGTAAAACAACCACGTCCTTTTTTAGAAAACTTTTAAAGGCAGACGTAACCAGACATTTTCTCGGAGACAATAGGAAATCTACGTCTATAATTGAGAATCAAATAGGGCCAATCAACACGCCTCGAATGCTATGAAAATTACGTGCTACCCGCATCCATTGGGAAATTCAAACATGGAAATTATGATTTATACTAACATTCATTCTCCATCGTTTTATTCGAAGTAATTCTTTTGAAAGCCATCAGACGATCAAAAATGTTGCTGTCACTATATGCTGATCAAAGTCGGTACAACATTTTGTCCAATCGGGCTGCTCAAATTCACCCAGGTTTTGGAGTGCACCTCATATATATTTTGGGGGGATCAATAACACTGCAACCAAAATCGTAGTTATTTGCTGATTTTTTAAATCAAAAATTTTCACTATATTGTATTCGATCTACGTGACTGATATTCGCCACAGAATTTAGTGAATCGACGAAAGAGGAGATTATGATCAAAACTCAATATTTGTTGCCTAAAATAAATGTTCCTTTCATCATTAGGCTACTGAGGAAATAATGAACCTCCGCATGTCTACGTATCAAGTTTGTGTCCATTTCCCTCTCTGTCTGTCAGTCTGCCTGTCTCTCATATATTATATTGGAACTCAATTTGGAATGATATCGCGTTAATGAACGGTGAATGTATCCTATGGCTCAGACAACGTCAATGGAATAAACGCTCAAATAAAATAGACCTTAAACGGCTATCCAATCAATTCCAAGTTCGATTCCTCAAGCAGTCCAATTTTTTTGACTGTTTATTTTATTTATGTTGTCTAGGCCATACGGTACATTTACCGTATATTAACGGTAGGTTATTTCAAATATAGTTTCAGTATAGTATAACGCAATTTATAAACATTCTGTCAAATCATACAAACATTTCTCAATAATCCACACATACACACACGTATATATATATATATATATGTATATATATATAGTCTTGTGAACAGCGAAACAGAACTGAGAATCAAACGTGAAAAAATGTATATTTTGTTCCATTCCATTGCTTTATGCCAAGTTATGGGAGCCATTAGAGCAGATATGTTTCAATATATTCCGGTTGGAAAGGTTATAATAAGCAGTGTTGCAATTACAAGTTGAAAGATAATTCATCTGCTTGCCCACCATTGCTTACATAATCGAAGGAGCAAAGGATGTCTCATTTTTCTTCTCTCTTCAAGAAAAGTATATGCCATACATGAAAACTTAAACCATTTAAGGTTAGTAATATCTTCATCCCGAATACAGTTTGAAAAGCCAATATAAATTTTAAATTAGTGTTGGTGGTGCAGTGGTAATATGTGCATGTGTTGTCGATTAGTATTAAACCTTCCGTTAGAAATTTACTTGGGGTTACTGTTAAGAACATTAAAAGCAAGCATCTTTTTCTTATACGTATATTTGGTTCATTCTGCTGTGATGAATAAATATAAATTTGAAACCACAACGCTTTGAGAAAACCATCCACATGGTTGTCTGCACATAACTGACTCGTAACCAAGAAGGATATTTGTATTAAACTCATGAATTGACCTATCAGTCGAAACTCAAAAGGCTAATGCAACTTTTTATATACATAGACTATTTATATATGCTTATATATATATATATATATATATATATATATATATATATATATATATATATATATATGTTGCGTTATAGTCTATTGAAACTCTGTTTGAAATGATCTCCCAATTTTACACGGTGAATGTATCATTTGGCTTTGGCCACGGAAATCGAATAAACAATTAAAGAAGACAGGGCTCTAGCAGGAATCAAGCCTGCAACTTCAACAAAACATCGATCTTACAATAAAGAGCTGTCAGTGATGCAAAGATCCAGATAACTGTTTCAAATCCAAATTTTGTTTATCCACGGTCTTGATCTACCCTGTTTGTTTCTTTCGATGCAGGCAATTATGTTATTAAAAAATAGATATATGATTCCTGCAGCAACCAACTTTTCTTTTTTTAAATTTTTTTTATTCACGTTGCCTTGGACAAATGTTCAATTCATGTATAACGGGAGATAGTTTCAAATAGAGTTTCAATATAGTATAACGCAATTTATAATCATTCTGTCGGATCATATATCCATTTCTTATACGCAAATAACCCTCCTCCCCCATATATATATATATATATATATATATATATATATATATATATATATATATATATATATATATATATAATTATATATATATATATATATATATATATATATATATATATATCAAATAAATAAAAAAAATGACTTCCTCAGTTTGTCATTCCCCTCAACCTTGGCAGAACTCAGGAAAATTTTCCACAATTTGGCATGCCTACTGAATGGTCAAATAAGGATGTTTCACAGTGAAAAGTTTTGAGAAGAAACATTTCCAAAGGTTATAGAGTTTTTGCTAAATTCACAATGTAACTGCTACGTTAGACTGAATAAATGATTTTTGTTGAATATATATAAGTTCCGTAGTCCAGAGGTAGGATATTGGCCTCCGGATCCAATGTGAGGGTTTCAATTCAGCCTCGCTGTACTGAATGGGATAAAGTTTATAGCCACACTGAAGAGATGTGATACATTGAAACAGCTGTTTGTGGATGACACAATAATATATATATAAATAAATATATACGTATATATCGCAACACAACAGATTTTGTTCGGCCAGTTGGGAAGCGATTGGTAATAATAAAAAAATGGTAAAAACGGCTGCATCTCGGAACCAAATGCACTTGAACTCATTAAACAAGGTGAAAGTCTCGGCTTGCCATATAACTATATATTGTACAGACTGTGACCAGGTAAGTATTGTTTCCATCAAAGTTAGGTTATGCGAAACTTATGGATACTTATAGTCATGAAAATCCTTGAATTTCTGTTGTATCCTTACCCTGGGTCTACTAAATACAGATACATGTTTTGGCAGCTCTACATCAAACGGGTTGGTTGTCTTTAGAGGACAGACAAACGAACACTTCCCAATCATCAATACGTCTCTACTTCATCTTATAATTGCTTCTTTGAGAATCATGCTCAACATCACTCAATGTCAGTAAAATCTTTAGCCGGGAGAAAAATAGCGCTAAATTAGATATAAAGTAGGCGATGTCCAAGTAAGACGGATTATCGAGATGGGGTATGTGAGTTAATGCATTGATAGAATCGACTTCGCTATTTTTGATATCGCTCTGTTCGCTCTAGCGAATGAAGACTTAATCGACCCAGAGTGTTTTGGTAAACGGCAGCAATAATAATATGGAATAAAACCAGTGATAAATAATAATCGTGAAAATTCATAATCTAATCAAAAAAAGTGTATCAAAACTAGTAATAAAATAATCGTGGTGAAAATGCTTCATCTGAAGTAAAAGGAGTAATACTACGAATAAAAAAATAATAGCGAAACCGCTCTAACTAAATAGCAGCTGTGATAAGTGAGGAGTAAAACTAGTAATACCATAATAAGAATTAAAATGGTTCATCTAAAAAGCAACAATAAGATAAAGTAAAACTAGTGATAAGATAATGATAGTGAACACAGCTTCATCTAAAAGAACTAAAGTAATGGCAAGCTTTTGGTATGAGTTCGACCAAGAACAAAAAATTCCAATTAGTCCAAAAAAGACGGGTATGCAACCAATGCATCTGGTCGATAGTCACGTATTGAACTGAAACATGGAACCTAACCAAAAGATCGATGCTCAAACTGAGAATCAGCCAACGTGTATGGGAAAGAATCATGCTCGACATCACAGGGAGAAATCACATGACAGCGCAGTATATTAGGAGAAAATCAGACGTTAGAGGTGTCATAGACTCCATTATAAAACTCAAATAGCAATGGGCTGGTCATGTCGCCAGAATGGCATACAACTGCTTGACATTCCGACTCACAACATAGGTTCCCAGAGATCATAGACGAGTTCAGGAACTAATTGCTCCCTCTATGATAGAGAAGTCTAGCAGATCTTTGGGATGGTGTATGTCCAATGGACGCTAATAAGATAATTACATCAAATCTATACATCTTTCAAAAAAGTTTTCTGCGCAAGTTTTCATTAATTGATATTAGTGCTACATACTCTCTCCTAACTCTAACCCTTGCAACATATCTTACCAATCGCAACCCTGATGCATAGTGTATAAATATCATGGATATCAAATTCTAAAATTATGTTTGCCGATGTATTGCCATGTATGGAATTACTCAACGATTAATTTTCAAGGCGATGCAATGACCCACTATAAATTTACCGCGATGGTTTTACCGCTATCAAGTTACCGGAAACTCATGTATCACCATAAAACAGTTTGTTTTGTTTTTTTTTTGTTTTTTTTTTTTATTGAAATGACGTGGAATTTGGATGTTAAAATCTATGAATTTTGTCGATAGTATCGGGATTCATAATACAAAACAGACTAGGAAGCACACAGTTACAGCATGGCTTTGCCAACTCCGTCGGAACTAAAATTGAATAAAAATCAGTTTGAATATACCTATGAAACATGGGATTTAACTGTAAAATTTAGTTGATCAGCCCTAAAATTGAATTAACTCTTCCTCGGTCCATTCGTCAACATTAACACAGAATGAAATTATCATTGTATATATTGTGCGGGTAAACATGATTGAATATATAAATATATTGGGAGAATGGAGGAAAAAAGCGAGAAAACAAAAAGTGAGAGAACAAATATTACCTCCCTTAAACGTAAAACAGCTTATCGTTTTATAACTAGTTTGCTGCAAAATTATAATAGAAATTCCTGGATTCCCCGGCTAGTTCAATCAATTTCTTTTTAGTCCATGCTGAAATTCACGGAGAACCATTATGGATATTGTGTGGACATACTGACAGTCACAAATGAATACATATACCTCTTCCAACTCTGTTCGTAGATGTAAACAAGTTTTTGAGCGTGTGTGGGCACACACATGCGCGTGTGTGTGAGAGAGAGATAGAGACAGAGAGAGAGGGAGAGAGAGAGAGAGAGAGAGAGAGAGAGAGAGAGAGAGAGAGAGATCGCACATAAATGCCTCGAATGTTTTTTTTTGGGGGGGGGGGAGAATCATTGTCGCTTCTCCTGACAGCTCTCACCATAATATTTCATATAAGACCACCGCATCCTTTTTTCACAAAACTTTTACAGGTACACATATGCAGACATTTTTATCGGAGACAATGCGGAATCTATGTGTGTAATCGAGACACAAACGGGTCCAATGAAACATGGCGATAGTTTTCCTCTCCCAGGCTATGTAGAATAATATTGCTGCTTGCTCTGAGAAGACACTTCATGTACGCATGACATTTGCAATGTCTACTTTAAGAGTATTAATATCATGGTTCATTATGACCATTTTTATCGATCATATTCTTTACTAATATTCAAGCGGGCGGCGAAGGCTCCAGCATCATGTTTAAAATAGAAGAACAAGAATTTGACTTGTTGTCCGCGAAAGCCGACTTTATTTAATTTTCTTTGCATTTTTATGTCAACTACCGAACATTCTAGTCCTGGTCGTTTTCAGCTCGTAGCAAAAGTTTGCGTAAAATTTCAATATTGTAACGAACAAGGATTTTATTTGCCTATTTTTCCTTATTTCCCAAGGTAATAACCATTACATGTGTATCTAAGACCTTATAGAAATCAATAATTTATATTTGCTAATTATCGAATTGTCTTTCTTGCAAGAGAATTGATTGATTTAAGTTTGTATTTTTCATTAAAATTTTTCTGCACTTTTATCTGCAGAAAATGTTTGAAAGGTTGTCAACTGTATTTTTGATATGATATTCTGTTAACTTAAAACATGCTTAGAGTATTTGCTCCCTAACTATTGCTCTACAGCAAGGTGACTTCACCGTGAGATGTATGTGATATGTCTTGAAAAAGTCTCAAGCTATCCAATAACAAAGGTAGCCTACTTGGGATAATTGCACCTTAGTCCCCTTCAAAATACTCCCTTTGGGATGTCAGACATTTATCCAAACGCCACTTCCACTTTTAAAAACAAATTTAGGAATCCCTCTTTTGGGATCGCTATCTGTGCTTGGTTATGTTCTTTTTAATCTCGTTCACGGTCTATTTCAGATTTGGAAAAGGTAGTAGGGTGCCAAATCTGAACTATAGGGGCAAGGGTGCTTACTTACCGTAGTGATGTGATGCTTTGCGAAAACCAAAACCCCGTACGGAACGCGAAGAATGATTCACTTGGCCGTAGTGGAAGCAACAGTCACATAGAACAAATGAACACATGTATGCCAGATTAGTTCGCTAAACATCAATTCTTTGTGTCTTA
Source organism: Thysanoteuthis rhombus (assembly GCA_963457665.1). Classification (NCBI taxonomy): domain Eukaryota; kingdom Metazoa; phylum Mollusca; class Cephalopoda; order Oegopsida; family Thysanoteuthidae; genus Thysanoteuthis; species Thysanoteuthis major. Next base: position 13,637,183 of record OY735237.1, on the reverse strand, counting down.
TCGACCCCTTCAAGCCGAGATTTTTCTTTTGTTTTCATCCATTGGAAACCATCAACCAAAACTACCAACGTAGGTTTCTTCAGTTTTTACGTAATTCTTGCTGACTGTTCCGCTATGTATGTACATGCTGATTGTACGGGTCGTGCCAATGGAACTAGAGGACTGGAAATTACAACATTTACTCTTTATCATGTAAAAAATTTATAAAAAAAACGGCCGTTTTGTTTCTTGTAAATTTTGAAAATAGGTTTTAGAGGGGGTTTCGATTAACAATGTAAGCTTGTGTTCAAGCATGTTTTTAAATTTAATTTCAGACTTCCTTTCGTGATCGCCACCAACCAAAACGCGAGAGAAGTAACTCATGCATTGATCACCCCTATTTCCAATTTTCTAATTGATCACCCCAACGCAGCCTAGTGCCAAAAGACGTTTGTCTCGTGACAGTTTCTATTGAGTGACTAACCTATATCATTCATTCATTCATTTATTTATTTTTGTTCTTCTGCTTTTCTATTCTGTCCGCTTTCATTTTTTCTTTGCTCTTCACAACATTCTCCGTGTAGAAAATTTGCTTGAATTGCTTCATTTGCACATTCAGGGCATTAATAAAACTTGATGAAGAATTTGTTCATTTATTTCGATATTTTATAATTAATCATTATTACTATTACTATCACTGTTATCATTGTATTTCCCTTTTCGTCGGTAGTAATAATACTATTTTTACTACATCTATCAAACATGTGATGCAATTTAAAAATATCAACAAACATTCAACTGCGTTAGCTTTTATCCTCAGGTGCCGTAGTTCAATACGAATCCTCAGGTTATGTGTTGAACTTGTTTACAATCGAACTCTGGCAACTCGGCACAGCGCCCAACATTGCATGATACATTTATGTCGTTACACTTTGTTTTATCATGTCAGCAAGCAAATCTTATTTGTAGAAATTCCGTCTTTCTAGTGTTTGAGGTTGGTCGGGTGTTCGGGGTTACATATCCCCTCTTGTTTGCACATCGGTAAAATGTTTCCGTAGTGTCTACGTTTTTCCTCTCTCTCTTTTTGTTTTTCTTTCTATGTATTCTACAAGAAAAGGGGGTGTGAAAGGCTCTTGGTCTGACAATCGTAAAAGGCGGGGGAAATATGTATATACATAAAGAACGGTGGTTTGTTTGAACAAGAGGTGAACGTGGTGTGAAATGTAAACATTGTTGGGACTGGCATACACGTGCTTACTTTCTGTATTTTCTTAAAATGTATAGAATTTATGACAATAGTTTTTCAGTGTTGGAGACGGAATGGCGATTGTAGAAAATAGTTTTCTCTTGCATGAGACAAGAGGCAAAAATAAAGAACGGTTGGAAGTGAAACAATAAATAAATAGAGAAATATACTTAGGATATAGAAATAAACGGACTCACTGTCTACACACACACACACATACACACACACATATATCACAAATATTTTTTTTTATAAAAGTTAATTTTCTTCTAAATCAAATACATCCGGTTTTTATTATTTCTAGTGGAATACAATCAAAAACGGATATTATTAGGTATTATTTATTACCAAACACTACAGCATTGAAGCTGTAACCAAAAATATGAATATGCAGCCGTCCAAAATCAGGTATACACCTACGAAAAAGTTTATTGCAATCTATATAGTAAGTATATTTTCAAATCGAACAAGACTTTCCTTGGTAGGAAATTTAAATACATTTGAATACAAATAACGCATGAAATGTTAAAATAGTCTTTATAACGACATAGTTTTCAGCGTACGAACGCTCATTTCAGTAATGGTGCCACGTGGAAAAGAAGTCCTGTTGATTTGAAAGAACGTATCAATTGCATGAAAATAACAACGGCTACCAAAAATATCTACTTAACTGATGCTTAGCAAGTTTGCACAGGAGGATAAAGATACAAATTCAAAGTTTTAGGATAGCATACTTCGGTCTGATGAAAAAAAAAATCAACCTAATCGCTTGACAGGGCCCTGGCGAGGTCTGATAGGAAAAGTGTTCGGTCTTCATTTAAGCATAGTGGTGGAAATGTCATGGTCTGGAGTTATATGAGCTCTAATGACACTGGTGTAATGCATTTCGAAATCATGAATGCTAAAGATGTTGGAGATTTCGTCAAAATATTGAAGGATACCATATTACCTTCACTGAAACGCAAGGAAAGCAGAGCTATGTTCCAGCATAACACTGATCCAAAGCCATCCGCTGAGAAGACAACGGTGTCTTAAAACGTGAAAGGTAAACGAGCTCAATTGATAAAGTGTATCGCCAGATTTAAATCCAATTGACCACTATTAGAATGTACTCAAACCGAGAATAAAAAAGCGACGATCATCCAACAAAACAGAATTGAAAGAGATCACAAGACAGCACAATATATTGGGAAGAAAAAGGGAATCCGAGACACCAAAGAAACTAATAAAAAGCTCAAATGGCAATGGGCAGGCCATGTTGCAAGAATGGAAGACAACCGATGGACATCACGACTCACAACATTGATCCCCAGATATCACATGTGCAACCGAGGCCGACAGAACACAAGATGGAGAGAAGAACGAGACAAAGTCCGGAAATACTGGCTCCGTGACGCCCGTGATAGACAATTGTGGCGAATCCTGGGAAAGGTCTATGTCCAAAGATAAACGTTAAAAGACTGATTATGATGATGATGATGATGATGATGATGATGATGATGATAGAGTTGAGGAGGAAAAACATTGCAGTGACTGTTTTTGCAAATCTACTGGGATCAATACTATCAAGACTTGAAGCAGAAGTAGGAAATGAAGACAACCACACCAAATATCAATTTTAAACCGTTTTCTTTGCACGGGTACACTCATTTTTCAACTGATTCGTATTCATATTTTTAATGCCGTTGTGTTTGGTATTAAATAATACCTAATAATATGTGTTTCAATTGTACAATGCTCCACTAAAAATGATAAAATCCCGGTATGTTTGGTTTAAAAGAATCTAACTCTTCATGAAAAAATTAATAGGGTTGCACTTATTCATTGGTAATTCTCTCTCTCTCCTCTCTCTCTCTCTCTCTTTCTCTCTCTCTCTCTCTCTCTCTCTCTCTCTATATATATATATATATATATATATATAACAAGATTTAAATGACTTCATTGCCGAGTCTGCCTCTTTTTCAACCCTTTTCAAGGTTTTGGGTTCATTTTGGATCATCAAACAAAGAAGATATTTAGATAACAGTATATTATAAAGAGCAGATTCTTTTTTTCCATGCACATCGATGTGATATCCCACAAGAAAAGATAGCAAGTCAGATAAATTAGACATTTGAAAGAGCAAAAACATTCAAATCCGCTTATGAAAGTTTGCTAACCTTTCATTTACATAATATTCAGGAATCATCAAGAATTTTTGAATGAAAGCTTTTGTTTGAATAAGGTAATTTTGTCATATCTTTAAACTTGATAAATAGTATACATACCATCTTTTGTTCAGATGACCCAACCTCTTCTTTCTACCTGGTAATGTCAGAGTTTGGAAGAAGAGATTGGATTGTCAAAGCATAAGTTCTCAGTTATGGAAAATTAGTAATGTTCCATAATGTAATCTTCAAACATGTAAGTAAATCAACAGCAAACATATAAAATTTACATTTTTGGCATTTTGCAACGATACCAACATGTATGATAATAAAAAATATCCTATCAAGACAATAGAGTAGATTAAGAATATATATATATGTAAGATTTTCTGAAAATTATTTGATCTTGATGGCAGATTGCCCACGTACTTTGTTTCTATGTTCCGAATAATTAATCAGTATGTGAGTTTTGAATAATATACGCCCCTTTTAATTTTGAGGCAAAACCAATGGGTTAAGATGGACATAAATTTTATCAATTGAACTGACCATGGTTTCTCTTTGCTTTATCAAATCTAATTAGGTAATGGCAATTACCACTTTCATCCTTTTACCTCTCAAATCCGACGTTTGAGGAGATATGGGATCGGGACAGCGACTCCTACCTTTAACTACGTATCGTCTTTGCTATCCAGCATTCCCTTGTGTTTTCATGTGTGTCATTTGGAAACTGGTGTGAAATAGGAACCACCCACGTTGGATGTTGGATCTCTGTAAACACACACACACACACACAACCACACACACATGCACATTATCAATAACGAACTCTCACACTCAAACAAACAAACATGAATGTGATCGTGGGTGTACATATTTCTGTGCACAAGCACACGTATTTTGACGTATGTGAATGCATCATCAAGTAAATGTATGCTCATACATATATTAGATCTGGCAAAGTACCCTTTGAAACTAATTACAGAAGGTATTCAAAGAAACTGAGGGAATAACGCTTGGAAATGTGTATTGACTGTAGAATGTACTAATTTGAAGGAGGCTGGTCCCAAAAGATCGAAGGTAAAGCTATGCATTTACACTTGGAAAAGTTCGCTTCCTTTTCGGACCCAACTTGTGTGCATACCTATGTATGTATGTATGTATGTATGTATGTATGTATGCGTATATATATATATATATATATATATATATATATATATATATATATATATATATATATAAATATAAATATATATATATATATTTATATATATATATACGTGTATATATGTGTGTGTGTATTTGAATATATGTGTATTTATATGTTTGTATATGTATATATGCACGCATATATATATGCAAATATATGCATATATATATATATACGTACACATGTAAATGTCTCTCTCTATATATATATATTCATATATATGTATATAAGTAAGTATGTGTGTGTTTGTGTATATATATATATATATATATATATATATATATATATATATATATATATATATATATAATCACTTTAAATATGACACAAGGGTCAAATAATAGCTTACAGTGTTCTTGAGCTGTTATAAAGGCTAAGTCCATCTTGTTCATCTCTTTCCTACGCTCCAGTCTCCCAAGCATACAACCATCTCAACATCTGATTACTCATTGTAACATACCACATCATAATTCTTTGGTCTAGGAAAGCTCAACAATTTTTCCAATCTGAATTTTTTAAAATTGTTTCTCCGTTTTGAAACAATCCAGATAAAGAAGCTTTATTATCATTAAACCGTTTTAGTCTTGGATAATTGGGGGAACCTATATTCCTAAATTATTTTCATCATGTTTTTAAACCTCTGTCCCATTGTAGTTGTTACATTCGCTGATATATGTTATAAACTAAGTGTAATAACTATTAAGGGCGGAGTTAGCCTTTTATGTATAACGCAAAAACATGGTTCTTTTTCTTGGTTATTGTTCTATAACACTACGAAACGTTTGTTCTGTTTGTAGATTCTAAATGTTATTTTCTGATTGATTTTGTCTAGGAAATATAGACAATGGTTGATATTCACTTCAGACCTTGCTTTTGTGATCAGAACCATATTTTGTAATTTACATATTTTGTCTCAGACAACTTTTGCAAGATACTTGTAAACTGTAAAATCTAGAGCTGTGTCAAATTATTTCATAGTGCTTGATTTTATGTGTAGTGCTGGCATCAACACCATAAGTAGCTTCCACGATACTTTTTTTTACTGGTACGTATTTGAGCAGCTTAGGTAAGAAGCCAAAGAAAGGGGTGAAACTTGGAGACCTATTAGAAGAACCACCATTTTGAAGTTTCCGATGATCTCCCAGTCTTGACACTGTTGCATTGAAATGAAATACCGAGAATCTTCCTTGATACTTATTAGGGGGTCTTTTTCGTGAAAGCCTTTTTTAGTCCAACCGTAAATCACGAAGAACTATACACTTCTGAATCTTTTATGATCACTTTTGTTCAACATTAGTCTACACAACATTTTCATCGAGATTCTTATGTTGTTGTTCCTCGAAAAAATGTATTTTTTTGCAATGCAGATAATAATTCACAATTGGAATTAAGTAAAAATATCAGTGTCCTGGCCACAAAAGCAGAGTTTGAAGGGAATGATATCCATTTTTTATACTTTTTACACACAGGCAATTAGAAAATAACCATCTACTCAGGAACTGAAATAGCGTTGCACTGTGCTATTTTTTGAAAGCCAATCCGTCAATATAGTATAGTTGCCAACTTGAATTAACTAGACAATCGTTCAAAAGAAAATTAAATTTGGTTTTAGACTCTCTTTCGTTTTTTCACGCATATCTGCTTCTTTTTATTTCATTTGTCTCTCAAGGAAACGTCGAGTGCAAATTCTTTTCTCATTTCCTCTTTATTCATTTTCTTTTTAATTTCTCGTCACGACGATTTGACGTTTATTGGTTGTCGACTTCTTCATTAAGTATGCATTGTTCACTATATATATATATATACATAAATATATATATATATATATATATGCATACTAGATGAATACATGTATATACGCATATATACATATATATATATATATATATGTATATATATATTTATATATATATATATATGCACGTTTGTGTTTATATGCACAATTATATATATATATATATATACACATACACGTATATAAAGATATTTACAGTTAAATGTTTTTATATATTTATGTATGTATATACGTTTATATACATACATTCATATAAATGTATGTATACATTTATGCATAAATATCTATCTACATTTATGCAAATAAATGCATGTATGTTTACGCATATATATATATATATATATATATATATATATATATATATGTATATATATATATATACATATATATATATATATATGTATTTCTTTTTATTCAAACATACACACATACATACATATATATACCTATATAGTTCAATATATATGATCAACATTTATATAAAAGTGCAAAGAAGTATACTTATATGTATGTATGAGTTTGTGTGATGGCTTGGTCCTGCAAACGAAGATGTAGGTGAATCAATTAATACCTAACCCACCGATGAGAATGAAGCATTTTTTTTACACAATAAATGTTCATTTTCGTACATAATTCCTTTTTTATCAGTGGACTTAGTTCTGTGGTGAATATTAAATAGACATAAAATTCTGATTAAAACTTTGACTCAGAATTTTGCTAGAACTGAACAGTAAATTGGAACAAAGCCAGTTCGACACAAATCTAATAAACGAACTGGCTCAAAAGGACTCTGAAAAGATGGCAAAGTACAATGGTTCAAGACACACACTTATTGATTCATAATCCTTTTGATAACTCAGTAAAATCTTGTTAATCATTAAAATGTAATCAAAGTGCGACGAATTTCAAGCGAAGTCGTTTTTGTGTCAAATTATTGTAGTTGAAATAGTGAACTTTATTTTAGGTCCACTTGAAGTTTATTTCCATAATGAACTATCTATAGAATCAGGAAATAGGAATAGAAATAAGGAATTAGCTTTCGTTTTGGGGTGAAATAAAATACTTAGCATGGAACTTGCTTGAAATTCGTTTAGTGGTGAGGTAAGATTTCAAACTCTCACGGTTAAATTATATTTGCATTCACGAAATTTATTTCTGGCATTTCTTAGATTAAGTTTCGTACTCTGATTGGAATGTCAAGACGTCCTTCTAGTAATATCACTCGGCGTTGATTTAGTCAAAAATGATTTAGCGTTCATGGCTAAAATCGATGGATTAATTTGGGATTTACTCATATCGCAAAATAATAATCAAATGTGAAGCAACCAAATAAAGAAGACAAAAAAAACAACAGCAAAAACAAATAAACAATGAATTAAAGAGCATAAATATTTTAAAGAAACAAGTCAGGCTGCTGCAGGGTCAAACTTCACTCCAACTTCTTTTCCTACTGGAGGTGCTTACTGCAACTTTTATTTGATGGTGTATATGAAAATTCTTTTAAAATCATAGAACTATTTTCTCCCCTTAAATGTATTTATTTATTGGTGTGGAATAATCTTGTGTATATCTACATGCTAGACTTCCATCAATATACAAGACAAATTAGCTCTGGCAGTAATGTAGCTTCCTGGCAATCTGTTGCTCGTGAGTTCAGATCACGACAGGGGAATGTGAATTTTAAGTATCAATTCACACCCCTAATTTTGGTGACGATTATTTTTTATATTTTTCTTCTTACAGTAGAAAAGTAAAGTCACCTATACCTAAGTACCGTTGCATTGAAACTTAGTATCGAGAATTTCTTTTAATACCTGGTAGGGGTTCTTGTTCGAGAAAGTGATTTACAGAGCAATCGTAAATCTCAGGAAACTACTCACTTCTAAATTTTTTTATTATTACTTTTGCTTAACATTAGTCTGCATACATTTTAATCTATATTCTCAAGTTGCTGCTTTTTTGTGGAAGAGAAAAATGTGATTTTTGAAAATGTGAATAAAAAAAATCTAAATTTACCGTAAGAGATAGATGAAATTATCTCGGTCCTGGTCACAAAAGCAAAGTAAGAAGGGAATTATATCCATTTCCTATACTTGTTTCAAACAGTTGCATTACTGAGGAACAAAAATCGCGTTGCATTGCGTTATTCTTTTTAAAGCCTATCCGTCAATACAGTATAGTTGCCGACGGTTTAGAATTTTGTCAATAAAACCTATCTGAACTTCGGTATCAGAGATCGAGGACATAGCTGGTGATTTCCGATTGAAGCATCAGGTCGGGTATTTCAAATATTTGTTTTGTAATCTGTTTTGATAAAGAAGGGAATAAGCTATAGTAAAATAATATTAAAATAGGTCCTACAGCTATTAGCATATGAAACATCCTTGCACAATGGACCATGAGAGAGAGCTTTCAATGTTCGAATCTACACAACCACTATCAGCCATTATCAGCCCATTACCGAACAATGTCATTTTCAATCTTCTTCCATGGCAACCACGATTGTGCTAACCGCTCACACACACACATACACCCACACACATATACATATATGAAATCACAAGGATATATATATATTTTTATATATCAAAAGTTCTATATACTGGGTTAAGTATTGAGCATTATGATTAAACATCTACAACGGATAAGATCTGTGTTCTATTTCTTACTTCCTCTCTCACCTTCTCTCTCTACATATACATGTTTGTACTCACACACACACACACACACACACGCACACACACACACACATATATATATATATATATAACGTATTTAAAATCTGACTGAAGAATGAGATCAGCACCATTTTGTGAGGGTAAGTAAAGAATTCATGAATTACGCAAAATACGCATTTTTATTAAGACAAACGAATTTCCCACACAAGCAAATCTCATTTGTCTGGTTGGCAGAGCGTAAGTGACGATTCGGTCACTCATCACCAAATATCAAGTCATGAAATTCAAATTCAACGTCTGACCTTCTCCTCCCCAGCGCATATCCTGCCATTTTGCCAGACTGTCTAATATAAACGACAGCTGACAAAGTCTTCATGTCAGATGATCAACCATTTTTTCTCTCTCTCTCCCCCTAGAAAGAATATCACTAAAAACGAAGGAAGTCGAAAAGCCTAAATAATAATCCCTTCTTTTTGGTAAATGAGTAAAGCATTACACAAACTCTTCTGGGGATGTTTTTGAAATCACTTTTAATTGCATTAATATCTCATCACGACTTTAACCGAAAGCACATTTAAGCTTCCTGATGACTCATTTGTTGTATTTGCTTTGCTGATGCAGGAAAATGACCTAATAGACGGAGTGGGATGTGCGAGTGGCGGAGCTGTTAACACTGAATGGGAATGGTGAGCCGAGTTCAAACCCCAGATGAGACTGTTTGCATTCACTTCACACAAATGCCTTTGGGAAAGACATGCATCTAACCCTCCCCACTCACAACACGTCATTGGCCAGCCTTGCTGGATAAGACCCATCACAACCCTTGACTTACATTTACATGTGGAGGGCCTATGTTCAACAACGGTTCTTAAGAGGATGATGAAAAGAAAAAAAGAAGCAAACGAGGGTTTAGGTTTTGGGTTGGTGTTTGAGTAATCAACCATTGCACGTCTATCAAAATACGAAAAAAATAAATTAAGAAAATTCTAGTTTTGTGTGTTTCCTTCTCGAAGTTAACAAAATTAAACGCATGACGCGTCGGAATGGATATAAAATGAGATGCAGCTTAGATCACGTTGCTTGTTCTAGCACTCATTCCCCAAAACCTAACATCAAATGAGCTAAGCTTTGGAGCTGGTTGATATTTATGACTATAAGGATATGAAAGAACCTTAAAGATCATGATCAATCAATTGTGGGGGAAGTAGATTCAAAATTGTATTTGACGTTTAGGATTTATAAATTGTTTCGGGCATGAATTAAGCGCCATTTTTATGTTACTTGGTGGTGGTTACGTAGTTGTGGTTATGCACAGCAAACTTATTTGTTCAACATATCACATAAGTGATCAATGAGACTGAGATCTGAGGAGCCTGGTGGCCAGGGCGGCACTGAATTATTCTCCATGATCCCGAAACCATTCCTGTGCTATGTTTGCAACGTGTAAAGGCGCGTTTTCCAGCCGAAAGATGCCATAGCTATCGTAAAATACAGTTGCCATAAAAGGGTGGACCAGGTCTACCTTATATTTTGTTCCCTTTTCCCTTTTCCCTTTTCCCTTTTCCCTTTTCTCTGTTTCTTCCAGTCATCTCATTTTCTCAGTGTTTTTGGCTGCTATCAGTCGTTTTTTGCATTTGGGCGACATAAATGAAGCAAGCCAGGTTCGAGTACAGAGCACAAACTCCACTGCACTAAAAGTTTGTGGCACTATCCACGGAGTCTTGACAATTTTTGTCTTAGCCCTCACGTTAAATCGATCTTGTGTCGTATTTGTTCGCATGGGGGGATGAATAAATAGTTGCATTTCTTTCCTCTGAGTATAACAAAAAGTCAAATAAACGATTCTCCCGAAACTTGATCACACACTGCATGAACCCAATTGCATTCTATTATGATAAATGAGTTTACACAAGCACTTGTAATAATATCAGTGTTACGAAAAAACAACATTGTGGTAATATGACATTATTTGGAGGCCAGTGATGGTTGTCTCAACGTTTAGATAATTGAAGCACTACTCCAGTATATTCAGTTATGGTCGTTGAGTAGTTGCCTTATTCAATACTTTTTGGAGAGAGAATGTGTGATTGAATTTGGGTTGAGATTTTTTCGTCAGTCGAAAAAGGAAACCGTTTCATTTGACTACCTCCAATCGCACGAAATGGTTGGAATGTTTAAACACCCACTCTACACTGCTACTGTTTACACTTCCAGACTTATCCGTGGCTTGCTTGTTGCCCCTTTTTAAAATACTTTTCTCAACTGAAATCACGTAATTATACGTACAGATGAATAATATGACCTGATTACATACATCTGCCTTCATTCGACCAGGTGTATAGCCATAACATTCTATCGACATGTCACGTCTTTTAAATATATCATCTGATCTTCTTTACATGAATATATAAAATTAGACACTCTATATTGATACACTGGGAGTTTGCTTGGTGATCGAGGTAGTTGCATGTTTTTCACTGGTACAATTATCGGTGTTAGATTCCAGCTAAAAAGCAAGATTTTGAGAGCTAATTTTTAAGGCATTTTTCTCTGGAATATTGGAAAAACGCAATCTCCTTGGCCCCCATTCGGCCTTCATGAATCTGAGATAAATAACTGATGTAATATTAGTTTGTGCGTAACTACCTATTTATGTAGGGTGTACATTACTATCTCAGCATCCCCTCACTTGTAAATACATAAACCATAGTACTACTTATTACATAGTTACTAATGAATATTGTATTTTTACATTTGTGATTCGGATTAATATACAGTTCACTAAGTATAAAGCTCAAAAGGGGTAGCAGCAAATGTTTGTGATACATTCGGGTGGTGCATGCCATTCAAATTTCCTGAATTTTCCGGTAGTGCCTCATATGAGGACATGTACATGTTTTTGTGCTGATTAGAATAAGAATACTGTGTCATAGATATGAAGAAGTCATGGATTATTGGCGAATATATGAGCTATTTAGTTGACAAAACACAAAGCAAATTAAAGAAAAAGCCATGTGTTTTTGGGAACAATTCGTGCACCTATTTATCTTGCAATGATTATCAGATTGTCCATGAATTTAACCTTGTTCTAAACCTGAATAATTCAATGACCAGTGACTAAAAAGGTCATTGACATGAAATCGTAATAGTTAGAAATCTGCCATCTTGAACTACTGCAATGATAGTATTAGCAATGGAGGAAGTTGAATTTATATAACACCCCGGCAGATGGAACATTTGTCCGACACATGTTACATGCGATATAATCCTGAATAGTTCCAGTGAGTTGATGTCTACTCAGAGTTCTTTTTCAGATGCTAGGGTTATATCGGAGATGTAAATGGAATGTGTTTGCAATTGGCTTACAGATGTTCACTGGCATATTACAGATGTTAACAAAGAGTTTACAAATATCAAGAGTAATATTGCAGATGCCTGCAATGATATCAAATATGAAATTTACGTACGTGGTTTGGCGATTTTCAATGATATGAGAACTAAGGGTGAAAAATGGTATCGTAATTATTGGGCTACACTGCGAGTTTGGTAGCATGATAAATCTACTTCAGTCAGACCTGCTTTTGAATTTCCATAGTGTTCTAATGAATTAACGGTGTGCATAATTTAGTCTGTGGAGGAAGATGCAAAAAAAAAAAGATATCTGCTCTATTTGTTGTTATGAAATTTCAGTGAAACGTTCTGAATTTCGAAGATGTTTCCATATGCAACGGGTATTCCCATTGCAGTGAGAGCCTGATTTATTTCTGCAATTTATGTACTGGTTTGGAATGTTGAATTTATTATTTTTTGAGTTTAAATCACTCTTCAACTCTTGTTGGTTTATCTCACAAAATAAAAGATGAAGAGGAACTGATAAAAAATCAACATCATTGACAATGCTTCATATAAGAAATATGGACAACTTGAGACCAAAATACTTTCCACGACGCAAGCACAAAAGATGAAATGAAATAAATATAATGAAAAAAAGATAATAGTGACAATGATTTATTCAAAAAACTCAGATAAATTAACATTATCAAGTATACTACTCATTGTATTTAATTAACAGTATTAAAATGAAAGAAAAACTAGTTAAACCTTACTAATAATGGCAATATTTAATCTAAGAAATTCGGGCTGCTTTAAACTACGACTAGTTAGAGAATTCTCAATTATCAAAGAAGCTTTCCAAAGTTCCAGGCGGAAAATATTAGCAAATCTGTTAATACATTGCGCCTTCACAACCGTCCGTTTCACTTGCAAACTAGAATTTGATTTCTAATGAGCAGTTTGAAAAGTGTTTGCTGTGCGAATTAGCTGAATCATACGCTGAATAAAAATTTGGAGAATCATATACGAATTATTCGACCAGGTTGAATGCATTTTTTATTTACAAGACGTGAACATGTTTCGAACTATAAAGTGCAATAGAATAATATTATTGTTCATACTATCTAGACTATTTGCGATATAACATGGCCTATCAGTCGAGCTGAAATCCTAAAATTTGTTCTAAGACCGATTTTCTCTGCCAATTTAAATGCATGTCAAGTTGTACATGCCGACAAAGACTAGGCTGAGTCACACCAGGGATATTTCTAATGTTCATTTCACGCCACTTTCCCACTTTTACGTAAAAAGGTAAAATTTGAAAGCTGCCTTTACCGTTAGTTTTGCAACTACCGTTATAGAGCCAGCACATACCCTCTTCGTCTATTTTGACCACCCTGTACTTCTCAGCGCAACTTCTGACGTCAAAATATAACATAAAATCATCTCCATTTTGGGATATCGTCGGACGCTAAAAGAAATTCCAAAATAAATTAATAATTGTTCTTCGCTTTACGCACTTTGCGTTAACAGAAATTTTTTTTATATGAATAAACGCTATATTTTCGGATAGTGGAGGAAACTTGTATGAAGGTACTAATTTATGGAAGGAAGGTCTAATTCTCAATCAGAATGGCCTTTCCATTATCTGCCTTTTTTCGAAAGCAAAAAATGACGTCTAATTTTGAATACGAAAATTTAGTGCATGTTCACATCTACCTTTATCTTTTTATGGGTCTTGGGATGCACGAAAATATTCCTACATAAATCCATGATAATTTCCTCCTCACCTATCACCCTTTCGACTTATGCTTTTATTTTTCATTTTTTGTTTGTTTTGGAAACACTCTCTTTTGAATTTACATGGATATATAAACCTAAAATGCTCTGTATCGATAAACTGTTAACGTTCATTCTTTAGCACCTGGGGTTGAACACCTGTCCTTGTACCATGTCGACAAATCCCTGAAGCGATCATCCTCCATACTGCTCACCATATCGCATCCAGCTAAAAATAAAATAAAAGCAAAACATTCAGCGCTTGGTCAAGCAGAAAAAACCGAGCAAATAATACTTTAACCAACTCATAGTCTTCTCAATTTTCTCTGTTTTCTTTTTTCTTTAGAAAGGCTCAATTGAAGAATTACACTCGCTAGAACTTAATCATGAGCAGCTGAAAGGCACCAACGGGGGTAATGAGCGAATGTGCGCGCTTAGAACTGGGTTCGGCAAACCCTTTCGGAAGTGGGACGAATAGGAAATGTGTTTATGTCTTGCGCGTCAAAGCAAAAAGATGGAACAACGATCATACAAGGCCATGGGAACAGCTCGTTTTTTTTTTAATTACTTGAATTTTCCGTTATAGGAATATATACAAAGGCACCTCTAATAGCGAACGGCTCTTATAACGAATTTTCACTCAGCGATTGGTCCCTATTGCGAAAAAAATCTCTTAGCGAAAGATTTTCAGTTTGCGAGAAAAAACAAAAAACAAAAAACCCAAAAAACCAAAGAATTTCTTAAATTTATCCACAAAATATAGATTTCATTTATGATTATCTAGATTTATATTAAATATCTTTATGCCTATTTCCAGACAGATAGACGGTCGGACATTTGATGAATTATATTAATATTATTTGTTTGTTTATTACATTACTTACAAGTTATTTTATATGTATATATGTTAATTTGTCTATACACATTTAGAAAGTTATCAGTACAACGCATATCTTTTACAGGGTTATCAGGGTTTCAGGGCCCCGATATTTTTCTTTATATACAACGAATTACTGAAATCCTGTAAGTTTGATATCCAACTAACGAATATTTTTTTAACGAGTAATTTTGTTGAACGGAGTGTCCTCGTCGAGAGAGGTACTACTATTCTTATATAAGCTTCAATTCACAATCAATTTTGTACAAAATATTGTGAAATTGTCGTTCAACTTCTTGGCAAAATGATAGAACAGCAGCAAGTGTAGCGTTAAAACATTTCAGCTCAAAAAAATTGATTCATCTAAAGCCACTGCTGAAAGACTTTAGCTTTATTTTACTGAATTTTGTTGTCTGCTCACTAAAGACAGAGAGGAAAAACAAAAGATTTTTTGAAATGAGGTTGTGGACTGGATTTGATCCGTGGGCCGCTGTTTGCTGATTTAGAGGGCTATTGAAAACAGGTTCAAGAGTTTCAAAAAGGATATTCTTATCGTAGAGTTGCTTCTTATTATTTCCTCTTTATTTATTCAAGATAGTTCAAAATAATGCTTGATGCAGACCTATGGCTAGCGAATTATTTTCACCATCCAGGGCAGAGAATTGGAATCCGCCTTGTACCTGACTAATCAAATCCAAGTCGAAACTTATCTGAAAATAAATCCCAGTTGAGTCAATCTGGTGAAATTTTCTGCGGCTGAGATAAAAAAAAAGGGGGCAAATATTCGGAATTCAAATAATAACAAAAGCTGCTCTACCTTTCTCTTCATTGTAAAGACTTCAACCCTATTTTCCTGTCATTAGATAAACGAATTGTTGCACTCAGCGAGCAATCTTAGGAACACGGTTTGTTAGTTTGAAGTGAGGCGTACCAGGATTGGTGAGGCTGCGTACTCGATAGGTGAGGCTGCGTTTTTGTTCCGCATAATTACCGAACTCATACCTCGGTTTACGAAACTCCGATTCAGGGGTTTGGAATTTTTATGCCTTGCTCAAATTACTGAGTATTCAAATAATGTTGAGGTGTTCCAATGAGCATCAGTTTTTCTCTCAGTTGGGAGTGCGCATGTGAGTGCGAACAATAAGTTTAAATACTCCCTAAGAAATGGAACAGGCTCTGTGAAAAGAGTATTAGATTCCCCGGCACTGATGATCAGAACCAATCCTCAATAATCTCGCTATCGCTATCTCCCAAGGCCGGCATAAGGGCTTCAGCCAGCTTATACCATACTTGAAATTTGCACTCGGTTGTATTTTAACGACTAAATATTTCAGTTTGCAGTGTGTTCTTGCAGCATTTGTGCCCTAGGCGATCACTTAGATCCACCTAATGGACGAGCTGGCCCTACAGTCTACTGATTATTCTCATCTCTTTCCCTATCATTTGGTGAGGTGATACCCAAAAGCAGAAACAACCAAGTTGTACCATGTTCCCAGGTATCCAATAATAGAGCGTTCCTATAAAACATTCCTTGAGCTGGAAATCGTGTGAAACAAAGAAAATATACGTATGAACGTTTTTGATCGTGTCCTGAACTAAAAATCAACCTTCTCCCATGTCAACCCGTTTTACACCGTTTTGATACCAAAAGACACAAATCAAGATAAAGCACTGATGTTCACAGACTCAGTTCAAACCCATTAGGGTTTGGGTTATCTGTAAAAGCAAGGTGGCGTAAAGCAACCTTCTGTAAAGCAGGGGATACCTTTCTCTCTTACTCAAAGAGGGGCTCCAAAATAGTTCGAGGAATTTGACCATGAAAGCTTACACTAACATCTGCTTTTCACAGTTTCTTTCTGTGTAATCGTTTCAGGCACGTATACTGGAATCTGAAAAAAGGTACTGCTCACAAATGGCATTTGTTATTGCATTCGGTTCGCGCTCGCTATTCGGTTTCCTGAATTTTTGTGCAACAATTTATACACATGTAGTTGCATCAATGAGTTTGCTGCCAACAAATTAACATAAAAACTTATTCGACGAAACAAATATTCATTTTTCAATATAATCTCCCTACTTGACAATGCATTTAATTTGAGATGAATAATAATACCACATATAGATCATTATGCAATAAAAATTTCAGATAAAAAAAAAAGCTAATGACTCTGTACCAGGAAACACTTATATATAATAATATAAATAATAATTCTGTCTATAACTATTTCAACTTGCTCATAAGTATTTCGCATCTTTCTCTGCGGATTTCAGGCTATCTATATATCTATTACACCGATAGTAAAAATGTAGACCATGTATTATACACAGACTTATTTGAACAGATGGGCTCATCTTGATTGATAAAATAGCAAAGTTCCGTCTGCTATACTCTAGGGCATTCTTAAGGTACCTGTCGTATTCGTTACAATTGTCAGAATTTTGCACTGAACCCTTTATTTAGTGCACAAACTTACAAGAATACTCATCCTAATACATACACACAAATACATACAAGTGCATATATATATATATATATATATATATATATATATGTGTGTGTGTGTGTGTGTGTGTGTGTGTGTGTGTGTGTGTGTGTGTGTGTGTGTGTATTTTTATATCCTATGGAGGTTATCAGAGCCTACTATGCACACTGATTCTTCCAATGTTCTTGTTTTTCCGTGTCTTATATTCTGAATTCGTTCCACAGGGGTTAGTGACCCCCACCATAGATGATAAGCCATACCTGACTCTCTACGGAATACACTTTCTCGCAGAAATTCATGGATTGATATTCTAAATAATATATTTATATGCTCTCTAAAGTTCTGATATCCTGAAAGATACCCTTTATTAAACAAAGTTTGTGATATTTTAGGCGAGCCTATCCCGCTCACGAATAAATTAATTAAGTAAACAGTAAATAAGAAGCCAACAGTGTAATTCTAACCAAAGATTTCACTGAAATCAAGATGATAATCTACATTCTTTGCATTTCAGCTGCAAAATTTATTAGACTATACCGGATGTTGCAGAAATCCGGTACTAAATTTTCTAGATTAAACGCTCCCTACTCCACTCTGGGTTTGCCAAGTGCAAATGCTCTTTCTTTACGGGTTTTATCTATTTCGAGCGCAAGAGCATTTCAGAAAATAGGCAGTGCATCAATATTTCGAAAGTACATGAGAAGATAAACTAAAGTTGGTTACTTAAAATCAGACGTTAATTTTGCTTTCAAAACTACAAGTATTCGAAACAGAATTTTATTTGGCGATTATGACATTTCTCCTTAAACCGGAATGTTCATAACATAAAAGAGACCAGGGTGAAATTTTAAAATTCACAAAACTCCTGCGTTTGAACATAATTGCAGGAAGATAAAAAAAAAGAAGAATTATGCAACATCAGCCCAATAAGATTCTTCCAAAAAAGTAATCTCTCCATCATTCGAAAGAAAAAAAAAATTATCGCAGATCATTACAACCGAGAAGTGAGATCGAAACTCAATGCGTGACCCATAGTTGCCACTTTGTGCCAAAACTAAGCTATACTTAGTAGATAGAAAAGTACTTAAAGAAGAATAAATTCATTCTTGTAAAACAAGGACCCTTGTTGTCAATCAAGTATACGTGAGCATGTATATAAGTATGCACACATGTTAGTGTATGTGTGAGCATGTGCTTGAATATAAAGGTGTACATAGATTCATAGGTATGCTATCTCTCTCTCTTTCTCGATATATATATATATATATATATATATATATATATATATATATATATATATATATATATATATATATATATATATATATATATATATATATATATATATGGATTTCCATCATTCGATTGGGCTGTTTAGCTCAAAGGTCAAGATCGGGTACGATGGAGTCGATTGAAATGAATGAGATGCATGCGTGTAGGAGAGCATAGGCATC
Source organism: Thysanoteuthis rhombus (assembly GCA_963457665.1). Lineage (NCBI taxonomy): Eukaryota > Metazoa > Mollusca > Cephalopoda > Oegopsida > Thysanoteuthidae > Thysanoteuthis > Thysanoteuthis major. The sequence goes on along the minus strand of OY735237.1, from coordinate 13,618,202 downwards.
ATCTTCATCATCATCATCATCATCATCATCATCATCATCATCAGTCTTTCAACGTCCGTTGTTAGACATAGACTTTCCACAGATTAAAATTGTGCATTCAAGGAGAGTGTGTAATTGTTGAGAGTTTAAGGATTAATATGATTTTTGCTGCAAACAATGTAACTATATGTGTATACATTTGTATATATGCGTACATAAATTTTCCATATATATTCATACTCGTGTGTGTATGAGAATAGATATGTACAGGTATTTGTTAAATAGGTATATTTACAGGTACATGTATCTGTAAATACGTATATATGAATAATCATGTGTTGGTGTATCTATTTATCTATCTTCTCTATTCCAAAGCGCTCAACGCAATGAGACAGAGCTAATGTATTAAATTTACGAATTTGCACTGTGAATGGGACATTGAACTAATTGTTAATTTAATTAGTCACCATTCCTCTTTTCAGACATTTACGTTTTCTGTCCAAAATAGAGTTGGAAAAAATTGGTTCAATAAAATCAAATATTCACACTTATATGAATACGATGTATCTTAAAGGCAATACATCAATTCCTGTTTTTTATGTGTTCTCCAATGCGTATATATATATATATATATATATATATATATATATATATATATATATATATATATATATATATATATATATTCCGAGAAATCCATAGACATCGTTTGTATACACAAGAAATGATGCCACAATGAAAAACAAACTCACAAATATACGTATCTAAGATACTTACACACATATGCATATACATATACATACAGGTATATATATATATATATATATATATATATATATATATATATATTTCTTTAGGCTACGACACAGGTATACTAGTACGACTTGGCCACTGACGACTGTCATTATCATTGAGGAAAAGGATCCATTTCTAATCCCCAGACACAAGTCTGTCGAAAAGACACATGGAGCAACCGAGAACGCAATGACTCGTAACAATCAACACGTTGTTGGTGTTTTGCTACGGATCGGTAATGTGTCACACATTTTCCAACTTTTCCTAGATTCTTTGTATCAAAATGATCACATGGTTAGCGCAACCAAGGTCGTTGTGGGGGGAGAAGAGAAAGGTCTTTGTCCGGCAGTGCTCTTGTTACAGCTCCTGCTACTGATGGAATCTCGCACACAATTCCATAAAATAGTATATCAATAAGTCCGCAGCCTGATAAGTAATGTGAATTTTGATCTGGAATTTCTCCTGTATGTTCGAATTTGGTGATTGTTATGCACCGCCGTTGAAATTTGCCAAAAAAATAGATATTCATTGTGTGAAATAAATGCATTTTCCATGTATGTATATCTATATCTATATCTATCTATCTATCTATCTATCTATCTATCTATCTATCTATCTATATATATATATATATATATATATATATATATATATATATATATATATATATGTTTTTGTTAATACGTATTTGTTGGGTATACTTAGCACTCCATATTTCGGAAAAGGGTCATTAAAGATAAATCAACCATGATAATTCAATAAAACAAAGTATACAATTATAAACAATTAAATCTATTCTATGGGTCACTTCAGATGAGCCGATATAGTCCGGACATTTTGTCAATTTATTCGCCAGTAAAATTTCTGCAGCATAGAAATACATCAGCCGACTGAAGTGACCCATACAATAAAACAAATTCGAATTATTAACTATGTATGCAAGTGAGTGTGGGCATAGGTATGTAAGTACGTATACATCCACGTTACGTGCAGTTTTATGCAGATTTCCCTTCCCTGGTTTTGTTACAATTTCATGGTGAAGAATATGATTAATGATCTCCATATATAATTGTCATTTGAAAGTAAACTTACTGAAAAGTGTACGGAGTAAGGATAATTTGATGACAAATTGATATCAGTAAACGTGAATACCCAGATATATGCATTTAACTAGAGACATAATGCACCTGCTCTTCAAATGTATACTTTACGGCTTGTTTAGTTAACGGTGATACTGAGATATGTACAGATTGTACAAACGCTGATCATTAGTTATGAAAATAAACATTTAGATATATTTACCTTTCAGGAGTGAGCACGTTGTTTTTCTTATGGTCTTGAAATGTTTAAAAATAAGCGCTTGCTTTATACAGAAAATCCATCTTTCATTTTGTTGGTTGAAAGTGATAGAAAAATGTTTTTAGCAGAAATGAAATGAAATGTAAGCCCTTCCGTCAGGTACCGATTCTCTGTTAGAAACCATTAACTGAAACTGTCAACTCTCACATTTCTTTGGTTCTTAAGTTAGTCTGTCTGTCTGTCTGGCTTGCTATGTATGTGTCACTCGTACAGGCCGCACTAATGGTGCTAGACGGCTGATGATTTAAACATACACACTCATTATTATTTCTTTCCTCCCGGGAGGGGGGCGATTTAGAATGTCTAAATTTACCCCCCCCCGGCCTAGTTTGTGTCCCATGATCCCCGCACTTATTTTTCTGTGATCAGTGCCCAACAAAAGCAGTGTCCGGTAACTTATTCATTGATCAGCACTTTTTCCAATTTTTTTGATTGATCATTCCAAACACAGCATGCTGCCAAACAACGTTGGTCACATGACTATTTCTATCGGTTGCTTAACAAGACTGGTTTTGTTAGTTCTTCAAAACTTATATCGAAAGGAAAGAAACAAGGTTGATGCAGTGATTAATGAGTAAACAATTTATTTAATTTAATTTTGAATGGCGTAACACAAATTATATACTCACACACATACACATAATTTACGTGACACATGCAAATGCATATAATATACATCACACACACACACACATACATATATATACACATCTATATCAAATAGTCCTTGCACATATATATACATATGCAAACATGTACATGTGCATGCACACACACACTCACACACACATATGTTTGTATATATATATATATATATATATATATATATATATATATATATATATATATATATATATATATATATATATATATATATATATATATATCGAGACAGGGAAAGTTAGAGATAGTGAGTGTGTATGTCTATGTCATAACGACGTGGCTAAAACATCTATGTATACTGTTTTGTGTAAAAATCTAGGCTTGAAAATACTGATTTCCCACTTGGAATTTTCGGCGTAAAATAATCTTAGCTGATTAACATAACACAGGCTTCCTCTCTCCATTTCTGCCCTTTGGCCATGTGCTGTGCTTGATTATATTTAGTAAGTATGTATATATTTTAAGCTTTCAAAACTGTTTTACTTTTCGAATGCCAAAAAGTATAACTTATATTTTAACGCAAACTCCCCGAATTCAAATGCTAAATTTTTTATTTCGAAGTTTCTTTTTTTTTTCTCTTTCCAATTCACACTTTCCGAATTTGAATATTCTGCCAGAAATACTAAAAAAAGTGAAATAAAATGAAATAAGTTTGAAATAAAACATAAATTTTTTTCAAAACAAAAATATACATATTCCAATAAATACCCGCAGGTTTTTTTTCCTAATAACAAGAGATGCGATCATCGCTCTGCTCCTTAGAATTTTCGAGAAAAAAAATTTTGTAAATTGTGAAGTGAGATAAAAATACATATTTCTATCCCAACAAGTCCTTTCAAATTCTCCATAAATGATTGAAGGGTAATAAAAATTATTGTAATCGAGTATTTTTTGTGCAGTCCACCATCAAGAGATGGAATTTAAAAAAAAAAAAAAGTAAATATACCCTATAAAGTGCATTATAAATATATGGAAGCGTCTTTGATGCCGGCAGCAATGGTGCTCTTCAGGTACAATTAGGATTAAATATTTTTAATATTGTCTTCAATTTTCAGATTTCTTCTACACCGTAATTATATATCTTCAACTTCTTACGCAACTCTTTAATTCATCTCCAATAGTTCCTTTCCAGTGTTGTCTGCTTTTCCCTCTTTTTTAAATCTAAATTTTAAATCCGATTCAAACCCAGGAAGGCAAAGTAAAAAAAATGAAAATAGAAAAGAGAGGGGGGAGAGACACAGTAGTCCATAATATTTTCCTTTCTTCTCCTCTCTCTCTAAATAATGTTTACTTCTTTTTTCCCCTCTCTTTCTGAAAATTATCATTGTCGCCCCGTACGACCGGTAGCAACTCACCGACATTGCCATAGACTCAAAGATAATAACGGCATTGATACCCGTTGGCTGAAATCCAGACGCTAAAAAGTTGTAATTTTCCTCGCGTCTTCTTTTTTCTTTATTGTGTGTTTGTTTCTTCATTTCAAATGGAACTTCATATTTACCTCTGGTGCCTATCTCCTGTCGCGAATCGTACGCGCTTGATTCCGCTGACAACCATGATTACCAAACCTGAGTCATCGAAGGAGTGGAAAATGGCCAGCGTGTTGATGACACCGCTCAGCGTTTGGCGCTAAAGATGGAATTATCTAATACCTTAGGCCATCAACAGAAACATATTAGCCGAACACCTAGGTTGAGAAATTCTTGGGAGTGGCGGCTTGTTTTTCGTTGAATCGCGATAGGAGATATTAACCATAGACTGGATACATTCGGTTGTCGTCTTCAGACGTAAATTTCTACATATTCTTCGCTCTCAAAACTCAAACTGTAAGGAGTCCAACACTGAAGGAAACAGTAAACAACATCTGAGATGTCTTCCAGTAAAATTGTGTCGGATGTTGGTGAAGAACTGAAAAATTACGTATATAAAAAGATATTTTAATTACTGTCAATGCTAACGTATGTTTTTTTGTTCTTTAGCCAGGTGAAAGTAAAACAAAATTCTAACTATTTTTACTTCAATAAAATTTGCCATGTATCAAAATAGAATATCTTTGTCGAAAAAACAGACGAAAATATCACACACACACACACACATATATATATATATATATATATATATATATATGTATATATATATATATATATATATATATATATATATATATATATATATATATATATATATATAAGGAAGCATGTTCAAAAACTAACTAGTCATTTAATATATATATATATATAAGGAAGCATGTTCAAAAACTAACTAGTCATTTAATATTATCGAAAAATAGCTAACTTTGGTTCAATGGCATCATAGTTTCTGTCAAAGTACTGCTCCTCTGACTTCAAAGTCTCGCCCGGCATCCCAGCGTTCAAATCATTCAGCATAAATCCTCTTTCACAACCTGAAATCTCTTCTGTTTCAATAAAAAAGAACAAGAAGTAGCAGAGAGCCAAACCCGGACTTTGGTGAGACTGACAGGCTTAGATGATGTGATGCTTCGCCAAAAAATCTCTGAGCGAGAAGTGAGGAATAATTCATTTTGTCGCCTTAAATGCAACGGTCACATATTATACCAGCTGACTCAAAGGCGTCCCATTGAGTGAGTTAACCTGTGGGAGAGTGTATGCTAACATGTGCACAATAAGGTCTCCCCTATTGCCAAGTCACATCAAAACCGCGCAAACTGTTCTCGAGATATAAAAATGAAAGTTTACTTTCTGGTACACGCCTTCAATATATTCTAATATCTATTAGTGTGAATAATAAATAGGGTTGTTGCATAAGGTGATCCAACGACATGAAGATCTTATATGCTGTGAGGCAATTAACAATCGAAATTGCGCAGAATTCCTTTGTTTAGTAATGAAAACTTTTTTTCCTGACCTACAGAAATTTTTGGTTTGTTATTCCAGAAGAGATCAAAGCAAAACGGGGAAAGGGATGGCAAGAGACAAGAAAAGCCAAAAATCTAGATAAACCGGGACACAATGTAGTTGTGGCTAAATATGACTTTGATTATTGTTTTATCTACTCATCACAAGAATCTGGTGTATCATTTTGTTCATAACCATTAAAGTAAATGAAAATTACCATGTGTAACACAATCTACCCATAACACCTTGGATGATATAAATAGATATGCATTAAGAATCAAATGACTTCGATTCTTCAAGCATGGCCTTGTGTCAGACTAAGCCCCAGACTTACCCTATTTATGACAGCCTCTTCATATCTATCTGTTTATTTCAGCTTTTTCATATCTATCTTCCTAAATTTATCTATACCTAACTATCTATTTTAGTTTCTTTTAATCTATCTATCCATCTATCAATCTATCAATCAATCTATCAGTCTATCTATTTCTGTCGATATCAGTCTATGCATATTGATGTCTGTCTTTATGTGCATAACAAGAGAGAGAGAGAGGGGGGAGAGAGAGAGAGAGAGGGGGGTTGGGGGTGAGTAGCACGTGAATTCGGAACAAATGTTCCCTAGGATCGAATCAGTGAACTGAAGAAAGAGAGGTTAAATATATAAACATTTCTGCACTCCGATTGCTTTATATATTATCGCACTCGCCCCCAGGTGCACCCTATGGAGAATTTCCCGCGGTTACCAAACGCATAATGATTAGGTATAAACTTATCGGCTTTCTTTGAGTCAGCAGGAGGGAGACACTGCATAAGGGTGTGGCATCAGTTCTCACAACCTGACAGCAGACTGGCTCAACTTGTACCCATAAGTGGCAGAATCGACATAGGCAGCAATATGACTCTGCATTCACATACCAGCTCTTAAATCTGGAAGTGAAGAAGGAAAAAAAGCCCCAAATATGATGATGTGTTATTTTTAAATCGTTGCCCTTTCTAGTCCAAAGAAACTGTTTTTAGCGTTAGCATTATCTATCTATCTATCTATCTATCTATCTATCTATCTATCTATCTATCTATCTATCTATTTCAACCTGCCCCAATCGGTCTCCCTTCCTATCTAAGTAACGAACTCAAGTGTAACAAAGGAGTTTTTTTACGAGATGTTCATTTCCTGGGTTTAAAACTAAGTTGAAGATATGTTATTTTCAACGTGTTGCCGTTCCTAGTCCAATGAAACTGATTTTAGCATAATCTATCCATCTATCTATCTATCTATCTATCTATCTATCTATCTGCATTGTTAGAGGAATCTTAGAAGTGTATCTGAATTTTAAAAGCTAACGGACAAATCTATAACGTTTTCCGAAAAAGTAAAGCAAGCTAATCGAAAACTGCGGCAACCTCTCTTTAAAATACGGAGTTCAAATTGAAAAATGTGCGACGCAAATTTGAAACTACGGCAATCAATTTGGAGGAAAGGACAATCAAATTTCAAAATGCGCCATACAAATTATAGATATGCCACACAAACAAAAAAGACACAAAAACTGAATCGTGGCGTGGATTTCAGTTCGCTTAGCGAAGTTTGGTTACCTTATTTTCTGGTTGGGTTGGCGTAGTTTTCAATTTGGTTGTCGTAGTTTCCACTTCGGTTGCTATATTTTAAAATTTACTTGCTTTTCATCGTAATTTGCTCGGAAAATGTTTAACAGGTCCTAAGGGGAATTCTGAAGCTCGGGATAAGGGCTCTATATCAATTTCCTAAGACAGAAATCGGTCATCATTAAAACAGATGTCCTCTTTTAACCCGACACTCAAAAGAGCTTATTTTCATACAATCTAGTTATTGGCAATGAAAAGTGAAGAACAAAAAGATAAAAAAGAAGGAAACGTAGTTAGATCCCTGCTAGTCATCAACAACTCTATCTAGACAGACTCTACCAGAGAAAATGTACTTTACAAGATTTACAGATTGATAGAACCTGGGCAATATGTCACTGCAAAATGCTACAGTTTGATTGGCGCATCAAAAGAGAAGAGAGCTTTTTCGTAGGTGAATAAACCAGTGACCTTGTTGAATGACTACAGACGTCCCCATGCTGCAAATGTGACGCAACAAACGATCATCGACATAGAATGGAAATTTCCCTCTTCCTTATGCAATCTATTCTCCAGATCTGTAATCTACAGACTACCATTCACTTCGTTCTATAAAACAAACAATGAATGATCGCAGTTCCACAGATTTCCAGATATGGTGAAATTCCTGAAAGAAATCATTAAATCAAAAGTGGAATTTCAATTAATTGATGGGTCACACCACTTATATGGAGGATAACATAAGTTGATTGAAGAACCAGGGTAAATTCTTTGAAAAGTGGATAATGATGCTATAAATGGATTCTAAGATGGAGAAAAACTAACAATAAAATGGTAATGATAAAAATTACTCAATCAATAGGCATCAATGATACAACGGAAAAAAATCTAGTTATAAAATGATCAAAGTGAAAATGCTTCATTCAAAAATCAGTGATAAAGTAATGATAGTGAAAATACTCAATGAAAACGTACCATATTTCATCGAGTTCTCGCTCAGATTTTACGTAGATGGATTCTTCCAACAAAGAATAATGAATAAGTGTCTCAGTGGAATTTTGTAATCTCTATTAACAATAATTATATACTCGACAAACGAATTTAACATTAATTATATCTGAACTTGTTTTACATTCAGTTTGTAAAATTTTGCAAATTACTTGCCGAAAACCTTACGTATTTTTCACTGGTTCTAATGTTCTATGCTCGAGCCTTGATAAAAAGCTAGGTTTTAATTTTTTCTGATTTTCCAATTAGGCACGTATTTTTTGGTATGTTTGTTTCTATAAGAACAAATTTTTGTAGATGTATCGGCTTGATCAATTTTAAAGGTGTATAAGTATTTTGGAGTAAACATTTTTGAGCAGTCATAATTCCATATTTATCATCGGTGCCCAGGGTTATTATTGGAGCCAAGTTTTCAAATACTGATTTTTCTTTAGACAAGCAGACATGCTCTTTCCTCTCGGGTGATTGACGGAATACGATCTTCCTATCCCCCTAATTACACTATTCAGTCATGTGTTGTACTAAGCAAATATCGACTTAGTTATACATTCCCCACCAGAGAAATAAGTCATTGTTCGAGATCAAGTGGGAAAAATCAGAATCACGGAGGCTGATTTTCTGGCTTTTCTGACCTTATATCATACATAGCTAAGCTGATCTCTGCTCGTAACTATTGTGTGAAGCATTTTAATTATTCTATACATGTTTTGTACTTTATCATCATTTTCATTTTTGTCACAGTTTTCGGCTGGTATAGACAGACAAATAGATAGAAAGATAGATTTGTATACGTTGCTGAAATTTCCTTATATTCATACATATTCATTCTATCTAACCCCGAATTCTTCATGTTACATATTTTCTATCTTTTTCAATTTTGTTCTTTATTTTTCTTTGTTTTTCGTTATACGTTTCCTTCTATACGTACATTTATCGCCAGCTTCAATTTCTCCCGGTTCATATGTTTCTCTTTTTTTACCTCCCATTTCTTTCTATTTACATCGAATTTTTTCGCTCGTCTGCGGGTCTTCACTGATTGTCATCTCCTGTGTCATTTCTCTGCTTCTATTTCTGTCAGCGTTTCCTTTCCTCTTTCCATTTCCCCTGATGTCACCCAACATTCTCCAGCAACCACGCCCTCTACCTTGCTCCCCCTTGAAATCAAACCCACTTCGACATTTATATCTGAATAGAGGCAAAAAGGAAACCTTACAATTGCAACCGTTCTGCTTGAAGACCACCATCTGCAAGAGTCAACCGGCCTCCTGATCTTTTAGGCACAGACGAGATCAGGGGAATGGGTTCCATGCAGAGGGGGACGACGCCCCAAAATTACTGACACCGTCAATGGCTGATTTATTAACAAGAAATTGATATTGGCCTGGTTGGATCTATTTCAGATAAGGGCCACATTGGCAGACATGGCAGCCATACGAAAGCCTTTTCGCTGTGACGACGTCATCACACGATGTCCACATAGCTATCCGTTTGGCCATTTGACCGTACAAATTTGGGTCAGCCTCCAGGGTGGGTATTGGCAAAAAGCTCTCATTCTGTCCATCTATCTGATTATCAATCTCTCTCCCTCTTTGGCCGCCTGCCTGTCTGTTGTCAGCGTTGTCAAGTCATGAATTTGAGCATCGTTGTAGCTGTCTTTTGTCTTCTTTTCACACTGGTACACAGCGAGTGCGAAAAGTATTCGATACATTTTAAGAAGTTCACTCCAAAATACTCATACCCTTTCAGAACTGACCAAAGATTTCTGATTTTTTTATATTATCTTCCAATATTTAATTACATTTCAGTATTCATTTTCATTTTTGTAATTTTTGATCTTGGGCATAAATTCTGTCAATTATTGAGGTGTAAAGGTATAAGAAAGATCTTAGAAAAATATAGGATAATTTTGCACTCACTGTATTTTTTTCAGCTTCTATGTTTACTCTTTAACCGTCTCTTGTTTCAGTCTCTTGCTGAGAAAAGGTTCTGTTACAATTTTTTTCGAGTTTGGTAAAAACTAGCTCTGTAAAACTAATGGACAAATACATACGGAGTCATCCAAGTTAACAAATGATGATTTGAAAAAAAGGTAACTACCATACAACCATACGAATAAACGAAGCTAGATTGCTTAAGAGGGAAAACTATGATGGTTTTAACTTCAGCAGTAATTGTTATTGTTCAAGAATATATATATATATATATATATATATATATATATATATATATATATATATATATATATATATGTATATATATATATATATATATATGTATATATATATATATATGTATATATATATATATATATATAAAATTTCTAATCATTTTTTAGAGAAGGCATACATTTACAATATATATATATATATATATATATATATATATATATATATATATATATATATATAGCCCTATTCTGACAGTAACACTTATCTTGCATTATCATCTTTCCTTTTTGATTTCCGATGTATCCCTACAATAAATCTTCGTAATGCTTCTATATAGTAAAACCATTAACAAAGCAAATATATATATGTGTATACATCGTCCGCAGCATAATGACGGAAGCATATATTTTGCAAAGCTAATTTTTTTATCAAACATGAATTCCTTCAACGTCGCAGTTCTTTATCAAGAAGTGAATATTTATCGCAGAGATTGACACTATACACTGAAAATTTCGTATAAATGTCAGCTAATTGCTTAGCAGGCTCCGGGCTTATTAATCTACCCTCGTATTATAGAAATAATAGCTCTATTCCACTTTTCATTAACACATGTTTTAATTCCTCAGAACTTCTTTCTTGTTTATTTTCAGTGCAGAACACACAGATTTAGTGCCGGAACTTTCTAAAACTCCATTTTTAGTAAACCTTTTCAAGATTGGATGTTTGAGAATTAGATTTTCCCTCATTATCAGAAATAGATAATTTGTTTGTGCATAAAAAAAAACAAACTACAGTGCAATATTGAAGCCATGGAGAAGTTCAATAGAAATTAAGTTAATCGGTAGCGATGAAATAAAAACAGAACTTTGTCTGTGTGTACCGGATTAAACTGCAGTGTGGTCCAAGACAAAATCATGATTATTGATTCTCTTCGTCTCCTACCGCTGGAATCTCCATCCACCCCCCCACATATATATATATATATATATATATATATATATATATATATATATATATATATATATATATATATATATATATATATATATATATATATATATATATATATATATAATATTCAGTAATCAATAGCTTTATTCATGCATAAAGTAACTGCATGTCTACCCAGCGCAACTGTTATTCATCTTTCACTCGTCAGAGAAGCATGGGGTAAATAAGATAATTTTAGCATCCTTATCTTCCAAGACTCACCGGTTAATATGCATTTCACTAAGTTGAAGAGGAAAAAGTAATCGAAAAGTATAACAAATTATGAATTTTTTCTCTTTGACAAGGTGATAAAGACTATTGTATTAGTGACATACTGTCTGAATTGACTCTTGAATATACATATATATATATATATATATATATATTATATATATATATATATATATATATATATATATATATATATATATATATATAAGCCCTGTTTGAAAAAATATACCTGAAGTATAAAATGATATCAAAATACGATACACATAAAACCCTTATATAAAAAAATAATAATAAACTACGTGTGTGACATACTACATGATAAGAAACGGAGGTTACGTTTAATCAACACGGCTGGGGTGCCATGTTAATATGATTTTCTTTTTTAAATCCCCTAAACGTTCACATGGTAAACAACTGATGAATTCAACAATGTGAAACAAATGTAGCACCCGCTATACTTTTAGCTAGATATCGAAAACGTCACTGCCTACGATGATCCCTACAAAAAACCTGGACGCACATGGTCGCAGTGAATTTGGTCTCCATATTCATTCCTTTGTACGCTCCATATGGTACATAAGGATTCAAAAGCAGTTCAAACACCTCCGCTCCGATTTGGACGCCTGTACTATCAACGACACCACCTTTCGCTATCTCTTCTCATCTCTTTACGTGATCGATCATATCAATGTTATCATTACGTATACTTAATTTTCATTTGTTATTAGTCATTTATATCCTTGTATTAAATGTACATCTTATTTGTCCATCCAAATACTAGTATGTGTTCTTTTTACTTTGTTTCATTCCTGCATCTATGTTCGTACTTGGCACGCATTCTCTTCGTATATATCTCTCTCCCCCTCCACATCTCCAGTGCCGTTGATGCTAACATCAAACCATGAGGAAACAAAATCCTTTGTCTTCAACATCTTCGAGCAACTCATTCTTCAGCCAGAACTATTAGAACCACCACGACCCACGCTATCTACAAAAGTTCACATTCCGACCAGATGTAACCCTCTGTAACTAGTGACCACCCACTGAAGAAGATCCTAATCAACAGGACAGGGAAAACATTGAATGGATTGCATTGACTGATATCGCAGAATAGGTGGCTTAAGTGACACAAAGAAGAGTTTTGAAAAACTTTTTAAATGCTCCATGTTTAAAGCTGTAAAGTGTTCTAGACACTAAATATATATATATATATATATATATATATATATATATATATGTATATGTATATATATATATATATATATGAGGTTGTATCAATATTTCCTTAGCCTAACATGCAGTTATCAGCTAGAATTTTTTCTTTGAAGTGTTCATTAAATATTGCCTAATTCAAGTGATATATATGGAGAGAGAGAGAGAGAGAGAGAGAGAGAGAGAGAGAGAGAGAGAGAGAGAGAGAAATAGTGACGTCCATACGAATATGCTGCAGTCCAAAGATGAGTAATTGAGTATACACCTACAAACAATATTTTTTTGAAAACTAAGTTTCAATGCTGTATATTTTGGTCGTAAATAATTCTTGATAGCATTCAGTTCGACTGTGTAATGTTCTACGAGATATGATAAAATCTTTCTATATTCGGTTTAGAAGAAAATTAACTTTTTACAAAAAATAATGATGGAAATGTACTCATTTATGGACTACACACACTCTCTCTCTCTCTCTCTCTCTCTCTCTCTCTCTCTCTCTCTCTATATATATATATATATATATATATATATATATATATATATATAAGAGCGGTGAATAGCCAACTAATCTAGATCATTACCATATATACCGATATCAATCTTCGCTCAGTGCCCCACAATTATGGTGTTGTGCAAGACTAAGCTGAACTTAATAAATCACTATCCGTGATGTACTTTAGTGTAACTTTTAACAATTCTAATGATTCACCAAAAGTGCCTAATCTTAGTTCTAACGTTGCCTGTTCTCAGTCAATGGGTTTCAGGAAACCGAATCTCGTCATGTTTGTTGTAGTCACTTTTGAATCTCTGAGTCACTAATATGCAATTAAAAAAGATCAAAGCATCTGTCTTGTTTTCATGTATTCCGGGCAAGGTTAATAAAACCTACTCTTCTGTCTTTCATACATGTTCGACAGGAGCGCCAAGGTCAAACCGTTATTACGATACTCTGACTTAATCTATGTTCTTCCGCCCCTGGCTTCTTTATATCATTCCCAATTTATTCTCTTGTGTACTTCCATATTTTCTTCCACAAATCTCTTTCGTTGATTCATCCTTCCTTTTACCTTTCCTACTTTCCTGTCATTTGTTCTTTTCTTCTTCTCCAAAGGCAAAGTGTTTTGTTTCTTCCTTTCTCTTACCGTCTCCGTTTACTCTGTTCTTCTTTCCTTGTCTGGATTCCTGCTACTTAATATATTCCTCTTATTCTCTCCATATATCTTTCTTTTTTTTCCATTCTACGTCATGTATCTGTTTCTTTCTTCAAAATATCTACACGGTATTTCTTTCTTTTTCATTGAACGATGATATCAAAGCTAGGTTACCTCGAGTCGACCGAACATCAAAGTGAACACCGTCATCAGAACAGTCGTGTTCATTATTCTAACTCTCGTTCGTTGTTCGTTTCTTTCTTTAGCTAATTCACGCTTTCTTTCTTTATCATGACAACCATTGTCTTTCAAGTTCATAGAGCTATTCATTCTACCTTTATTTTTATATTTATACATTTGTTAGATTAGTCTACACGTCTCTGTTAGACGTTTTTCGGTTGGTTGGTCGGTACCAGTAACTCAGACTAACAGAAATTGGAAGGAAAAAAATTGATGCTCCATCATTAATAGTGTGACATTATTAAGATATCAAATTCTATAATGTCATGATAGAACGTGTGACTTCAGAAGTTGTGTTTTTTTAAACCAAAAGATGATCCAACGCGCCAAAAATGACCTCTTACGATCATCATTAAAATAATTTGCTTACTGCAATATTTTACAGGTATGAGTATCTATTGACTCAAAGAAAGGCTACTTGCTCTATTTTCTGCTCCCTTTGCTAATACTACTATGGTGGAGACATCGTTCAACTTATGGTTCTTGTTTTTTCCTTTCTTTTTTTTCCATTTTCCTTCTTTCGTTTTCATTTCCACCTTATTCTCCATAAATGTTTTGATAATTTTCTGGTAGTTAATTCTATCAGTTACGAAAGTAAGGAGTTGTTTCTTTTGCTATCTATTCATCTTAAAGCCCTACTAGATCAAAATACATTTTACAACAACCATATATCTATCTAAATAAACTTCTGTGAGATTTTTGTTTGTTTGATCTTATCCTTGGCAGAAATGCCGATCCGTATTTATTTGCTCCCCCACGAGAGCAAGATGTGACACAAGGTTGGTTTAATGTGGGGCTCGGCACTGAAAGCTTGAATTAATTATCCCAGTCCTCGCAACTGGGGTTGTGAAAGCGTCAGGCCAAACTTGACCCTTGCTTTTTAGTGCAATTGGAAGGTACTGCTGCGGGGCTTACTGTTCCTCCGAGACTGGGAAGGGTTATTTTTTGATGCGACAGGCCTCTTGCGTTTAGCAATACCGAAACTCAGTTGGCCATTATCGGCCACTGTATTGCATCAGCACAAAGTTACCAAATAATGTAATGTGAGCAGATACTACACTTGGATTAATAGAATTGCTGATCTTTACTTAAATAATCCGATCATTTTTTATGCGTGCCATGCTAGTCATATTGATAAAACCAAGTACTGTGCAAATGAACTCTGATTAGTTTAATATCAGGATAAGTTTTCAGGTGATCTCATAGCAACTAGTAAAAAGATGAATTTATTACAGGAAGACGCATGAATACTTTGAAGATATAATGTGTATAAATGAATTAAGAATAGGAAAATAATTAGTTCGAGAAATTTTAAATTTGATTTTAGAATTGAAATGAAATCTAATTTCTATTTCAAAAGATCACAGATATCAACAAAATTCAATGAAGAATACTTCCTTTGGTTTGTATTTTAAATCCAAGTTCGGAACAATATACGCCGATTTCTTCGCGCTATCTATCAATCCGCATAAACGTATGGGGTACTCATTGGTTATGGGGGTACAAGGGGCTCACTTTTCCCGAAATTATACAGTTCTGCCCGAATTTTAGGGACTGGCAGTTGCCAACAGTCTGGTTCGTACGGCTATGTTTATGTATCGATCGATTGATAGGTAGATAGGTAGATAGATTGGTGGATAGATATTCATCTCGATGAATGTTTATCTATAGATACATGCTTGTGTTGAAAATTCGATTCTCACTAGATGTTCCAATATTTGGGCATTGTGACGCACTGAGCAGAGCTTTGGATTGATTGATTGATAGATAGATAGATAGATAGATAGATAGATAGATAGATATGTAAACTGACTGACTGACTGATTTATCAGTGAGACTGTGTATCTTTTGGTGACTATTGTGGCATAGGAATAGCCAACTCGTTTCAAAAGCAGCAGGTATTCTCTCTTGAAACTCTGTAAAGATCGCTTTGTGCTTAGACAGATTAAGTTTTAATAAAATCTATCTACGCCATTCCACGGAATAACTGAATTGTATTCAAAAAATGATAAGACTTATTGACCTATACTCAGATTCCATCACCATCTTGCGAAATGTGCCTATTCAATCAGTTAACAAGCATTCAACAAATCAATTGTCAGAAAATACGCGTAATCTAGCTCTACCTATCCCACTCTGTCTTTCTCATATATATATATATATATATATATATCTATATATATATATATATATATATCTATATATATATATATATATATATATATATATATATATATATATATATATATATATATATGGGGGGGTGTTTGAGCTTTACGCAGGTACAAAGGTGCCAAGCTCTATATGTGAGAACTAAAGACTATATATATGTGTGTGTGTGTGTGTGTGTGTGTGTGTGTGTGTATTTCCGTATATGCGTCAATATGTAGCAATTATATTACTGTATATTTCCATATATATCAATATGTATCAATGCAGAAGCAATTACACACACACACATACACACACATACACACACACATATGTGTGTGTATATATATATATATATATATATATATATATATATATATATATATATATATATATATATATATATATATGCTGAGAGCAAGAGATAGAAGTACAAATCATATTGTTATTTCCAATTGTATATATCAAGGTATAGAATATTATACACACATATACATACAAAAATAAGGTACAGAAAATTATAGACTTGTAGTTCTGACACCTGCCTTGCGGTGAGATATTTCCTATGGATGCATTTCCTCTGAAATGGGTTAATTGGTGTTTTGACCCCAGGGGCTTGATATCCAAAGTTGGATTTTTACTGGCATCTCCAACTGTGAGGAGATACGTTTCATTATGGTTGGTTGAGAAAAGTGATATTGATATTACCTACGTTAGCGATGTGGCAGACAAGTTTTTTGTTTGACTTTGCATTAATGTCCCTGGGAAAGGTTTGAATACATCTCAGCCTGCAGCACGTGATAGGCCAGAATGAGTGGGTAAAATTCATACCCCCCCATGTCTATGGGGAAAGCCTACGGCCAAAAACGGATATTAAAAGGCTGATGAAAAAAGAAAGAAATGATACTCTATGACTATTGTATTGAATAGTATGAATTAGAATTGGTTCCTTGATTCATCAGTCATACCCTTTTAGAAACCGTCGACTAACAAAACTGTCAATATGGGTTTCTCTCAGTTCCTAAGTTATTCTGGTTCACTATGTATATATGTGTATGTATGTATGTATGTATGTATGTATGTATGTATGTATGTATGTATGCAATAGTGCACATGTATGTATCATGTGTACAGAATGCACCAATGGAATAGAGGGATGGAACGCTAAAAATGTACTCCTTATCATGTCTAGTAAAAACAGAGTTTTTGCTACCCCACGTCCAAATACGTTATGGTGTAGGGGGTCGGTTTGCAATTTAAGTTTATGTTGAAATGATTCCTTTGTGCATGCCAATGCTTGTTTTGTGAAAACTTTTTTTAGTGATCACAACTCAACAAAAGGCGATGGGAAGTAACTAATTCATTGATCACCACTTTTTTCACCCCTGTTTCGATTAGATGACTAACCACATCTCTTACGTCTTTCAATTCGGCAAATAATTCGTCCACGATTTTGAATTAACAACAGGCAGACTTTACCAGATTTAATCTTAGTTGCAGTGTGGCAAAATACTTATCATTTGCAATAAATTGAGTCCTGTTCTGGGCCCAGCCTCATTTTGATTTTTTAATCGGGGGTCATATGTCTCTACCCTACTATCGCACCATGCCCAAAGATATTGGTTTTGCAGACAGATTTATTCATGCTAGAACGTTAGAACAATTTTTTTCTCCAAAATGTTAAATAATTTGGTTAAATGAAATAATTACCATTTTTTGAATTTTCTATGAAAATCAATCGCTCTTCTCTATTGTTTTACAAACAGCCTAATTGCGCAAATTAGTGATGTGTAATATTGCAATATCTTTCTTACTAATTACAGCATATCAAAGATTTCTGTATCGTTGCAAAACTCTAGACTTTCAAATTTCACTAATTTACTTTGAAATTCTTTGAACATTGCTAAAAAAATTTAGAATTTTACAACATGAATTATTCCCGTTTAAATCCAATATATAGAACAGGTATATCTTGCTTTTCAAACGTTTGATTTACGCTACTTTGCGTTTACGAAAGACTTACATTAGTGCAGGTTTCCTTCACTATCCGAAATAACATAAAT
This sequence comes from Thysanoteuthis rhombus, assembly GCA_963457665.1. Taxonomy (NCBI): domain Eukaryota; kingdom Metazoa; phylum Mollusca; class Cephalopoda; order Oegopsida; family Thysanoteuthidae; genus Thysanoteuthis; species Thysanoteuthis major. Next base: position 13,599,717 of record OY735237.1, on the reverse strand, counting down.
CAGAGAAGCAATCACCATCAATTCATATGAAAAGTTCCCAGACCCTCTATGTAACCCTCTTTTATATCTGTCTGAGGTTTGTTTCCTGTCATGGCTGACATGGAAGGATCAGAATACGACTATATGCTTGACTGCTTGGCCACACACATTTTTCTATCATCCGTTTCCTTGGAGGCACTGAAAACTTGCCTTGATCGTATGATCCCTTCCAAACATATTCATACTTTTCTGTAATCATTGCAACTCTAACAATCGTAGAGGAAATATCGCGCACAATTTGATTTGGAGTCTGGTAACGCTCAAAATGTTTTCTGTATAAACTCCCGTATTTCCAAGCAAGTGAGACACACGCATTTCTCACGAAGAATATTTTTTAATTGTTCCAAAATGTGATAATTAGCTCATACAGAAAGAGGCGCAGAATTGTACTTGATGATATGGTAGGCTTTTTAATACCTGAAATTTTCCAAATAATACGTGTCTAATTATAGGTTGCGTCTTACCACTTGTACAGTTATATCAGCTGGGACACACAGTGATAAAAATTGCTCTTTGGAGATTGCGGATGAAACGTGTACAGTTCTTCACACGGCGTTCCCTTCGCTGTTTGTGTTTTTGTACTGGTAAAATCCGTTATTTCTGAAGAAATTCTTGAAAATCTCATTAACTAATTCATTTGAATAAATATTCTGAAAATTAAGTTTTCAGATTTTCACATGATATTTTTAGAGACCGTCAACCAAAAATGTCACCAAATCTGTCAACCTAGGTTCCTTCAGTTTTTGAGTTGGTGTGGTTGAGTGGCTGGCTGGTTGGCTATATATGCATATACGTACGTATCACACGTATGGACTGCACGAAGGCTGAGAATCTAAACATTTACTCCTTATCATGTAAAAAAAAACAACTTTTTTATTTTAGATTCTCCAAGTTTTTTTTGTGTAGATTCAATTTGCAATGTACGTTCATGCTACACTGTCTTTTTAGTTTGTCTTGATGTATTCATTCTTTTTGAAAATTGAGACTTGAGGTCATTATCACCCCCGCCAAAAAAAAAAGGGAGAGAAATAACCCTCTTTTAATTTTGTAATTGATTACCCCGAACTCGGCATGCTGCGAAATAACGTTGTTCACGCCACAGTTTCTATTTAGTGACTTACCAGACCTATTTTCTTTTTTTTTCCATAACAGAACCAGCCAGGTCCTGAGACGTATGAGGTTGCGAAATCATTCGAACGTTCTCAACTTAATCATGAAGGGGCCAAACCACGAAGTGATTCAGCTTACCGCAAAAATACAGGTTTCTTGTCATCATCGACTCGATTCACAAATCTGACGGACTTTATTAACGAATATAGGGACACAGTGGAAGTTCCAGGTAAGAAGTACAATTATTCTGAAATTTGATAAATTTTATTTTGTGCTGTGACTATAACGTTTCCACACTTGTAAAAATACTGAAGTATTGAAATCAGTGAAATTAGTGAAGACTAAACGTACAGTCGTTATCCTGTCGAATTATAGACATTTGGACTTCACAAGTAACTTACACTGATCGAATCAAAACGATAAAACACTCATATCTTACTTGTTATTAGCAAAATGTTTTGAATTCAAAAGTTTCTTTGTTTTACACCCCTCCGACATGCATTTTAGACAATGTGTGTATGAAGAACTTTGCTTATTTATTTTATATCCGACCGAGAATCAACTCTCGGCTTGAAGTAGGGAGTATCTTTTTGCCATGCTTAGAGACATTTGTCTCAATTATTCTTTTAAATCTTGACCTTACATTCTAAAACTTTTTGTACCTGATTGGCCATATTAAATTTGCTATTCTGATATTATTTCTAAATTTCCAAATAACCTATTCGCATGTCCTGTACAATTTTATAACAGATTAATTCTTCACTGAACCTTAAAGCGTCTTTTTGATTATACTATGAATTATGCTTAAATGAATAAGTCCAAGTGAATCTCGTACTTTGTACACGATGCATCCCGAGAAAATGGACAATCTGGTAGATTTGTCTAATACAGGTGCAATTACAGTTGAAGCTCTTTTTTCTGCTACCATTTTGGAATATTATCGTCCCAAGTAGGAACTTCAGCAGTATTTACTCAATCTATCTCTCTTACTTTCTGAGTGACATGTATCTTTGTTATTTTCTCCAAATGAATACATTTCCATTGAGTTATTTCTTGTTCTTCCTCAATATTCAATTGCATAATTTTATCCCTTATCATTTAAATATTATATTGTCAGATGTGCATTCCTTTCTTTGTATTTTTTCAGTTCATTCTCCTAGTCTGTCTTTTCATAGAAAGAAAATAATCTGAAAACAGTGAAGAGAGAGTACTTTTTATGTTACCAAATAACCGTTCCAATCCCTCAGTGATTTTGGCACAATTTCTTTTCTGTTATGCATTATAATTCAATGTTGACTTGTAAGTACTCTGGTATGATAATTGATATGATATTGTTCACAATTGATGTGATATTGATTTAATCATAATAATCATTGAATAAAATTATCGACATAGCATTGATGTGAGGTGCAAAAAGATTTGAATATGAATAAATGTTAGCAGTTTTTGTATCGTTAAAATAGGCAGATATTGATACTTTCTTGTATCGTAGGGTGTATATCAGGATATAAAAACACCAATATTGGCAGTTTTCATGTTTTACGGTCTATAACGGGATAAAAATGCATGGATAGATTTAGTTTTCTATATTGAATGGTCCATAACAGGATAGATTACCATCGATATCGGTAGTTTTTGTATTATAGGTTTGAAATCAGGATACTTATTTTCTGCGTTGTATTGACTATATCAGTAAAGAAAGCGACCGATAGTATATTAATCTGTATAGTCTGTATCGTAGGATCTACGTCAGGAAAGAAAAACATCGATGGTTGTATCTTTCAGTATCATAGTCTGCATGCCAGGGAGAAAGGCAAGATCATTGTAGTTTCTGTATCGTTGGGCTTATATGAACGTAGAGAGATATCGATAGTTGTATCAGTTGAGTGCAAAAGTTCCCAATGGAAAATCCTGTATTCAGTCTGAAGTTTTTAAAAAAAATCGCTGTGAACCTTTGTACACATCCAATATTTCTCCGTATCGCATGTTTTATGTCAGGCTTGGCAGTGGTTCTTGACCTGTTCATCACCATACTGATATTAAGTAATTGGACCTCACGTCTTCGTCCCCTGCAAATATTCAACCAAATGATAATATTGAAATGGGTACTGTAAAAATATGAAGAATAAAAAATATATTACGCTGCTAACTATACTATGAAAAGCACTTGTTAAAAGAATTCTCAAAATATTCAGAGAAATTGTTCTTCCTAATGGGACCTGTCCCTACAAATTACTCACGCCCTCTAGGGGGCATGCGTCTCTGACGAAGAATCACGGGGATAGAAAGACATGATCTTTATATTTTTCGGTATTGTGGGACTTGTGTCAGGGTAGAAAAAGTAACCGATATTTTCTTTTCACTTTGAAAAAAAGTTTAGGAAATTTCTATGTTTACTAGTATCATACATTGATGCATACAGAAATAGTCTATAGAGAACGGAAGAAGCAATAAGTATTATATGTATTTGTTTATGTTTGTATAAAGTAATTATCACTTCTTTTGTTCGATATAAAACTATTTGCATAAAAGAAATGAAGCAAAAAACATTAGATATATGCGTATTCACGCACATAAATTCGTGTATATAAAGATAATATGTGTGTGAGAGAGAGAGAGAGAGAGAGAGAGAGAGAAAGGGAGAGAGAGAGAGAGAGAGAGAGAGAGAGAGAGACGCAAATCTATCTCTCTTGGAAATGAAATGAAACTTTGCCTGGTTGAATAATCATTCTGAAAGAAAAAGTCATTGAAATTGTTTGCTTTTATGGCACATTGAAACTTCTGTGCTTAATAGGGAAAAATCTTTCCTGCTCTATCAGCTCTTTTGCTGTGCCAAACAGACACTTTGATACAAGTACTCACATCAATTTTTATAAGTGGTTTGCAACATCGCAAATTCTCATTAATATGTCTCTGTGAAACATAAATTGGTGTTTTCACTTTTTTAAACAAGCCACTCACGGCACGCTTACTGTCGCAGCTTCGACTAGATTTCTCTTCTCTCTTAGCATCTATTCCAATTTTTCTCTGCTTTTTCTTGAGCTGTGTTGGTGTTGTAATTGGTCCTTCAATATATACCATTAGGCAAGTCGGTACAAATCAATGCATCACGCTAACGGAGTAATTTTTGCTTTGAAATCTTGGAGAAAGCGATCCCACACCAGAATATCCAGTTAGATAAAGAGGACCATGAAAGAGAGTGATTTAAATGTAGTGCACAAGATAAAGATGCAAATGATTGGTTGATGATAAGGGATATAAGGGATGCGTTTGGGGACTTATTTGCCCTGTTGTTCCCGACTGACGATTATCTCTTAAAGTCATCAAAAGTATTTTGAAATGAAAGAAGATAAAAGAAAAAAGGGAGAGAGCAAAATGGTAAAAAAAAAGTGATATGTAATAACTAGATGGTAAGGGGAAAAGGAGATAATGTGTTATAATGAGGGGAAAACTAAAAAAAAAATTCTTTGTGAGAGAAAGAAGATATTTTTTCGCCCCCCCCCAAAAAAAACCGAGCTGTTTTGCTCAATGATATAAGCGACGTTACGTTGAAACGATTACCATACCGGTCGCAGCTTCGATTCCTGCAGCTGCCCCCTTTTCTTTACTCGTTAATCCCTTCTAAGTTGTGTAGGCCGAATGATATATTAACCATGTAATGACGGGAGATCATTTCAAATGAGAGTTTGTATATAATATGACGCAATTTATATATATATTTCTATTTATATATATGAAGGTCCTGGTTCTAAAATGTGATAAGTGCCATTAAAAAAAAAAGTCCAAGAGAACATCAACAGCGTAACCGTATCCGGATAATTTACCGGAAACAATACACCGACAAGTGTAATATATACATAATAATACATCAAAAACGAAAAAAATCACAAACAAACAATCTTATTTACACTAAAAAGGTTAAAAGACCTAAAATGTAAGTTTCAGGTGCAAGTTATAGTTATTATATTCATAAAGAATATAAAACATTAATTTCAAATATTTATTTACACTAGACTAAGGGCAAATTTGTTCAATGTTAAAAAGCAAGGTTAGAAAACTCCTTCATAGTTTTGTTCTTTCTTATGAACATCCGTCGATCAAATTGTTTGTTTTCGATAAACCAAAACAGTTTGATTGATGTTCAACAGAAAAAAATGACAAAAATAAGGACACTTTATTCTTTTTTTCTCATAAATATTTGAGAATATTTCACCCAGCAAAATAGGTTTTACTGATGTAATGGATTTATAGCATTTTGGGAAACGATGTCATTGATATATTGCATTTTGGAAGAAAAATTTAGTTTAGATAAATTTTGAAAATCAAATTCTGGTTTTGAAGTTTTTATCTTAATACAATATCATAGTGTTATATTTAGGTTCCAAACAGAAAAAGGTGGTTTTCACGCAACCACTATTCTTAGAATCGCCTGTGTTGCTCATGTTGGGAATAGGCTGAGTCGGTTATTACGTTTGCCACCATTTATTTCTTGTTCATCGGCATTTTCTAAACAAAAAAGAAGAAACCTCTTTTTTCTTGAGGAGTGTTCATATAGAGAAGGCTGTAAAATAGATCAGTTGAAATGTTGTTATAGAAACGAAAGCAACACCCAGAATGAGTTCAAATAACTATTGGAATAATCCAAGATTTGTAGAAAAAGTTAAAATATACATATATACATATATATATATATATATATATATATATATATATATATATATATATATATATATATATATATATATATATATATATATATATATATATATATATATATATATATATATATATATATGTGTGTGTGTGTGTGTGTGTGTGTGTGTGTGTGTGTGTGTGTGTGTGTGTACTTGAGTAAAAGAGATTTAATTCCGGATGAAAATTGGGAACGTCAGTTGCTCGGCTGAAAATGTGTATTTATGGCCTGGCAGAGATGCTGGGACCATTGCTGGTTAGGCGGGAGGAGGTACAAGAATTAATGCACCGACGTTTTCGTCGAAGAAGCGACATAATAAATAAATAAATAAATAAATAAATCTTTATTTCCGTATGCACGTTTGCAAGCACATCCGGGCAGCAAGTTCGGTGGCGAATTTAGATACAGTTATTTTATGCGCTGCAGAAATGTCTACCTAAAATATCTGCACGAATTCCTGAACACATACCTGGTCTCCAGACGCGAACATCGCATCACCCATGTGTGTCAGCCCCTCCTACATTCAAGATCTGGCTCCCCATGAAAATCCCCATGCTTCAACTTTTTACTACTACTACTACTACTACTACTACTACTACTACTACTACTACTACTACTACTACACTCGTTGAAATATAATCTTTTATCTTGATAATGACCATTGATGGTTGGAAGTGCTCCATGGACAACTCAATGGGAAGTGCATTCATACTTGTGATCCTGCGATAAAACATCTTAATAGCAAACGAGGAACAACAATCAAAAAAGTTCAACAAACTTCATCCGTCGTATTCAATGAAAAAAAAAAAACAACACACACACACGCATGCAAACACGCACATAAACATACAAACATATTTATGTGTGCATTTTTCTGTCTGCACATATTTGTGTGCGTTTTGTACACACGCTTCTTGATGTATTTAGAAAGGTCCATGGCGGTATTATAATGCATGCTTGAACTCGCACAAAGAGACATTCTCCCACGTATATAAACGCTGAAGCACACGCAAACACCACCTTCGTACACACACACAAACACACACATGCACAAACACACACACATATATATTTTTTCCCAGTTTATATATATACTCAAATATTTGCGTGTATGTATGCTTTCCTGGACTCAAATATATTTGTGGGTGTATAGATTCTTACCCCTCCCATATATATATAAATACATACGTACATACACACACACACACGCACATACACACCCACACACACACACATATACATATATATATATATATATATGTGTGTGTGTGTGTGTGTGTGTGTGTGTGTGTGTGCGTGTGTGTGTGTGTGTTTGTGTGTGCCTCTCCGTGTGTGTATGTGTGCATATATATATATATATATATATATATATATATATATATATATATATATATATAAATATATATATATATATATATATATATATATATATATATATATATATATATATATATATATATATATATATATATATATATATATATATATATTCTATGAACTGTCAATTTTGTTAGGTCAAACTTAGTTGCTCGCATGTTTTGTTCCATGCTTTAGTCATTTGCTGCTCGGCTTCCCGAAAACATATGTGCACTCTTTCTTTATTTTTAATTTCTTCAGGAAATTAGTGAAGGCATTACTTGAAGAGTACTTGCCACCTTTTCGGCAAAAATCGGTCCTTTTTTCTTTTTCTGTCTTTTATGTCTATTTCTATTTTATCAGAATAGTGTTCCTGCTTGCGTAATTTAATATGTTTTTATCTATTTATACATCACTATATATATATATATATATATATATATATATATATATATATATATATATATATATATATATGTATATATATATATATATATACATATATATATATATATATGGTTTTATTCAACACCACAGAAGATTGCTTATTTATATACAAATGATGACTGACGCTCAGATAATTGAATGACAGGTGAAAGAATGAATGATGATGAATAGAATAAAAAAAGAAAAGAATTCTGAAAAAAATGTATTCCAAACTAATATCCAAATATCTAATAAACATATTCTTAGAATAATTAATAAGGAAAGGGGCCAGAATACGAGCCGTCTGCAAAGAGTACTAGTAATAATATGCAGACGTAAAAAAAAATGTTCTTTCTTTAAATATCCAATACGTTCATGAAAATTATTCCACGGTGGTTAAGTCCCTTTAAAATTGGATATTTGATAAAAAATTCACTTGTATTCAATCATTTTTTTTACCTTGAATTTATGTTGAATATTACAGTTGAAAAACATTACAAAATTCTTCTAATGCAAGACTAAATTTGAATTTAGTTTTTTTTTAATCATATATATATATATATATATATATATATATATGTGTGTGTATATATATATATATATATGTGTGTGTGTGTGTGTGTGTGTGTGTGTGTGTGTGAAACTTATTTAGCCAAGGTTAACAAAGGCAGTGTAGGTGTGGAGAAAGTGTTGTGTCCAAGTTCTCCAAGACTTTGCTGAAGGCTTCCAAAGGGAAGAATTGCTCAATACGTTTGGTAATCAGCATGGCTGCAAAGGGTACCTCCCCAGATGATAACATTCTCATTATATCCGAAGACGGTCATCCATCTAGGGTGTGACCTGGTCCTATGTTGCTCAACACAGGTGATCGTGCGAGCACTGTAACTGATTTCATGTACAGTGATAGAATAAAATCTAATAGAACATATGGGAAGTGAGCAGATGCCAACATTTTTTCTGAACATTTAATGTGTGAACGGATGCAACGGAGGTAATATTGATCATTTACTAATCATCTGTTTTTCCCGAAAACTTATGCAAAATATCAAATTCAAAAGTATGTCTAGACTAGAAAGAATATGTTTTGTGGTCATCATATGAGAATTTCTAAAAGCTCTCTCTTCTTACTGAGTGCTGGCTTCAGTGCAAGAATGTGAGGGTTGTGTGTAGGCCTTGAAATGTATGGAAATCATCAGTGTAACATTAACGCTTGATGTAGAAATTGAAGATTATCCACTGAATTTTGCATTTTTAATCGCCGATAGACCATTTTGAATTTTTGGTAAGATTTCATCAGCCACCTTTTTGCCATTACAGGAACGACAGAAGATACTCGAGAGGAAATTCATTAAAATCTCAGATAAGCGATTTCTGCGCCTAATTCGTTCTCACGTCATCCTATGCCTCGAGACACAATCGTTATATAATTATTGTACTTCTTCCTGTCAAGGTGCCAAATCTTTATCCTATCTCTCTATCTCTCTATCTATCTTATATATATACATATATATATATATATATATATATATATATATATATATATATATATGTGTGTGTGTGTGTGTGTGTGTGTGTGTATGTGTGTGTGTGTGTTTGTATGTGTGTGTGTGTGTGTGTCAGTGGGGGATGTGGAGGGAGAATTTCTATGAGATCGTAGTACAATGGAAAAAAGGCTAGTATTTTGCACATGCTTATTTTTCAATATAATTTTCTTCCTTGCCAATCCACTTAACCTAACGCTTCTTCATTATCACAAGGATCGAACATTATACGGTGAAATTTTCAGATCAAAATCGAGCAAATAACCATATTAGACTGCAGACTAATTCTGATCTTATATTTTCACTGTTTAATTCTCGATGCATGCAATAATGGAGAAGAATTGGGTTAGGTGCATTTTACACACACACACACACACATATATACATATATATATATATATATATATATATATATATATATATATATATATATATATATATATATATGAATTTGATTAATATCAATGCCAAATCAAGTGCATTGACAAGGAAAGAGATTATGTTGAAAAATGTTTATTTGTTGTGTAATTTCTTTTTTAACATTTAACTACGAAAATGTGACATCGCTTTCGAAGTAACTTAATAAAAATAGGAAGATGATAAAATAAATATAGGAAAAATGTTATAAGATTATTCTTCAGGGCTAGTTGGGTTTTATTTACGTATCCAGGGTGACTGCGTACGTCAGTAAATGGGCTTCTTCTTGGAATCCTCTACCTGATTCAAATTATGCATCCGAGCAAACTTCTTGGGCAGGTGGGGAACTAACGAGACGTTAAGAACGTATATCTTTTGATGTCATATTGGAAAAATAGATTTGCATCCCACTGCTCCAGAAACATAATAAACTCTTGAGGGTTGTGAAGCTAAAATATCCCCCATGTGAGTATCTATAAATAAATGGATCAAATAATCTCTGCACTTTGATTCTTTTTATTGTACATTATTTAGTATGAAGGAAGAATGCAATTCCGATAAACATCAGCCACTGATAAAAAAAGATATAAGAACTAATTTATTTCAAACTATCGATAATATACCTTATAATACTGAGAAATTCACTGCAGGAAAGACTTGATATTAAAAAAAATCACTCACACACACACACACACACATATATATATATTCAACTCCAAATTCTCATTTTGTTTATTCATGCTCTATATCAACGCAGTTCGTTCCTTTTAATATGGATAATCATGTTATTAAGAAATGGATACATGATCCGAGTATCCGATTATAAATTCTGCTATATTATATTGAAACACTTATTGGAAATTACCTCCAGTTCTTACACGTGGAATGTATCACTTGGCCTAGACAACGTAAATAAGATAAACAATTAAAGAAAATTGGGCTGCTGCAGGAACTGAACTTGCGACCGATAGGATTGCCGCTTCAACGTGGCTTTGTTCTTACTATTGGGCTAACCAGCCGCCGATAATGCAAATAACTGTTTCAACTCCAAATCCTCATTTTGTTTATTCACGGTCTATATCTATTCTAATTGTTTCTTTCAATTGTGTAGTGTTTACTCAACCAATAGTCCTTCATCGACAATTGAACACACTAGAGGAGGAAAAGTATCTTTTTGTAATTTCCATTTATCGTTTCTTTTTCACGCACAAGAACAGGCATATTTGTCTCCAATGAATTTAAATATTGTCCATCATTCTGGAATGTAGAGCTTTTGACTATTTAAACAGTTATTGTCATTTTATGATACACATAATTCATGTGGAAGTTAGTATAGATTCTGGAAAAAAACAGGGAAAATACTTACGGACGCGAAATTTATATAAATAGAAGCGTTTGTCAAAAAATGATGAAAACATTTGCATCAACCCAATAATCACAAGGTGGTGCAAGGTCATAGAAAGCTAGAAAAAATGTTTGACGATTGAATAGTGATGCTTATGAATTCATGAGAATAAGATTGATTATTCCAAAGTTATGCTCGAAGCCTAAGAGAAGTAAATTCTGCTGTGATGGGCCCCACCGGAATTCCTTTCCCTCCGATTTGAAGTTGCGTATACATCGCTGTAAGCAGAAATGAAACCTGCTCCTGTCTGGCACAGAGTTGGGAAGGAAAAGATTATCCCTTCCAGATGTGGTAAGGAATACAGACAGTAACAAATGCCTGAGTTGCAGACAGGGAAGTTGATTACAGAAGTTAAAAGAAAAACAAAAATAAACATACCTGGTTGCTGCAGGTTAAATCCAACTCTTCTACTTCTATTCCGACTGCGACTACGACAAGTTTTGCATTGCATATAGATATTGTTGATATGTAAGACTTGCCAGCTTTGCTAAGCCTGAAAGAGAGCCGACTTCTAATGAGTTGGTCATGATTTCATGACAATATGGAAATGCTCTTTTTTCTATAAGTTTAATTTAACGTGATAGGACAAACAAACAGTGGAGAGGCCCCTAAATAAAGTGAGGATTGTTTTTTCTTCTTGTTCCCACGGTGGAAAAACAAGGTCATATCCATCCCTAACTTGGACTTAGGTTTAACAATAGATCTATCTTTACAAGGCCTGTCCGGAAAGTATCCTGCCATTTTGAATACATGGAGAGCCGATTGCGTGGACTTGATGTATCATGGTAATCAATATGAGATCTTTCTGTGCATGAGTGAGCTGACATTCACCTGTGAGGCGACTTAGTCATCAGCTTACTGTATGACTGTCGCATTCACATGACCAGGCCTCCCTATGCTTCACCCCACGTGTAGATTTTTTCGGTAAAACATCGTATTCAGACAGGTCTGTGAGTCCCTTGCACTGTTCCGATTTGGCTTCCTGCGACGCCTGGCTTTTCTCAAAGAGATTTCAGACAGTAAACGAGATAAAAAAAATATGCTATGAGTTTTAACTCATACCGATCTCGAAAGAGGACTTCACAGACTGTTTTGAAACATAGAAAGGACTCTTGTAGATCTCAGGGGTATCAAGCATTTTAACAAAGTTTGTTGAATAGATTTCGTAGCCTAATCGTTGAGGCTCTGTATCAGTCTGACTAGCTCCCAAGGGTAAGGGTTGCTGGTTCAAATCTCTAAGCTGATTATTTCGCAAACTCGTGTTTGGACAGGTAATTAATTGATATTTCCCATGCAAAATTAACCCACCAGTGAATTTTTGACTTCTGGGCGGAAATCTTCTCAGATCAAATCCTAGACACCAACTTCCGTTTTCATAGGGGATGACACATAGGGTTAACGCCGAGGCAACATCTCATCCATATTCTATTCCCAGCGGATTGGCTGAGCCTTGTTATGATTAGGTATGACCCCAAGGCCAGTCACCAGCAAAAACAATTGCATTTTTTTCTCTAGTTAAAAATCAAAATATAACTTATGCGTTTGCTTTTAACTAAATTTGTAAAACCCATTGTTAGTTTACATCATTATCTAAACCGAATATTTTTTTCTTAAACTAGATTTCATCACCTTTTTAACAAATCTGCCAGAAACTTCTGTTCGCATATTTGCAAAATCAACGATATCCATGGATTCATAGTTGCTTCTTTTAGTTTAGATACACATTAGCATTCACTGTTTATCAATTCTAACGATACGCTAGGTCCAACGCATTCAATGAAAAACCTCCCCTCAACACGATGACACTTCCATCTCCAAATCCAGTGAACCTTTTGACATACTTTGCTTCAAGTCTGTCGCCTGTACGATATCAAACAAACTGTCCGTCGTCAGATTAAATTGAATTCTATATACTTTCGTCGCTGAAATGAACTTTAGACCAATTCTCATCCTTCCAAACAACGTGTTCTTCTGCATATTCAAGTCTAGCATTTCTTTTCTTTCTACACATATTAAGTTTAGTAGATGGAGAATAAGCTTCCAATCCAAATTTGTTCAATTCGTATGGCAGCAAATCTGGTCAAAATCAGCTTTGATTAGATTTGAAATATCTGCAGAGTTGGAAGGATAATTCATGATTTCTTTTAATTACTCTTCCGTCCCTGAATCTTGTCTTACGTGGTTCTATTGGTGAAAAATCAGTTTTAACATACAATTTCAAAATTGTCAAAATTACACTCTTGGACCGGCCAAGCTATCCTGAAATTGCAGGTAAAAACACGCCAAACTAACCTTGGTTACCGATGTTAGTTAGTTTGATCAGTTAGTAAATCATAGGAAGGAGAAAATTCCATATATATATTAGGAATTCTATATATCGTGGATTTTTTCACTAGTATTCACTATTTGATAATAATGACAAAACTTCAGCTTAGTTTTCGAACAACTTAAGACTATTACGTCTACTGCTACTTGCATAACAAATAATGATGAAAAATAGGTGAAAGTAAATAATTAGGACTATACTCTACATAGTTCGAGCAAATTGAAAACTAAGCTTTTCCAATCATAAGTGCAAATGTGTCTGCATTTTTTAAAGAGTACGATTCTTCACGAATATTTGCCGGGAAGAGGAACAAAATGAAAAATAAAAACGAGAATTTTACTGGAAAGACAAAGGCAAACAATAGAGAACTTTTTTTCTATCTTTTGTTCTCATTCAAAAGAAAGGTAGAATTTTTTCGGTGTGTGAAGGCGTTATTGTGCCTTTGTGAATTGGTAATGCCACGACACTGGCAAATAGGTGTATTGTTTGAAAGCAAAGAAAGAATTGTCGAAAATATGTGATGGAGTTTGGCTATTCTTAGAGCAATTGAATTTTCGGAACAATGAAATAGTTCCGACGCTTAGCAAAGAAATTCAGGACTAAAATTTAGAGAGAGTGAGAGAGAGAGAGAGAGAGAGAGAGAGAGAGAGAGAGAGAGAGAGAGAGAGAGAGAGAGAGAGAGAGAGAGAGAGAGAGAGAGAGAGATCGGTAAAACGAGGAAGAAAGAAATTATACACCATGTAAGGAAAGAATTTAAATCTGATTTACAGGGAGCAGCATTAGAAGAATTGATATTCACAGAATGAGATATCTCAGATGTTGATCGATATATATATATATGAATAAACTGTGACAGGCAGAAAGATAGCCAAATAGATTGGTAGATGGATAGATATAAACAGTCTGAAACAGATAGATAGGTAGATAGATATGAACAAACTGAGACAGGCTGGCAGACAGCTAGCTAGCTTGTCAGATATATAGATATGAGCAGACTGATAGGTTGATAGGTAGGTATGAACAAAATAGGGATATAAACAGCCTGAGATAGATAGAGAGAAAGATAAATTGATAGATAGATAGATAGATAGATAGATTGATAGGAAAAGGTTCAGAATGAAAAAGAATGGACGTATGAATAAAAGAATAAATGACATTAATAAGCAATTAATGATAATCGTCATGATTTAAGAAAGCTAAAGAATCATTTCAAAAAGACCGACTGAAAGAGAGATAGCTAGGAAGAGCGACAAATGAATTTCATACAACCAATAAACACTTTTAAAAAGTGGAGAAAATCAACGGAATATTCAGAAAGGAATGAAGGCATGAAAAATAGAAACGGATTTTAAATTTTATTCATTTGAGTTGACCAAGCATTCTCACGTTCATGTTCCTTTGTTGGGATTATTTGCATTGCTTATTTGATTATTAGCAAGTAAGGATCTTCAGAAAACACAAAGAAGAAAAATGCACAAAATTTTGAATGTCTATAAGAGTAGAAAAGAAAATGCCCTTTTTTTCTGAAGGACTCTCTTTTTTTTCTTTTTGTTTGTTTGTTTCAATTGCGTCATCGGAAGAATTTTTAAAGAATTTATGCTATTTAACTAAACTAATTAGTGGTATATTATTGTCATTATTTTTAATCAAACAACACATATGAATTAACGAGTAGCTGCAAAGAAATACCAGTTAAAGAATATGGAATGGTAAATCTTTTCATAAATTTCTATCAAGAATGGATTAAATGGTGTATCAGAGCCGGCGGAAACCCATAGATGAAAGCGTCAGTAATCTAACTAAAAGTGAAGAAATATTTGTCTGTGTGCGTGTGCCAAGATTGCCCGACAAGTGAAGACTTGACTGAGTTGACATCCACCAGATATATTAGTCGGCACACGAGGCAGATCGGTGTCAAATTTGAAGTTGTTTGGGTCAGCAGTTCTGGAGAAATCTTATGAAGATAAATAGGCTTGGTGGTATTCAAAGGGAACTCTTCACGTGAATAGTGCGATTAATTCGTTCCAAAATGATCCGTACTCATCAAATCCGCACTGTCTAAGTCCTAATATAAATATAGTGTTTTTCTGCTTATACTTAGTTACATTGATTTTCACTGTATAAAAATTGCACGTAGCAAAATCACTTTATTCAGACATTACTGTATTACGAATTGCTAGAGGCTGGACAAACTGTTATTATGCAAAGCTTCTTTGGAAAATTGGGCCGTTTGATTATTTCATTGGATCACAAAAAATTGAGCAAGGAATTCAACCGGTTATTTTGATTACGATCGAAAAAATTGCTCAGCTAACAGACATATATGCTGGGTATTTTCCAGACCTATTACCTTTAGACTGCCACCAGTTTTGCCTCTTGGGTCACTCCTCGTCGAAACGTGCCTCGAACAATTCATCAATTCAAAACTGGAATCGTTTTTTCATGATAGAATGCACAACTTATATGAGAAGTGGTATAGAGTCCTAGAAATCCATCGATGATTGAATGATGATGGTATGAACTTTCGATCAACCTAACAAGTATGTTTATCTGCATGTGTGGATGAACAATATTTGTGTGTGTGTGAGTGTGTGTGTGTGTGTGTGTGTGCGTGTGTGTGTGTGTGTGTGTGCAGGAAATGATCCTATCACGGCATAACCAGTTACGCTAACTGCCTTTTCTCCGTGTAAATATGCGTTCATTTATACGTATTCAAAGATATCTGGGAGCACATCTATACATCGATAGATAACACATATATTGATTCCACCGATGGCATCAATCGTTTTCAAATGATTTTTCTTATGCCTGTCTCTTACGCATATATTCTTTTTTTGTTTTTGTTCTATCCATTCCTTTTCCATCTCTCTTTTTCATACTTCATTTCAAAACACTTCGACCATCAAAGGCTGGCCAACCCACCCAGTATAATTTTTATATTAGGCTTTTTACAACAGGATAATTCACTGTCTTTCAATTAGGATGTTTCATGCTTTTAAAGTATCTAGTTGTATATATATATATATATATATATATATATATATATATGTATATATATATATATATATATATATATGTATATATATATATATATGTGTGTATATATATATATATATATGTATATATATATATATATATATGTGTATATATATATATATATATATATATATATATATATATATATACATATATATATATATACACATATATATATATATATATATATATATATATATATATATATATATATATATATATATATATATATATATATATATATATATATATATTGCAGCTATTTAATCTTGTCATTTGATTTTTTTTCGTCTTTTCAAGGTCCATTTAATTCCTCATAGTAATATTGTTCCGGTTCTTGAAGATTTGTGTGTTTTCTCCATGCAAAACCCTCATCAATAGGATCTATGATGATGGCATCTGGAGACTGATATGGCCATAGTAATAATTTGATTTTGTTTTTCTTTGACAATTTTGAGTAGTTTTTTGCCGTATGTTCGGGCAGATCTGTGTCAAGTTTGAAGTTGTTTAGCTGCTCTGGAGAAAATCTTATGAAAATTGATATGCTTTGTGGTATTTCGAAGGAAACTCTTTACAGGTATACCCTGAGTAGTGAAGTTAGTATTCAATATCTGTTCATTCCCCATTTTCTTGCCAATGATTTTTAGATTTTCTTCTAAATTTTCCTCATATTGATCAGCATTTATTTCGCTATTTACTTTGACGGACTGAAAACAGACTTTGGTGTTGATACATCGCCAAAACATCAGTGATCTGCCTTTGCAGTTCATTGAGCTTTTCACCGAGTGTTTGGTTTACTCCAAGTAAAATAAAGCGTTCGCAATTAGCCCCCAAAGCTTAACTTTGGTTTCTTCAGACAATATGACTCTATCTAAAATCTTTGTACGTTTGGTATGGTAGTCATCGACGAATTTTACGATCAGTTTTGTATTTATGTCTCAAATACGGTTTCTCCCTTGCCACTCTCCTATCTAGCCCAACTTTGTTCAAGTGGTATCTGATAGTTTCGCTGTTTATATCGATTCCTGCTACTTGTATTGTTACCTTAAGATCGGAGGATATAACTTTGGATTTTCGTGGACCTCTCGTGCAATCAGGCTTATTGTCTGGGTGCTGTGTTGCTTGGTCGTCCTGATCTTGGCTTAGTGATAACAGTACCACTTGATTTCCACTTATCTAGTATTGGTCTTGAAGTACAAATCGCTAATTTTACGTCTTAGGATATGTTCCTGTATGACTTGCTTCCCTTGTGCAGCTTTATTACCCTCAGTTGTATGTCATGAAATATTCCTTAGATTAGTAAAGGAAGGTAACAGTTGAAAAGTTGAACAATATATCTTTGAAATTGTTAGGCATTTTTAACAGCAGGGTCAGAACGCAAATCACTTTTGAATGTCTTTGTAGTCTTATTTTCTTATTTACCTCCCTTTATATATGAAAGGAGGAAAACAAACTGCTGCAAGAATCGAACCTACCACCGACAGCAGCCTCATCTTCTAAAATTATTTATTGTTTAAACCGAATGTTACATTGACCGTGTAACGACGGGAAATCATTTCAGATTAGTTTCTATGCAATATAACACAATTTGTTATTCAATACACACACACACACACACACACACACACACACATATATATATATATATATATATATATATATATATATATATGCCAGTGTGCTCACACACACATATTTATATATGTCCGTATAAACTGATGTATGAATATGCATATATACATGTGCGTAAACATATAACCGAATATGATAAAAAGCAAAAAAATATATATCTTTCTGTCTTCTCAATATAAATACTTCTGTTGTTTTATGTCGAATATATAAGATGAATGAAATAAACAATGAATGAATGAAAATCAAAAGAAAGAATTGCATAATTCTATAGAATCATTTCTGGATGGAGGAAAATGAAAATATGAAGTATTTTTGTCGACTGAATAATACAAAAAAAATCACTATCTCCTCTATTAAACGGGGAAAAAATGAACGAATAAAGAACGAAGACGAGACAGCAGACGACAATTAATTAGAATTCTATGAGGGTATTTGTAATTCGGCCGAATATTGCAGATTCTTCTCTCATCTTATCTCTTTTTCTACTCTGTCTCAAGTGTTTCTACATCCTTACGCTTAGATGCCATTTTTTTCTTTCAAAGCCTTTCCAAAGGAAAGAAGACAAATAACTTTATTCAAATCATCTTTCTTTTCAGAGTAAGTATTCTTCAGTTTTAAACTTAATTTGTTTTTTCCGGTTCTACCTCCTTGTTTGTCTTCACATACTTCCCAATCTTTAAATGGATCTTTCGTTTAATTCAATCAATTCGCGCCCCTTTTTCAGTCAACCATCCACTATCCACCTGTCCTTCAATTCCAACTTTTATTCAAATGTTGAACCTCCCCTTCACTCGCAAGAAAATCCCCATCTTTGATTGAGGGCAACAAGAATGTTTTTTTCAGCATAACTCTATGTTAAACAAAAGAATAAAATGAAATAATTTGCTTGGAGCTAAACCAGGTTTTATGCTTAATGTGCAAATCTGCGTTTTTAAGACGATCAACCGTTCCTGGTCATTTTAAATTTTGTATCGTTTAAGATATTCTGGGAGTACGCTCGGAGAGTGTATTTGTTAGCACATCTGCTTCACACGTAAAAGGTTCAATTGCCAGTATATACGAAGAGTGTACAAAACATTTTCCTGACTGAGATCTTTGCTGTTCAATTTCTTCTCTATGATAGGTACTGAAAATATCTTTCTACCTTGTAGATTTATTTTCTTCTATTGATACACGTAATTATTTACAGAATACTTTTTCTAAGTTTTCAATCCTTGTTCCTTTTCTACCGGGGGATGGATGAGATGTCTCTCTCTCTCTCTCTCTCTCTCTCTCTCTCTCTGCTATATATATATATATATATATATATATATATATATATATATTGCAGACACATACACACATACATAAACATATATATATAGATACATATAAAGACAATTTACAATCTCTAGAATTTATTCTCTCTATATATATCTATCCGAATATCTGTCATATACACACACACATATATATGTGTGTGTGTGTGTGTGTGTGTGTGTGTGTGTGTGTGTGTGTGTGGTGTTTGCTCAACGCTGTTGATTTTTTCTTTTCAAATGCCCCGGAAACAGTGACGTGTTATAGAACTGAACCTCTTATCAGGAGAAAAACTATACATAGTTTCATAATAAGTATACGTAAAACATTTTTAAAAAAACACTAAAGAAAGTTATGTAAATTACATCAACAGATATTGGAAAATAGGTGATGACTGACCAAAAAGATTTTAACGTGTTGAGTGTTTCCTAGACTATATATATATATATATATATATATATATATATATATATATATATATATATATATATATATATATATATATATATATATATAATATATATATATATATATACACACACACACACACATATATATATATATATATATATATATATATATATATATATATATATATTGATATGTATCTTTTGATGCATCCACCCAACTCCAATTCCTTTTTAATTCAATCCATTGCTCTGATCTACATTAGCTTATATTTTATTTCAAGCCTCTCACCAAGCCGTCTTCTGCTTAAACATCAGGCAGTGTGAAAGGGATTCAGATTCCTCATCTACCATGGTTCCACCCTGATCCCGATTAGTTAGTTACCTTTAGGTGAATTCCTTTACAATTCTTTTACAAGAAATATGAAAAAGACGTCTTCCTGGGGCTTAAACGACAAAAGCTAAAAATGCTCAAATCTGTGCCCCGAAGAGAATCCTGCTTCTATGATTTTAGAATAAATGTTGGTATAAATTACCAGCAAGGTTATCGATGTTAAAATAGTAACAGAGAATTTCTAGTTTTGAGAAGAGGAGTTTTCATTATTCCACGAATTATTCTAACCATTGTTTTCAGTAAAGAAAAAAAAACGTTTCGGTCGATGCGTGGGCATTTAATCTGGGATGTTGTGATAATTATGATACAGACTATGTTAACTGTATTGCAAGTTCCTTCATGCTTCCCGTGTATTTCTGGACTTTTCATACATCTTTCGAAATCACCCCACTTGGAAATAAACTCATTTTCTGCTTTCTTAGGGTAGACACCAGCTTCCTTGAGGTAGAACTGCTTACGATAATGTGTTTGATGACGGAGAGAGTTCTGCACTTCCCTCCGGGGTATTCAATCAGTGTTCTACGCCAGGTAAAAATATGATTTCGAATGCTGATTTTCGATGACAGTGTCCCATTCTTCACATCATTATTAAATTAGTATTTTTGTGTTCTTGTATCATCTATCTCTCTATTGCAATGGTTTTTGCCCAAAATATGAGATTAATTTTTTCTTTCCGCCAACAAGAGAAATATTGTCAACAAGAATTAATCGATATCAAGAGTTTTGGTTGGATAATTCTTTTCTATTTTGCTTGAATTTAATGACATTCATTCAGTGAATAATATTTGTCGTGAGTTATATCTTACACCTGTGGTGTCATTTTGTTTTCATAGTTGCTTAATGTCATAATGACCCATTTTTCCATCTTTCTCTCATTTTAAGGTTTATCAGGAAGGAAGATGCACGAAAAGCTATTGAAATTGAATTATTTCTGTTTTGCACACTGTCCTCGTATAGATATGACATTCATGTAGTTTAGTTAAATGATAACTGCATTGTTTATCAACTCATTTTGCTGTTTTTAAAGGATTGGCTTTTTATCTTTGGTACTCTAGGATGAATGCAAGTATGTTTAATGTTTCCATGCATATAAGTTTTCATTTTACAAGTATTATTCGTTCATGTAATTTGGAAGCATTATTTTTTCGTTTTATTTCTCTGTGATAATTTTCACTTGAGCCGGAAGCATTTTTTCTTGTTTATGCATGAAATAATTTGCAAACGAGAATATTTAGGAAGACATAAAATGATTGCTGAATTTCGTGAACGATATTTCCATCAAACACATTATATAATCCAAAATAGAGAGATATCTGATGATTGTGAAATATAAAGTGGAAAGTATGCAATATTACGGTATCTCTTTAAAAAAATTGACTATTTATTCAAACACACCCACAGACACACGCACACACACACACACACACACACATACATACATATTGATAAAAGTGACCATTGGAAGGTGAAGAGGAAAGTTTTAAAGAAAGCAGGTGTTACATATAGACAAACTTTCATTCTCATGTGGGCATATTTTGATGCATTGCAACGAATATCAGCCATCTTTTTCACAGAAAAACTTGAACCTTCCCCCGCTCCTACTAAACAACCAAACAACACAGAAGCATCTGCATTTCTTTCATCGACCTCAAACATGTAAAAAGTAAAGTTTTTTCTGCACCGCTGTAAGTTTTCCTCTAAAAAAGTAGGCTGGCACCCGTCAAAATGTATGGAAACATGTTCACTTGATAATAATATTCTTTGAGGTGTAGTACTTTATCTCAAGTTTTTTCTCTTCACCTTCCAATTGTTACTTTAATCAGGATTCTGATGGATCACTTCCCATCCAAAATATAAGCATATATACATAAATGAAAAGTCCACAAACACTTAATTTTAAGATAAATTTTGGCATTTATTGCGATAGAAGTTTCCACTGTGTCGCAAACGAATAAACCCATTAGAATAAGACAACCAAAGAGTTAAAAACGCTTTTCCCAAAAAAAAATTAGAAAAAAGAACTTTTGGTAGAGGTCCGGTGGAGTACTGATGCTATATTTTCAGGGCTGTAGACAAAAGGGTATGGCCAGGAGGAGTGGAACAAACAAACAAACAAACAAACTAACATATACATAAAAACAAAAACGAACGCACGCATATAACTGATTTTTCGATTTTTAATCTAAGGGATCTAAGACTATCACGTGTACCACTGCCACTAATACTATTACCACTACAAGATTGAAAAAAAGTATCAATACTTGTCTATAATGACAATTTGTCATCCTAGAGGTTCGAACAGAATAACGACAATTTAATCTTAAAACTTATGTTTTTGAGCATTTTCTTATGTTGCGCTGTGTAGTGCTTTTTGACAGACAAATGGAAATTCAGTCATGAAATCTCCTCCACATTTCATTAACGTATCAATTTTTGCCGTACATTTCTAGTGTTGTTCTGTGGAGAGAGAGGTGACTGTTCAAAGGATAAATCATTATCAATGCCCTTCTCAGAATCCACCCTTAATTCTCTGCAAAGGATAAACCCGACAGTTTACTCTTCGACAGCCGCTAGCTTTTGATTTCCCGTCCAAAGAAATTAACTACTTTGATCGAGTGATATCCATCTACGTGCGGGTTTGTGTAAATTAATTGCGGTTTGGCGAAAATACCGGGAAGGTTGAGGGTGTTGCAAAGGTTCGAGATGGCCTACAATAATAAGGTGAGGCCCTTCTCTGATTGATCCTGAGGAAGATGTGATCAGGTCATGCGGAGATTTATTAGTACGATCCCACGTTTTTGCTTTGATGTGATAGAGAGAGTAACTCTGAAATGAGGAGTCGCAGGCGTTATTTGTGATTTGGCCTGGTGCAAAATGCTGACACAGGAGGAAAGATCAGAACTGCGAGTAAATGAGAAACAGTGACCATAACTTAACGATAGAACAAAATCCCCAGCAGCTAAAGTATCTCTTTCTCACTTTGATTCTTCCATACCTCACCCTGTCTACAGCACGGTTAGGCGATTTTGTTAGCAGTCCATGGCTAGTGTTAGGATATTGAATCTGCAGAATTATCATAAACTTTCTATGTGGAGCTTTAGGTGGCCTAACGATTACACGGTTAGTTTTTCCTGCGTAGTCACAACCCTGGGGAATACATCAAACTTTTCTCGGTCAATAGCAGGACAGAATCACTAGCCTTGGCTGGCAACCAGTTTAAAAGACAGACAACTCTGATCCAAACCCAGGGTATGGAACCTCACTGTAGCGGCTGTATGCCAACTTTGACTTCTTTTCTTCAGCCAACTGATGTCAAACATACCACTTTAGACTACATCCCTTTACACTTTTTCAACACGACTGTGAAGGGGGTCGTTGATTAGGTATCCCACGGTGCCCTTACACTTTCCCAAGCATGTGCCCTGGGGAGACAGAAGGAGGACTTCTATAAGCTTCTTGCGAACGTTAAAATGTCATGGAGAAATGATCAAGGTGTTGATCCTGCCAGCCACTTCGGAATCTTCTTCTTTTTTTTTTGTCCTACTTTTTCTTCTCTATTTTTCTTTTCTTTAGCTTATCTTTTTCTCATCTGTTTTTTTTTTTTTTTCATCTTACCAACTATCCATCTTCCTTGTTCATTTACTATTTTTCTTAGTCTTTATATTCCACATCACAATTCGCATTATCTTCTCGCCTTGTTTGGGTGTGTGCCGAATCTCTTGAATGCACAGGACAAAAAAATGCACACTGTGTGTGCTGGGAAAACTGAGCATTCTTATTTGATATCGAAAATTAATCACACATTTTGTTTCTCTTTATTTTTTCTACAGCAAGAAATGGATGATGCCATTTTAGTTTCGCATTTTCTAGCAATCGTTGCCAGCAGACAAAAATAACTGAGAACTTCATTTGCTCCTACGCTCATTAACTTATTTCATTCATTCGGATGGAATGCTAAGCTACATTTAGATGCATGTAGAATTACCTGCAAACTCACCTTAATTAACTTTGCATCACCATCACATAACGGGAACATCTGAGGTTAATTTTCTGTCTACCTGCATCTTCTCATATTTATTCGATACTAATATTAATATTCTCATTTTCTTTAAGCCTATCTATTTCTCCAGTTCTATCAATCTAAGTACCAACTTATCTATACCTATCTTCTTATTCCATTAAGATGTGTAGAGTTGGTGGGTCTATTGATTGAGTTTCCCAGGATGCCCAAACCCTGACACCTGTAGCAGTGGCTAAGGAGACTGGGCTCTTTTTCACCATTACGCATACAGTTGCGTGTGGGTTGTCACTGTAAAACAAAGCCAGGGAACATTTGTGACCTTTTCTCGTTAGTCCGCAACACACTGAATGATTATTGCTATTACAGATCAAAGTATTCTGGTTTGTCCTACATTTACTTGGGAGAAGCCTACCTCCAACAACGTACATTAGAGGCTGATAAAAATATAACAAAAAATAAATGTGCATGAAAAAAGTTGTGGACTCTTCTAAAAACTTGGCGGCCTTTATCTTATCGAGATCATAACTTTAAGTTAGGGTCAGGAGATAGGGTTAGTCAGCCAGTCAGAGCAAAGATTAATTCATGATACAGGCTTCTTGTTCTTGTTCGTCTTGTTCTTCTTCTTCTTCTGTACTTTCTTTTGATATAATTTCCTGATCTTTCACATTTTACTCCGGTTTTCAATCATTTCCCTAAACTCATCTGCTTCCCGCTCTTCTTCCTTCTTTCATTACCACCTTTCTCCCTCTTCATCCACTTCTATTTATTCGCTCTTTCTCTCTGGCCTTCTTCCTTCCCTTCCTCCCCGTCTTCCCCTTTTTCATCGCATTTATTTACTCTTTCATTTCAATTTGCAAGAGATACACGCATTCAATTTTGCCTGTCAACACGATATCTCCCGAGGTTCTCGCTTAATTTCAATGAAAGTTATTAGAAGGATGGGCCATGAGCTACCGAGACGTGATTGAATTTTGGATTTGGTTCAAGAATTACATTGTGAAAATTAACATAATGGCTAGATTTAAATTTGAAGGAACGTGATAAGATGTTGCTCGTATTAAGCTTTGTCCTTTTTTTTTGTTGATTTTATTTCCTTCAGTTTCCAGTTAGTGCACATCGTTGGCAGAGGCATGCGCTCTGTAAGTGCTTTTTAGTTATTCTAGCTTTTCTTCACTCTCTCTCTCTACCTTGTTCCTCCTTACATCCGCGTCTTTTCGTTTCTCCTATTTATTTCACCCTTTCTCTTCCTCATCCACTTCATCTTTCGAAGTTTTTTTTCCGTGCGTTTATTTTCCTCCTCTTCCTGCTTCTACTGATTGCCCCCATCCTTCCCCTCCTACCTGCTTCCAAAAGATTTATAGCATCTGGTGTCATTTTTTTTTTCCCGGGAATTTTTATTTCTGTTTATCCGTAAAAATCGCAATTCCCTTCATAGAATTTCCCAACCAACTCCATTCTACTTGACATGAAATTACCTGTACTGGCGTAACCCGGACAAATAAATTCTTTCCGGCGAGCACCCTAAAAAGACAACCCCTCCAAGGCGAGGTGCTCCCTTAGTCATAACAAATAAAAGGATAACAAAAAAATCGGTGAGCAGGAAGGACAGGGCAGTGGAGAGTTCCATTGATACAGGTCCGGTAACTCTGTTTGGTAAAGTAGAATAAAAAGAGGGTATAAACGTTTCTGGAATTTGTTTTTCCGAACCCCTCATTTATATTTTCCTTACACGTCACCTTTTTTTTTTTGATTTCTCTTTCTTTTTTCACTTTTCTTCCAAGATTTTTCTTCTTTCTTTTTTTTCACCTTTCCTTCCTTCTTATTTGTTTATTATCTAAAAAAAATTCTTTATATCTCTTTATTTTTTATTTCTAGATTTTTCTTTTTTCACATTTCTTTCCCTTCTTCTTTTCTTTTTTATTAATTTTTATTTCAAAATTCTTTATTTTCTTTCTTTTCCTTTTTTCTTTCTAGATTTCCTTCTCTCACCATTTTTTCCTTTCTTTCTTCCCATATGTCTTTTTTTCCTTCTTTCCTTTTGTCTTTCTTTCTCTCTTTCTTATTCTTTTATCGATATTGTTTTGCCTCTAATTCCATATTTCTGATCATCCATTCAAACATTTAATTAATTCTTTCTTGCCCCCAGTGTTTATTTAAATACTGTACGTTTCTGTAACCTGTGATATCATGGCTAAGATTAAGTAAGCTGTGAGCTAACAGCACTCATTCATGCTTTTTAGATATTGCACAAACAGTGACACTGCGAATCCTGGTAGGATGGAAAAATAAAAGGAGAATACAGACTGGGTCGATGAATTGATTTTACTCGAGCGTGACATATTTCAGCCCACTGACTTTACTAATACTCTCCAGCGCCCTACTTACTTTTGCTTATTTTACTATGCCTAGTAATTGAATAGTTCTTATAGGAGGGAAAAGGTTTTATGATTAATCGCTGAATCATTTATCTGAAATTTGTTTGAACAAATTATGGCACCTTATTTTTTATGTTGAAATGTAGAATATCAGAATAATTAGAGATCGTCAGTGGTCGAAAAGTAATGCAGTCATATTAGCAAATAGGGCAATGTAAACGCATTGTTCATGATTTTACGATAAAAAGCACCAAAAATCAGTAAAATGTGATTGTCAGTCGTCATAAAATGAGGCAAACCTTGCTGTGAAAATAAAGCTCTTATATGTCTAATGTAAACGCATTGCTAATGATCTTACTATACGATGTTTGGCAAATGATTTTATTATAGAAATACATCGTCAATATTTCATTATAGTAACACACTGAGAATAATTAACGATAGGAATGTTTTGCAGATGTTTTTAATTGGAGATACATTGGAACTCAGGAAAATGGATTGTCAGTGGAATTAAAACAAGTGTTACAGATAGAATAAGACTATGATACATATTATGCGAATATATTGCCTAGAATTGGCTATGACTGAATATCTCAGCAGATGAACACTTTCCTTCAAGACAGGTATCTAGACGAGCGAGAGACAGAAATAGTGCGGTGAGAAGAGTGGGGAGAGCTCAAACGGCAGAGGGCAGTGACAACATCTGTTGAGCCGGGTGCAGACTAAACCTGTAAAGGTTGCAACAGAGTTTGTCGCTCAAGAATCAGGCTGCTGAGTGGGTGCTTCAGCTCAATCATCTGTTATTCCTTGATGCATGCTACAATGTTATCCGAGATAGTGAGAGGGGGATAACATCAAATTGTTAAGTTTAGAAGTTCAAGATATATGATCCCTTTAAACTTCATGACCATGACCATGAAGATGTTCCAATACCGGCCATGAGAAGGTCTAGTTTACAATGCTTTATCCAATAAAAATAAATAATAAAAAAAATACCCTCAACTTTTTTACCTGATTTTGCCTGCCAGGGAATGGAAAACGAGCTTTTGTGTATGTGTGTACAAATCAGCCACTACTGCAACAATTTCATTTGAAAAAGCTATACTTGTAACAAAAACTCATACCAATTGGCCAGGTTCTGTGCCCAATGGCGCATCTAGTAACGCTGACAATTAATTTCTGAATAAATGAAAGAGGTAAACCCTAAGAAATTCCATTAAAACAATAACAAAATGTCCCCAAATAAGACAGAAAAAGTTTCCTACCGGAGTACTCACGTGAATTTGCAAGATTCTGGGCCAAATGTCGATATCCAGTCGATATCAAAATTATTGTTTAAAAAACATTTCGAATTTACTAAAATTAAAATTTTTCTAAGAATTTGTTCAGTTGACTACTCGAGCCAATTTGCGAGGATTTGAGCCAAATGATGTATCAAGTAGCGCTGCCACAACAAAAACAAATGAGTGAAAAAGGAAGAATACCTCGCCACCTTGCTTGTATTATCAGGCCAACCATTGTGGCTACATTGATTTAATCGTCTTACTGAGGAAATACATTGTAAATTATTTTACTATTGTGTTTCATCGTAAATGATCTATATTACTATTAAAATGCATTGATAGTCAGGGGAAAAGGGATTGTCATTGAGTAGAAATTAAGACAAGCATAACGGACATAAGAGTGTTATTATGTGCATAATGTGTAGTTATTTGTTCCTATTGTTCCTTTTCCCTCTCACTTATTCAATCGTTTACTACTTTCTTTTAACCATTTTTATTTCAGTTTTTTTTTTCTAATAATTTTCTTATTTTCTTCTCATCCCATTTCCTTTTTTCTTTGTCGCACCTCAATCATCATCATCAGCAGCAGCAGCTGCAGCAGCCTTTTAGTGTCTGTCGTTGGACATAGGCCTTACCCCAAATTCGCCAGACTTCTCTAACATGGGCATCGCGAAACCAATACTATCTGAACTTGTATAGTTCATCACGTCATCTCATTTCTTCCAGTCAAAGTTTCGTATATCTTTTGAGGTCCACGTCATTAGTCGTGATATCCAGCGGTTGTTTGAAATTCTCACTATATGACCAACCCATTGCCATTTGCGTTTTCTGGTGGATTCTTTGACATATCTGACTAATGTTCTTTCTCATTTGGATTTATTTAACTGATCGTTATTTTCCTTTGGCCATTTGTCTTCCTTCTTTCTTTCTTTTCTCTCTCCAACTTTCCCTTTTAAAAATATTCTCTTATACTTTCCTAACTTCATTCATAACCACGATTTGCTATCACAGGTCTGGCACAATGCCCCAAATAACGGGATCTCAGTAAGAGTCGAACCGATTACATTAGTAGGGGTGTGCAAGACTAGCTTATTCACCATAGTTTTCATTTCTTTCACGTTTTCACTCTTTCATTCTTTAATTTTTTTATTTTTCAGTTCTTCCTTTCTATTCTGTACAAATTCTGTCTCTTTGTTATTTCCTCCCCTATTCTATGCTTGTTCGTTTGTATATTTCTTTCTTTCTATCTTTTGGTTTCATTTCCTTCCTTTTTCTTCGTTTGATTTTCCATCATTCATTTTATCATTTCATTCACTTTTCCGACCTTTCTCCTTTTCTCATAGACATTCTTTCTTTCTTTTTTAGGTTATTTTCCTTCTCTTTATACTTTTTTTTTCTTCCGTCTTCTTCAATTTTATTCCATTCTTTCATATTCTGGCATCTCCATTCAATTCTTTCCATATTCCTTCTGTAATAGAAAATGTACTCCGGTCGTTCTGATATGAATGTTGTTATCTGACAAAGAAGTTGGACGAATCTTTTTTTGATCATTCCTCCTCACTCTCAACCTATATCCCTCTTTTTCTCTCTCTCACATATACACACGTATACACACGCACATACACAAACATGTGATTCCTTACAAACCGACTTCCATTTTACTAACCATCCCTCTCTTTCTCTCTCTCACACTCATACACAGACACATATAATATACACATAACATACACATATACACATAACATACACATATGTGTGCTTATGCAAATACTATGTGAATGCATGCAGGAATGTATGAGTGTATCGGAGGATGATTAGAAAAAGATTTGTGTAGCCTGCTTGTCAGTGAACATATATATATATATATAATATATATATATATATATATATATATATATATATATATATATATATATATATATATATATATATATATATATATATATATATATATATATATATATATATATATATGGATGTATATAATCTGAGGCGCAAGAAATTTAGCGGAACCACTTTTTCTTGATCTGACCCAAAGGACGACTTTAAGGGATCTAATCTTTGTTACGGTCAATGTGATTGAAATAAATTGTGTTCGTAGTTCAACCCCTTACTTCTAAGTTATCGCCATCTACAACACCGAGGTGAGGCACACCTCTTGTAATTGTCTGACGAAATTGGAAAATTCCCTTGATTAAAAGGCTAGTTGCCAAGCAAACAGTTCGGCAAAGGTCCCCCGTGTCTGTTCGCTGCAAGAAGAAAGAGGGGGGTGCTGGAGATGAAGAGACTTGTCTTATTGTGATCTCTGAGCTAAGCAGATAAATCTCCGTCGGATTTCATCTCTCCCTCGTGTCCCGTCTACTCCTGCCTTCGCCTTCGTCTGTCCCTGCCGTGTGTAAAGGAATGTTTAGGGTTTGCTCCAATACCCACTTGATGGTTCTTCCTCGATTTTCTTCATTCCTTCACTATTCTATTACAACGCTGAATTTATGGGACATTTACGACCTCTTCCCACGTGTCTTGTTGTTGTTGTTGTTGTTGTTGTTGTTCTTGTTCTTCTTATCATTATTGTTATTGTTTTTGTTCTTGATCTTGTTCTTCTTGTTCTTCTTCCTGTTCTTTTTCTTCTCCTTCTTTTCTTTATTCTTTTTCTCCTTCTTCTTCTCTTTATTCTTTTTCTCCTTCTTCTTCTCTTTATTCTTTTTCTACTTCTTCTTGATCATGTCTTAGCTCTTGATCTTGTTCTCATTTTTCTTATTCTTTTTCTTCTTCCTTTACTTCTTCTTTTTCTTGTTTTTGTTCTAGCCTCTATAGTTGTTGTGGTTGGGGTTGTTGTTGCTGTTCTCCTCCTTCTGCTGCTCCTTCTTCTTCTTCTTCTTCTTCTTCTTCTTCTTCTTCTTCTTCTTCTTCTTCTTCTTCTTCTTCTTCTTCTTCTTCTTCTTTTCTTTAATTTTCTAATTTTTCACATTACTTTCTATCATGGCCCTATACTCATCAGCTTTCCCCTCTTCTCCCTTCTTTCATTACCAACTTTCCTCACTTTTTTTCTCCTCTCTTTGGCGTTCTTTCCTTCCTTTCCCCTATATTCTCTATTTTTGTCTGCACAAGGTAATAACCTGGGGTTAGGGTTGGGATTAGGAGTTAGGGTTAGTCAAGAAGGCAAAGTTTATGATGGAGGTTTCTTCTTCTTCTCATCTTTCTTCTTCTTTTAATTTCTATTTATTGTTTTACCTATTATCATGTTTGCGTTATTATTAGCAGCGACAGAGGCAGTTTTTTTAATGCTTTTACATTTTTGTTCTCCAGTAATAGTATTTTGATTACCAGAGGCAAAGCTATTGATTTGGGAGCTGGGGGATTTGCTCCTTGACTTCGTGAGATCTATCAGAAGGAATGCTGAAGGGGAACTACTATTTATAAAGTTTTTGGGGCCCCCTTACATTTGGGGGCATTTTCGAATTGCCCCTTCTTCCCTCAACTACGTTTCTACCTAATACTAGTTTTTGTTGTTATTGAAGAAAATACTTTTAGAAAGGAAAATGAACGAAGTAAAAGAAATCATTGAACTTCTTCATTCTTTAGCTTCTTTCGATTCTTATTCTTTATTTTCCTTTTCTCCGAGTCTCTTTCCTCAGCTTTTTCTCTTTCTTCTAACTTTTTTCTCACATTTTCCTTCCTTTCATCAGTTTTTCCTCTTTCTTTTTTTCTTCCTCTTACATTTTTCCTTTTTTTATTTTATTTTCAAAAACATTTCTGTTCGTTTTGTAAATTTTCCTTCCATCTCATCTTTTACTCACACATTTCTCTTCTTCTTATATTTCTTTTTTCTTCTTGCATTTTTCTTTTTACTTATTTTCAAATATTTTTCTTCCACTCATTAGTTTTTTTCTCTTCTCCTTCTTAAATTTCTTCTTTCCCTTCGCCAGTCTTCTTACGTTTTTCTTCATCTTATCTGTTTTCTTTTCTTCTTCTTTTTGTTTGATAAATTCTTTTTCTCTTTCTCACATGCATTTTCCTTCTTTTGTGCACTTAGGTTGTTTTTCCTATTATGTTCCTTCCTTCTCCTCCTGACGTTTCTTCTTTTTCTTCCAGTTCAGCATTTAGATTTTTCTTTCCCATCTCAAATCCATCTCTTCCCTTCTTTCTTCCTCTCTCTCTCCTTCTTATTTTACATTTCTCCTTTTCTTTTCAAATTTTCAAATCTTTTCAAATCTTTTTTTACTCTTCCCACAGTCTTTTTTTTCTCTTCTCCCACTACATTTTTTTTTCAAATCTGAAATTTCTTCTTTTTTTTTCACCTTTCATTAGCTCCCTCTTTTCCCGTTATCTGCTGACCCTTATAGGCTTTTTCTCTTTCTCTTATCACTTCTTCCCCGTCCTTCCTTCGTCAGGCCACTCATTCACATCCTGATTCTTGATTTTGGGACTGAACCCATTGGATTGCAGTAACTTCTTCGTGCCAGGCTCTGCCAGGTTCTGCCAGGCTAGGACGTTCAGAAGGAAGTTCATAGAACAAAGAGATTCAAGATTTGGGCCCCCTGTGTCTAGGCGTTGCAGGTACTTGGGGGATGTTTTGTTACGATACTTATTATACAGTATCGGTGACATATTAGCTGCCATATATTCATTCATTTTTTTCGGATACCAGAAGTCAAAAATGAAAAAAATATCCATTAAGAGAGATGCATACAAAATATAACATAAGCAGAAGCAATTGAAGTAAAAGATGAGACCCGTTGGAGTTTCTCCAGAAAGAACCACCCGATTTGTACGATGGTTTGGGTACTGTTCAGGCCTAACTACATTTTATTTTTCCTATGTTTTTTGGCAAATGGTTCGCATAAAAATACGGGATAAGGTTGAACGTGACACCTGTTTTTACATTATTTTACATACAGTATTTTTGTTTTTGTAGGTGTTTTACTGTTTCTTTATGATAATATTCTTACGCAAGAACTTATTTCTTTCCACCTTCCTCACTCTTTATACATGTGTATATACATATATATATAGAAATGAGATGTCGAAGTTTTATCACTAACACAGTTTCCGCTTAGCTGTTTAAACTTGATATAGCTGCAAAAAAAAGGATTGAATATATGTCAAGAGGCCTCAAGAGACTGCAACTGCATGTATCAGGAATTCTTACCCACTGAAGGAGAACCAAAATGACTTAGTAATATCATGAGTTATTGCTGGAGTGGCCTTAATTATTGTTAATGACATTCAATTTCTGAAATCTAGCTTGAATTTAGAGCAGTAATTTCGAAACTCGGTTCCATTGACCTCTGGGATCTGACAAATAATGCTTGGGTCCGCGGCAGTGTTTTTTTCTAAACCTGACAGTGCAAATCTTGTCACAAAGAAATGTCATCATCCATCGCATAGATATAAGAAAACCTAATAACTATACACAGACCTGTACCATATATTAGATTTTAAATAAAAGTAATCTATTCAGAATAAATGTGATTGTGAAAAAATGTGGATATCGTTTTAGTTCATTGATCTGAAAACTAAATAGGGTCCAGCCATATATTTCCTTTATAGATGTGCTCATTGAGATTTAGAAACCATTTCTCTATAATCAGTATCTGACTAAGGCTTTATTGGAGGCTCTACTGTTGCTTTTCAAGCAGTAGTGTGTGAATGTATGTGTATGCATGCATGTATGTGCGTGTGTGTCTTTAGGCAGCAGTCATTCATAAATAAAAGTTAAATTGGAGAACGTAGACAGGATTTAAAAAAACACAATTAATGAACTTTTCTTGTTTACATACAACAGACAGAAAGCCTGGATGTGATGACTTATAATTGACCAACTGTTTGAGATCTTGAACTTCCAACCATACTTTGATTTTCATGAAGATTAAGAAAGCAAAATCAAAAGTTTTTTTTTGCATTTTTCCTCAGCATTATAGCGTTTATGCGTCATGACGACGTAACGCACGAAGCAACGTGCTAAATGTATCTTCAGTCGTTAATTACATTCAAAATACCAGTACCCAGAAGACGATTGTAATTAGCCAGACTTTTCTTGGCTATAAAAGGGTTTTAATTATCTTGAGCCTTTTTTAATTGCTCTTGCATAGTAAAAAGATAATTTTTACGGGAACTTGGTGTATACTGGAAGAAATATATGTTCCTAATAGTCCATTGATTTGAGCACGAATGGTACTTCGATCAGACCAGTGATCTACGGGATAGGGTGGTAGTTCTATGGCAAAAATTGATTATTGTTTGTTTGTTTCTCTTCTTCTTTTTCTATCTATTATTAATCATTATGATTAATCGTCTTTACCTCTCTCTCTTTCCTTTTACAAAGTCAGTATTTATCTCAACAATGCTGGCATATATTTGGTTTTGGTCACAACTTAGTAGACTTATAAAGAAACAAGAATTTTCACCCTGATTCTGAAGTTATTTTCTCTCACTCCGGACCCTTATCCCTCCATTTCCACCATTGAGTGGAACATGCAAGTTCCGATGGCTTTTTGTGTCGAAGAAAACATCAAAATCATCGTAATGAAGAATAAAGAATTCCTGTCTCTTTTTTTATTATTATCAACAGTATACGTAACTTGTTCGAGAGATAAAACGCAAATTTGCCATATATTTAACATGTTCATTGTCATGCTAGTTTATTTACTTCGGAATGCTTTTTTTTTCAATATAAGTTGCACATTTCTTTGCACAAGGAAAGCCTTCTAGTGAATTCTTTACAAAAAGATCATTTCTTGAAACGATTGAAGAATTTCAAGAATATTTTTGTTGCCAATAAATTCTTGTTCTGTGGCATTTTTGGCTGAAACTTAAATTTTATTGCATAAGAATTTTTATCTGGTATCGTTTAAATTCGGTGATACGCATGACCTAACAACGAATAGACTGAGATAGAAGAAATTTATTGAAATACATTATAGAAAGAAAGTAAATAAATCACTAAAAAAAGTAATTCTCAATTGTATATTTTAAATACAATAACATAGCGAAGGGGAGATTGGACTGAAATACCGTATTTGCCACAGTTGCATTCTTAAATGCAATTAAGTTTTTAAAAAGCCTGTAATTACGTGAGAAGTAAGTTTTATCATCATCATCATCATTATCATCATCATCATCTCTGTACGTTACAATCTATTGTAAACAATCGTTACCAACAATTCAGGGTAAAAGGAGGTTTAAGTGAAGTACAATATTTTTACTCATACGTCTTTTTGCGTTTATTGCAGTTTGTATGCATTGCATTTTTTGTGTGTTGCAGTTGTGTTATTTTGTGTTTCAAAAAAAAATTAGTGTACAGCAGATGACAGTGCTCTTCTCAATATGCGGGCAGTGCCTGTGAGGACTATCTTCTTGATTTCTCAGACAATGGTGTTGCCACGTATTTAGGCGAGATGTTCTTTCAATACCTTTCCTGAACATCCCTCGTACCACGAAAATAGAAGGAACTCTCTGTGTTTTCAAGTACCACATCTTCTGTATCGTGATTTCAAGATCATTCTACTCGCCTCAAAGTTCATTTAGATCAGAAAGCGCAATTGAAAGGCAGTTTTTTTGTGGTGGTCCTTGATTAGTACGTCGGGTCTATTTGCTTCGATGGCCATATTGGTATTTACTGCAACGTATCGTGGCATTCTGCCCTCAAGTCACTGGGTATGGTTGATGTTTATACTAGTTAAGGTCTGTTGGTTTCCCGTATTGTTATTGTTATTGTTATCTCTATCATCATCCTAATAATAATAATAATAATAATAATAATAATAATAATGATAGTTATTAACATTAGCATTAGCATCATCATCGTTGTTGGCGATTATAACATGTGCCTTCCCCGAAATTAGTCATTATTTATTCCCTTATTGCTCTTCATATTCAGTGTTTTCAATGCTTATGTGTCATTTTAACTCTCTTATTACTTTCGCAGTCTTCATTCTGAACATGTCTTATTTTAGTATTACAAATCTTTTCAATCTTAGCGCCAATAAACTAATTTGATATGTTTTTACTGGTCTTAATTGTATACCATAAATAACCCCCTTTTTTACTTACCATTTGAGGTGACTCGTGGTCGAACATCCTTGCTTGTTGCAATAAGAAGTAAA